>CM043115.1:69608544-70808544 GCA_023701765.1 Hylyphantes graminicola | reverse complement strand
CAAAAAGGGGTTAATTGTTAATTGTTACTACTACAGTTAATTAAGTAATTGTTAATTGTAATTTTCCACAATTACAATGGATTAATTGTTAGTTGTTGTGGTTACATTTACCAATTAATAGTTAATCTTCAATTGTTCTTGCAATTAAAATTTGCCCAACACTGTTACACGGAAACAGCGAAAATTTTGGTCATGAAAAATGTGGATACACAACTGTGAATAGAAAGAATATTGATCTTATTTTCAATATGATTCATTTGCTAAAAAGGGCATAAAATGGGGCCGCATTACCCCGCTGTTAAAAAATATCGTGCTATGTTTCACAATGATTATATTCCTTACACTCTTAAAACAAAAGAGTGAAATCCACTCAAGTTGGAGAAGGGCATTTTCGACACTGGAAAGGAATGAATATTAACTCAGATTGAGTTAAAATCACTCGTTTGAAGTGATCCTGTCCGAGGTTTAACACACAAAGGATCCACTCCAAAAGGAGAAGTGCATTTCCAGACTGGAGGAGTGAAAATTAATCAGACTGAGTTAAAATCGCTCGTTCGTTTTAAGAGTGTAGTAGCCTAGCTGTGTGGTGAAATGTTTCACCAGATTTTCAGTATTCAGTTGAACCATTTTTCACGTTAAGTAAACAAAAAACCTGAGAAATGGTTCAACATAATGCCGATAATGTGGTGAAATATTTCACCACACAGCTACTAGGAACCTTTCGTATTAAGAAACTGTAACTAGTTACTTTTTTAATTAAGCAACTATAACATCAGATTATTTATTTAGTTTAGTAATTGTAACTGTAACAGAGTTTTTAAAAATAACTTTCCAATCCCTGCTTCAAACGTATGGTAAGGCAAATAAAAATTACACGAAAATTTAGATTATCTTTTTCTGAATTACATATTTTCAACCGATGTTTTCCCTGGAATTTTAGACTTTCCAGATTAAATTATACGAAAGTAAAAATTATTTCATGGAATAAGCATAACTCTTTTCATCTTTACTTCCGAATTATTTGAACCGGCTCAACTACCGAATTTTCAAAACATACTTAACATTTCAACAACATTTGTATCATTTGCTAATCTACATCTCGCTCGTTAGAATGTATCTTAATTGCGTTCAACTTTACAACAATACACCAACGTTTTGTCGTCACCTGCCTTAATAAAAGAAAAAAGAGATTTTAACAAAAAGAATGCCAGCGATACCATCGAATCAATACCCTGACGAAAACCCATAGATCAAAGTATATTCCTGTGTAGTCGAGAAGAGACACTATCTGATTGCGCTGAGTTATGTTCCATTCCATCCTTGGCGTTTTTGTCAGAAGGAACACCAAACCGTCGAAAACACAAGGCCTTCGATGGTAAAGAGAAGAAAAGTAAGATCCCCTTTAACAGTTTATTTCATATACTGCCCAAAACTCGATTTTAAGATTTTCTGTCTGTAGGCTACGATTTTACGCCCCAGCCACAATATTCTGTTCTCCTACTTCGGGGAAATGTAGCTTGTTAGTTGCAAAATCTGGTGGTATATGCTGTTTAAAATAGATACACATTAGAGTTATTTATGTAGTACCTTTACACACTAAATCGAAAGCGAAATAGGCGATTTTTTAAAAAACTGTTCTACTATTTTTCTTTCAACTTCGAAATCCGAGAAGGGAGGGTGCAGCGACCATGTTTGCTTCGAAATATTAGTACTACTATATGTATATACGTTTACGGTTTACGCATTAATGTAAATTATTTGTTTTCTTTCTTAAAAATATTCGTATATTTATTAAAAAAAATTATGCTGAATTCCGCTTTAATTCGCCGTAAAATTTGCCACTCTAGGCTACAGCCTACTTAGCCTATTTAGAAATACGTTAGCCCTGCCAAAACTATTAGGGGGGCACTTCGCGCACCCTTGTTACCTTTCAGTCGCATTTCAGTCCATTTGGTCGCATTCCATATTTTGATATTGTTTCAATACAACTTGGACTAACCGGGAGATACACAGTTTCTAGAGTCTAGATTAGATCCTGAGTGTTTACGTTAAAAAAATATCCTGTTCCGTTTATAAACGAAAAAAAAAATAGTTTCTTCAAAACTGTGAAAAATCTGAATTATGTTGAAATTTAATACAGATTTTTTTTCTGAGCACAAAAAACTCAACAGTAGATCTATATATTGAGACGTTATTACATTGTTAGAAACGATTGAAATAAAGATACGATAACCAATACATTTTATTCAATTTTCCCACAAAAAAAACACCTCCAAACAACAACCACTCTCCACACAAAACCCCAATCCCCTAACACATTTTTGTTTTATACCATCATTATTATTATTATGAAGATCACCCTCCCCCCTCTATATTAAAGGGGGGGCCGCAGCCCTATCCTTGGCTCATGCCCCGAAGCACGGATTGGCTGCGTGCTTGGCATAGCTGCGTGTCATTTGTCACGGTCGGCGGGATGCGAGTGTCCCCGCCCCTCGCGACGGTAGCTCGCCGCCGGATCGCATGCCGCGAAAGGTGCGAGGGGTCGCCGCGTGGATTGGATCGGTGCAATAGCGTACTAAGACACCGATAAAATTGCAGATGTATAGTCTTTATTTGAATTTTTTTCCTCAAAGAAATAAGAATCGAATCTTCTGAGAGATACAGGCGCCTAAACCTGGCTGTCAGGTTTTCCAGCAAAGACATATTTTAAAAAAAAATATTACGAATTTAATAAATTTAATAAGTTTTTGGAATTTAAAGCATGGAGTCGTCATTTATAACCATTTACTACAGAAATATATTGTTTAAAAAGCGCAAGAAATTAAATTTTCAGTTAAAAATTTTAATTTAAATCTCATACAATGAAAACATAAGTTTACACTCTTAAAACAAACGAGCGCTTTTAATTCAATTTGAGTTCATTCTCACCCCTTTTCAGTGTTGAAAATGCACTTCACCCATACAAGTAGGAGTTGTAGTGTTGTGTAGGAGTTGTAGTGTGTTGTTGTAGGAGTGGATTTAACTCCTTTGTTTTGTTAAACCTCCGACAGGATCACTCCAAACGAGTGATTTTTACCCAGTCTGATGTAATTTTCACTCCTTTCCAGTGTCGAAAGTGCACTTCTCCTATAGGAGTGGATTTCACTCTTTTATTTTAAGAGTGCACACAAGAGCCAATTTGCTTATCCCTCAGATGGTTAAAAGTATGTTTACAGGAATCTCAAGAATAAAATGACAATTGGCAACAGCGGAGACTGGGGAGACCAGTCGGTCAAGGTATTCGAATAAAAAAAAAACTAGGGTATTTACGACATTAAAAGCTCAAACATATTAGTATGAATTTAAATTGTCAAAAAATTAAACAAAATTGTGCGGTACCGACCCAAGGGAAAACCTGGGATGTGGAGGCCAGTCGTGAAGAGTAATTGTGAAGAGTAAACCTATTACTTTACATTATTTTGACAAATTGATTTAGAAATTATAAGTATATGAAACCGTAATGCAATAAACTATACCGTTAATTTATAAAGTTATCAAAAAAGCAGCATTAATACTTCAACATAAACAAGGAAATTATAATCTTACGCATTTATGTAATGTGAACTTCGTCTTATATTAAATAAATTCCATCTTATTATACCCACACTTCATACGTTCTTCATATGATATACACTCATTCAAAATAAAGGATTTTTCAATATATAATTATATTATATATATTATATTTTTTGATATATATATTATATTTTGACAATGATTCATTTAAAAAAAATTAGTATTTTCAAAGAAGTTACTAATTTTCAGTCAATAGTTTTAATTATTAACTATATATTACATATTGTAATGTTGAAAACCTAATTTTATTTCATGTTATACCTAAAAAAAGTATTTAAAATTTAAACAAAGTATAAAAAATATTCCACATTTTATTATATAACTTTAACATAAAAGTATCTCACCTTTTCGGGCGAATTTCCAACTGTTGATTCAGTATCATTTTCATAACCTAAAAAAGATTTTTAAAATATATTTTAAAACGAATTTGTCAATCAAAACATACCAATCTTAATCCCCAAAACAAGCACAAGTTAACAAGTGCTTATTTGTTTTTAATTTTTATGATTAATTAAATGAAATATTTTTTTTTATTTATTTGGGTTTTTCTTTTTAAATCGCATATGGATAGAATATTTTTATATAGACGGGGTGCTTAATGGTTTGTAATAACACTTTAATTTTAAAAATATGTCATCGTATGTGGTTGAATAATTATTTTTTAAATAATATTAAATGACTTTATAAGCACATTTGAATTTTTCTATATAAATTTTAAATTGAGTAGCAGAAAATATTAAGTTTTAGTTTTACATTTTTATAATATTTTTTTAACAAATAATAAAAGCATAGAAGCAATCAAATGTGTTTAAGTTTTACATTGAGAAGTTAAAAAATTATCAATTTTTATTTTATCTTTGATTAACAGTAATTGGCAAAAAAAATTACGTTTTTCAATTTGCAAATATTTGATTGAAATTTGTTGCGAATAATCATCATTAACACAAACTTTACTTTCGTAATACTAAATATAACTAACATTTAACCCTTTCAGTCAAAATGGCAATTCGGCATCATCATTTTAGAATTTTTTTTTCTGATCGTCTATAGCCATTTATGATATCAAAAAGCACATTATTCGATTCTTCAAGCTTTTTATATTTTTATTAATCCAATAGATGTCAGCCCTATTATTATTAGTTTTTAATTATTATCAGAATCATGTTGTTGCCAAATGGCTTCGCTGGGACTGAAAGGGTTAAACAGTACTATCATCATTCTAGTTAAACTATATTTTTTCAACATGCTGTGAGGTAGACCTTCGACTTTGTTATCACTTTGAAAAAAAAAACGGAGCGTGAACCTAAGTGTTTCAACATGAAAACTGTTCTGTGTCCCTGAATCATAATTGAATGTATACTTCCTCGTTATTCATGTATTAATACAGCGATATCTCTTAAATAGACAGCGATGCGCAAGTTCAGTGGCTTTTTTGAATAGCGCCTGACAAAGTGATTTGAAAGCGGTGATTGGTTGATGCGAAAAATATGTAGCTGTCAGTCAATTGACTCTCGGACTACACTCGGAAAAACTTGTGCTGACTTAACAATGAAGAAAAAATTGTGTTTTTCTCAGTTGTATATGTATTACAAGTTGTGCTGAAACAATACGAAAATTGTATTTCGACCTAATAATAATGCATGATGGTTAATACAAAATTGGGTTAATCGCATATTTTTTTCCGAAATGTATATCAGAATCTGCTATTTGAGGTTTAGGATAAATAGCTATATACTAAAGCTTAAAAAATACTTATATCGGTACTTTAAAATGAATATTCTAATTTTTATTATACATTATTTAAAATACAATGCAGTTTAAAGTGTTTTTTCAATCGCGCAGGAATATAATAAAATCGTCTCCTCTCGCGATTTTCAATTATGTTGGAACAACATAAATTCAGCTCGGAGTTCTGCTCACAGTTGTTCGTGTGACTCTCTGCGTCTTAAAATGTCAATTTGTTGTAAAACAACCGTTACCACACAGCAATGAATATGCAATATCAAAGTGTGCTGTAATATTTCATCAAAATTGACTTTAAATTTTTTAATTGTTAAATAATTCAAGGAAGAATTTTCAACACTGATACATTTTGCAAAAAAAAAAAAAAATGCACCAAAAATTAAGGCATAACTATAGGCAATTTGAAAATTTCCCTTTTCCCCTCTCTATTTTTAAATCTTACCTTCTATGTTAAATTTACTCAAAGCTAAAAAAAATGAGTCAATAATGTTATTAACTAAGTAGTGATACCATTCATATGTATGTGTGCAGAAAATATAATACGTAGATTTCAAAAGCTGACATTTAAAATTTTGATTTTGAAAGTAAATGTGACTTTCGAAAGTTAAAATTCTAAATTTTCATGAAAATATCACTCATACTCTAAAAATTACGACTGTAAAATTTGAACATTAAACGTAAATTTCTTTTAAATTTCCCGGTTGCCTAGAATTAACATTAACGTTACTGGGAAATTAATACATAAGAATTTTTCAACAGTAAACAGTACTAACAAAATATTTTTAATTATGTAATAAAAATACACTTTTTGTTGCAAAGTGTCAGTTACAGCTTTATTGGATGAAAAGAATCGCTTATCTGATTGAAATTGTCTGAAATTTATGTACGGGGAAGTATTAAAAGAGTGAATTCACAGTGACGTAGGACAGCTGAACTAGCATTTAATAGACATGAAGTTTGAAATTTTTTACATCTACTCAATGTTTGACCCATTTAACCTTTTCAGTCCCAATGACAATTTGGCATTATCATTTTAGAATTTTTTTTTCTGATCGTCTATAGCCATTTATGATATCAAAAAGCACATTATTCGATTCTTCAAGCTTTTTATATTTTTATTAATCCAATAGATGTCAGCCCTATTATTATTAGTTTTTAATTATTATCAGAATCATGTTGTTGCCAAATGGCTTCGCTGGGACTGAAAGGGTTAAACAGTACTATCATCATTCTAGTTAAACTATATTTTTTCAACATGCTGTGAGGTAGACCTTCGACTTTGTTATCACTTTGAAAAAAAAAACGGAGCGTGAACCTAAGTGTTTCAACATGAAAACTGTTCTGTGTCCCTGAATCATAATTGAATGTATACTTCCTCGTTATTCATGTATTAATACAGCGATATCTCTAAAATAGACAGCGATGCGCAAGTTCAGTGGCTTTTTTGAATAGCGCCTGACAAAGTGATTTGAAAGCGGTGATTGGTTGATGCGAAAAATATGTAGCTGTCAGTCAATTGACTCTCGGACTACACTCGGAAAAACTTGTGCTGACTTAACAATGAAGAAAAAATTGTGTTTTTCTCAGTTGTATATGTATTACAAGTTGTGCTGAAACAATACGAAAATTGTATTTCGACCTAATAATAATGCATGATGGTTAATACAAAATTGGGTTAATCGCATATTTTTTTCCGAAATGTATATCAGAATCTGCTATTTGAGGTTTAGGATAAATAGCTATATACTAAAGCTTAAAAAATACTTATATCGGTACTTTAAAATGAATATTCTAATTTTTATTATACATTATTTAAAATACAATGCAGTTTAAAGTGTTTTTTCAATCGCGCAGGAATATAATAAAATCGTCTCCTCTCGCGATTTTCAATTATGTTGGAACAACATAAATTCAGCTCGGAGTTCTGCTCACAGTTGTTCGTGTGACTCTCTGCGTCTTAAAATGTCAATTTGTTGTAAAACAACCGTTACCACACAGCAATGAATATGCAATATCAAAGTGTGCTGTAATATTTCATCAAAATTGACTTTAAATTTTTTAATTGTTAAATAATTCAAGGAAGAATTTTCAACACTGATACATTTTGCAAAAAAAAAAAAAAATGCACCAAAAATTAAGGCATAACTATAGGCAATTTGAAAATTTCCCTTTTCCCCTCTCTATTTTTAAATCTTACCTTCTATGTTAAATTTACTCAAAGCTAAAAAAAATGAGTCAATAATGTTATTAACTAAGTAGTGATACCATTCATATGTATGTGTGCAGAAAATATAATACGTAGATTTCAAAAGCTGACATTTAAAATTTTGATTTTGAAAGTAAATGTGACTTTCGAAAGTTAAAATTCAAAATTTTCATGAAAATATCACTCATACTCTAAAAATTACGACTGTAAAATTTGAACATTAAACGTAAATTTCTTTTAAATTTCCCGGTTGCCTAGAATTAACATTAACGTTACTGGGAAATTAATACATAAGAATTTTTCAACAGTAAACAGTACTAACAAAATATTTTTAATTATGTAATAAAAATACACTTTTTGTTGCAAAGTATCAGTTACAGCTTTATTGGATGAAAAGAATCGCTTATCTGATTGAAATTGTCTGAAATTTATGTACGGGGAAGTATTAAAAGAGTGAATTCACAGTGACGTAGGACAGCTGAACTAGCATTTAATAGACATGAAGTTTGAAATTTTTTACATCTACTCAATGTTTGACCCATTTAACCTTTTCAGTCCCAATGACAATTTGGCATTATCATTTTAGAATTTTTTTTTCTGATCATCTACACTCTTAAAACAAAAGAGTGAAATCCACTCCAGTTGGAGAAGTGCATTTTCGACACTGGAAAGGAGTGAATATTATCTCAGACTGAGTTAAAATCACTCGTTTGGAGTGATCCCGTTGGAGGTTTAACACACAAAGGATCCACTCCAAAAGGAGAAGTGCATTTTCCAGACTGGAGGAGTGAAAATCAACCAGATTGAGTTAAAATCGCTCGTTCGTTTTAAGAGTATATAGCCATTTATGATATCAAAAAGCACATCATTCGATTTTTCAATTTTTTTTCTATTAGAAAATATTTTTTATTAATTCCAATCGAAGTTAGCCTATTATTTTTTTTTAAATTATGATCAGAAAAATTATGATGCCAAATGGCATCATTGGAACTGAAAGGGTTAAAAATGTATCGATTGAAAATCCGGGAAATTCTCTGTTCTTTACAGTATGTTTTGCAATGGTTTTGTGTCCTGGTCAATTGGTTAAAAAGAGTATGTGGCATTATATAGAAACCGAAACAAAGTACTGACTTGAAGGTAATTATATACCTCTTAGGGTTGTTTCAATCCCTTTTAAATCAACAAGCTCCTACTCTTTGCGCTAAAAATTAAGTTTGATTATCACTATTTGGTATCTGTTGTATTGAGGACCCACATTCTCAAACTAAAATCTTTCTACACTCTTAAAACAAAAGAGTGAAATCCACTCCAGTTGGAGAAGTGCATTTTCGACACCGTAAAGGCATGCATATTTACTCAGACTGAGTTAAAATCACTCGTTTGGAGTGATCCTGTCGGAGGTTTAACACACAAAGGATCCATTCCAAAAGGAGAAGTGCATTTTCCAGTCTGGAGGAGTGAAATCCACTCAGACTGAGTTAAATTAGGAGTGTTTGTTTTAAGAGTGTAACATATATCATCGTTTTAACGACCCTAATAAACGTTCAATAATTCCTTTTTTTTTACCATATCCCCAGCTGTCATATCCCCTCTTTTGTGCTTGAACCGACACAGGAAAAAAAAATCAAACTTCAATAGAAAATTCCAAGAACTCACAAACACGAAAGAGTTCTCCACTAACCCTAACAATAATTCTATAGAATAAATTTCCCATAAAATTCCCCGCCGTGAATCGAACATCTGACATTTTCCTCGAATTCGGATTCGAACGCCGACCACCGGGTGACAAGAACAAAGATATAAGACGCCATTTTTCCTCAATTCAATCGAATTCGAATATAAATAAACATGTCTACCTCTTTTTTTTGGAAGCACGCTATTTTTTTTAGATGGCTGAAGTTTACGACCGTATTTGCCCGTAAAAGAATGATAAATGGCGGAATAATGCGTTGACCGTCCAATGCCGTAAAACCGTATACGTCCGTCCCCCTTTTAGTTTTACAGCAGCTGCGGAAGTCAAACTGTCAGACAATTTTCGATTGGCTTGCACTGAGTGCTAGAAGTGTGGGTAGACTCGGGATGACGCGTTCCCACTATTTGTGAAAATGACCAAGCGTTCTCACTTACTTCTAATTCCATTTAAGCCCATCCCCTAATTCTGTGCAAAATCCGTTGAAATATCTGTTTTGCTCTAAAACCAAAATAATTTCAACCTGTTTATCGTTTTAGTTTTTCTCATTCAGACAGGCTGTTCATTCGGTTAATAATTGAAGAGCTTAGTGGAAGGACGTGCTAAGTAACATTTTTGAAAAAATTGAGATTTTTGTGTCAATGAACATATTGCTAACTTCTTTAACGACAACAAGTGTAACACTTTTTCGCAAACTTAAAGGAAGTACATTTTTTACGGTTTGCAAGTACCGGGGTTTTTCAACAGATCTTAGTGCAAACGAAAAACTTTACTGCTTATTTTCTCGTTTTCACCTTTTTGTAGCTTGGCACGTTCTTCCACTAAGCGCTTCAATTGTGCAACAGCTTTAAATCTCTCTTCTTAACTGCATTTGAATATAATACAATAAAGTAATATTATATTTTTTATCTCATACCTCTAAATAAAAACGAAATAACTGTGATGATAAAATAGAGATAATTTTGTTATTGCTGAATAAGAAATAAGTACTAAAGAACGATTTGATGTCATAAACATCAACTATTAATTCATCAACATTTTCAACATTAGTAAAAAGTTAAATCAGATTTAATGTCACATAATCAAGTTAGTCCCATCCTTTCATCCATTGAGTAAGTCGATAAAATGGGTACCAAGCATGCTTGTGAACTAAACACTGTAGGTTCCGCGTGAGGCTGACCACCTTACCGGGACATATGCCTAGCACCCCAGAGCCCTAGGTCACGAAAGCTGAAATGGGCACGGCAGGCCTTGGCCCAGTAATGGGCTGTTGCGCCGGTAAGTTTAGTTTTAGTTTTTTAATCAAGTTAGGTTAGATTGAATAATCGTCGTACTAGAGCTACGTGACGTCAGGACTTTGAAGCATATTTAACGTGCACTCCCTCTACATGGGGTATTATAATTATTATACGTTTTTTTCTTTATTATATTTTTCGTATTTATAAATAGTATTTGGCGAAAATGTTCGAAAAGTACCCACAATAGTAGACTCGTTCTGAGCCTTCTGTATAACTGCTATTAGCATAGCAGTAAATAATGCGCATTAAAACTAGGCGATATCTGCATGAACCGATTCATTGTAGACATTATCGAGAATAGATTATTCAAATAAGAGAGTGTTTAGTGCTTATGCTTGGAACAGATGGGTCTCTGTTATAGGACATTTGTTTTTAAGCGGCTCGCTTTTACTTTCGATGTAATATGGATGAGGCTTAGGTGAAATAAATAGATATGATAATAGGAAGAGACGAATTATGTATGATGTTATGTAACATAGTGAAAGCGTTAAGTGGAATTTTTCAATGGAGTGTCTATTGTTACGCATTGTTAAATGTATCTTTTTCAATGATTAACGGTAATTTCGCATCTCGGGTTTTGATCGGTTGAACTAACGCTCTAATGCATGGTTTTTATTTTGTCTCTAATAAATATATTTTAGTTTTAGATGGTTATATATTGGGGCGGAAAATATTTTTTAAAAAATTCTTTGACCTGGAAAGCCCTGGAACTTAATTATATCAAATTTTAAAACATTGTCGAACAATAGCATTGAAGACGATGCATCAAATTTGAGAAAATTTCAAATATTTTTTAATTATTGCAATACAAAATTATCTTTCTTTAAATAGTTAACTTCTTCATTCTAAAACATCAATATAGCTTCCAAAACATGACAAATTGCTAAACTTGCACAACGTCAACAATATTTTAAACTTATTTAAAGTTCATTAAAGTGTATGTTCCCAAATGGCAAACGTATGCACTAGGGTTAAAATAGTACTAAAAGCTACACATGTGTAAATTTTTTTGCGTGACTTTTAGCTGCAGTCAAGTGACGATGTCAGGCACCCAACGCTAGCTTGTTTAGCAACAACTTATATTATACGTACGGATAGGATAGGATCATGACGAATTTTGTGTGCTCCAGCCAACTTTACACTGGGTATTTTTTGTTTGATTTCTCGGTTGCACAATCTTATTATAAGATATCAGCGTTTAAACAGGTATTTGACCTTTTTTTACAGATGATTTGGTTTGCAAATTGAAAGAAGTATTTTAATTATGTGTAAATTAAATAAAAACTATAATTTTTTTAATTTCTGTTTTTGTTCAACGACTTGATAAGTTACTTAAATATTTTAGTACCAAAATAAAAGTTATTTTTTTTAAATATTGGATAATGTGTACACATCAATAAAGCTTTCTTACAGATAAAAATGAACATACACAGTAATAATATTTTACTTATTTCCCATCGTCAAGCTGTTATGTAATAGTACTTTAAAATATGGACATCAGCATAAAGTATAAGGATGAAAAAAAAGTAAAATACAAACATTTGTTCTTGCCTTTCAACTCGTAATAATATTCCAGATCGTAATTTAAAAACAGAAGTATAACATAAGTTCTCTTCATTCAAGAGAGACAAATTCATATTTCAATCATACAAGCATTCATCCCAAATTTACGATTTCATGTTCTGCTTCTTACCATGTTTTCTTCGAATAGCTAACTGCAAAAATACATCAACTCCTTAGCATAATTTCCTTTTAGGCCTCCCCTTTTTAATATTGCAACAAAAAGAGAAGCGTATACGGAATTATCTATGCGTACTTGACAATTTTTAACATACAGCGATTCATTTGTTAAAGCACACTGCAAAGAATTTGTCAGAATAACTCAGAACTAGACCACCCGCGAGTCTGGAAAAGGCTTCCAAATTTATGTCCTCTGAACCAAATGGAAACCCAGAGCCTATATAATAACCAGCAAGAACACCCAGCATGCTAGTAGTACCTTTATCTTACCAGTTTTTTATTTCTCTGGAGAGGCGTTAAGACTGCGATTCAGAACCAAAACGGGCTAAATCCAAAAAGCTTGACTTGGCAAGGTGAGATTAGCCTGACCCGAGCAAAATCCTACACATATATTCTTATAATCTAAGCATACTTTCCATACAAATATATGCTGAAAAGTACGTTTTGCAAAAAAAAATTTAAAAAATTATGTTAAATAGTTACTTATGGATAGACCTTAAACCCTAAAAATACACTTTTATTGTGCTATAAATGCAACAAAAAAAGGCCGTATCACCTATTTGTAGTCAACAGATTATTTTAACATTGTTTTTAATGCAAACTGCCTTTAAAATTAACTACTAAAAGAGCATTTTGGAAATTTTGAAGAAAAAAATTCAATGGTTTTTTTTTTTAAGAACACTAATATCGTATTGTTGACCCTCGTTCAACTTAATTTTTTTATAGAAATAGATGACTGATATCTGTAATCAAAGGCTTAAAACTGATATTCGGATCTTTTTCGTTCGGATCAGGTCAATTTTGGAACTAATTAACGTGTTTTAAATATTTGTGGGGAGGTTTAGGAAAAAATTTTCCCCAAAATGGAGATGCCAGGTCGCAAGAGGATAATTGTGAATGAACAGCATATTTTATAATTTCACACAGAGGCGGTATACATTAAAATATTATTTTAGGTACTCAAGTACTGAGATAGTCTGCTGCAAAGCTCCTCTGTTATATTTTTTGAACCTGACTTATGCCTCTTTTCCTCTGAGTGACTGGAAGTGCCATAAACATCTTTATTTTAATCTACTGTTGGGGATTTTCTGAGCCACCTTTTCCAAGCTAATGAGATACGCCGAGTTAAAGGTCGTGGGTTGTAAAGTATTCCAGAGCAAACAGTTGTAATAATGCTAATCCTCTCTTTCTTATTTCTGTTTCTTTGTGGGGTTTTTTTCGTCTTACTGAACCTTAGTAGATGAAAGAACTGATGCACAAGGGGTTTACAGTCAAGTTACACTCCGAAAACTTGAGTTGGTAGGTAGGTAAGGTTAGTATATATATATACACTCGGTATTGTGTGCTTAAAGTACCAATCAAGTCATTATAAATGTCCCAAAAATGGCAGACATTAATGCAATTTATGAAAATAATTAAAATAATAATATAAATTAATATGAAAAAAGAATCAATTACAACTTCATTGAAACAAACGCATTTGAGGTGAATCGAACCAAGTTAATTCCCAAACTCTTCATTTGATTCTTACACAAAATTGACAATACACAAAATTGTTTACATTGTCAAGTTCAAAAAACCACTTGATCGTGTATTCTCAAAATCTGTTCTTTCTTTGCTAAGCATGCACGCCGTTTTCATTCGAAATTGAACTCCTTCATTCACAAAAAATTTCTTGAAATAACTCCAAGTATCATCAGACTTTTGCACAGGCTAAGTTTCTGAATTGCGAGCACTAGAAAGAAAAATTAATTTAAATGACCTAACAAAAAAAAATTACAGCTTAATTTATTAACAAAAAACTGTCACATTTAGTACATCCAATAATAATAATTGGAATATAAATGTCCAGCTATCTCTGAACACGTGTTTAGAAAACGCTAGTCACATTTTAGGAAAAAACAATGCAACGCCAGAGCGAAAAGTGATGAACAAATGATTTTCCGAACATAAAATACAGAAGTATTTAACATTTGACGATCTAGCTATTTGAAACACATCTTAAATGCATGGCATAGAATTTGTGATGCAGTTAGAATATACTTTGTTTTCCCCAATGAAATGCAACAGAAAACCTGAAATTCAGACGATTTTGCAGCACATTTAGTTACATTAAGTCAAGCAAAAAGTATTATGAAATTATTAAAATTGAAAAAAATATATATATATCATATCAATTTTCTGATATCTTGGAAATCGTAAAAACCTGTTAAGCAAAAACATAAAATCGATTAACCCTCAAAGGGAAACAGTCGTAGAAACACGTCACATGGGTATCAGGTAATCCAGCAACACACATCATTGAAAAACGCATATAAAAATTTAGAATTTTACTAAATTTTAAAGTATGAAGCAGTCATTTATTAATTATCTGCAACACAAATACAATTTAAAAAACTTCAATTTCCAGTTAAAATTTGAAATTTTAACCTTAAGAGGTGAAAATAAGATTAAAGCACAACCAGATTGCGTATACCTCAGGACATAATTAACTACTATTTAAATAAAAAATGTTTTAAATAAAAGTTTTAAGTAATATAAAAAATTCAATTACTACCTCAGCTTTAAGCATAACAAATTCTATTCTTATTCCAAACGTCTGCGGTTCTTTCAAATTATCAATTCTTGCGAACATTTAAGGGTGAGCAGAAAGCTTCGGCTGGAGTAATTCTTATGCTGAACATTTTTACGAGCATTTTCATGTCCAGAACAGGTTGGAGAACATATATGAACATCGGTACTTTTTTCTACAATCGGTTGAATCCATTTTCTTTAACTCACAGCGAGGGCCCGATTAAGAATAGGATGGACTATAGGCACAACAGGTCACGGGGGCCCCTTATGAGCAACGTTGTCCTACATATTGCGAAATCAGTTACAGAATACCAAAACAAGCCATGTCAATCTATAATATTAAAAATGAAGTTTTGTATGTATGTATGTGTGTATGTCTCTCTGAAACTCACAAACTAGACATTTGTTTGCCTCGTAACTTGGCACAAATGCGTAGTTCATACTTGAGTTGCAAAATAAGAACTTTCAGAGCTCAAAATGCTCTATTTTCAGAGAAAATTCGAATTTTCTGGTAAAACTACACCACTTTGGCTCAAATCCGATCATTTTTTTACTTTCCTGATGCCATCTGCTGAACAAATTAAATAAAACTTTCAACGAAAATAAAATTTAAAATGTTTATTTTTGTGTTGCCATTACTTTCAGAAACTAAATTCTTTATTTGAAAATAATTGATATGTTTCAAGTGACGTATTTCCGATCAGTCTTTATTAAAGGATTTAGTGTGGGTTTAGTTGAGGATTTTTTCATTGATGGTTCTATTGATTGCAAATATGTTTATTTAAAATAAATGTATAGTTACAACTGAAGTTAAGCTATTACTGAACAATGATGGTTAATATATGTTTTTATTTTTTAGCCAAATTACTAATTAAAACTCGCCAAATTTGAATAATGTTTTTAAGCTATTGCTGAATAATGATGAATAATAAAAGCCATCGCATTAGAGCTGCATATAATGGTTTTATGTCTTTGTTTTTTCGCAAAATACGTTGCCAATCTCGCCAAATTATTTATTAAAACTCGCCAAATGGGCAAAATGTTTATTAAGCTATTGCTAACAATGATGGTTGATAAAGGTCATCGCACTAGAGCTGCATATAAGGGTTTATGTCTTTGTTTTTTCGCCAAATATGTTGCCAAATTACTAATTAAAACTCGCCAAATGTGCAAAATGTTTATTAAGCTATTGCTAACAATGATGGTTGATAAAGGTCATCGCACTAGAGCTGCATATAAGGGTTTATGTCTTTGTTTTTTCGCCAAATACGTTGCCAATCTCGCCAAGTTATTAATTAAAACTCGCCAAATGGGCAAAATGTTTGTTAAGCTAATACTGAACTATGATGGTTAATAAAGGCCATCGCACTAGAGCTGCATATAAGGGTTCTATTCTTTATTTTTTCGCCAAATATGTTGCCAGTCTTGCCAAATTACTAATTAAAACTCGCCAAATGTGCAAAATGTTTATTAAGCTATTGCTGAATGGTTAATAAAAGCCATCGCACTAGAGCTGCATATAAGGGTTTTACGTCTTTGTTTTTTCGCCAAATACGTTGTCAATCTCGCCAAATTATTTATTAAAACTCGCCAAATGGGCAAACTGTTTATTACGCTATTGGTAACAATGATGGTTGATAAAGGCCATCGCACTAGAGCTGCATATGAGGGTTTTATGTCTGTTTTTCGCCAAATACGTTGCCAATCTTGCCAAATTACTAATTAAAACTCGCCAAATGTGCAAAATGTTTTTTTAAGCTATTGCTGAATGGTTAATAAAAGCCATCGCACTAGAGCTGCATGTAAGGGTTTTACGTCTTTGTTTTTTCGCCAAATACGTTGTCAATCTCGCCAAATTATTTATTAAAACTCGCCAAATGGGCAAACTGTTTATTACGCTATTGTTAACAATGATGGTTGATAAAGGCCATCGCACTAGAGCTGCATATAAGGGTTTATGTCTTTGTTTTTTCGCCAAATACGTTGCCAATCTTGCCAAATTACTAATTAAAACTCGCCAAATGTGCAAAATGTTTTTTTAAGCTATTGCTGAATGGTTAATAAAAGCCATCGCACTAGAGCTGCATGTAAGGGTTTTACGTCTTTGTTTTTTCGCCAAATACGTTGTCAATCTCGCCAAATTATTTATTAAAACTCGCCAAATGGGCAAACTGTTTATTACGCTATTGTTAACAACGATGGTTGATAAAGGCCATCGCACTAGAGCTGCATATAAGGGTTTATGTCTTTGTTTTTTCGCCAAATACGTTGCCAATCTCGCCAAGTTATTAATTAAAACTCGTTAAATGGGCAAAATGTTTGTTAAGCTATTACTGAACTATGATGGTTAATAAAGGCCATCGCACTAGAGCTGCATATAAGGGTTTTATTCTTTATTTTTTCGCCAAATATGTTGCCAGTCTCGCCAAATTATTTATTAAAACTCGCCAAATGGGCAAACTGTTTTTTTTTTAAATAATTTATAGGCTGGTTGGTTGTGCTAAGGTCATTGTGTTAGAGCTGTATGATGTGTGTGTTTGTAGCTATATCTATATTCTCGCCAAATTATTTCCAAAAACGTGCCAAAGGAGTTAAAAGGATTTATGTATTTATGAGGGAATTGTGATGACATTTATGAGTGCATTTTACAGTGTATTTTTGATTTTAGAATATTAGGGCAATAAATCGGGATTTTATAATTGATAATGAGCGGAAAGAATAATTTAAGTTTATGATCTTATAACAGGTTATATGATGCATATACTAGGATCTATTTGATATTTTTTTTAATCCGTGCGAAGTACGGGTATAAATTTGTTATATATAAATTACCACACCATGTTAATTGTATATAAATTACCATATCATGTATATTATACATAAATTACCACACTACGTTAATTATATACATATTATTGCAAATGTTAAATGAAAAAGAAAGTTTTATTCAAAAGAAATTTGGGGGCCCCCAAAATTCGGGGGCCCTAGGCCCGGGCCTCATGAGCCTAATGGATAATCAGGCCCTGCTCACAGCAAACTTTCATGTATACCATTCCTTTTTTTTTAAAACCCTCATCCGGACAACTGTCCCCCGTTAAAATCACTAAAAGAAAAATAATAATTTGGTCTATATTCACAATATTTTAAAGTAAATGGAAAATATATTGTGAATAGTCCAATTTTAAAGTCCTCTTTTGAAGACTTTAAAAAAAACGCCAAATTGTGAAATGGCAACCAGATACTTTTAAGCGAATTGGCACCAAAATCATTAACGATGATTTGATAATTGCTCAAGAAACCATATCATTTAGCATAGAGTGATAGAAATTGTATAATTATCAGGGTTGGAGATAAAAATAACAGGAACACCTAGCGTATTCGGGCCGGAATGCTATTTGGCGACTTTTGGCGTTCGGTTCGGCTAATATATTTTCGCTACTTGGCTGCAAAAATCGAATTAAGCCGCCAAATTGAAACCGACCCGAATACGCTAGCAGCACCAAATAACACAATTTTGAACCTAAACTTAACCCGGAAGTGTATCAATTATGCTACAATTTAGTATAATTTATATCATCTTTATAATCATTTAAATTGTTGATTTTCCAGTTATTGAGATGATATATTTTGTGTAAAATAAAATTATGTGAAATTCACATTTAATTCAATATAAAATTTAAGTTAAAAATATTTTCTTACTTCCTCAGCTTTAAGTACGATGCAACTCATTCCTTCAACCGACTGCACTCTCATTTATTCGTCCAACAACATCATTCATTTAGCCATATCAGGCACAAAACTCCTTCAAACATCGCCACATTAGGCACTTTACAAAACTCCTTCATACATCGCCACATTAGGCACTTTACAAAACTCCTTTATACGTCGCCACATTAGGCACTTTACAAAACTATTTCAAGCTTAGCCACATTAGGCACTTTATGAAGCTCCTTCATATACATCATGTATTAATTTCAGAACTTAAGATTCAGAAAAAACATCTTCAAATGTCTGTCATTGCAATCTTAAGTTTTGGTGCATCTTATTGTCACATGTTGCAGAATATTAAGGTTGTTACATTCGCATAGGAAGTGTTAATGAAGCCTATTCCACATTTGAAAACTATTTCGTACGGCTTATTAAATTGGATGCGAGGGTAATATGATCTATTTTCATGGGAGGGCGGGATAAGCTATTGAGCTTGCACCTATTTTTGCATTACTTTATGAATCGTGATACGCAACCGTACACGAATACATAAGTCAGTGCAAAATAAATGAAACAAATAAATACGCGATAAGCCAAGTTTAAAACACTGCAATAAATGCCATACAGCACTTCCATACATTCTGCAACGGCTTCCTCAAATAAAAGGCAAGCCATGACAATAAAATAAACACTTAAAAGTGTAATATAAAACATTTTTTAAAAGTTTTTTACTCAAAGTTATAAAGCTTTAAAAAATGCAACGCTAGCTAGTTTGCTCGCAACTTCGTCTTAAAGATATTTATTAAGTTGTAATTATTATTTTAAATTCATTTTTAGAAATATATACATTGTTGCTTTCAAAAGTTATTGATTGTCTCTTAGCAAAACAGTAATTGTTATAACAATGCTTTACATGAATTATCTATTTCTTTGTAGTACTATTTTATATTTTCAATTGTTTACAAAAATTTAACTTTGATATTTTAAATGCTTGTAAAGAAACGCAGTTAAAAGGCATAAGTTACCACAGCAAATTTTATTTTGTTATAAACAATCGAATGTAGATTCAAATATGGTTGGGAAGACAATTTTGTCCACATAACACTTTACTAGGTTCAAATGTACGGAAAATAAAGCAATATAATTTAAAAAATAAAAACACGAAGTTTTGTCACTTTATTATAAAATCTTTCCAATTTAACTTAATTTTAATTTGTCATTTCGCAAGGCCAGAATGATATTTTAAAAATGTTTATCTGCGATGTTAAGTTAAGTTATGAGATCGACTTGAGGGTTGCCCAAAAATTTAAATCCAGTATTTTTATCACTAGCATTCAAATTAAACTATTTTTTACGAAGAACTAACATTCAATAAGCATATACGAAAAATTATAAATATTGAAATGTAATTTTTAACAAAAATTAAAATTTTTAAGTTTTTTCAAAATGTATCTAATCTCCTAAAATTTAAAGAATTTTTTAATGTTTTTTTATAATGTTCCAACAACATCTATTAATAAATATTGGTATGGATATTGTGCTATCAGTTAAACGAAAACAGTTATGTAGCTTTATGTACAAAATTGGCCAAAAAATAGGATTTTTTGTTTTTTTTTCTACATCATCATTTAAAAAAAAAGCTTTTCACACTAGACCTTATCCCATACCAGCTTTTGTTAAACGCATGTGTTTTAAAACAGGAAAAACATTTGGAGCTCTACAATAATTTACTTAAAAGCCTTAGAGTTTTAACCATTCACCAGCAGAAAAAATTTAAAATTTAAAAAATCTCCCAACATAAAATTTTAAAAACTATTTTACCAAACCACTATATCATTTTCAATTAACCTCCTCCTCTATAAAGGATTCCTTCTTTTTTTGCTGCATCCTTCCTAAGTACTTTTATTGTCCGTAAAGATTATTGGCATTTTGGTAGGATTGGCTGCGCCTTAACACAATTTTTGTGCTAACTACTAGGTATCACTTGAGGCCCAGTGGCTTAGTGGTTGTGCTTCGCATTGCCATGCTACAGGTCCGGGGATCGAATCCCGGATTGGGCGAGGTTTACACATCCTTTCATCCCTTGAGTGAGTCGATAAAATGTTTACCTATTATGCTTGGGAACTAAACACTGGGGGGGTTCCACGTGAGGCTGACCGCCTTACCGGGACATATGCCTAGCACCCCAGAGCCCTAGGTCACGAAAGCTAAAATGGGCACTGCAGAACTTGGCTCAGTGATGGGCTGTTGCGCCGAGGAGTTACTAGATAACACTGGTGTGGTGAAACCAAACACCACTACCGTAAAAAATCTCTACACTTTTCGAAGTTTTCGTTTTGTATTTTTACATTGTAAACTATATATTAATTTAATACGGTTATTGGGTTCTGTTTTACCTGTACCAAAATAAATTTTGTTGAAATAATCTCATATTGCTACACATGCCCGGTATACAGGAGACGGCTATACAAACACAAGCTTTGCCAATTCGAGTTTGTTTACACACGTTATTGAATTTCATTAAATCGTCTGCTTACTCAGTCCCTATTTTCCACTCGTTTTTGCTCAAGTTTCTATTGGTCCAACAGGCTCAGTTACCACGACTGGTGTAAGAATCACGGCAGAAGATTCGTCATAAATTTTGTCTCAAAAAAAAGCTGAGACCACAATAAATGCTGATGTTTGGATAGGTTTCCTTATTTGGATGTTACGCTTTGGAAATGGAATAGTAAAAATGGCTACGTATACAAATTAAGGGGTCTAAGGAGTCTTAAAAATGTGCAAAGAAGGAACTACAAAGCATAGTTTGATCTTTCATGTAATTTTTTAACTACTCAATATACAAGTATAATTTTTTTATATGCAATTCTACAAGATTTATTTAATATGAAACAAATTTTAAAATTTATGAAACTTTAGCCAAAACTAAAATAAATGATATTAAACATAAAGCTATTTGAACACATTGTGATTAGGCTTGCGCGGCAAATTGTGAGGTCAAAATTGAAGACATGACCAAGAAAATGACTTTATGTTGTACAAATATTTACAAACTAGAACTTATACCTAAATTCTCAGCTCAATTTTAATTAGAAATAATTTTAAAAAATTTTTTTAATCAAAATTCAAAAAATTTTATAAATTTTTTTAGAAAAAAGTTCTTAAAATAATTTCTAATTAAAATTGAGCTGAGAATTTAGGTATAAGTCTTTGTTTGTACATATTTGTACAATATAAAGTCATTTTCTTGGTCATGTCTTCAATTTTTACCTCACAATTTGCCGCGCAAGCCTAATCACAATGTGTTCAAATAGCTTTATGTTTAATATCATTTATTTTAGTTTTGGCTAAAGTTTCATAAATTTTAAAATTTGTTTCATATTAAATAAATCTTGTAGAATTACATATAAAAAAAATTATACTTGTATATTGAGTAGTTAAAAAATTACATGAAAGATCAAACTATGCTTTGTAGTTCCTTCTTTGCACATTTTTAAGACTCCTTAGACCCCTTAAATTGATGTTGGTTGGTGTTTTGGGGTTTTATGAGTATTCGGATGGTGTTAATAGGTGTCTAGTGAGGACATAAAACATTTATTTTTATGTAAAATTAAAGTTATTATTTCAATTCAAACTACATTTCGTTTTGTTTTGTAAGATATGCTTTTGTTGGTGGCTAAAGTCAAAGTTAATAATGCCTGGAAAAAAATATTGAATAAAATTTGCTTTGAAATAGTGTTCACTAATTATGATTTTTAAAAAGAGTTTGTTTAGAACTAAATATTTACACAATTTAAGGACTTTAACAGAATAAAATACAAGGTACGTACTTCAGGTAATAATAGCAATCCGATTCATATAGCTATTATTATCTGAAGATCATTTTAAAAATGTATTTCCATTTATTATCTAAAATGGAAGTCTTATACCCAAAACTTTGATTTTGCAAAATCGAATATTCGCTATCAAAAAACTCGTAAAAATCTTCTAAAATTATTACGATAGAGTCCATGGCCGAGTAGAGTCCCGTTTATCCGAATCCCGGTTATACGAACTGCTGTTTATCAAAAAAAAAAAAAAAATCCGAGTCTTTAGGTTAAAATGTGGAATGTATACGCATAAATAAATACACACAAAAAATAAATACGTACTTACAAAGTTGGATTTATTTCTCAAAATATGCAGTAATATTTGTATTTTTGCTGCTCAATTTTGTCTTTGCATAAATAAATACAAAAAAAATAAATACGTACTTATGAAGTTGGATTTATTTCTCAAAATATGCAGCATTTTTTTTCTGCTCAAATTTGTCTTTTTCGGATAAGCCATGCTCTACTGTATCTCTATTCTGTAAATTATTTAATATTTTTTATTACTTAAGTATTATTTTTTATATCAAACACTGCGTTTTTTTAAAATTCTGCTTATATTTTAATTGCTTTCAGATCAAAATTAAATTAAATGTCAGTTTACATTATTGTGTAATCAACTTATCAAAGATCACACCCCTAAAAACCCTCTATAATGACGCAAAAAGCTTTGTCCTAGATAATTTTTATAGTTTTACTCGCAATGTTAAGGTAATGCTATAATTGAAATTATTATGCTATTTCAGTGCTAAAACTAAACGGCCAATTCAAACAACTAGCAGATTAGTGAAGCTTATTCCCGACGCTCCTACTTAATATTGATAAGGACGAAACTTTAATCTTATTATACGGTATTATTGAAAATATCTATTCTGCTCTTACTACATGCGGTTCGATTACGTCCTTTATGCCGTTTTTGAGAGAGCATTTTTTTATCGTAAAACCAAGGGTGTGTAACACTGCACAACTTTCGATTTCCACTCATTAAATCAATCCGTTAAAAAGCTAATTATTCATTTATTCAGCTTTAACCCTCTAATGCATGAATTTTTATTTTCATCCCAAAAAAATATATATGTATCTTCAATGCTCATACATTATGGGAAAAATACTGAAAAAAATTTAACTGCATTAGGTTTTAAATAATTTCAATTAAAAAAAAAATTTCCATGTGACAAAAACCAACTAAAAAATTCCAATTTTGATAATAATGACTAGAAAACTACTAAATATATTTTAAAATAACCCTTTTTAACTATATATATTTTTTCAAAACAATTTATTTGTATTTAGTACTAAAATTATTATACTTTGACTTACGCCAGAAAGCGTAATTTCACAACAGTTAATAACCTCCCTCTTTAATTTTGAATACACTTTTACTACTGTCATTTATGAGTTTTATTATTAACTAAAACTTCAGAATGGAATGTAATAGATGAAAAAAACACAAATTTGTCAAGATTGAGGTCTACTTTAATAGAATAAAGTGGATTATGTAACTTGTTACCAAACGGTAACAGTATGCATTAGAGGGTTAAATGCTCATCACAGACAAAAATCTTATGCAATACACATTTAACAAAGCAATTAAAGCAATTAGGAAATGAAACAAACACAATATACAATTAAATATTAAAACAAACACATTACACAGATAAAAGTAGGAAACAGTTAGCTTTAAAATCATTAAAAAACATAGCAAAAATATTTAGGACGTGGGAATAGTTATTGTAAATTTTATAAAACTTATACGCGCGAACAGAAATTTTGAATATAGTTGTAATCGTAAGAGCTATGAGAAAATATACGACGATAGCGTATAGATCTATATTGGAAATAGATTACAGTACTAGTTATAGTAGTTGGAATCAATTCTATTGTTAAGAACTTTATGGAAAAACAGAAGACAGGAAACTTCACGCTTAAATTTAAGGGTGCGCATGCGCCAACACGAATTTAATTTTTAATGTATTTTCACAAGTAAGCATGCCTCCAAAAGGAAGCAATGCGAAGTTAACGAGTTCCCAGTAAGGCGGGACCATACTGCTAGTATTTTATAAAATGAAAAATATAATTGGGAAAGTAAAAGTGTGGGTAAAGACAGAACACATTAATAAATTAATTTGTCTATTAATCTCGTTAGGTGACTAAAAAAGTAATTGCAATTAAGTTAATTACAATAATATTAATCGCAATTGAACTTTTAATTGCGCCTTGCAGTTAAATTAACTTGATTAAAGTATGTCAATTGTAACTCAACTAAAATATTGCAATCAACTTTTTTAGTTGTTTTATGAAACAGTTAAAACTAACAATTAACTTAATGTATTAAAACGAAATTAGTAAATATTTAGGAAAATTAAGCTGTAAGTCTTAGAGTTAACACGAATAAAAAAGTGGTTGTTATTTTAAATTAAAAGTACCAAAGCAATTGACAATTAAATAAGTATTACTACTACAGTTAACAATTAAATTGTTAAATTGTAAATTGTAATTTTCCACAGTTACAATTGATTAATTGTTAGTTGTTAGGGTTTAATTTACAAATTAATTCATTTGTTAATCTTTAATTGTTCTTGCAATTAAAATTTGCCCAACATTGGGTAAAGGTAACCGATAAGAATGTCATGAAGTCTTGCGGAGAAGGGGGCAATTTTTGCGGCATGAAGTAAGATTGTCTGTGGATTTTACTAGAGTAGTAAAAAAAAAATAAGTAGAAATTTTCCTTGAATTAAACAAATAATGCAATAAACTAAAAGCATGGAATTTCATAATGAATTCTGCCTTAAGTTATGATAGCTTCTATATGAGCATGCACACGTAGAATTTAAAATGTTGTAGGTTCGATTTTACAATAGAGTTTTACATATTTTTCATGAAAAAAATCCTAAATTTCATTCGTTATAAATTTTCACAAAAAGTAATTTATAAAATTAAAGATCATGTTTTTGGAAAAAAAATTATTTTTAATAATTTAAAAGGAAAGTGGGGAAAACCCTTTTTCAAAAAATAAGAATAATGTGTATATGGTGTTGTGTAACTAGTTCATAGCACACAAATTTACAAACTTTTAAGGAGGATATTAGTATACATAAAAGGAAACGATTTAATTTGAAGCTTCATTTATTTTTAAGTTATTTTATTCCAACGAATTTTTGACATTATAAAAAAAAAATCGGAGATTTTTGAGGTACGCATCACTTATATATAATTTACTGCTAACGCTGGGTATGCAATGTATAAACGTTTAACTAGCTATATTTTCTAGACTTATGAAGGCTTTTCTTATGCTTACTTTTGATGAAATATTTAAAAATTTAATAAAAGTGTTTAATGAACCTAATTGAAAAATACGTATACAATGTTGAAAATATAAGAAAGTTAGAAAATTGTGTAGGAATTTACCTGTGGGGCTAAGTTTAAAGATGCATGGCCATCAATATTTAAATTAATACAGCAATAACTCATGTTTAAAATTAGGAATCATGTTTAATTGCAGGTTCTCTACTGGTAAGAATTCCATGCATCAAGAAAAAGTCCATTGGAGATCTTTTTTTAGACGAGGTTAGCTAAATTTAAACTTCAATTTTAATAGTTAACATGATGAATTTATTTCTAAATTTTGAATAAATGTAAAATTGCTGCCCTTTTAATGTATGCCACTCTGCTGCAAGCTATTCGGCCGATTTTAAAATGATCTAACTCTTTACTAAAAAAAATTAAAAAAAACTGAAACTTATATTGATTAAAATTTTTCTTCGAGATTGGCAATAAAAAAAAGTTTTTTAAATCTAATATATAATTAGTAGTATAATTACTTAAACATTTAATGCGTAACAAATTCTCTGTTAATTTTATTATTGATGTGGTCGACAAATGGGTTCTCAATTTTGAGAACAATGTTCTCATTTTTTAGAACGTCCTAGTTTCATAATAGCTCCGAATACATTGTTCTTAAATTTGAGAACATGCGGTATTCGAATATGAGATCAAGCATGTACTCGTTTCTGAGAACGAATGTACTCGGACTGGAAAATACAAGCTCTTATTTTTGAGAAAGCATGTTCTCGTTTTTGAGAATCTATGAACCTATTCCAGAAAACTCATATTCTCATTTCTGAGAAAGTATGTAATCGTTTTTGAGAAGGTTAAACTAAAAAGTATTACATCAACACATGCTAACACATAAAATTTCCCAAAATCTGTACTACGAATATAGTTACATTAATAAAGTTATTAAATCTATAATTATCTATTCATAAAAACACCCTAAGTTGTCCAAACCTAAACCACAAAAGCTCTCATTGTTTTCTACTCTGATGTTATAGAGAAGATATTAAAATGAACCTATTACCATTAATAGCACGCGACGTGCATTAAAAGCGAAAACAGTTTATTGATCATTGCAGTTGTGGCATAATATGTATGAGGTTGCACATCATAAAATGATGTTTGTTATTAATAATATAGAGAGGTTGTGTTGGTATCACCTGGATGAGGATAAAATATATTTTGTTTCCTAAATGTGTTTTGTTGGTTGGTAATAAAATCTCAATATAGAGTTACATAGGAAAAAATAGTTTATTTAATCCATTAATGCTGTTGAATTTTGTAAATACCTTTAACCCTCTAATGCATGAATTTTTAATTTCATCCCAAAACAATATATATATATGTATCTTTAATACTCACACATTATGGGAAAAATACTAAAAAAAATTTAACTGCATTAGAATTTAAATAATTTCAATTTTTAAAAATTTTTCCATATGACAAAAACCAACTGCAAAATTCCAATTTTGATAATAATGACTAGAAAACTACTAAAATTATTTCAAAATAACCCTTTTTAACTATGATTAATTTTTCAAAACAATTTATTAGTATTTAGAACTAATATTATTATTATTCTTTTAATACTGCCAAAAACGTAATTTCACAAAAGTTAATAACCTCACTCTTTATTTTTGAATACACTTTTACTACTGTCATCTATGAGGATTATTAGTAACTAAAGCTTTAAAATGAAATGTAATAGATGAAAAAAACACATATTTGTCTAGGAGAAGCTCTAATTTAATAGGACAAAGTGGATTATGTTACTTGTTACCAAGCGGTAACAGTATGCATTAGAGGGTTAACACCTACATTTATGAATAAAATATTAGGGGGAATGTGTGCGCTGGTCCGCGGGTCTCCAAAGCAAAGTGCATCATGATTAATCTAATGGAGGAAAAAATATTTTCTCTACCACGTTTCTCCGACGGTATTGAATATTTTTGCAAACGGATATTTTATGTGATAAATGTAGCTGACTTGCAGGTCCCGACAATCCCACTTTTTGAAATTGGTTCGACTATATTTTTTTAAACTTTCAAAAAATTGTTTTTACAAAATATATTCGAAACAATTTTAAAAAGTGAGATTACAGACAATTTTAAAAAGTGGGATTACAGAGAGACCTGTAAATTACCTACATTTATTATTTCCAAGAAACCGTTTGTAAAACTATTCAATACAGCCGGAAAAATGTGGCAGAGAAAATAGTTTTATTCTCATTGGATTGACACTGAGGCACTTGAGTTTGGAAACAAGCGGTCCAGCGCGTCTATTCCACCTTAAATTTGATTAGTTTTTTATTTCGTTGTCGTCTAACTTAGTAATTTATCCTAAGAAAAATTAACTCCGTCTACACGAGGTGCTTAAAACAAAAGAGTGAAATCCACTCCAGTAGGAGAAGTGCAGTTTCGACACCGGAAAGGCATGCATATTTACTCAGACTGAGTTAAAATCACTCGTTTGGAGTGGCCCTGTCGGAGGTTTAACATACAAAGGACCCACTCCAAAAGGAGAAGTGCATTTTCCAGTCTGGAGGAGTGAAATCCACTCAGACTGAGTTAAATTAGGAGTGTTTGTTTTAAGAGTGTGCACAGACCGACACCTTAGTTGGCACCCAAAGCAACTTTTAAGGACGACATCGTACGCAGTGTCGGGACTTTGAAACATATTCGACGTGCACTTTCTCTACGCGGGGTATTATTCGTAACTATTAAACATAACCTCAGTAACTATTGAACATAATTTTAAAAAATATTCTGGGTAAAACATATTTTTTAGCATATATTTGTATGAAAAGTATGTTTAGATTATAAAAAAATACTGTTGGATTTTGCTCGGGTCTTAAGAGGTTAAGAAAATCCCAAGCCCAAAGAAATATTGGATAAAAGTGATCAATAAATTCCATTCTTTCATAAATCTACCGGCTATATTGATCACATAGAACAACAATACAACAATAACCAATAAGAAGCTCGACACAGCGCACGCTTTTTTTTTTCATGGTGCAACTTCACGATAGTTCCAAAAAGAACTTCACATGGAATCTCGGTTGGGATGTCATGATAAATTCTCGAAGAATTCTCTCCCAGCCCATTCTTGTATTGTGACGCTCCAAACAAAAACTCTATATTTCATTTTGTCCCGAACAGAAAGTTATAAATCACTCGATATAAAAAGCAGTCGCGGCCAGGGTAGGCCCAAGAAATATTTCATAATCGTTTCGCCTTTATCAACTTCGTTTGGCCTTTATCAACCAATCGTCTTGCGAGTTAAATAAAAGACCAATCAACAACTTGCAGACGACATTGAATGTCTCCTTTTGTATTTCTTAGAAGTTATGGCTTCCTTTTTTATATCTTCAGAGCCTGAGGTTTGGTTTGTTGATTCGGTGAAACCCATGAACGATGATTGGTAAGAAATTCTGAAGAACAACTATGAGCTTTCTGGTTAATTAAGTTTATATACATAAACCAAATATAACCTCTTAAGACAAGAGCAGAATCCTACACGTATATATTCTTATATAATCTAAACATACTTTTCACACAAATATATGTAAAAAGTAAGTTTTGCAAAGTCATTAAAAAAATATATGTTTAATAGTACTTAAGGACAAGCCGTAAACTCTAGAATTACACATTTTCTGTGCTATAAATGCAAAAAAAAGACCGTATCACTTATTTGTAGTTAACAGATTATTTAAACATTGTTTTAGATGCAAAATGCCTTGAAAATTAACCACTAAAACAACAACTTGAAATGTTTGAAAATAATTAATTTTTTAAGAACTCTAATATCGTATTGACGCTCGTTCAACTTCATTTTTTTATAGAAATAAATAACTGGTACAGGTAATCAAAGGCTGAAAACTAATATTTAAATCTTTTTCTATCGCAACTGGTCAATTTTGGAACTAATTAACATGTTAATTGTTTGTGGGGAGGTATTAAAAAATAATCCAAAATTGGAACGTCAGGTCGCAAGTGGTTAATTAAGTTTATCCAAATAAACCAAATATAAGACAAATTAAAACCATAATTCTAAACCATTAATTTATGACAAATTAAGTTATATGATAAAATAATTTGGAAAACTTAATGTTATTATTTTTATTTTTGGTTAAACCAAGTGCCGAAGTAACAATGCAGCTTGTGGATGAAAATCGTTACATTTTCTTAAACACATTTTTTAATTTTATTAAAAGTAGTTAGTTAAAGTATGAAATAATTTTTATGTAATGATCAGAGGGTTAAAATCATGTAAAATACATCATTCTAAAGCTCTTTAAGAAAAAACTACAAATCTAAATAAGGGCTGGGGAGCCCAGTCGGTTAAGCACTCGCTTAGCATGCGGAAGGTCCCAGGTTCGGGTCGGGGCATCGCCAAAATAGCTGCCTACCTAATAAACTGCCCGTGCAGCCAAAAATGTCCGACAAATAATACCCCGTGTAAGGGAGTGCACGTTAAATATCCTTCAACGCTGCGTACGATGTCGCCCTTAATGATTGCATTGGGTGCCTATTCAGGTGTTGGCTCGTCACCTGAATGTGGCTCTAAAATGCGACGCCCGTCGCCAATAGCCCTCGTGTTGCTCTAGTGCGACGATAATTCAAACCTAACCTAACAAATCTAAATATTGTGACTCAAATCCTCTCCAATTTATGTCACCAAAAACAAAATTGGACCTGGTCCCGTTTCGAATTAAGACACAACATTAAACCATTAACTACAACCTCGAAAATACAACCAAGTTTCCTGGCCTCAAAAGCAAAATTTGCTACTGGACATAAAAATCGCAGGACCATATTTTCTAACAGCTCCACCTTCAGTAATGTTCCAAAAACTTCTTGGATATGTGCGAGCTAACACCATAACAACACGCTATACGAGATTTGAATAGTTAAAGACCTGTTGCTATGACGACGGACCAACACATGACGCGAAACTGGTTTGTTAAAAATGTATTTGGTATTTTTACTTTTAATTGGCCTAAGGAGGAATATAAGGCAGTGAAAGTAATGTGAGGAAAATTCAAAATGAAGGTTGTGTGCTTTCTACACGTTTACATTGGTCGTATCGATCTAAACCACTCTACCGCTCTAACTAAGAATGTTACGCACTTCAAATTTGGTACCCAATTCCCAGTATGTGCCGGACCTCAATTATAAAATTTTTGGGAAAATTCTCAAATGATAGCTTCCATAGAACTTTTTTGGTTTAAAAGTTATTGAAATTGCATTAAAGGGTAAATTTACTTTTAAATGTATTGATTTATTGAGTGGTATCTGAAAATCGTTTAGTGTTACACCCCCTAGTTTTTTGTGTGCTTCTACACAACCTTTATAACTTAAAAAACGGAAATTGTGTTACAATCGTTCAGTCCATCCGTCTGTTCTTCTGTCCGTCCATCACTCAATTACATACACCGAACGTTTCATGTTACGGACAAGTATGATTTACCAAATTGAAGGGGGGGGAAACATAATAGATTACATTCAAAATCGATTTAATATCCATTCGATTTAATATTTTCACTGTTGCTACTTCGCCAAATGCTAGAGAAACTTCGTTTATTTAAAATGAGAAAATGAGTACTACTTGTTTTTGTAATATAAATTAGTTTGGAATAAGAGACGCCAGGTACATATCACGACTAAGTCTTTATGGTTTGCTATATATATGTAATGAGAAAGCGGCAGAGAGAATATCTAAATTCTTTTTGCATAATATGGTAATACAGTAAAACCCCGATTTTACGTCCCCCGAATCTACGTTTTTCCCGCATTTTACGTTTTTTTTCAGCAGGTCCCAGTTTTTTCCGTATACTGTAATGTTAATTTAACCCGGATTGTAAGTTTGTTACTTATGGAATTTCCCGCATTTTACGTTTTCCCTGTAAAAAAACGAAATTTTTTTCTAAAATAAGCACTATTTTCTCCATTACACAGGCTCCTGTTTTCTTTTTTTAAACCGGTTTCTTCTCATGGATCATTGTTTGAAACCCCCAAACCCCTTTACCGACTGTCTTACCCCTCCCTGAATACACGACATACAACATTGTAGGTTGCTGTTTAGCACGCGGTGGTCGCATTTCTAATCTTTTTGTGAAAAAATATGACATAAAAATAACGCAAAAACTTCTCTGTTGTATAATTCTTGTTTAGAATGATATTTTTGTAAAATATAGAGTTTTACTATATCTTTTAAAAGAGTCTCATCTTTACTATCGATAATTTTTATTTTGTTTATTTGTCTTTTGCGTTCTATATATTTCCCGTATTGTACGTTTTTCCCGCATTTTACGTTTTTTTTACCCAGTCCCTTGAGAAACGTAAAATCGGGGTTTCACTGTAATTTCATTTACACTTCAATGTTTATTAATGCTGGATGGAATGAAGACGTGAAATAAAAATTGGTTAATTGCTATGTGACTCATTTCCAATTCCAGCTTTCATTTCTTGCCCTTATTGCTTGATGCTGGTGCTTTTTTTCATGATTCATACATAAATATTAAATTTATTTTCATTCCACATTTACGTTGCCACTAAGACCTGAAGCATGTCCATTATGGATGATTTCATAGATAGTTTCGAATATTGAAAATCCTTGTTTGAAAGAAAAAAATGTTAAATGATGTTATGAAAAGTTTCGCTTTCAATATCAGACAAAGCAATTAATATTCGCGAAACTGAAAATTAATTTAGAAAACGATAAAGAAAAATAATTTAATTTACGAAAGTGAAAGTCAAGCAATTTTGGAAACTAAAGGTAAAACTTAAAACTAAATGCAGCGTTTGACGGTTTCGTTTTTAAATCTACTATTTCTTAATAAAATAAACATGGTTATTTTTTATTTATGGAAAAATATGTAGTTAAATGACGTTATGATAAGCTTCTCTTTAGAGAAAGCAATTTTACAAAATTATGCTTCAAACTTCAAATAAATTTAGCTAATCATAAAAATTATTAACTTAAATATGAAAGAGAAAATTGATGAAAATCGCAAATTTAAACGTCTAATTATAAATTTGAACACAATGCTGTGTTTGACGATTTTTTTTTAAAGCACAAATACCGTGTGGAAGCAGTTGTAAAGTGAGGCTTACCTTTTACAAACTAACTTCTTCTTAAAATATATTTAATTTAGTAAGCTGGAATGTGAGTAACAGGTAAACAATGCAAAAAACGACATCAAAATACGTACACATATCAGTAGTTAACCGTTAGTATGCTATAAATTTACTAAATTTATGTGTTATAATTGTTATGTGTGAAATACACACATAAGTGGATCCAAAGTTGTAGCCATTCAATTGACCTCGTAAGACGAAAGCAAAATCCTACAGGTATATTCTTAAACTAAACATACTTTTCATTCATATATATGCCAAAAAGGGTTTTGCAAAGCAATATTTTAAACAAATATATTTAATAGTTAATGAGAGACACGCCATAAGCTCTAAAAATACACATTTTTTGTGCTATAAATGCAACAAAAAAATGCCGTCTCACTTATTTGTAGTTAACAGATTATTTTACCATTGTTTTTAATGCAAATTGCGTTTAAAATTAACTACTAAAACAAATTTTTTAAAAGTCTGAAATTTTTTCTAAAAAATATATTTTTAGGAACTCAAATCTGATATTGACCCTCGTTCAACTTCATTTTTTATAGAAATAAATGACTGATACCTGCAATCAAAAGCTGAAAATTTATATTTGGATCTTCTTCTATCGAACCATTTCAATTTCGGAACTAATTAACACGTTAATTGTTTGAGGGAAGGTTTTTAAAAATGTCCTTAAATGCGGACGCCAGTTCGCAAGAGGTTAAATTTGGAAAACGTAGCCTTCAAATCCCACATACAATTATATCAACCTAACTCAGTAAAAGCCACTCAGACCGACACACACCATACACCCTTGCCTTGCACGCCTCGAAATTTTGATTGCGCTTGATATATGACGCCCCATCAAAAGCTCTTCGGAACGACGACTGTTTTAAAACGCCTCCGGAAGAGCCTAATATGTATGCCGAAACTGCCCGGGTGGTTTTGTGAGGAATTGTCGTACGTGAGGGTTTGGGCCGGGTAATTCAATCATTAAAGTACCGAATTAAAGTTTTGAGTAATAGGTGGGACTTATATATAGAAGAGTTATTGAGGGTGGTTTTGTGTGTAGTTGTTGGGTACTGGAATACGTAAGTGGGGTTGGGTTTTTAATTTGATAAACGTCTTTCAAGTAGCAAGGGTAATTTTTTTTAGAATATACAGGTATGCACTGGATGAAAATTCCGTAAAATTGTATGGTTTTAAACTGACAAACGCCAGTTCCGCACTTTAAAACTAAAAATTGGTTGTTTTGACAGAAAGAATCAGTGTGCCAGAAACAAATTGCATAATTTACAGAGAAAATATGCTTATTGTGTACGAGCAATTTGAAATTCGAATCTCAAAAGCTGTTTTTTTATCGACAAATTGTAAGGAAAAACACTAAATATTTATAATTTGATCCATATAAAACATAGTAATGTTTTTTAAAGTGAGAAATGTATCTAATCGCTAACTGAAACCTTGTAATATCTCTGAACTTAATTTACCAAAAAAAATATTCTTGTTGACTTAAGATATGTTTTTCTGAACAAGTTTTTAGAGTACATTGTTTGTAACCAGTAAACGAGTGTAATCAGTAATGTCACATAATGGTCACCTGCACTTACGGAATATCCACTAGTAGAATGCAAACATAGTAGGGTAGACTGACCATTAGTGAATAAACAGGTCCCAGTAAAAGATCAGTAGGTAAATACATTTAAAAAGTAAGGATTCAAAATCATTCCACTGGATGGATCGGTAACACTGACTTCCTCTCATCTAGTAGGAAGCTATCTGACATCTGATTGGTTGTCCTGGTCTCTAATTAAAATCCAGCATGTTTATTGACTGGACATTATCGTGTTCATTCACTGGTAAAAGTACTGTTCATTTACTTGGCTTTCGTACCACTTTTTATTTGGACCCCCAAAAGACCCAAAGCAATGCAATATAAAGTCACCTTTTTTTTGCAGAATTTACATATCATGACAGATGTGTTCACATTGTCATAAACCAGAAGCTATATTTTCTTAAAATTTATGAAATTTCTTAAAACAAATTGTGCTTAAGTGTTCATTCACTGGTTAGTCTACCGTATACAGATAAGCAAAAAATACTTTAAAAAATATATAAAACTTTATCGTTATGATTCTATAGATTTACTCAATTGAATATCTTAGACATAATATCATTACTTTTAAAAGAGATTTATCTAGTTGTTTGATAAAAGTTTGTTTATAAAAGTAGTGGACTAAAGAGGGACAGTCAGTCCCATAGAACTAACTCCATAGAACAGTATTAAGCTTTGAAATCACAACTTTTCCAAAATAATGCTTTGCCATGTCATCCCATTTTCAATAGGTATGGGAATCATAATATCATTTTAAAATAAAATTTAAAAGTTATTTAATTATTTAGTTTAAAATAGTGTTGCCGTCTGCTGAATAATTTAAAGCATTTTAAAATTTCAAAAATAAATAATTAGCAACTAGATAAATTTTTGTTTCAATCTTGTTTCTTTTCGACGCCATGTTGATTCCCATACTGATACCCATTCCCTTAAAAAAATATATAAAACTTTATCGCTATGATTCTATAGATTTACTCAAATGAATGTCTTAGACACAATATCATGACTTTTTAAACGGATTTATACGGATTTTTTACGGAAAAGGCTAGCATGACAAAGCAATACTTCTGCTGAAGTTGTGATTCCAAAACTAATGCATTATTTCTATGTAACTGACAATCCCTCTTAATGCGATAAAATCTCAGGCAAACTGAATACTACAACCAAGTATCTCCAATAGCATTTTCAACCCTTACGCCTTCGAACAAAACAACTCAACTTCACACCTCTGTGACAGTCCAAATAAAAAAAATCTGGTCCCACCCTCCACATAAAAATTCATTTATTCTTTTTCTATTCTCCAAAAAAAGAATAGAAAATAAATTTGATTCCATTGTATGAACTAAACGAACCCACCCCGGACAAATCGCCTTGTTCCAATCTGTGTTCGCACAACACCGTTCGCGTGAAAACTCTTTTTGAAGAAGCCATTTTCCCGCTTGACCAGTGAGCAGCTCCTAATGCATATGGAGTTATGGAAATGGAGTACATATACAAGAGACCCGAGCGTGCAGATCTTTGAGGGAGATATTCATTTGTGATGGACATGATTTTTATTAGCGCTATACTGGTGGACTTTACACGCATAGATTTTAATTTCACAATTTATTTGTATTTAGTACTAATATTATTATTCTTTAAATACTGCCACAAACGTAATTTCACAAAAGTTAATAACCTCACTCTTTAATTTTGAATGCACTTTTACTACTGTCATCTATGAGGATTATTAGTAACTAAAACTTTAAAATAAAATTTAATAGATGAAGAAAACACAGATTTGTCTAGGAGGAGCTCTAATTTAATAGAATAAAGTGGATTATGTTGCTTGTTACCAAACGGTAACAGTATGCATTAGAGGGTTAACTAGTATCATCTCTAAATAAACAAAATATAAGACCAACGAAGACAATGGTCCTTGCCAATTCCAGTAGGATTAATTACTTAACGTGAAAATTTAAATACTTAGTTCCCTTTCTTAATTGTTCTTACAAAGTTTTTATTCTTAAGTGAAGGTGCTAATGGCATTCACTAAGTTGTCGATCATGGGTGAAAAAAATTCACTAGTTAAGCTACTTGAACTTTCAATTATTATACGATGAAAAAAGTTTAAAAAGTTTAAAATTAAAGCTTAATGAAGCTTTTGCCAACTTGACTGAATAAGATATTAGAGATATTTTGATTCGTCAAGAGAATACACACAAATCTAGGTTTCTTCGTGTCCCACAAATTTGACCCCACCGTTTCTGTCCCATTAGACACTACAGTTTTTTTATAGATTATTCAACACAGAAACACGTGTATTTCACCACAGTATTTGACATACACAATATCTTAATCAGGGTCTGATTTCCGGCAGGCAAACGGGGCACGCGCCCAGGACCCCCCACTTTAAGGGGCCCCTCAAATTGTCTTCATGACCATATTGCTTAATACAACTGCCCCAAACTTTTTACTCTGAAGTAAACAAAAAGTTAAATTCATGAACAAGTGTTTACTATGAAACTGTGTTAAAACTCTGAATTAATCAATTCACAAAAATAGTTATTACGGAGGGATTGAGCATGCTTTCCAAGCTAATTACTTAGGCTTTTTTTTTTGGTGTAAACACTGTAAGATAGGAACATACCCGCAAATATTTTATCGATGTATGTTTCGGGGCCCCCAAAATTGCTCGTGCCCTGGCCCCTGAAGTTGTAAGTCGGGTCCTGACCTTAATCTATGATCCGTCATCTACCTACAACTGTAGTTTAAGTCATAGAAACTTATTATTTAATACTTCAAAATTGAAAGAAAATATACACTTTTAGCTGATAACTTAATTAACTTTAACTAAACACTTTAACTAACTCCGAAACAACAATTCTTAACTCCACTTCAACACATGCTTTTAATGACCAATCTTTGGTTGTTAAAATGTGAAGTCTACACTGTTAAAAATTTGGTTCGACCTTGCACCAAAATTTCGTGAATTCCAGCTGCAACCAAAGTTTGGTGCCTGGTTTTACCATTTATTGGTGCTACCGCGGGCACCAAATTTTCGTTCGACGTTGAACCAAAACTTGGTAATACCGCGAGCACCAAATCTTGGTTCAACGTTGAACGAAAAATTGGTGCTACCGCGGGCACGAAATTTTGGTTCAACCTTGAACGAAAACTTGGTGCTACCGCGGGAACGAAATTTTGGTTCGACCTTGAACGGAAACTTGGTGCCCGTACTAAGCACCACATTTTAATTTAAGGTCGAACAAAAAATCAGATTAAACAACACTATTAACAGAGTGATAAAGTTTTACAATTATTTCTAATTTTAACTTTATTACTCAGTTAATAGTGTTGCTAAAGATTACTTTTTCCCCTTAGAGTTTCACTGTGGTAAAAATATTTTTGAAAAAATCGCAAGATATTTTAAAAAAAATCTACATTATAAAAATTTATCAAGAAGCAAACTTTAGAATTTTCTTATATATATATGAATATTTTTTGCTTTTTAAGCACATTTTTTTAAGCTGAATTTATTGATTACTTTTATATATTAATATAGTTTTTAACAAGTAATTTGTTTTAATGACTTAGTCATTGTGTTATATTTATCTAATTCTTATTTATTTTAATGCTAATTATTATTTTTGTTATATTTATCAAAGGCTTCCCAAATTATGCAACATCAATTTCTCTATCACCCATTTCAAGAAATTTACAAAGTTCAACATTTACAAAATTATTATACTATGTATTTAAATTATAAACAACTCCTTACTGAAATGCTTGTGTATTTTTCCCTGAAATTCTCCTCAAAATAAATTTCTTCTTTAATATCACATTGTTTATAAAATTTAATTATAATTTAAAGGAAAACATTCTTGCCGTACACATAGAAAGCAAAACAGTAACATCAAAACTTTTCTTTTATTAACATCTAATTACATATATTAACTAGTACAGAATGTTTCTTTATTTTCTTGATAAAATTTGGAAAGAACTAGTTTCTCCAAATGGCAATAGATGATACTGTCTTTGTCCTGGAAAATAAGAACACAATGATAACCCATCAACTTCAACTGGATTATGAGCTTCATAAAATATCCTAGGGTTAATTTACTCACTAAAACTAAACTCCTCGCCACAACATGACAACAACCTGTTAGTGGGCCAAGGCTTGCCGTACCTATTCCAGCTTATACTTGACCAAGGGCTCTGGGGTGCTAGGCATATGTTCTGGGTAGGTGTATACCTCTTAAGCATAACCTCCAGTATTTAGTTCTCAAGCAACTTGGTCGTCATTATATATCGACCCACTTAATATAGCTTACCACGACCCACTTAATATATTAATTTTTCACACACAGCCCACTCTGGGACTTGATCTTCAGACCTATGGCATGGCACTTGCTTGGCGCCATTTAAAAAAAAAAAACTCGCCAACATCGCAACCTGCCGAACTTAAGTGCTTTTCTGTTGTCGGAATTCTTCACTCCGACACATTAACCCTACTTCCTCCGAATGATTGTTAAAGCTATACTAGGGCTGCTGTGACAAAATAAACCAAACTTACCACATAATGGGGGTGCAGCAATGCGGTACCCATTTGTTTTGGCTTCTGGAAAGTATAGTATGCCCCATAGGTATCCCCTCAAATATGCACCGTCCATAATAATGTTTATATGACTACAATATCACCAGAAAATGCTGCATGACCACAAAAGTATTCTTCGTCTCCAGACATTCACTTGGCGACAGAAGCACCATTGGCTTATTATTAACCCAATTTCTTATATAATGTAAACTAACAAAACTTTATAAAATTGTTCACATGCATGTAACACCAGAGCCACTTACCCACACTGTCTATAGAGAGAAAATGTTGCATGACCACAAAAAGTATTTATCGCCCTGTAGAAATCCACTTGGCAATAGAAGCACCATTGGATTTTTATTAACCCAATTTCTTATATAATATAAACAAATAAAACTTTATAAAATAACTAAATCAAAAACTAAGGTTTGGATTTGATCTAAACAAAACATTTAAATCCAAACGCTTTTTGTTTATGTGTGTGTGTGCTATATTATACAGTAACACTCGATAACTCGAAGTCCCTGGGGACCCCCAAAAATTTCAACTTATCCAAAGTTCGAGTTATCGAAGATACCTCCCACTCCTCTCTACTGGCACTTATGGGTTAACACGTTTTTAATCGTTTGATATGTGCTATAATACTATAGTTGCATGCATTTTAATTTTTTAATAACCGATCAAAACAACAAAAGAATGGAATCGAAAGGTTTATTAAAAATTACAAAATTTGGCTTCGTTACATATTAATAAGTATACAACAAACCATGTTTATCTTATTTGAAAAAGGTTGTCGTTTATTTTTGTTTGTAGTTTTAATTTAGCTGGTATTCACAAAGTCACCTAATTTGTTTTTAACACAGTTAAATAGAGTGCTGCCTGTACCTTTGGTGGAATTCACTACTGCATCGGCAGATAAGGATTCTGATGTCCTGTCCATGTCACCCCTGCCTTTAAAGGAATTTCAAATGTGTTTTTTGCTTCATTGTAATTTGCACTGATTCGAAAACATGCAATGTTTTGAACTGCATTGTATGTTTTACCTTTGAAATCTATCACAAACACTTAGACTTAGAAAATGTTCACTTCGAGTTATCGAGACAGTATTTTGAAGAAAAGTATAGAACTGATTCAGGACAGGACTTTATTAAAAATTCGAGTTAGCGGATTATTCGACTTATAGGAAGTTGAGTTATCGAGGTTTGACTGTAGGACGATACTGTTAGGTGCCTCTAGGGCACAGTAAGGGATAGCCAAAAGTATAAATAAAACAAAAATATCTTACTTCTTATAAAGCATGGTGGTAAGCAACGTGGCAGGCTGTTACATAGTTTCTGACAAAAAGGCAACCGAGCAGCTTTATTCAAAGCCCAGTTGCCTCACAACCTTCATTACCTAATAAAAAAGTATACATTAATAAACCAGAAAGCTAACACAATTTAATTTTAAAAGTTCATATTATTCAATCAAAGATTAATTGCTTATGCAAAAAGATCTCTAAAAATAACTTGTCGCAGCATTTCATAGTACATAATAAGAAAAATTTTAAGACAAACCTAAAACCTAATTATGTGAATTATCTGATGCATAAGGTGGTTTTCATCAATCAACAAAATGTTTTTCTACTGGCGCAAATCCTAAATAGATTTTGTATGCAATACTACTTGCACATAATTACATAAAAATACAATAATTCAAACGTTTTCCCTAGGTGTTGAATTTAATAGTTTTGAAGATCACTGAAGAGAGTGACCAAATAAACAAATCAGATTACTTGATTTGGCATATAATAAACTTCTTCGAAAAGTTTTGCCTGATCCTGTTGGCCTGAACCCCTTTCTTTGGCCTCTCACTCTAACAACTTAATTAGCTGAATTTGAGGACCCAAAATGATTACCAAACAAACTGAGGTCTTACATACAATGCACAAATAATAAAAATAATGCCCCTTACACCAAAATACTGTATATTCCTAATCTAGCGCCAGGCATGGATGTTTGTAGCGGTTTGAAATCTACTTCAGGTAGCAAACCTTCATGATTCCTATTTGTACCCACGAAACTGTGTTTTAATCCATGGGTTGCTTATTATCAATACAGCTGTACCAGAAATTTAAACAGGTTTACTAGCTATAAAACCATAATAAATAACTAGCACTGATTAGGATTTTGCATCGAACTTCGTTAAAGGAGAAATATAACAATTGAAGACAATCATAGTGATCAAATAAACAAAAAATCAAATCAGGTTACTTGATTTGCATCTAAACCACTGTTACACTAACAGTTTCGCCTGGATCACTCCTACTACTCTCACTCACTCTAACTGAATTGAATAGTTAACTACATTGAAGGCATATTTAAAAAAACAAACGCATTTCTTGACCTTCATGTTCATACAATGCACAAGCGAGAAAAAATAATGCTCCTTTTACCCAGAAAACATGCATTCCTAGTCCAGTTTCTAGCATGGATATTTGTAACGGTTTGAAATCTTCTTTGGTAGCAAACTTTTACGAATCCTATTAATTTGCACCTACGAAACTGCAGTTTAATCCATGGGTTGCTTATTATCAATTTAGATGCACTAGAAATTTAAACAACTATAAAGAAAGTTAACTACAAAATCAAATCAACGTTTACTTAGCATTCATGAAAATTTCCTTTGCAATTCGTTTAACAAGATAAACAAACATACTAAGCTTACAAATTTATAAGATAATTATAAAAAAAACAATTTCTGACAGTGCGTTTATTAGTTATACATTGCATAAAGAATTTAACTTACCTTAAAAATTGTTGCGGGCCTGAAATATTGAATAAATATTAGTTAATATAAAAAATGAGTTTTAAGCGAACGCGAAGTCACACTCGATGGAAGTCACAAACAAGATGGAGGATGTTTGCTGTTGCCAACACTTTTTTAGTTTATCGAGGTACCTTGAACCAAAATTTGGTGCTTTTGAGATCTTTTGCACATCGGGCATTTTGGTTCAACCTCAGGACGCACCAAATCTTGGTGAAACTGGCAAAAAACCTACAGCTTTCACCAAAATTTGGTACTACGTTGAACCGAAATTTTTTACAGTGTAACTGTTACAATGCTTCAGTGTAGAAATATTTGTAAAAAAAAGTATATTTTTCCCTGCTTTATGCCCCTTGTCCCATTAGCCCACACTCTCCCCTTACAAATGTATTATTTATATGTATTTTTTTAAACTTATTTGAATTACACATTATAGGATGATAATTGTGGGATTAAAAATGTACAAGAAATTAGTATGAAGTAAGTAGCATTAGTATAAAGTTTTAAAAATTAGAGCGACTGTAAGAAAGTGTTAGATAATAAACTTATGGTTTATGATAAAGTCATTTAGAGTAGACTGACCAGTGAGTGAACAGGCCCCAGTGAATGAACAGTTGGTAAATGCATTTGAAAAAATAAGGATTAAAAATCATTCCACTGGATGGATTGGCAACACTGACTTTCTCCCATCTCGTATGAAGCTATCTGACATCTCATTGGTTGTAATCGGTCGTTAATTAAAATCCAACATGTTTATTGACTGGACATTTTTGTGTTCATTCACTGGTAAAAGAACTGTTCATTCACTTGGCTTTTGTACCACATTTTATTTGGACCTCCAAAAGACCCAAAGTAATGTAATATAAAGTCACCTCCCCTTTTTATGTGGAATTTACATGTAATGACATATGTGTTCACATTGTCATAAACCAGAAGCTATATTTTCTCTAAATGTAGGAACTTCCTTAAAACAAACTTAAGCGTTCATTCACTGGTTAGTCTACCCTAAAATACTAAGGTTTATTTTTTTTTTTTAAACTTATTAATGACCATTGACAAGAAAACTTTCCTCGAGAAAATGAGCTCTCTGTTTAAGATTACCTAAATAAACAAAATATAAGACAAACTAAGAGCATGCTCCTGAACAAATTATGCAGGTCAAATTAAGTTACACGAAAAACAAATTTATAAACTTAATGTTAGCGTTTATAGTTAATTACGTTCCGTAGTTAAGATGTTAATGATATTCCCAAATGGGTAGTTTATGGTTTAATACGGTTGTGAGAGTATTTTTGACGTATATTCATATATAATTACAAGATAACAAATTTTTCACTGTTTTTAAGAATCAAAATATCTTAACTTATCTACCTAATGTGATTTAATTAATTATTGATACTAAGATACAGTTTCCAAACCCTGAATGTAAAATATTTTTTTTTAAAGTTTTGTCTAATTTTAAGCTTACAAAAATAACTTGCAAATTTTTTTTTTTACAACACCAACTAATTAATACAGTGAACGCCATCTATGGAGTAAAAAAAGAATCCTTGGCACTATTTGCATCAACAACAAAAACAAATATTTCGCAGATAAAAATTAAGATTTAAAGTCATTCTACAAAATAAAAATGTAAGCTAAAAATATAAAACATATCACATTTCTCATTTTAAAGAAATAAAAGCAAAGTATATTGTAGTTAATGTTATAAATATTTAAGGCGTAATAACAATTTATATAATTATAACAATTTGTTAAAACATATGAATATCGGATGCCGCCAACAAAATTATTAATCTTCACTGCAAACTAAATGAAGACCTCCAAAATAATTTATTTTCCCGTAATTTCTTCGAATTCTGTTTTAAGCAAGCTAATTCTTTTTTAATGGTTGAAGACATGCAAGCTTGGGAATCGAATAGAAACAGAAAATAAACACTCCTTTTCGATGATTTATAATAATTATGCATTTGATTATTGATGCAAGTATATTTATTTTTTAATATGTATGTTATCATTATTTTACATCGACTTTGACTCAACTTTAATGCATGTCATTAGAGATGCAAGCAAATGACAGATGTAACAATGTATACATTTTTTAACCATAAATTGTTTGATTTTACCGGATTTATAAATGGCTTTGGTACAATTAAATGATTACTTAATAAAATATTGAGAAAATATGTTAAATTGACTTATTTGCAACGATTAGTAAGAAAATGTGGTGTTAATGAGCTTTTTGCTTAAGTTTACCAAAATAAACAAAACAAAAGACAAATAATTCTGAAACATTATTAAAAATTAAATTACATGAAATGCGAATTTAAACAAACTTAAGAGTAAATTTTTTTATTCGGTATTGAAGACGGTAATGGTATTCCCGAATTTTAATGGTATTCGCAAAGTCGTCATTAATGGTTCACTAATGACTTGTGAATTTACTTTGCTGAATTGATAAACTTAGCCCTTTTAATAAAATACCGCAAACGTCCGACTTATTGTTCCTAGCAAACATATACAAACTTATTTTCATAAAATACATGCAACAAATAATAACACAACGTAAAATTAGTGCAACAGAAAATTTAAAATATAAAATATAATTAGTATATATTTTTCATGTGAAATCTTTTTCAAATAGACATATCACATTTTGAAAGTATATTATTTAATAAATTTAAAGTTAAGTTAGTTGAAGATATAAAATTGATAACGATATGCACAAATGGTTACAAAAAAAATCTAAATTCTGCTTCTTTGGTACAAAACTAGTCGAAGAGAAACAAAATAAAGATTTTAAAAGACACTGCTTGTTTTACTTATGTTACCTGTATGAAAATATGCTTGAAATTATTTTCATATGAGAATACTTATATATAGTCTAATTATACACTTTTGAACACATTTTACTATAAACAATAATGCTACAAAAATGCGTTATTTAAATACGAAAACTATAAAAGAAAAATTATTAATTGATATCAGAAAGAATGAAATTTCAGATTTTAAGAGCATTATTTTCGACAAATTCATATACTAGAATTCATAAAATAAATACCTTGAAGTTTCTTTCTGCAGGATGGCAACACATCTTTTGGACAATAGTTAAACAATATTCCATGTTCGTTCTATCGATTGATATGAGGTTTAGAGTTTCATCCAACGTTATTTTGTCTTTTCAAATAGTAATCAATAAGTAGTTTCAGATATCAAGTTATCTGTCCAACTGTGATCAGCAATCCATTTGAAATGCAAAACACCGACGACACGTAGTGAAAACAATGGCATTTCTTGGGGAGTAATTATAGTTTGAATAAAAACTTGATTGGTTGGAAACACACGCACAAAACTTTGTATTTTCATTTTTCTGATAATGAGAATGTTTCGAGCGAATTTTCAACAAATTAAATGAAAAAAATAAGCGTTTCGAACCTGTTCGTTGGTACTTCTCAATTGACTGATTGTTTGGCTGTCTGGTTTGTAAAAAAAACTTCGCATTGCCAACTGCACTGGAGATAAATTCCCTAGTTTGCGATTCTATATGGATCTTTTACCAGAGAACATAGGTTCATTTCTTTGAGCCATAATTAGATGACAAAACACAATCGTCTTGAAGTTCTTAACTTGCGGTTGGTGGCGCTGTTGAAATATCAGCAAGAAGTCAAGCACCGACATTTTTTTTTTGTCGTGGGTTCACTTGATCGTTCTTTTACACAATTATTAACTTTAAATTGTCTTTTGTTGTTAGTTGCGAAATTTCAACTTTCTGGGCCACTAAAGAAGTAAGATTCCTGATATTTTATCGATCCATTCCGTATTGCATTTGCACTATTAAGTATCTTTAGCATAAATTTGTTCTTCGATTGTGGACATTTCATCCAACAAACCTTCGAGATTTAAGATGAGTTCCTCATTCTTTGATGCACGTCATCTATGTAACGAATGACTTTAAATCAAAATATCTACAACTTCAAATATTTTGTTGATTTGATCTGACGGTATTAGGTTTGCTATTGAAACAGAGGTGGATCAACTCTCGCCAGTCATCCAGCAACTTAACGATTCATCCGAAAGTTACTTCTTCAAAAGTTACTTCGTCAGCCTCTGATACGAAATGTCCACCAATTTTATCTTGTATTACCTGTATGACCGAAGACTTTTAATCAAAATATCTACGACATCAAATATTTTGTTGGGTTGATCTTATGCCACATGGTTCGACTTTGAAGCAGAGGTGGATCAACTCTCTCCAGTCATTAAGTAACCTTAACGATTCATCCAAAAGTTACTTCTTCAGCCTCTGAAACAAAATGTCCACCAACTTTATCTTGCGTCACCTGTGTCACGGATGACTTTCAATCAAAATATCTACAACATTGAATATTTTGTTGTGATAATCCGATGTCAATAGGTTTGTCATTGAAGTAAAGATCTGTCAAATTCCAGCAACCTTAAGGATTCATCACAAGTTACGCATCTCAAACGAAAACGTCCACAACTTTAACTTGTGTTACCTATGTAACGGACGACTTTAAATCAAACCATCATACATCATTGGATACTTTGTTCATCTGATGCCAGTTAGTTCACCGTTGAAGCAGAGGTGGATCAACTCTTTCCATTCATCAGGCACAACCTTAAGGATATATCACAAATTCCTCATTCTTTGATGCGCGTTACCTATGTAACAAATGACTTTCAATTAAAATATCTGCAACATCGAATATTTTATTGATTTGATCCATAGAGATAATTCCATAGAGATAGATCCATAGAGATAGATATGATTTGATCTGTTGCCTGTTGGTTCGCCATTGACATATAGAAGGATCAACACTTCAGCCATCAAACAAGGATTCGTCGCCTCACAAACGAAACCGTCCACTATTTTTTATTCTAACAAGTTAATAAAAAGTTTTTAAAAATGATAATAAACTTATTTGGCTGCCTGGCGTTCGTTTCCTGCTGCCTCCGAAGTCGAAAGCAGCTTTAGTGTCGATCGCTTGCTGGTTTCCAAAGTTCTAAAACGGCTTGCTATGCATTTTTCATAAGGCCGAGGAGGAAATTACTTGAATCTGTAGTCATAAGATGCGAAACGAGCTCGGGTTCCAAATTATGCGCAAACCTAAACAAGATTAGGAATCGGCACCGTACGCGTTTTCAGTGTTGGGCATAATAAAAAAAAGGGCAAAGCTTGTGTGCAAATGGGCGAAAGAATGTTATTGTGTGTGTGTTTGTGGCCCCGGTCCCCACCCGTAATGATGAATAGAAGTGGGTTCGACTCTCTTCGAACTCATTGCCGGGGTGGTTTGGAATTGGTGTAAGTGATGTGGGATTGATTGCTAGTTACATTGGTTTGAAAATGGTCTTTATATTTAGATAAACTAATTTTTCCAGATAAACGAAATCTTGTTCTGCAATCGAACTTTGTCACTTGTTCCTTTTGCCTTTTAAAATTTCAAGGCCAATAACCATAAAATTTTATTGTAGCTCCAGGGTGACGTTTTTCCTACAACCTATAAATTTCCACTGAAAAATTATTTATATAAAGGTCTGTTAGTGTCGATGGTTTACTTAAAGACGAAAAAGACCTTATATGAGTTCATGCCCCTCGGTCCTCCGACAAACCCCTGTATACGCTAATGGTGGCTGGTGCACGTTAAATTCCGTCGTAGTGACTAAGTCCCTCAAGTTCCCATACCATATCAATACCTATAGGGGTGATAAGTCAATTTTGGGGATCCTCTAGTTGGCCTCTTGTCTCTAAAAATTAGATGGATCCACTTACGTTTGTTGTGTCTGTCTTACTTGACGAAGGTTTATAAGCGGGTCTCTGACCAAGCACACAAACCTGAATATGTATGTCAACCAATCGACTATGCCACATAAATTGTCCAATAAATCATTTTTTTCTAAAATTATTTAAAACTGATGGTAAAAGTCAACAACTATCTGCTTGTTAAGACATAAGATACTAAGCTCAGTCCAGTAATTGGTCATTCCTAAAATGCCAAAGTGTCTGTGGCCAATACAAAAATAGAGCTCATTTTTTCTAAAAACCGAAGTGTGAGTTACGACGATGTCACACCACGATTTTGAAATGTTAATGAGTTACCTCTTGCGAATAAATGGATGAGGAAGTAGTGAGGCGCGTTTATTGTTTTTGTTCGTTTTTTGCAGAGAGAGGTGGGGTATAAAAAAGCGATCACTCGTTCTTTGTCATGCGAATACATTTCGCTGGACCCCCTCCTTCCCCCCTTCAATTTTTCCCGCCTCCGATTCGCTCGAGCAACGACTTATAATTCCGTCGTGGCGACTTAATTTTTGAATAGTAAATAGATAACTGAATTAATTGGGAATAGTAATAGATAACGAACCAACAAGGCAGTTCTCCATGTATATAGAAGCTGGTGAACAAGACCTTTCCTAAGCCCCAAACTCTATAGGTTTCCAATATAATATTTAAACTTTTAAAATTCGTACATTCTCAGAAATAACACTTTCATTTTTGACGATTCATGAATCCTCAAGCCTCATTTCGTTAATTTTGAGGATTGTTTCGTCAGGACTATCACGTGACTTTTGAGTAAACGCGAATCCCAAATTTTACGATCGTGATTTGACGATTATGTATCTTGATTTTGAGGAAACTGAATCTAATTGTTGTACTCACATGCTCAAAAATGACGAAATATTTCTTTAGATTAGATGACATTCAAATCCTCATAAAAATGAAGATTCAAATTCCCTCACTTTGAGGAAACGAAAACTCGGAGCCTTTGCCAGTAAACGGGTCGTCAAAATTAAGGAAAATTTCGTCGTTTTTGAGCATTCATTTTTAAGAGTGTATGTTCGAGAGATTTTGACCTCTTCGCTCCAGAGGTACACACGCCTGAACCTTTATAGAATTCACTTTAAAACTTTATTTTATAATTTTTCTTGATACTAACTTTTCCATTATAAAAACTAGAAAGTTCGAGCTCTCCAAAACCTCCGGGAGTTAAGAGAACTTAAAAGATGGTAAACATGTGACTCACACTGTAAAAAATTGGCAGTTAGTTTCACCAAAAATATGATTCCAAGTAGATGGCAACGGCTGTGAGGTGAAATTTTTCACCATATATTCTTGTGAAAATGGAAAAAATTTAGTGAAATCCTGAAAAATGGTTCGACCGAATACTACAAATTTGTCGTTTTTTCCTTGGCCCTATATGGTATGCTCACTGACCATATGGGTTCATATATAGATCCCACATTAGTGGACTACTTAGATAGTTAATTTTTCACATTTTAACGCATTTTTAGTTTAATACTTTCCGAATAGATCAACTATTTGGGAGACAAAGAGTAAACGAATTTTTTTCAACCATTTATTCAAGTAATTTGGCAAACTGGAGAGTTTAAAATCTTAATTTCCATGCAAAAAAATCTTGCTGTGGAGGATTAAAAATAAAACTTTTATGATTAACATTAACTGGGACAATAATGTGATTACTAATTGTCAGGGTTTAGATTTTCTAGAGGTCTTAGATGACTGTTTTTTGTACCAGTTAGTAAAGGAGTGTACTAGAGGTAATGCTATTTTGGATTTAGTTTTGAGCAGTTGTGAAGATAGAGTGCAGAACCTTATAGTCAGTGATCACTTAGGGGAGAGTGATCATAATAGTATTAAATTTGATATTATTTTTCAGGTCATACAGAATAATAGTGTAAGAGTCGTTCCATGTTTCAGAGATGTTAATTTCGACAACCTGAGACATGATGTTGCATTAGCTTTTGATATAGGGCTGGTGGGTACCCATACTTTTGAACTATGGGATGAGTTTAAGGTTAAACTAAATGATGTTGTGAAAAAACATGTTAAATTCAAGAATAAAAGTTCCCAAAGGAAATTGTATCCTATGTGGTTTTCGAAGGATTTTAAAAAGTCCCTTAGGTTAAAGCAGAAGGCTTACAAAATTGCTAAACAATCTGGTAGAGAAGCTGATCAGGAAGCTTACAGAGTTGCTAGGAGAGAGTTTAAGAATATGAGTAGGCAACATAAATCTGCATTAGAGGAGAATCTCGCTAGGGATATTAAGAATAACCCTAAAGATTTTTTCGCTTATGCGAGGGGTAATGTAAAGCAGGGTAACTCTATTGGGCCATTTAAAGGTAGTCAAGGGCAGTTAATCCATGACGACATGAAAATGGCAAATCTTTTGAATGACTTTTTTGTTAGTGTTTTTAATAAAGATTTTAAAAATGTTCATGTTTCAGGTGAAGTAACTGAAGAACAGGTATGTATCGAGTGTGATTTTTCTAAAGAGGATGTTGTTCATCTATTGAAAACTATGAAACCTAACAAAGCACCTGGGCCTGATGATATTTATCCTAAAATTTTAGTTGAATGTGCAGAAGAGTTAGGGGATGCAGTTCTGACTATTTTTAGGTCATCATTTATTTCTGGACAGGTGCCAGCAGACTGGAAATTGGCAAATGTTACTCCATTGTACAAGAAAGGGCCAAAATCTGATCCGGGTAATTACAGACCAGTTAGTCTTACATCTGTTTTAGGTAAAGTTTTTGAGACGTTATTGAAGAGGCATATAATGACTTTTTTGGAAACTAATAATTTACTTTCAGAAAATCAATATGGCTTTAGAAAGGGTAGATCTTGTACAACTAATCTTTTAAAGTTTTATGACACTGTTACTGAAGAGATTGATAAAGGCAATATGGTTGATATTATTTACATCGATTTCCAAAAGGCTTTTGACAAAGTTCCTCATGAAGCTTTGCTATATAAGATGCGAAGATTTGGAATCGAAACAGCCGTTATCCGTTGGGTTAAAAATTGGTTGACCAATAGAAAACAAAGGGTTCACATTAATGGTAAGTACTCTGATTGGAATGAAGTAGTAAGTGGAGTGCCTCAGGGCTCTGTGCTAGGGCCAATTTTATTCATTATGTTTATTGATGATATCAGCTGGGGGTTGAACAGCAAGTTAAGTATTTTTGCAGATGACTTAAAAGTGACGAGTACAGTTAATTCTGTTGAGCAAATTGAGCAATTGCAAAGTGATCTAACAAAAATTACTGAGTGGGCTGCAAGGTGGGGCATGTCGTTCAGTGTGAATAAATGCCAAACCTTGCATTTGGGCAAGAACAATGTTAATTATTCTTATGTTTTACAGGGAGAGAGTATTCAAGACAGTGAGTTTGTTAAAGATTTAGGAGTTTTTGTGAGCAATGATTTTAAAATGAGTAAACAATGTGTTGAAGCAAGTAAGAAGGCCAATCGAATGTTAGGATATATTAGAAAAAGTATCACTTCTAAATCTAAAGAGATTATTTTGCCATTGTATAGGGGATTGGTAAGGCCACATCTGGAGTATGCTGTTCAGTTTTGGTCCCCCTTTCTCAGAAAAGATATTGAAATGCTTGAAAAGGTTCAACATAGGGCTACAAAAATGATTAAGGGTTTATCAGGTATTGATTATGGTAATAGATTAAGATCGTTAAACATGTATTCCCTGGAAAATAGGAGATCAAGGGGTGATTTAATTCAGTTGTTCAAGTTCATTAAACAGGGAGACATGGAGGGCTTAGGTTTTACCTTAAATAGCCGGACCAGGGGGCATGGACAGAAATTGAATAAATCATGCTTTAGAAGGGAGGTTAGAAAACATTATTTTTACAATAGAGTCGTCAATGAGTGGAATGCTTTACCAGAATATGTTGTGCATTCGAAGAGAGTGGAAGATTTTAAGAAGAATCTCGATAACTATTGGAAACTGGTAAGGAATTAGATTTATTTTGGACCAACCTTGCTGGGCCTCTGGCCTGTTGTTGGTCGACAATTTTTGTATTTGTATTTGTATTTGTATTTGTATGATGCTAACAAACTGTACATTTGTAACTGTTCAAACTAAATGTGTGAATACAAAATAAACTCTTGTACATTCTTCGAGATTCAAGAACATAAATTTGGTCTAATACTTATTGGGATACTTACAACATAAATATATACATGTTACTAGTAATCATTACCTTGTACATAACTTAATGAACGGTTCGCACTACCTGACACATAATTTTCAAACGCAGAAGCATCAAACGACTCGCACGTAAATTCAATCAAACGGGGAATACTTAACCAAATACCAAGATAAGGAGTACTCAATTTAGAGAGAAAACTTTCTTTATCTGGCTTAGATGTCTACTTATATCTACTTTTCTAATTATCTGAGTTTCATCTTCCATGCAAAAAATGTGTTGTCTTGTCCTCCCAGAGTATCTAGTTCTCGCATTTTCCCCTAAATTGCATATTCTCTAATCGGAAGTTATTTTCCCGTTTGAAATTGTCGGGGCAGTAGGCCGTAATAAGTGCCACTTGCTGTCGCCAAATGGCTCGAAATGACTGTAATTTGGCCCCTTTTTAGGGACCCCTATCTGATAGGGCGCGTAACACTGGCAGCGTGTAATAGAGAGGCGGTTTGCGACAGGTTATGTATAAATATGTAACTATTTAACTTATACTGAAAAAATCTTGTAAAAGTATTAAGTGGTATTTTTCTATTTATGTTTCTGGAGGGTTTAACTTCTTTTTTAAGCCATTTGTTCTATTTTGTGTTTTAAGAACTGCTCTTAGGAAGATACATATCTGTAATTAGGACAACACAAACGTGCATGTCGAAACGGTAGAATTCTGTAAGATTAGTGCACAAGCGATGCTAAATAGCCTCATTTTTCCTCAAGTTCTGACAAATTTGTGGCCAAGGCAACCACGAATTTTATGCATTCTTCAGTTCACTACAGTTCAAATATGAAAGTCAGTCGTAAAATATTATTTTTATGAGAAAGTCGCTTCATTACACCATCATTCCTTGATGCTTCAAATAGTTTTTTTCTACTGCCAGCTGGATCGCACCAGTTACATTTCCTTTTTATTCAACAAAACGGCTAGCATATTTTGGTTGGTTGAACATTATCGAAGTAACATGTAATTGGAAATGCGCAAACCCGAAATACTTTCTTCACATTAAACCTCTTCACAAAGATTTGTAAAGGTCGCATACCATGTAAAGGCCTTCTATCCCCTGATTTGTCACAAAATTATCTTTGTTCACTGTTAAAAATTTCAGTTCAACGTTGAACCAAATATTGGGGAAAAATGAAGAACTTCTAGCAGATACGCCATAAAATGGTTCAACCAATTATAACATTCTAAATAGACCTGCTTTCACGAACAATTGGTTCGACTTCTACTCCAATAGCACGAGAGTTCGGTTCAACTTCTTCTAACCGCTTCCAACAATTTAACTGTTTACTCAAACGCACCGCCATGACTGAGTAGTAGGGGAGAGGAGGGAGGATTGGGACGGTGGGAGGGGTGGGACAGCTGAAATTTCGGCAAAATAAATAACCTAATTTTATTTCCAGTCTCGCCACCAGATAACATATGTATAGTTTCTTGTTGTTACCTATTTCTAGTTTATCCAGATTCAACTTTCAGTTTACATTTGGAAAAAGTTTATTTTCACACCTTCAGAGAAAGGTTTTAATCTTTTTTTAGTTTTATTTCCTTACTCATGTAATTTCTAAAACAAACATAATATAGAGTAACAGTACTCTTAAAGATACAATGTATGATTATCAGCAGTTTACTTAAGCCTAAAGTCAGCATGGTTTATGTGAGAAGTTATTTTTTAGAAGCATTATATAGAGGGAGGAATGGGACACACTGAAAGAGGGAGGAATGGGACATGTCCGTTCCTCCTCTTTCTAGTCCATTCTTCCTTTCTCGTGTCCATACGACTATTTCCTAGAGCAGAACCATAGGAATCCACTGAATAAAAGTAAAGGACAAACAAGAATATTAACAGATATCCCTGAGAAGGAAATTGAAGAAGCAGAAACTGCCAGACTAGGGGAAAAAGGTGCCAACTAAAATATATATGTGCAAGCCTAAAATTTAAAAATTCAAAAGAAAATTACCGTTCAAAGATCTGAATACAGTGATAGCGAAGGGTCATTATTTTCATTACATGACAGTTCAGATAATGACATATAAATTGACTGGATAAAAGACAATCCTAACATAGGCAAATATAATTTTGTGTTTGTCAAATTCCTCACCAAACGGTCAATTGTTTTCTACATTGCAACGGTGGAGAGTATTGACAATGCTGATAGATACAATGTAAAACTTTTGAGAAGGGATCCGAACGGAAATTTATATTTTCCTCAACGGGATGACTAAAGTATAATAGAAAAAACGATATTATGATGAAATTGCTGCCGCCACAATTTATTGGTGGGACCAGTAGAGCACAGTCTTGCTTTTCTTTTGATGTTAACCTTTCTCATTATGATATTCGATAAGTTTTCTTTAATTTTCAAATGCGTCCCATCCCTCCCATACTCATGTCCCACTCCTCCCACCCAAGAGGGAGGAATGGGACAAAATTCTTGTAATTTGAATTTCTCAACAGTAATAAAATTTTTCAACATTTAAATGAGGTGTATTTTTTAAAAGTAATAGAAAACATGTAAGTTTATTATTTAACCCTTTGCATCTATAAATAAGCAGGGGATAATGAATAAAAAAATATTTATGTGAAAATGTCCCAATCCTCCCTCCTCTCCCCTACTGTTTCTGCTTGATAATTGACCAGTCCTTGGACGAGTGGTTATGACATCAGCCTAGAGTTTCAAGCATCTCAGGAGAGCGGGGGTTCGAATCCCACCTGCTGCCAGTCATCCTATAAATCGGATCACTTTCCTGGGACAGACGTGCTCGTTAAATCTTTGGGGTTTTAAGTCCCGATGGCGTTAGCTTACGAAATACTGTTTGCTTAACCTTTCACTATTATTATGCATTGGGAGAACTTTTTTATGGTTCAACCTCTCACCATAGTTACGCAATTTGAAAATACCGTTTTATGGTTCAACAGTCTACCAAATCATGGTTGCAGCAAATTTGAACCGTATTTTGGTTCAACCTTGAACTATTATTTTTAACAGTGTTGTCTATAGCAATCTGTCGACAATCACATTTCTCTCGCCATATTTTCAGACCTTCCATCGATACCCGAGTCATTTTCGAGGCAGAACAAGACCCTCACCCCCCCCCCCCCCCTGTGCCTCAAGAAGGTCACTTATCTGTCCTGGTTAATGTTAAGAAACGGACAGCTCATTAAATCTCAAAAAGTAATACTGAAAATTTCATTTTCATGTATTTGACAAAAAAAAAACTACGTTTTTGAAATAAACCAAAATTTCAGATATTTAAAAGACTAATTTCAAAAATTGCAGTCACATACCTTAAAGTAATCGAATACCTGAATCGTTGTCCGAAAACCGATCGATTATATGCCACACCACATTTTTCACACCATACCTTCAACCATTCCATCGAAAACCGATCCATTTTCGCGACATAAACAAGATTCCCCCCAAAAAAAGACCTCAAGCAGCATTCCATCAAGAACAAGAAGGACCACTTACTTTTGCCCATGATTAGGGATAGACAGCTCATCAAGCCTCTATAAATACTGAAAACTTCAATTTTATGTGTTTGAAAAACAATATCATTGTTGAAATAAACCGAAATTTCAGATATTTAAGCCACTAAGCCTGCTTCACAAAAATTCGAAACAGTCACATACCTTGTTTGAATATCCCGTCCCCAGAATCTGTGAATCGTTGTCCGAAAGCCGATCAATCAAATCCCACACCACATTTCCCACACCATACCTTTAACCCTTAACCCTACCATCGAAAACCGATCCGTTTTCGTGACATAACAAGATTCCCTTATGTGTCTTAAAAGAAGAAAAAAAAGACCGCAAGGCAGCATTCCCTCAAAAACAAGAGGGGACCACTTACCTGTCCCCATAGAGCTAAGAAGTAGATGGAGAGGCTTGGCGAGAAGTAAAATTGAAGCCGCCTAAAAGTCCCAAAGTAACCCTAGTAAGACCAAACAAACTTCCCACTCAACGTTATGAATTCAATGTAAAAAACGCATCATAATATTCTTTAAAAAACGCAGTTGTGGACTTCAGATCTGAATTTATGCAAGAAGGTAGTAATTTCCTTCACGGGCGAGAAAGATACGGTGTACTTACAGTTTTTATTAAATAATCAGAAAGTCGCCAAGTCGATGTAGTAAAGCCTATGCAAACTCCACTGTAGAATAGTGTCAAATACTTCGTCTGAAGTGTTTGTTGATTCTTACTGCAAGGCAATGGTAAATGCATTTTAGTGAGTGAATGACTTGTTAGAGAGTCAGAAATCGCCAAAGTCGATGTAGTAAGCCTATACAGACTCCACTGTAGAATAGTGCCTATAGAGCATTTGTTGAGGCTTATTGCAAGGCTATGAGGAGTAAAGGTAGTTAATGATTTGTTAGAGAGTTAAAAAAACCGCATAAGTCGATGGAGTAAGCAGAGTAAGCCTACTCCACTGTTAAATAGCATTTATTTGGGCTTATTACAAAAGCGATAGCTGGCTTCACATGGAGAACCAGTTTTCGTATTGGTATTTTGCCCGGTCAGCATCCCCCATCTACCTCTTAACTCTTGTCCCGGCGGTCGATTACGATGATGATGACGGTGTCTTGCCAGACTGCGTGCCGATGTCTTGTGCCTGCAGGTCTTTCACCTGTCTTTTCGAGAACGTCGTACCCCTCGAGCAACCTTCGCTCCCGCATTCCTGGTTGCTTTCCTCGTCGCGAGACTAGATTCCAGGTCCTGAAGTATGGTGTAATGTAGAAAAATATGCCAGGCACATTCTTGGTGGCACACATGTTTAGTGTTGTAAAAGGCCCGGGCATTTAAAAGCTGGGGAAAATGGCCGGTTGAAATGCCCGAGCAAATGCCCAAATTGCATCAAAAGCTTTTAATGTGGATTTAAATTATTATTGACGCCAAAGGAAAACTAAAATAATGTATCCATATGTAATTTATAGGATTATTTTGGGTACTCAAATTCCAGGCTTTTGCCCTTTTCAATAAATACCCAGCTCGGTGGGCATTGACCCAACCCCACAACAGATGCTTGACTATTCTCTGACGGTATATGTGTTATGCCAAACGTAAATTTAATTTATGATTGTAGTAGGAGAATACATTGAAAAAGTACTTGTAATACGTAATTTAATTAAAATGATCAAGTAGTATAAATTCCTTAATTTTTCATATAATTTAATTTCTAATATAATTTAACTATCATTCTTAGGTATCCATACTATTGTGAAATCATAAATATAAAAGGGTTTTTTTCTACATTTACCATAACAAAAATAAATACAATATAAAAAATGTAAAAAAAAAAAAACATTCTAATTTACTATCGCAGTATGATGCCATCACCCTGTGCTGTTAATTTGCATATCAAGTAAATGTATTGTGTGGTACCGGCAAAAAGGTTTTAGATTCACTCTAAGTTATTGGATGCACCCATCTTTTCTATTTAAACTCTATCCTTGTGACTCTGTACGCCGCCGCCGTGAAAATATCAATTTACTCTAAAACAAACATTACAAAACTGTGAAGTAAAAACTGCAAATATGCTGTAATTTTACAGTTATTTTTTTTAAACGTAAGAAATTAGAGTTGGAAAATATTTTTTTTCTCTAATAAATATTGTTTATTAATAATTTTATTTTAAATTAAAACTATCTATGCATTCATATCTTTAAATATCCGAAAAAAATTCTTCAAATTACAATCAACTGATGAGAAATCTATAAAAACTAGAAGTATATAAGAAGAAGAAATTTATTCGCACAACAATGTTGTTTCCCTAATTTCTTTCATTGTTGGTTGAAAAAACAGCTTTAATGGGATTTTTAAAAACATTTACATGACAAAATTTCAAACTGTAGGAAATTATCTGCAAGACAAAATTTTCTACACCTTTGAGAACAAATTTTAATTTCAAACTATCAATCTATCGAGCACTATTACGTAATTTAAAGAATAATTTATCAGAAATAAAGTTCGACATACAGCGCCCCGAAATGTATAAAATTGCCATAAATGAATAAAGCAAAATTCTTACATAAAACTATATAAATTTATAACTGCCTTTTTAAATGTATTATACAATATTAAAACATATTTTGACTGCATAAATTGATAAAATTTGTAAACGAATTATCTGACACAAGCACAATTAATCCGTTACAAATGAGTCAAAAAAAAATACAGCACATTTGAACTTTTAATTTGATGTACTCAGAAGAAGCTCAGTTTAACATTGAATGTGTTACCATGAATTGTTTTGAGGATATTTTAAACAAATTTTATTTAAATAAATCGTTAATAAATGAATATATATTTTTATATTATTAATTAGAGAGAGAGAGAGAAAAAAAAAACCTTTAATATATTTTCCCATTTTCATTACACATATTTTACTTAACTTTTTTTCAAATTCAACGTAAATATACAACCAAAAACAAATTTAAGCATTTCTATAACTAAGCCGGTATTTTGGTATGGGTTCGATTAACGTCACACTAGAGCCCCACAGTTACTTGAATAGCAGAGTTACTTGAATATTCAATTATAGGAAAAACTAGTAGGTTTGTAACAATAACTTTGACTTAAAATAGCTTCTGCAGATTAGAAAAATGCACATAATTTAATTGTAATTTTCACTTTTAAAAGTCAAAATTGGCTATTTTCATTTACTATATCCTTTCGTCAATCCTTTTAATATTCTCTATCGTTCCCTAAAATTAAAAAAAAAAAGTATTATTATATTACTATTACCACCAATCTGGACCATGTCTACCATTAGTTTTACTTTTGATACTCCTCGGACAATTCTTTAAATGATGTACAAACTAAACTCCTCAGCGCAACGGCCCATAAATGAGCCAAGACCAGCTGTGCCCATTTCAGCTTTCGTGACCTAGGGCTCTGGGGTGCTAGGCATATGTCCCGGTAAGGTGGTCAGCTTCACGAGGATCCCCCGGTGTTTAGTTCTCAAGTATGCTTGGTACCCATTTTATCGACCCACTCAAGAGATGAAAGGATTGGTCAACCTCGCCCAATACGAGATTCAATCCCCGGACCTGTGGAGCGGCAATGCAAAGCACTAATACAAAGCCACTGAGCTCTTAAATAGTGTACACAGTACATGCTAAAAATAGGACTCGCATGCGACCAAAAAATATTTTTGAAGAAAAATCTATATTTTATCAATACAGAATGCAAGTTTATTCAATGCATATCTAATTATTTGCCATTTTGACTAATTATTTTTGGACGAATAAATAGTTTTTAATAATAGAAAATTGATCTCGTACATAAAAATTTACCGTCAGTGAAATTACCCGAATGTTTTTATATACACATTCCAAATACGTTATCAAGCCAAAACACAACTGACATAAAATGTCATTTTGACGAACACTGTTAACAAATCGATTTATTATACCAGAGCTTACCTTAAATTACAGAAACTAAAAAAAATGGCACCAGATTTATAATCAAGCCTTACCTATGGAAGACGTATGCGCTGAATTGGCGTTCTGCATCTTTACAACAGCCACCGGCCATTTAAATAATTCGAAAATTGCCGCCATGACTTCTGTTCTGAAAATGTTCGATTTACTTATTGGCAAAGAAGTTTTTTTTTTTTAACTCTCCCGAATTTTCAACCTGAAAAAGCCCCCCCCCCCCCCTTAAAAGGGGACAACTATTCCTTTATAATTATATTTTAGGACATAAGTTTATATTTTTTTTATTGCGCAAGGGAATTTTTTATAATTATTAATTGATACTCCGTAGACTATTTTTTAACATAATGTACAGAACAAGCGTACGAATCACACGTGTCACGTGCTACTAAAAATATTTAAAGAATGAAAAAAAAGCTATTTTTTTATCATTACAAGAATGCATGTCTAACTGTCTATTACATCGATAAATTATTTTTGGTCGAATAACTATTTTTAATTATGGTCAATTTTTATGTTCGAGATCAATTTTCTGTCAGTGAAATTACCCGTATGTTTTTATACATATTCCAAATACGTCATCAGGCAAAAACACAACTGACATAAAATGTCATTTTGACGGACACGGTTAACAAATCGATTTATTATACCAGAGCTTACCTTAAATTACAAAAATAAAAAAGATTTATAATCAAACCTTACCTGTGGAAGACGCTTAGGCGGCATTCTATATCTACTGCATTCTGCATCTACAACAGCCATCGGCCATTTAAATGATTCGAAAATTGCCGCCATGATTTCTGTTCTGAAAATTTTTCTATTTGCTTATTATGGCGCACCCGGATTTCGTTGCGCATTTGTCATACGGGGGTCTGCTCGGAAGGACACTAAAAATGTACGCCCCCCGCAAAAAAGTGCTTCTTAAATCATTCCTGGCCACTTTTTTGTGTCGTCCTTTCTTTTGGGAGCGGCCGCCCGCAGGCCAACTACTGTTGGAACGATACCGATGGAATTCCAAATGTTCTGTGTTCCTCTCCGACATTACAGATGGTGGTTCTGGAAAATGTTTCATCCCCTCCCCCCCCCCATAAGAACACATTAATCTGGAAGACCGATTAAGAACATTTTTGTGCATCAGCAACAGAGGTGCATTTTGTACTGTTCGTGAAAAAGTGACATACAAGCAACAATGAAAAATGAACTTTCAACAGAAGAATTGTCTAAATTTAAGTGTTTCCATAGCGTTCTGAAAAAGTTTAGGATTTGTTAATTAAATTTGAATTCAATTTTTCTAAAATATTCATGATTTCAAAAGTGTTGGCAATACATTTTATTGTTGACTGTTTAAGTACTGAAAGTGGATAACAATAATTAATTGTATTAATTTTTAAATAGTAATTTCGTAGTAAGAAAATTCAGACAGTTTTCATTGCATTCGGTTGAACTATTTTTCAGGTTTATTAAACAAAAACCTTTGAAATGGTTAAACCTAATATCCAAAGTATGATGATACATTTCACCACACAGATGTTACATCTGCAAGTTAACCCTTTATAAGCCCGTGGGAAGTATACTTCCCAGCAACTTGTGACGGACCTGCCAAGTTGTTCTACAAAGTAATGCAGTTCTTGTTTAGTTTAGTCTTTCAACCACATCATTTTATACCTTAAGAATTAAACAGCCTTTATGAATATTATTATCAGACAGTATAAATATTGACAGTGTTTGTGGAGGGGCGTCTCCGCTGGTCTTAATAGTATGATTTGTTTTTGGCGGTGTTTTTAATAGTGTCTTTTGTCTTTTTAGATAGCAGCTGAGTTTTTAGTGTTTATATTTTCGAAATGTGAAAGTTCCTGAAATTCTTGACCAGTTGGGGAATGCGGGAACGTCGGCCAGCCTTCCTTTGACAACTTGTGATTCTAGTGCATGACCTGGCTCGTCTACTCGCCGATGTCAGCTGCAATATCCTTACTTAGTTTATTTTGTTTGCTTTAAACATCCCCCTGTACCTCTTTCCCTAAAGTATTCATTAAATATCCTAATTTATTTAAATTGCTTTTCTGTTTTAATTTTATGTGTGACCTTTTCTGCCATATTTACTCCGCCTGGGAGCATGGTGTTAAAGTAATAAACCGTGCTAGGCCATAAGCTTTTCCCAGAGACGTTACATTGGCGAGCCTGCCAGGATTGGTCACACTGTTAAAAGTTTTTTTTTATAAAGCAATTATGAAATAACTTTCTTATTTTAATTTAATAGATAATGATACCCCCCCCCCCCCGCTTAGTTTTTATTTTTTGTGCATGATGTATGCTATGTGAAACTGGCGTTTGGTTAACGGGAATTTTCTTGATGTTTATCGCTGAACTTAAAAGTTTGGAAAAGTAAGCTGAGTAAGCTGAAAGTGATATTAGTCATTGATTTATTGAGTGTTTTATTGATATTGCGTACCGGTGAAATGGGTTCGAAATTTTAGAGCTTAGTGTTAAAGTTTTAGTAATCATGTATATTTATACTTAATGCATATTTATTCTAGAATCCACGCGTTAAATTAAATTATTCCATGATTTTAAGTATTTTATAAAAAAAAAAAAATTAATGTGGATTTTATTGAATGTCTAAGTGATCTGGGTTGCCAAGGGTTTTAATCGAAATCATTTGAAAATTTACCACTACGAGAACGTATCGGCAATTTTCCTGTGTAGTTACGGCAATCGATATAGACTAATCATGAGTTTAGTTATTGCTTTATTGTCTTTGGCCATCATTGGGCTGGTTATAAAATTGCTTTTGGTTTCTCACCGGAATGAGGTGCCAGTGGCGGTTAAACCTAGGTTGAAGCGTTTGGTGGAAGACCGGTTAGATTTATATTTTTCGGGACATTCGGAGGAAGATGTTTTTAAGTTTATTTCTGATATAGAAGAAACTACCGGGTGGTTTACCGATGAAGAGAGGGTTGCCTTTGCAGTTGATCGGTTAAGGTCAAACGCTGGGCAGTGGTTTCGCTTCAAGGGCTTTGTTCTGGGTGATTTGACATGGGATCAGTTGCGGGGCCAGCTGTTGAAGCAATATGGGCATGTTCATAGTAGGGCAGACCTAGCTGATGAACTTTTCTCTAAGAAGTTTCACGTCGGGGAAGACTTTGAAGAGTTTGTCTGGTCATTTAGGAATTTGTACCTAATTTGGGACCCCTACGCTCAGGAACGTGAAATAATTAGCGCATTGGTCAAAAGGTTACCCGGAGCATTGCCTTTCCTTTTCATGCACGTAAGCAGGATAGAAGAACTTTTGCAGCAGTTTTTCAGATGGTCAAGTAATTCTTCCTTTTCTAGCATACAAGCACCAGATTTTTCTTTTGAAGAGTTGGGCCATCATGAAGCTATTGATCAACGACACAGTTTTAGGGAACATACCCCAGAGAAATTTAGAACCCCTAGAAACTTATTCCACGATCAACGAACCTGCACACGGTGCGGATCAGCCGAACACCATGCGCGAGCCTGTGTGAGAACGACGCAGCCTTTGACTCGCCCACCCCGAGACCCTGCTACGGTAACTTGTTTCCGATGTAGACAGACCGGACATTATGCCCGCTCGTGCCCGGCATATAATACTGAAGTTCACAATATGTCGGCACCCGCGGAAACGCCCCGATCAGCTCCTTTAAACTCCTAAGTGGACTGGTGGTAGAGGGAACGAGTCCACGTTTTAGCCGAGAAGACTCCTCTTTTGCAAGTACCTTCCTAAGTATGAAAATTCAGCTAGGCGATCTTTGCGTGGATGCCCGTGTGGATACAGGATCGGACCTTTCTTTTGTTTCTGGGAAACTGGCACAGAAATTGTTGGATAATGGCGTGGCCGTTATGGATGAAGCCTATGTTCCGGCTGTGCGACAGGCCGACAGCCATATACTTCGGACTGCTGGAAGATTGACCGTGCCAACTGACTTGCTGGGGCACTGTTTAACTTTCCCCTTTGTGATCATCCCGGAGATGCCTTTGGATGCCTTGATTGGAGTCGACCTTCTCGAGGAATGCGAGGCGACCATTAACTTTGGAACCAGAGAAATATCGGTGGGGAGACTGCCCTTTCGGGGAGTGGTCCCAGCGGGAATGCTGGAGAGCCTAGCGACTCTGGCCGTTGGATATGAAGAGTTGGCAGCAGGAATGCTTGACCGAGTAAAAGATGTCTTCCGAGATAGGCCCGGACTTACGAATGTTCTGGAGCATCACATTAGGACTGGAGATGCTGAGCCGATTTTTCAGAATCCCTACCCGTTAGCCCGAGATAAACTGGAGGAGGTGCGCCGACTGACAGAGGAAATGCTGGAAGCTGGCCATATTGAGCATTCTGATTCTCCGTGGGCTTCTCCTATCGTTCTAGTGAAGAAAAAGAACGGCAAGACGCGTTTTTGTGTCGATTACAGAAGATTGAACAACGTCACGTCTGCTGATCGTTTCCCTTTGCCGCTGATTTCAAGAATAATACAGCAGGTGGGACAAGCAAAGATCTGGAGCACCCTGGATTTGGCTTCAGGTTACTGGCAAATGAGGGTAGCTGTGGAGGATCGGCCGAAGACCTCGTTTGTGACGCCGTTTGGAACGTACTGCTATAAAGTCATGCCCTTCGGTCTGAAAAACGCGCCTGCTTCATTTCAGCGATTGATGAACAAAGTTCTATCCGCCTGCTTGGGGAAGTTCTGCGAGGTGTATCTGGACGATATTGTAGTCTACTCTCAAGATGTGGAACAGCATATCGAACATTTGGAACAGGTGTTGGGAGCTTTACAAAAGGCCGGACTGACTTTGAATTTTGAAAAATGTGCTTTCTTCAGGAAGGACTTGGATTTCCTAGGACACCACTTGTCAAGTGAGGGGTTGTCTCCACAGAAAAACAAGGTGTTGGCCATTAAAGAGTATCCAGTTCCGAGAAATCTGAAGTCACTGCGTCGGTTCCTGGGAATGTGTGGTTGGCTTAAGTCATTTATTCCCCGATTTGCCGAAATTTCTAAACCTTTGTATGGATTAACAAAGCCGTCACGTTCGTGGAGATGGACAACCGAAGCTCAGGAATCTTTTGAAACTTTGAAACAAGCCTTGGGTTCAGCACCTGTTCTGCACTTCTTCAATCCTGATTTTCCGCTGAAGTTGTATACGGATGCCTCGGATGTTGGATTAGGTGCTTTTCTAACCCAGGAGGTGCACGGAACGGAACATGTGCTGGCTTACGCAAGTAGGATTTTGCGGCCCGCTGAGATCAACTATACAGTATCTGAAAAAGAATGCTTGGCGATCGTATGGGCCTGTGAACGTTTTCGTACATATTTTTCAGTTCCGGTAACTGTTATTACGGACCACTCCGCACTGACCTGCTTACAGAAGAAGAAAACATTGAAGGGACGTTTGGCTAGATGGGCTATCCAGCTTCAGGAGTTCAACATTCAGATTGAACATCGGAAAGGAACTCAGCTGGTTGTGCCGGACGCATTATCTAGAGCACCGGTAGAGACTGGTGAGGAGATGACTTTCCCTAAGCGTTTCTGTTTCCTAATTCAGGGAGTTGAAGTCGAACAACTGTTCCGGGAGCAACGTAAAGACCCTTCTTTGGGACCTATTTGCGAATTTCTTGAGAAAGGAATACCACCCGATGGAACGCCGACTAGAAACAATTGGAGCCGGTATACCCTAGAAGACGGAATATTAAAATTTCGACAGCCCGATGCGACTTTTTGGAGGACGGTAATTCCCCAGGCATTGGTAACTGCAGTCCTGAGTGAATTTCACGACAGTGAAGGTTCCGGACACCTGGGATTCTTCAAAACATACCGAAAATGCTCAAGTCGACTATTCTGGCCTGGAATGAAAAGGGACGTAAAAAGTACATAAAATCGTGTGCAATTTGCCAAAAATTCAAGTTCTCGCAAAATAAGAAGTCTGGGCTTTTGCAGCCTGTTACGGCTAACAGTCCTGGAGAGATTTGGGGAATCGACTTAGTGGGACCTCTTCCGACCTCTACTATGGGAAACACTCAGTGCCTTGTGGCCGTGGACTATTTCTCTAGATGGGTGGAACTCTTCCCGCTGCGACGTGCCACGACTCGGGCAATTGCGAAAGTTTTAGTGAGAGATGTCTTTTCACGATTCGGCTTCCCCAGGTATATCTTGTCAGACAATGGACCTCAATTTGTTTCAGGACTGTTCAAGGAGGTGTGTGCGGGTTTTGGAATAAAGCGGAAATTTACCTCGCCCTATCATCCTCAAGCCAATCGAACTGAACGAGTAAATCGTACGCTGGGACCTATGATTGCAAGTTATTTGCAAGGAAAACATGGCAAGTGGGACTTGAACCTGTCGTCGCTCGCCTTCGCCTTGCGCACTGTGGTCTCGGAAGGGACAGGTTTTTCTCCAGGTAGACTGTTTCTGGGTCGTGAGATTGCTCTCCCATGGGATAGTATGGTAGGTGGTGATTCATGGAATGCCCCAGGCAGTTTGAAAGAAATTGTTGAACAAGTTCGGGGCCATGTTGAAAAATCACAGAAACGTCAAAAGAGGAATTACGACCGGAATAGAGTCGATAGAACCTTTAAAGTAAATGACTTAGTGTGGTTACGAACTCATCACTTGTCGTCTGGGGACAGGCATCAAATTGCCAAGTTCATGCCTAAGTGGGAAGGACCTTGTAAAGTGACGGCGATAATATCCAAACTGGTGTATCGCTTGGTTGAATGTCAAACTGGTAGGCAGTTGGGTACGCATAATGTGGTGGATCTCAAGCCGTATTTCTCAAGGGAAGACCAGGTCGATAGCGATAATTCAGAGGATGAGGTGGATGGAAGCGTGTCCTCTTTGAATATTTTGTTTTCGTCTGAAACTCCGAGTCGTGTACAGCTGTGGAAATAAAAAAGTACCCACTTGAGGTTATTTCATCCGTTAGTCACCCTATAGCATCGGACCTTTTTGACATTGTGAACAATTAACATTCTGAGTTAATTGCATGACACAAAATTTGCATAAGAGGCCATCTTCATATTAAAAATGTTACTAACTTTAAAATTTCCAATGGCAACACCCCTTTTTGAATCCATATTTCAAATCTCTGACCTATGTTAATACGAAATGCCAAATTTCGTTAGTTTTTAAGCATTATTAGAGGAGTTAGAGACGTGCAAAGTTTAGGTCCCATAATGTTAAATGAGTTGCACATAAAAAACTATCCCAATCTATAAATAATTAAGATAATGAAACGAATTTTTTACATAAAGGAAATTATAATAACCCAAACAAAATGCATTCAATACTGGGGTATTTAAAACAATTTTTATATTTTTAAATAATTATAATATTGATTTTTAAAAAAATTATGAATGGTAACCCCTTAATATTTTTAAAGAAATAAATTCAAGACAAGAAGTTTAAGCGAAATCCCAATTTTTAAAAGTTTTTATTCATAATTTGCTGAGTAAATCACAAAATACTTAATAATTACCCTTTAGGGGACTGTGTATAAGATTACGTGCGTAATTGATAAATAAAGACGGCTTTGCATGCATGCTTGCTTGTCATTTTAGAGTTGGTCCCCAAAAGGTCCACAACTGATTCGATTGAATAACTCGTCAAATTTTCATTCAAATGTAACAAAAACTTAGATTTAAGGGTTTTAAAGAGTGCTTAACATTTCTAAGTTATTAAAATTGGGTGTTGCCATTGGAAATTTCAAAGATCGTAATATTTTTAATATGAAGACGGCCCCTTATGCAAATTTTGTATCGTGCAATTAACTCAGAATGTTAATTGTACACAATCTCAAAAAGGTCCGATTTTATAGGGTGACTAACGGATGAAATAACCTCAAGTGGGTACTTTTTTATTTCCACAGCTGTACCTGAAGAGCTAACTGCTGGACCTAGTAATAGAGACCTTAGTGAAACTGAGGAAATTGGTTGTCCTGTTGGGAATGAAGATGGGATAGATGGGATGAGGCATCTCCAGGGTTCTAGTGGATCGAAACCTTTGAATAAGCAGGAGATAGGATCCCGTCAACTGCGCCCCAGGAAAGGACCAAAATTGGATTACAGGAAATTGGCTGGTTTTAGGAGTCGTGGAAAGGTCAAAACATAGTTTGGGTGGGTTGGTTTCACAACGGGAGAGGTGAATGGTTCAAGGATTCGGGTGGTTTGGTAACGGGATGGTTTCGAAGTTAATTTTTTTTTAAAAAGTGGTATTCGGATTTTTGATTGGTGTTTATTGGAGTTAGTTTTTAGATTATTTGAAACCCTGTTGGTAAATTTCATTTGTTTTAAAATTTATAGTTAAAGGTGTGACTTTTATTAAATTTATGGAGGTAATGGCATAAATCCCAGTTTCTGGTCACTTTTGATAACGCTTTTAAATGTACTTGCATGTGTATATTTTTAAGTGTATTTGTATGAATCTTATTTAATTTTCAGAAACTATTGCCTAAAGTTCGTCTGAGGGCGTCATCCGTTTCGTATTTGTTGATTTTTTTTTGAAAACAATATTATACAATTTTCAATTCAAAATTTTTGGTATTTTAAATTTTTTAAAGAGGGAGGGGGATGTGACGGACCTGCCAAGTTGTTCTACAAAGTAATGCAGTTCTTGTTTAGTTTAGTCTTTCAACCACATCATTTTATACCTTAAGAATTAAACAGCCTTTATGAATATTATTATCAGACAGTATAAATATTGACAGTGTTTGTGGAGGGGCGTCTCCGCTGGTCTTAATAGTATGATTTGTTTTTGGCGGTGTTTTTAATAGTGTCTTTTGTCTTTTTAGATAGCAGCTGAGTTTTTAGTGTTTATATTTTCGAAATGTGAAAGTTCCTGAAATTCTTGACCAGTTGGGGAATGCGGGAACGTCGGCCAGCCTTCCTTTGACAACTTGTGATTCTAGTGCATGACCTGGCTCGTCTACTCGCCGATGTCAGCTGCAATATCCTTACTTAGTTTATTTTGTTTGCTTTAAACATCCCCCTGTACCTCTTTCCCTAAAGTATTCATTAAATATCCTAATTTATTTAAATTGCTTTTCTGTTTTAATTTTATGTGTGACCTTTTCTGCCATATTTACTCCGCCTGGGAGCATGGTGTTAAAGTAATAAACCGTGCTAGGCCATAAGCTTTTCCCAGAGACGTTACAAACTCCATCAATTTTGATTAGTGCTGCCATCCCCTGATAACTTCAGAAAACACACGAAAATATTACTAATGCAGGATTCCTATACATGGACGATACGTTTGAATAGCTCCCAACAGGCGATGGAAAGCATACTTCCTACCGAAATAAAATGGTCTTAATAATCAAAACGAATTTTAGGTAATGAGCTAAATGAATTTCTTTTTATGGATCAATCTCAATTCCAGAAATACTAAAATGTAACATTACTAGAAAAAAATGGCCTTATAAAGGGTTAACCAATTTCATTTGGTAAAACTTTTGCCAATTTTTTTTAACTATGTACACATACGAACTTCTTAGAAGCAAGAAGTATAAGAAGTAAAGTAACCCACAAGTACATTTAAAACTTTGCTTCCAAGCATATTTGTTTTTTTGCAAAAACGAAAGAAAGAGATGACCAATAAAGGCAAAATTCTGTAATCTTCCTTGTGGTTTACTTCATTTTACTATAAATACATCACTTTTAATGGTACTTATTATATAATTCCCTTCTCTCGTAGGAAACCGCATGAAATTTGGAACGTCACTGTGCATTGGAATAATAAGCTGTGGAGCTGGAATATTCATGGGTAAGGCAACTTTCATTTTCTGATTATTAAGATTATCCCCCTCTTCCCCCAGCCCCCCCCCCCCCCCCCCCCGGAGAGTATGACAGTTTTGTGGGATATCCGGTTTAAAGGTGCAATAAAAATATATTATAATACCGAAGTAGTAATTTGCTGGTAAAAAAAGTATATTTTTTTCTGTTTATATTTATTTTAGCAGATATTTTTTTACCTTAAATTGTTATCAAAATATTCTTCATAGTCTGTGCTTTGAAAAATAATGCCAATATTCATTCTCTAAAGAAAAATGCTGCTATTACTTGAAGGACATAATTCTGCCATTTTTTATACCATTTACCGTTTTATGAACTTTGCCACTAGCATGTATTAAAGTAAGCAAAATGCAAAGTACAATGCACGGAAAAAACTTAAAATAATTCGCATTTGTATAAAATGTTTCATATGTAAGTCGTACTTCAGATTCAAAATAATTCCAAATATCTCCTTCCAAAAATATGCATTCATTTAGTTGATGCACTGATTCAACGGGGCATTGATTGGCCAATCGATAATCGGGAAATAATTTAATTTCACTCGGCATTTCTGCTGCAAATTAGATAATTAAATAGCTACATCAAGTAGAAGAACATCTAAAGACTTGGAAAATTACCAACTACAAGCTAAAGTTGCCTAACTCAGTATAATGGAAAAAAAATCCTAAAGGACTCTCGGGGCTTGCAGAGCTCTTGAAGGGCTAAAGTGCTAGTGATAATGATGATTTGAGTTGCCAATCAAGTCCTGAGACATGACCGTTGTAAAATCAGGAAAAGTTTATATCCCCATTCTCCAACTCTCATCAGTAACCCTCGTATAGCTCTATCAACTGGTAAGAGTTGTCTTTTATAGATTTTTTTTAAAGATAATTTAGTCGCTTTCGATGAACAGAAAAGTTTTAAATGAGCGCTTCGTCGAAAATTCCTTAGGTGGCATGGTACAATTTGTGTTGTGACATAAATGTTCTTACTAGTCCGGAAGGGACTTTAACAGTAGTCCCCCTGTCTGATTAGCTCTCACGCAGCAAAAAAAAATAATTAACGCTTCAAAATAAACCAATCCTTCTCACAAGCCTTCATTCCTAATAAAAACCCTTCTAATTCAAATGATCACTCCAATTCAAACAAAAGCCAACAAAAGACAACTATTCCATCTCGAGCCGAAACGACACCTGCTCGGCAAAAAAAAAAAAAAAAAAAAAAAACATGAAGAACCCCAAACCTAGGAAAAACTTCTCTCTCTTGAGTCGTCCCGTGGCCTAAGGAGCAAATTTGGTAAGTAGCTTGCCTTGTATAAGAAAGGTCCTAGGATCGGGCACGGGCATTACCAAAAAACTGTCGACCTAAAAAATATGCTGTCAGGCGACGGTCAGATGATCAACAGATGTTACAATTAGGGGTGGTAGAAAAGCCCCCTGATTTGGACCCTTTTCTGGGAAAACAGGAAGTGGACATTAGGAGGCGCGAGTCATCTGCACTTGCTAAGTGATTCCCAGGGAAGGTGAATTTAAAGGACCTACTTCGATCCTTGAGGGGGTGATTTACGGACAGGAAATTGGTGATCAACGATATTTGGAAGGTGACTCGATTAGGCCCTTTTCGGAAGGTGATCCGGGATGTTGGAGGACATTTACTGATTAATTGGGTGTTTTGAGTTCTAGAAGTTTCTCGAAGGTTTTAGAAGACGTATTTACGTCATGACTTGTTCCAACGAATGGGAAGAGATTTTTAAGATAAAGGAGGAGCTTGGGAGAGAGAAAAAGGGGAGATTTCGGGAGGTGAGAAAGGAATTAAGAAACAAGACTCGAGGAAGAGTGGAAGGATTTGGAGAGGCTGTTCTCCACGAGAAGGAAGACCGTTGAGAAAGATTTGGGGTATAAACCCATTGGAAAGGTTCTGTGAGACCCGTTTCTATTCACAGGACCATCTCAACCTTGCCCTCTTCTCCAACTCTTACGGGGAATTATATGCACTAATTCATCATAGAAGGTGAAACAAACGAAGGCAGTTTGTTCATGAAGCCATTCCGACTCCGCCACTAGCCAACGACAACACTAGCTCCCAGACTCAGCCGGATAGCCAGAGCCACCGGACTCGACCAGCCCGCGAATTCCCCACTCCAGATCAGCGAAGGATGCTACCGGACAGCACCGTCTGACTTCCCTACCAGCCACCGAAGGACGCTAGCACCAGCTCCCGCACTCACGACTAGGCACCCCTAAAGTCTTAGTCGACGTTACCGGATCTACAGGCCATCGAAGGACGCAGACATCCGATCCCGGATTCAGCCTGATACCACCTGTCCAGCCCCACTACGAGCCAGCGAAGGACGTCATCCCCGGACACCGAACACGGACAGGAAGCCCCTTTCCAGCCCCACTACAAGCCAGCGAAGGACGTCATCCCCGGATACCGGACACGGACAGGAAGCCCCTTTCCAGCCCCACTACGAGCCAGCGAAGGACCCCATCACTAGCCCCCGGACTCGACCCCTCCACGAATTCCCGGACATTCAAACATATACCTATTCCTCGGATTGAACTATCAAGAATATAAACTGTGCCCGGACGTTCCCTGATTGGTGATTGGTGTTACACACAAGTCATTGACTCTAAGCATTGGAATAACTGCTTAGTTATTTCTAGAGTTCGATAGATATTCTCCCTTCTTCAATTCAGATATCCCATCCCGAAAAGGGGTAAGTTTATTTAAAACTTTGCATACATTCCACAAGATCTAGCAATATAGGTTTAATTAGGTTTTTATTGAGTTTGAGCCCCTCTGGATCCAAATTGCATAACTCTATTCAATCTGTCGGATTTTAAAATCAGACTATATTTCTTTGCCATGATATTTACTGTAAGAATTGGTTTGCCTAAATTTTAATACACAATTTGCTTATCTACCTAAGATCTCACTGATTTAACCCTCATTATATTTATCTGTCTTTGATTATTATTTTATTACCAATCTTGTGTTATACGAATTTCATGAATTTTTGCCAAGAGATAACTCTTTTAATTCATCTATGATATTACCTTGCAATTCACACACCTGTATACTTTTAGATATATTAAATGATTGGTTATTTTATATGTGTTCTATTCATTGCTTCTGACTTTCATGATTTCAATCCAGGGAAGTACTTCCATTAAAACTATACGATTTCACGAGCCAATTTCATCCTATTTATATATGTTATTATTTTCTAATAATTATACCATTTAAGCACCCGACACGTGGTGCCTTACTCCAGTGAACTTATGGATTGAAGTTGTGAAAGTTTAGAGGTGGTGAATAGACTTGCTTAGGAAGATAGGGAGAAATTCTTTTTTCAGTTTTAGTTGGTAACTTAAGGTACTGCACTACGGTTATTCCTTCCTTTTGCTTTTTTGTGTAAAATTGGGTAATTCGGATTTTTTTTGTTTGATATTTTTGGTCATGATGAGTAGTCACGGTGAAGATCAACCGGAGGTATCGATAACTGATGGACAAAATTTAAATTCAGGTGCAGAACACGTACCAGTGGCAAATATGAATGCACATATCGTTACTCCATCAATAGAAACCAATTATAACGGGCAAAACCTCGCTTTAATTCAAACCTGGATCCCGATTTTCGACGGGTTAAGCCCGGTGACTCCAAAATATTTGATAGAATCAGTAGAAAAACTAACGAGGGATTCCCAAATACCGGATATTTATAAAATCCAGCTAGTCGTTTCAAAGATAAAGGGAGAACCACTTTCAAAAATCATAAACAACATAGATTTAATGCAGGCCACTCGATTTGAAACATTTAAAAGGGAGTTTTTGGATTTTTTTTCAGAGAGCGACAGTTTGCTCTTGAGACAACTGGCGTTCCAGGAATGTAGGCAAAAAAATGACGAAGACATAAAAAGCTACGCGGTACGTCTAACGCAGGCCGCGAGGCAATTTTTCGGCGATGTGGATATCGAAAAAGACGAGACAAAAAAAATCTTCAACCAAACTAGACTGGCACGACTTATAGAAGGCGTGTTGCCTTCTTACAAGTTACAACTCCTGACTAAAGATGTCCAAACTTTTGAGGAGGCTATTAAGTACATCCAATTGTTGCAGGCCAACAGGCAATTAATAGATTCCCAAGCGGTTTGCGCTGTTAAAACGGCTCAAAATCACCAGACAGACCAAACACAACATTTACTCCAAGATCTAGAAAGACAAATGCGCGAATTAAAAATTCAAAATCAAAGACTAGCCGCGCAATTAGAGAACAATAAAAGCAACACTCAATTCAACTACCCCGACTTAAACCATTACAACTATCAAGACACAAATGAACACAGAAGCCCACATTACATACACGAGTTGGAAAATAGACGACAGGCCTCACCGGTCCGACATGCGTACAATAGAGATACCTATTATGTCCCACCACATGTAAGTAATACAGAATACCGACAAGACTACAGACAGAATCACTTTGAAAGGGGAAGACCACAATCGCGAACCCCAAACAGACAATTTAACAACAACAATAGGGGTCAGTTTAGACCAAGGGACAACACAATGCATAGACAAGCCCATTTCGATGCACACAGAGACCTCAGTAACGAAAGGTATACACCTCGCACATACGATGGGGAAAATTTCCACAATGGGAGTAGACCAATTAGGGGACGCACAGACACGCGACAGGTTTTTCACAGAGGGGTTCATCACCGTTAAGTCCGCACATTGATGCACCCCGCGATTTTGTAAATAATAGCGGAGCCCGTAATCTAAGAAAGACAGAATGGAGCCAAATTAAAAGTATTCTTAAAGAGTCAAAAAAACAATCGGTACAAGCCGTTGGGGAAACTTATGTTAAATTTAACGATGAAGGTTCATTGCCTACGGCTGAATTTACCATCGCAGATAAAAATGTGTTTATGTTGATAGACACGGGAGCCATGGCAAGTCTCATTTCAAAAAAACTCTTCGATCAAATAAAGTATAAAGTTAATGTAAAAAAGGTTATGGCGACCACAATGATTAAAGGTGTAAATAATAAACTTTTAGATATTTCTGGATGTTTTGAGATTCCTATAGAATTTGGAAAAAGGACTTTCTATAATAAATTTTATGTCGTAAATGAGAGTATTGGCGACGGATACCCGGCTATTATTGGTTATAACTTTCTGAGGCAAAATAAACTAACAATTGACTTTAACAATAATACAATTACGGGAGAGCATGTATCGGTATCTATGCATCATGATAGCTATAAAAAGTACAGTCCTTTGGAGATAAAACAATTCGCTACGCTTAGCCAAAATTACGTTTTACGCCCAAAAGAAACGGTTTTAATTAATCTAAAAATTCCCGCTGACATTGAAACTAATACAAATATTGCATTAATGCCCGTGTTCGATGATGAAAGAATAGAAATTTACCCTGCGCTGGTCAAAAAAGATAGTAAAAACGAAACGCATATTTTAATTTCAAATGTTAGCAATAAAAATTGTCAACTGAAAAAAGATACGAAAATAGCGGAAATAGAAAGACAATTAGAAGATGTAGAATTAAAGAATGTCAGAGAAAACAGACGGCAGCAGCTTAAAGAGTCACATTTTCAGTTAAGCCATTTAAATGATAGGGATAGAGAAAAAATGTCGAAATTATTGATGGAATACGCGGATGTTTTTAGTTTGGAAATGGCGACGTTGGGGAAAACCAACATTGTACAGCCGGAATTTTCGGTAAGAGATGACGAGTTACGATCGGGAAAATACTTTCCGGTACCGCAAGCGTTAAAGGCTATCTTACGCGAGCAGCTCGATGAGCTATTACAAGCGGATGTCATAGAAAAATCGGACAGTTATATTACCTTTCCATGCATTATGGTTAAAAAGAAGAACAAGCCAAACACGCCTCAAGCTTATCGTTTATGCGTAGACTTCAGAACGCTTAATTCTTTGATTTCTTACTCTAATCACCCTTTACCTTTGGCTTACGCCGAAATAGACAAAATCGCAAGTTCTAAATTTTTTTCGACTATCGACTTTAACAGCAGTTTCTTTCAAATAGAGCTTAAAAATTCGCAAAAAAAGTACACTGCATTTCAAACACCATTCGGAACGTTTCAGTTTAAACGGATGCCAATGGGTAGCGTTTATTCAGCCCAAACTCTACAAAAACTTTCGGATAAAATTTTGGAGCCAGTTCAAGACTTAAATATAGCCAATTTTATTGATGACTTTGCTTTGGGAGCGGAATCAATTGACGAAATGTGCTTAAAACTACGTCGCTTCTTCGATCAACTAAGAAAGCACAATTTAACAATTAATCCCGAAAAATGTACTTTCGGCACAAAAGAAGTCACGTTCTTAGGATTTACGGTAAACCAACAAGGATCTAGGCCTTCCGATCAAAATTTAATTAAGATACAACAAGTTAAGCAATTAAAGACGGTAAAGGGTATTCGACAGTTCATTGGAATGTGTTCGTATTTTCGCCGACACATTAAAAATTTTTCAGAGATTGCGTCACCATTAACGGACTTAATAAACTCACAAAAAAGATTTAAATGGACGCACGAAGCGCAGGTAGCATTCGAAACTTTAAAGTCACTTCTTGACAATGCACCGATTTTAATAAAGCCCAATTTCGAGAAGGAATTTATTTTGTCGACAGACTCGTCTACAAAACAGATCGGTAGTTGCCTTAGCCAATTGGATGAATACGGAATAAAAAGGCCAATTGCTTATTATTCAAAAAAGTTAAGTCCAGCCCAAACAAAATATCCTATCTTCGAGAAGGAATTATTAGCGTTAGTAGAAAGTTTAAAAACCTTCAAACACTATCTTTGGGGGCGAAAATTTAAAGTCGAAATTGACAATAAGGCCCTCTTTCAATTCAAAACAATAGAAAATCCGGCAACGCGAGTGTCTAGACAGTTGTTGATGCTTCAAGAGTATGATATTGAGTTCCAATTAATTTCTTCTAAAGAAAATATCTTACCGGACGCATTAAGTAGACTAGAAATTAACCATGAAAATATTAATATGGTACAAACGGAGGTTCCATCCTTAGCCCAAATTAGACAACAACAATTAAACGATGCGGAACTCAAATTAATAATTGAAAAAATTAAATCCGGTAATAACTTGTCTAAATCTTTAAAACAATATCGACTAGAAGACGAGCTATTAATCTATTTATGGGAAACCAGAGTGTACGGAGAGTTAAATATTAATAAAAAAATTGTTATTCCAAAAATGTATAGACCACATATTTTAAACTTGTGTCACGCTGCCCATACTGGAGAAAAGGCCACTTATAGTAATACCATACGGTATTTTTACTGGAAAAATATGTCCACAGATGTTAAAAACTTTGTTGAGAGTTGCGAGGATTGCGCAAAATTTAAATCCCCAAATAGGAGCAAACAAATTCCACTACAAGAGAATAAACAGCCGACTAGGCCAGGCGAGTTGGTTTCGGCAGATATTGTGGGGCCGATTAGAGAGTCCGGACAGTCGAAATATATTTTAGTGGTTGTAGATGTGTTTTCCCGTTTTGTGCAGTTATACGCACTTAAAACACAAAAGGCCGTAGAAATTGCGCAACAGCTTATGAAGTATATAGCGGTTTTCGGCGTCTTTGATACACTTCTCACGGACAATGGCGCAAACTTTCAAAGTGAGATTTTAAAAAGTTTGGGGGAGCAATTGGGAGTAAAGCAATTGAAAACGTCCCCATATCACGCTCAAACTAACGGGGTGAATGAACGAAGTCATTCTCAACTAAGAAAGTCGTTAGCGATTTTTGCTGATCAGACTGGAGATTGGCCGAATCATTTGGAATATTTCCAGTTGTTAATTAACGCTCAAATTAATTCAACTACCGGTTTTTCCCCATATTATATCATGTTCGGCCAACAGCCTAATCTACCTCACACCATTACTGTGCAAGACAGAAACAAACGGGCTAATTTGCCAATCTTTGTAGAGCAGAAATTAAAAACCATGGCTGAAATTCAAAAACTAGTAACGGCGAACTGTAAGGAAACAGTCATAAAACAACAAGAATATCGCTTGCAAAAGAAAGCAGAATTACGGGATTTTAAAAACGGAGAGAAAGTTTGGATATATTTTCCAAATTTAGACAAAAAGAATTATTCGACAAAGCAACCATTATTTAGAGGCCCATTCATTATACAGGATAGGTTAGGTGCCGTTAATTATCGAGTTCTGGAAATAAACAAGACAAATGCTAAACCACAGATAATCCACGCACAAAGAATAATACGCTTTACTGAACGGTTACCCCACTTACAATTAAATCCTGAGATATCCCAAACGGTTCCAAAATCATTAGACGAGGAAATTGAAATTGAAACCCCTTCACACAACGTGGACTTGGAAGAGTTTGAAGATCAATTACCACTTCAATGGTTATTGCAGGGAATATACAACCCCAGCCAACAACAAGGCCACAAGCCATCCATCACCCAAAATACACCACAAGTGCAGAATCGCCCCCCAATACAAGATTTAACAATGCCAGACAGACAGTACACCGCACAAAACCCGGACTCAACGAACCAACATAACTGCACACAATGGAAAAGACCACAGCAGAATAGTCCACAGGTGTCACAGAGATTATCAGACTCGGACGAAGACACCATTATTTACGATGCCACGCCTTTTAAGTCGAATACAAAGAAATACAATTTGAGACCACGAGCAAACGGTCGAAGGCATTAGTCAGGGGACTTTCGTTCAAAAGAGGGATTTTATAGAAGACGTTTTTTTACACCAGTTTTTTTGCCTTCTTTTTTTTTTTCGGATGGAATTTACGGTTTTGGGAATTCTTGCGTTAGTAAAGTAACGTTGGTTTTTTTTTGTTTTTTTAATTAAAATTGCGCTTGGTTTAGAGTAAAATTTTTCTTATAGTTTGTTTTTAGACAAGGAATTACATCAATTAAGACTGATCAACCTGTTTGAAGTATATTCAATTTGCTTTGTTTCTTAATTGGATAGGTTTTTTTTTTTTTTGATGAAAATGGAGGGAGAGAAAATCTCTGTGGAAATTTTTTTTTAAGCAATCTGAGAGCTGAGAGTTATATGACTATTTGATAGATAGTTTTTTGGTTTAATTTTGATTAATTTGTCGTGTGTGAACTGTTGTGGAGGTTATATTAAAACTAGTACAAATTATTATATACATATTAAGGTTCAAATGCATGTTGACAATTTACTTGAATAATTGTGTGAATAATTGATTTTAAGCTGAGAATGAAGCTTTGTTTGAACTGGTTGATTTAAACATTGATGGTATTTGCTGTACATAATTTTATATATATTGTATATATTTAATTGCTATTTTATCCAAGAACAGGATTTGTCAAATATAACCCTTTGAGTAATATTTAGACCATGAATTTACAATGCATATTATGAAGTAAAGTTTCCTTACAGGATTAATATGACTATAGGTTTAAATTTCTAAACTTCGATTGAAGAAAGTGTGTTCATTTGAAATATACTGAAAAATTTGTATTTGACAAGGGGTATATATGTAAGATACTTTTATTTGTTAAGTGGAAGGCAGTTGGATTTCAGAGAGGTTCAAATTTCTTCTTTTCATTTTTTTTTAAGAGAACGAGAGGAGACACTTATAGCATTTGGTTTTGGTGACATTTTGAGAAAAAAAAGCCTTCTCATGTTTTTTGGGACATTGCGAACTCTTTTTTTTAAAGGGGGAAGAAGCAATATGTCAGGCGACGGTCAGATGATCAACAGATGTTACAATTAGGGGTGGTAGAAAAGCCCCCTGATTTGGACCCTTTTCTGGGAAAACAGGAAGTGGACATTAGGAGGCGCGAGTCATCTGCACTTGCTAAGTGATTCCCAGGGAAGGTGAATTTAAAGGACCTACTTCGATCCTTGAGGGGGTGATTTACGGACAGGAAATTGGTGATCAACGATATTTGGAAGGTGACTCGATTAGGCCCTTTTCGGAAGGTGATCCGGGATGTTGGAGGACATTTACTGATTAATTGGGTGTTTTGAGTTCTAGAAGTTTCTCGAAGGTTTTAGAAGACGTATTTACGTCATGACTTGTTCCAACGAATGGGAAGAGATTTTTAAGATAAAGGAGGAGCTTGGGAGAGAGAAAAAGGGGAGATTTCGGGAGGTGAGAAAGGAATTAAGAAACAAGACTCGAGGAAGAGTGGAAGGATTTGGAGAGGCTGTTCTCCACGAGAAGGAAGACCGTTGAGAAAGATTTGGGGTATAAACCCATTGGAAAGGTTCTGTGAGACCCGTTTCTATTCACAGGACCATCTCAACCTTGCCCTCTTCTCCAACTCTTACGGGGAATTATATGCACTAATTCATCATAGAAGGTGAAACAAACGAAGGCAGTTTGTTCATGAAGCCATTCCGACTCCGCCACTAGCCAACGACAACACTAGCTCCCAGACTCAGCCGGATAGCCAGAGCCACCGGACTCGACCAGCCCGCGAATTCCCCACTCCAGATCAGCGAAGGATGCTACCGGACAGCACCGTCTGACTTCCCTACCAGCCACCGAAGGACGCTAGCACCAGCTCCCGCACTCACGACTAGGCACCCCTAAAGTCTTAGTCGACGTTACCGGATCTACAGGCCATCGAAGGACGCAGACATCCGATCCCGGATTCAGCCTGATACCACCTGTCCAGCCCCACTACGAGCCAGCGAAGGACGTCATCCCCGGACACCGAACACGGACAGGAAGCCCCTTTCCAGCCCCACTACAAGCCAGCGAAGGACGTCATCCCCGGATACCGGACACGGACAGGAAGCCCCTTTCCAGCCCCACTACGAGCCAGCGAAGGACCCCATCACTAGCCCCCGGACTCGACCCCTCCACGAATTCCCGGACATTCAAACATATACCTATTCCTCGGATTGAACTATCAAGAATATAAACTGTGCCCGGACGTTCCCTGATTGGTGATTGGTGTTACACACAAGTCATTGACTCTAAGCATTGGAATAACTGCTTAGTTATTTCTAGAGTTCGATAGATATTCTCCCTTCTTCAATTCAGATATCCCATCCCGAAAAGGGGTAAGTTTATTTAAAACTTTGCATACATTCCACAAGATCTAGCAATATAGGTTTAATTAGGTTTTTATTGAGTTTGAGCCCCTCTGGATCCAAATTGCATAACTCTATTCAATCTGTCGGATTTTAAAATCAGACTATATTTCTTTGCCATGATATTTACTGTAAGAATTGGTTTGCCTAAATTTTAATACACAATTTGCTTATCTACCTAAGATCTCACTGATTTAACCCTCATTATATTTATCTGTCTTTGATTATTATTTTATTACCAATCTTGTGTTATACGAATTTCATGAATTTTTGCCAAGAGATAACTCTTTTAATTCATCTATGATATTACCTTGCAATTCACACACCTGTATACTTTTAGATATATTAAATGATTGGTTATTTTATATGTGTTCTATTCATTGCTTCTGACTTTCATGATTTCAATCCAGGGAAGTACTTCCATTAAAACTATACGATTTCACGAGCCAATTTCATCCTATTTATATATGTTATTATTTTCTAATAATTATACCATTTAAGCACCCGACAATGCTCCCAAGTACCGCAGCTGAGTTCGATGTCACTCCTAAAAGTTGCGTTGAGTGCCTAATCAGGCCTCGGCTCATCATCACTTGAATGTGGTTCTTAAATTACGACTAAATCGCTACTCCTTGCCAACCTAAGTTGGGTAAATAGGAATATGCTATGAAGATCCTTCTGCGGATGTAAAGAGTTCCATAAATCATTTGTGAATCCATTCTGTAAACATGTTTAAAACATTAATTTCGTTTAAGGTCTAACAGATTTGAAAAAATTTGAGGAAATTTGGCAATTTTATCAGAATGAAAAGTGTATTTTGGTTAAATTGTATTCGGATCATTTTGTAGGTAAATATTACCTTCAAGAGTTTCCAACTAACGGGACCAACTGCACTTTTCCCACTGCCTTTTTACTCTTTGTTTTTACCCAAGTAAGGTTGGCACGGAGTGTAATAGCCTCGTGCACTGTTAAAACTGAAGGTGACAAATAGGTGCCGTTTGGCACGCCGGGGTGAATAGGCGGTTTCAATCGGCACCTCAAAGTTTTGTATCTTATCCGGGGTGAATAGGCGGTACCAATTGGCACCTCAACGTCTTTAGGGTGCCAATATCTCCAAACGTTTCACCCGCGGGGTGACTTGTAAACTTGCGCATGTCTTTGACGTTGACTTGACGTATTTACAATTGACCGCGCTGTGCGAATGGTATAAACATTCCTATTTACATTATTTTAAAGTTAGAAAAATCAATTTAAATCCTAATTCATCGTAAAAATATTTTACCACTCTAAACTCTAAACAAATTAATCTGTATTTTCAGAAGCCTTTAATTAGCAAAAGTAGGTATATGCATCTTGAGCCGCGGTAGCTTAGTCGTGTGAAGCGTCGTGTTCGCATCGGAAGGGTTGTGGGATCTGTCCTCGGCGGTGCTGGGTTGGTTCTGGGTCTAATGGTTGCAGGGTTGGCACTTGTATTCGGTCTAAAGACCACCGTGTTGACTAATGATGGCTGGGTAACGTTAAATATGTAGTGGTCAAAAAGTTCTTCATGTTCTCATACCACATCAATACCTCTGGAAGTGCTAGATCAGGGGGTTATCGGCCTTTGATCCGGATCAAAATTCCGATATGTGAGTGAGTCTGGATGTAGGTATTATTAAACAATCATTTTTTTATTCAATTAATTCTGTTTTATTATTATTCAATGTACAGTTTTATAGAGGATCCAAAGGCATAAAATCCTTGGTCGGCTATTGATATTTGCTGTGGCACCTCTGGGCACCCCAAATCAGGGGTGCCTTTATTCTCCCTTAGGGTGCCATCATTTCATTTCCTGGGTCACTCTGGACTAGGGGTGCCATCCCTTCACCCTAGTTAAGGGTGCCTTATGACGCCTGTTGGGGTGTCGCTGACGGGACACGTACTTTCACCCCTACAGGTGCCAAATGCCACCTCCAGTTTTAACAGTGTGCATGACGAAAATTCAACTCTAATCATTCAAAGCAGAACCCTTCACATTCGAAGCATCATTCCAATCAAACCAAATATAACTAGCCAAAAACACTAAAAACCACCTCGGACCAAGCGACACCTGCTTGGCAAAAAACAAAACACGAAGAACCCCAAACCCAAAAGAAAATCTTAACTCTCTTGAGTCGCCCCCGGCCCCCTCCTATTACCGGCCATTAGTCATGGGCCTAATAACAGCGTGTCCATAGCAAACCGCTACAATCATACGCTAATAGTTTCCACATTCAAGTCCGTTACGAGGGCACTCCTTCGATGTATGGAGTGTCGCTGCTGTTTGGTGGGCTTGGCCCGGTCTTCTTGTCCCTTTGGCGATATTTCTGGAGTTTTTTTTATTTATTGATTGGTGGTTTGGAGTTTTTTTTAGAAGAGCAGTTGTTTTGACGTTTTCAATCTAAAAACTCTCCGGATTAAACCCAGCAAAATCGCCTATTAAACCATAGAGTTAGAAAAGAGAATAGAGCGGCCCATGTATGTGCGCAGAAAAGAAGCAGGCTAGAGTTTGTGCATCTTGGGATACCTCAGTGCCAGTTTCGGTTACTATGTTATGCGCAGTAGCTCAAAAAACCGCTAAAGCGTTGCATCTTGGGATACCTCAGTGCCAGTATTGTTATGCGCAGTACCTCGAAAAACCTGACAGCCCTGATTCAAACCTTTTCAACTGATGGAGTTAGGAAAGAGGAGTTGAGGGTTCTTTGTGTTAAACTACGTACTTTCTTAATTTTAGTGTCAACAGTTCCAACTTGGCGGATTCATGGAAGCATTAATTTTCCTGGCTCTCGGAATCCAGTTAGGTTAAGGTTTGAATTATCGTCATGCTAGAACTACACGAGGGCTATTGACGACAGTTGTCATAATTCAGAACTACAGTCAGGTGACAAGCCGTCACCTGTGTAGGCACACGTGCAACATTTTTAAGGGCAACATCGTACTTTGTAGCATACTCAGCGTACATTCTCCGAGAAGCCACAAAGTCCCATTCGTAGGACTTTTGGGCTCCACTGGCCGTTTAAAGTTCAACAGTAATTTTGGCAATGCATGGGCCCAAACCTGGGACCTTTCGAAACTGCGACATACGTGCTCTTTAAATTTGTGAAGTCGAGACCAGGGCCTGATGTTCTTCCATAAGGCCCATTAGACCCGGGTTTAGGGACCCCACATTTTTGGGGCCCCTGAATTTCAGTTTCTATTATCCTAATGCTGTAAATCCCCAAAATATCGTTAAACTAAATAAAAATTTATGATACTCCACATACGTAAAGGGGCCCCCCAAAAGAGGTTGTGTCCATAGTCTGAGATTTCCTAGAACAGGCAATGGTCGAAAACCATGAACAAAAAACGCACAATGGCGATATAGGTTCGCTTTGGGTGCCCTCTCAGGTGTCGAAATAAGGGGATTGTAAGGGGATGCACGTTAAATATCCTTCAAAGTCCTAACGCTGCGTACGATGTTGCCCTTAACGGTTGCGTTGGGTGCCTACTGAGGTGCCGGCTCGTCACTTGACTGTGGTTCTAAAATACGACGCCCGTCGCCAATAGCCCTCGTAGTTCTAGTGCGACGATAATTCAAACCTAACCTTAACTCAAAAGAACAGGTGGCTGATCTTTCCTCCGCATCTGGTTTATGTGCCCGGGGATCTGTATGGTCCTTCCATCGCAATCAAAGATCTCCACAAGAAGATGGATGATTGTCCAAAGATGCTGTATATGGGATAGGGGGCTTCTTCGAGATGAAGAATTTTCTTGGAACACATTCCTCTCTCTTGGTGTTTTTTTTTTGTCTGCTTCTTGGTAGTGATTTGTGAGATAGTATTATTTAGAGGCATAGGTTTGTGGGCTTTCTTATCTTTTTGATGTGAGAATTTTTTGTTTGAAGATGCTGGGGTAGTTACATTCTTAAAACAAAAGAGTGAAATCCACTCCTGTAGGAGGAGAAGTGCATTTTCGACACTGAAAAGGAGTGAATATTAACTCAGACTGAGTTTAAAACACTCGTTTGGAGTGATCCTGTCGGAGGTTTAACAAACAAAGGATCCACTCCTATAGGGGAAGTGCATTTTCGGCACTGGAGGAGTGAAAATTAACTCAGACTGAGTTAAAATCGCTCGTTTGTTTTAAGAGTGTAGGTCTTGCCCAGTTGTCCTCGTTAAATTAAGATGCGATTGTGCAAAAATATCCTTTTTTAAGGCTACCTCTTACAACTACGGTTTGGAAAGGGGCTGCCTTTCCACCCAGTTGGAGAAAAATGGCACCTATTTGTCATCTTCAGTTTTAACAGTGATGCATTCTTTTTCTCTCAAACTATCGCAAAAGATAATCTCCAGCCCCTTAAAAACAATTACCAAACCTAAACTTTAACTCTACCATAGTAGATTTCTGGAAGTATTGAAAATACCCCTCACAAAAAACTTTCAGTAAAAAAAGATAGATACACAAGAACAAACAAAACAGATAAGATAATATCTGACATCAACAAACCGTTATACGGCTCTTTAAAAGTCATAATAGATTCTTCACACCTCTCACATTCAACACACACACACGCTCCTCAAAATTGTCTCCCACACCCATCTAAACACACCACATCATGGGCGGACAGACCCCTCTAAAAACACCCCACAACAAAGAGTTAAGAATGAGATGTAGATGGTGTCGGGGTAAAACCAATAAGAAAAACGGGTTTGTCAAAGGAAGCCTTTGATCGCCATTTTAGTAAGCCCAAACAAACTCTCTATAGTTGGTTGGCAGACATATATTTGCAGGCTTGTGTGCTTGGTCAGAGACCCGCTTATAAACTTTCGTCAAGTAAGACACACCCAACACACACATATATACGCGATAGATGCTGTCATCTATCGCGCGCCACCTCCACAATTTAGACATGAAGGGGAGGCCTGAAGGGGAGGGAAATAGTCTCCAGGGACCTGTACCCGTGGGAAACTGTGTAATGACCGCCGACAGGACTTTCGGACCCAACAGATTTAACGAGCACGAACTCCGCATATACTCGACAAACACAAACATCCATGCCTTAAGAGGATTCGAGCCAGGGCCCAGAAGCCCCAAAGGCTAAAACCTTAACCATTGCGCCGCCGGGTCGGCTCTATAGTTAAACTCATAGTTTCCTTGCACAGGAGCCACGACCATGGACGGAGCTATAAAATGAGAGGAGCAATCAGATGAAGAGAAAGTTTCAGCCTTTCTATTTTGGTCTTCATCTGATTGTTCCCGTGAGTTTTATAGCTCCGCCAGTGCTCGTGGCTTCTGTGCAAGGGAACTATGAGTTTAACTGTAGGCAAAAAGTGCTTTTAAAATTAACTACTAAAATAACTTTTTGATAAGTTTGAAAAAAATTTAAAATACTTTTTTAAGAACTCTAATATCGTGTTGACCGTCCAACTTCATTTTTTTATAGAAATAAATAACTGATACCTGTAATCAAAAGCTGAAAACTAATATTTGGATCTTTTTCTATCGGACTAGGTCAATTTCAGAACTAACTAACATGTCAATTTGTTTCTGGGGAGGTTTTCAAAAATGTACCCAAATGGTAGCAAGGAGTTAGTTTTGGCTTACTAGGGTAGCTTGGCGAACTTTCTGGCGGCTTCTCCCTGCTTCTCGCCAAGCATTTCAGTCATCTTTTTAACTCTATAGAAGCACCCATCTTAAGCACACCACACCATGGGCGGACAGACCCCTCAAAGGAAAAACCATCATCGGTCGCTTGTTTACCATCCCTGGGTAGACCCTTTAACCTTTTACCTAGGGGTGGGACCCTATGATGCAAAACCCCTATTTAGGGGATGTTATGCGATATGAAGAAGGACCTGTATACCGATCCATTATATCTGATGTTCTTTGGTCTTTCTCTCGGTAGCCGATTGGGGTGGAATGGGAGAAAGTTAGTGGTTTTTACCTGTTTTGTAAACTTTATATCAGGGCTGGAATTACAGATTTGCCACCTGTGGGCTACGATTGATTTGTCACCCTTGTCACAATGTTCTCCCCCTTTCGGGGAAAGGTAGCTGGTTAGCTGCAAAATATTGTGGTACGAGTTATTTGAAATAGACACACATATTAGAATACTCTATGTACCTCTATACACACTTTATCGAAAGCAAAGTAAGCTAATTTTTTAAACTGTTCTACTATTTTTTCTTCGAAATTCGAGAGGCGGGGATACGATTACGAGTGCTATGTTTGCTGCTAAATATTAATACTATATATACGTTTACGGTTAACGCATTATTGTAAATTATTTGTTTTTATTTTAAATATTCGTATTTTATATTAATTTTTTATGCCAAATGCCTTTTTAATTGGTCGTAAAATTTGCCGCTCTAAAAAATTCGCCGCTTTAGGCTTCCAAAGTATACTTGTAAAACATACTTTCTGTAAATATATGTTTATTTCTGTAAATTTAACAGATCTTTTAACATAAGGGCCATACTATCCTTGTAAACAAAGATAAAAAAAAGAAGAATCTTTATACATCTAACAAAAATATCTAAAAGAACATGTCTCAACAACACCAGTTCTCAGAAAAGATTCGATATCCCCCATCTGTGGTAGCTAACCGCACCTACGGACGGACAGACATAAGAAGTTCCATCCCGCACACAAATTACAGGTTGGGGTAAGGTTTGACTTAGTAGCCCGAAGGGCTTTTGTGAAGACAGTACTTCACAAGTTTTATGTTGTTGTTTGCTGTTGTAGAATATGCTGGTATCTATTTTTATATAATAGGAGTGTGATTACATAAGTGCCATTTGTTTTTATTTGCAATGTTGAAGAGGAATTCGAAAATTGGGACTGTTGAGGATTTTCTCGAGTTGGTGGGTTATGTTATTCTTTTGTTTGCAAGAGTTGCATAAATGGGGAAAATTAATTTTTAAATGGTTTTGGGGGGCTTGCCTGGATTCTACTGAGAGATTTAGAATGTTTATGGATGACTGAAACGATCAGGACCACCCCTTCGTAAACCTAAAGTTTTATTAAGATAAAACTACAATTTCCTACTACCAATAGTGTGCATAATAAAATAAACTTAAATTGTCCAACAGATGCTAAATTGAGTCGTCCTCTAAATTTTACTTTTTTCAGATAGCCTATTCATAGCCAGACCTGTGAACTCTCCAGATGTAACCTGGCATGCAGAATCGTATTTTCAATCATTTTCTGGCATTGGGGGCAAATGCACCAACAATTTTATTTCCGAAGATATATACTATAGTTGTTGCAACAAAATAGTTAAAAAAATGAACACTGCTTTGTTAGGTTAACTCACGAGATTTAGCAGGTTTTCATGTATATTTTGTTTTCATAAATAGGTGTAAAATAGTCTGAAACACAGATTTTATTTTTAAAAAACACTTTAAAAAATCAATATTTTAAATAAGTTGTGTGTGTGTTTTTTTTTTTTAAATTTAAACGCTGTTTTGAAACCTTTCTCCTATTACAGATTTAATTAGTTCTATTAAAAATTGTTTGTAAGCGGTACTGAATCCTTGTTAATATTTTTGGGGATTGAATATTTGAAGTTATGCATTTTTTTACAATTATTTACAATTATATGCAGTCAAAAAAAAATATCACTTCCATAAACATCTATTGGAGTTTTAGCATTTTAAGTACGGGTATACGTTTCCAACTATAACAAACTAAGTGAAATCAATTTTTAGAGTTATATTGATAGTGGAACACTCGATGAAAAGTTGAAATAACGGGGTTTGGGGTGAAAAGTAATTTGACAATTGTTTTAAAACTTTGCGGAAATTTACTATAGAGGGCTTAAAAAGTATTTTAAGACAACAAAAAAAAATCGTTATTTTTACAGATTGTGGCACACTGAATCCCCTTAAAAATACGACTATGTCCTTGCTAGCACCATCTACAAAATTTTACAGACATCCCCTGAGGACGAAATTAAAATAGTACAGTGGGTGGGGTGCCAATCCAGGTATAAGCGCGTGCTGTCATAGGCTGTTCCCCCTCCCCCCAGGGTCTCTAGGGGGCGTGGGGGCAGTTCCGAACGCGTGGCAGGTGTCTAGCACAGAACCAAACGATGATGAATAGCCGTCAGATGTTTATCATCGATAATTACACACCCGAGATGTTATTGGCAGGAATTTCGTTGGGGCTTATCATTATCACCACTGGAACTTGTCAAGTTTATCTTTTTTTATGTATATATAAACTCCATAAAAACATGAGGTTCTCTTTTGGTCTGAGGTATATTTTTAATAAAATGTATTTTGTTATTCCCTATTAATAGTTTATTTTTATTAATATTATTGACTTGGTTCAGGTGGCGATGTTATTGGCAGGAATTTCATTCGGGCTTATATCATTAACACCACTAGAACTTGTCAAGTTTATCTTTTTTTATATTCCAAAAAACATGAGGCTCGTTCTGACTCTTGGGTATATTTTCAATAAAAATTTTTTATTTTTTTATTTTTAGTTTGTGAATATTGGAATTGTATAATTTTTTTATTTCGTTCCATCGTTCAAGATGTTATTGGCATGAATTTCGTTCGGACTTATCATTATCACCACTAGAACTTGTCAAGTTTATCTTTTTTTATATATGAACCTCCAAAAAAACATGAGGATCGTTCTGTGTCTGGGGTATATTTTTAATAAAATATATTTTGTTATTCACGATTAAAAGTGTTTTTTATTAATATTATTGGCTCGGTTCAGGTGACGTATTGCTGCAAGATGTTATTGGCAAGAATTTCGTTACGGACTTATCATTAACACCACTGGAACTTGTAAAGTTTATCTTTATTTATATAGTACCTTAAAAAAAAACATGAGGTTCTGGGGCTGAGACATATTTTTAACGAAATATAGTTTAATTTTGGAATATTAGAATTTGTTCTTATTTCTTTCCATTTTTCAAGATGGTTTCGGCTAAAACTTCGTTTTGACTTCTCGTTAACACCGCACTGGAATGTATCAAGTTTTGTCTTTTTTTTTATAAACCTCCAAAAAAACATGAGGTTCGTTCTGGGCCTGGGGTATATTTTTAGTAAAATATAGTTAAATTTTGGAATATTGGAATTTTAGATTTTTTTTTTCTCTTCCATCCTTCAAGATGTTATTGGCAGGATTTTGGAATGACTTATCATTAACACCAATGGATTATATTTTAATTTTGGAATTTTTCTATTTCTTTCCACCTTTCAAGGTGTTATTAGAATTTTGTTCTGACTTATCATTAACACAACTGGAACTTGTCAATTTTTATCTTTTTTTATATAAACCTCCATAAAACAGGAGGTTTTCTCTTTGGGCTTGGGATATATTTTTAATAAAATGTATTTTAATTTTATAATACATTGTAATTTTAGAATTTTTTTTATTTATTTCTTTTCATCTTTCAAGATGTTATTGGCAAGAATTTTGTTCTGACTTATCATTAACACCACTGGAACTTGTCAAGTTTTATCCTTTTTTATATATATAGTACCTCCAAAAAGAATATGAGGTTTTTTCTGAGTTTGGGGGTATTTTTTTAATAAAATATATTTTTTATGGAATATTAGAATTTTTTCCCCATCTTTCTAAATGTTATTTTTAAAACTTCGTAAACAAACATGAAGTTCGTTCTAGGTCCAAGGTAGATTTAAAATTAAATATATTTTTAATTTGATTCAGTTGTTTAATAAATATTGGTTTGCTTCATGTGATGTATTTTTTGAAAGATTAAAATTTTATTTTTATAAATGTCACATACGACGTGCAAGATAAAACTTGTTGCAGTGGTGTTATGTATATTCTCGTTGCATGTTGGAGTTTTAAAGTTACTGTACACATATTCACTTTTCATTAAGAATAAGAAGTTAGGAGAAGTAATTTAGTAGTTTTATTAATACCACTGGAACTTGTCAAGTTTTATCTTTTTTTATATATTGTACCTCCAAAAAGAATATGAGGTTCGTTCTGAGTTTGAGGTAATTTTTTTAATGAAACTTATTTTTTATTTTGGAATATTAGAATTTTTTCCCCATCTTTCTAAATGTTATAGGCTAAAACTTCGTTGGGCTTATCATTAACACCACTGAAATTTGCCGATTTGTATCTTTATTTTAACGTTCAAACAAACGTGAGGTTTGTTCTAGGTACACTCTTAAAACAAAAGAGTGAAATCCACTCCAGTTGGAGAAGTGCATTTTCGACACCGTAAAGGCATGCATATTTACTCAGACTGAGTTAAAATCACTCGTTTGGAGTGATCCTGTCGGAGGTTTAACACACAAAGGATCCACTCCAAAAGGAGAAGTGCATTTTCCAGTCTGGAGGAGTGAAATCCACTCAGGCTGAGTTAAATTAGGAGTGTTTGTTTTAAGAGTGTATGAGGTAGATTAAAAATGCAATATATTTTTAATTTGATTAATTATTTTTATTAATATTATTGGTTTGTTTCATGTGACGTATTTTTTTAAACATAAAGTTTATTTTTATTAATATTACATACGACTTGCAAGATAAAACTTGTTGCAGTGGTGTTATGTATATTCTCGTTGCATGTTGGAGTTTTAAAGTTACTGTACACATATTCACTGTTCATTAAAAATAAGAATTTAGGAGATTCGCTTATTGTAGTTCTATTTTGAGTACGCGAAATACGATTGGCTTGTCCCCAGGTGACGCATTTCCTTCCAGCTTTCATTCCTGCTTTTACTCTATACATTAAGCGGTAATTGAAAGTCACATAGTGTTGCACATCCCTAGTTTTATCTGTACACCTCTGTTAAATAAGCTGTACAACTTCCATGTAAACATTTTACTACGAAATCTATGAAGCGTATCGCGTACAACACTCTAGACAGACAAAGAAGGTGAGATGCGTCGGACAATATAGACAAAGCCTTTGAAGATGGTATAGCTATCGCCTACGAACACAAAATGCTATACAAAACGGTAGCACGCAACAACAATTATAGCAAAGGTGAACGAAAAAAAAACCATTGTGATTGAGAATAGAAATAGCCCTTGAAATAAAAGCTATCGCCAAAAAAAATGGCGTTTATACGGTAAGATGAGTTGCGTACAAAATTCGCCAATAAACTTCTGCTGCCGTTTTGTCGTTTGTCAATGTCACGGGGTAAAAAAAAAAAAGGGCGGAACCGTAATAGCGACCGCTCACGTGATTGATGCATGTCACCCATCAATCATTTAGTAGGCGGGGCTAAAAGGGCGTGGTTATCCTTTGGTGACTTTTAAAGGCGGAGCTTGTGGGAATCGTTTCCGCCCACTTTGTCATTTTTGTCCATTGCGGAGAAAGTGTCTGAAAGGAAAAGGTGTCGCCCACAAATTATTTTAATGATAATGTAGGAAGGGAAAAAATGTCCATTATCTCCGAAAGATGTCTTTTTAATAAGGGGTATTGATGGTGAAAAAATGTATGGAATGTCCATTGGGATGGGGTTTTTTTATAAATGGTTTTTATTGTACATGGAATTAGAAAGATAAGCAAGAACTTGATCCTGTAATTGCTTAATTGGACTGATATTGCAATCTTTTTTTCTTTATCAGCCAAACGTATTCTTGTATGTTCCATGAAAATCTGAAATTGTTCCATTCGACTATTGTAATTATTCGATTAAAATGATGATATGTAATACGGCGGAGTTTTTTTTTTTACTTTAACTTGTGACCAAAGATTGGTTTACGTTTCGTGGTCATTATAGAACAGTTTTTTGAATTTTTTTTTATTCGATATTTTTTTTTTCGAAACTGTTTTTAAAAATCGCCTTTTTTCAAAGTTCTTAACTCTTCAAAGACTTTTTTGGCAACAATCATTTAGATTTTATTATATAGTCTTTGTTTTAATATTGTTGAACAAGTGCTTATATTCTAGTTTATAATTATATGATCTAAAATTTAAATTAGTTATTTATTTATTCGGTTCTCTTTCTTTGAAAAGACCATAGGCCACAAAGATATTTTTTTAATGTAAATAATGAATGATTTCTTTCAAAACTACATTTTTATAAATTTAAAAGATAGGGGAACCAGGAACACATGACCCAACTTGTAGTTTTTGTCTTGTAACTTTTAAAACACATTATTTATGGGTGTGCAAATGAAGTCAATTTGTATTTTAATAAGTATTATACAATATTTATTAGTATTTTTCTGAAGTATTAACTGCAATATTAGTAAAATATAAAGTATTTAAAACTTTCTGTTTTAGGTCATGTTGTTTGGTATACATATATTTTCAGGCTTGTGTGCTTGATCAGATACCCGCTTATAAGCCTTCATCAAGTAAGACAGACATAGAAAGAGTTTTTACTGTCACAGAGAAAGGAAGTACACCCAGGGTGAAAGCGGGAGTCGAACTCGCACCCGTTACAGCACGCAGACTGCTGGCCTGCTAACCACTCGGCCATCCGGTCCCCTTGGGTCAATGTAGGTAGTTGGTAGACATATATTTTCAGGCTTGTGTGCTTGGTCGCAAGGACCCGCTTATAAACCATCGTCAAGTAGGACAACACAAGACACACACAAACACATATGACAGATGTTGCCATCTGTCGCCACCTCCGCAATTTAGACATGTCCCTGAAGGGGAGGGAAATTTTCTCCAGGGACCTGTACCCATGGGAAACTGCGCAATGACCGCCCACAGGACTTTCGGACCCAACAGATTTTACGAGCACGGACTCCGCATATACTCGACAAACACAAACATCCATGCCTGAACGGGATTCGAACCCCGACCCAGCAGCTCCAGAGGCCAATGCCTTAACCACTACGCCGCTGGATCGGCTTGGGTCAATGTATCCCAATGACATGACTCACCCATAGGGATACATGACCCAACTCAAATATGCGGAGCTTTAACACAGTCAATTACGAATCGTAAGTAAGAACCGCTGTCAAATGACGAGGTAGAACCCAGGTTATTTCCGCGGTTTGAACGCCGAACAGTCGGCAAATGCCCACATGTATCCAGAGTGGCATATATCATTCTCCGAGCATTGCCAAAATTACTGCCGACCCATAAACGGCCTGTGCAGTAAAAAAAACAGACGAATAATAAATACCCCTCATCGATATAGCTCTTACACTCTCAGACATGAATACTTAAAAACGACGAAATTTTCCTTAATTTTGACGATGCCGTTTACTGGCAAATGCTCCGAGTTTTTCTTTCCTCAAAGTGAAGAAATTTGATTCGTCATTTTTATGAGGATTCGAATTCCGTCTAATCTTAAGAAATATTTCGTCATTTTTGAGCATTTGAGTACAGTAATGAGATTCAGTTTCCTCAAAATCAAGATACAGAATCGTCAAATCAAGATCGTTAGAGTGAGGATTCGCGTTTACTCAAAAGTCACGTGATAGTTTGACGAAATAATCCTCAAAATTACCGAAATAAGGCTTGAGGATTCATGAATCGTCAAAAATGAAAGTGTTATTTCTGAGAGTGTAAAAGTTGCATTGGGTGCCTACTCAGGTGTCGACTCATCATTTGACTGCTGTCCTAAATTATAACACCCATCGTCAATAGCCCTCTTGTAGCTCTAATTTGACGGCAATTCAACCTAACCAAATCTATATGAACGAGCAATAAAAAATATCTCACCTAAAATAAATAGCACCTAGTATATGGGACTGGCTCACGCTATATATATTGCAATCCAAAGTCCTGATGACGAATTATGTTGCAATGAGGTTGCCATTTTGACAGCTCAGGTATTGACCCCGTCACTTAACCGCAGCTCTAAATTACGATGCGTCACCAATAGCCATCGTGTAGATATAGTGCGTCGTCACTAGACTGCTAGTTACAAATGACGAAATCTGATCTCAGATTATTTCCTCGGTATAAGCCATGGACCGTAGGAAAATGCCCACCGGTAGCTCTAGGGCAACATAATCCTACCACCCAACGTCACCAAATTCCGAATTTATTTGCAAACAAGTAAAACTTTAATTTATCCGATGCTTTTTGGCAATAGGGGCTTTGTTTACACGAATACATCTTCAGGAATGGCGGACCTGGGGCTGTAAGGAGCCTAGTGGTCCGGACCCTGGACTTGAAATCGAAAGGTTGAGAGTTCGGGCCCCGGTTGCCACTGAAGACTTACCGAGTATACGCGGAGTAGTACGAGAGCTAGCAACGTCGGAAAAACAAGCATTTCAGGTGGGCCAGTTTTAGGATATGCTATCTCTCTCACTCTCCCGGACATCATAAGGGCTATCTGGCTGGCGGTAGTGGTTGAGTTCCTCAGTGCGCATCCTACTAATACAAGTAAAAAATTGATTTTTCAAATCATTTTAGGACGTTTTATTTTTTTATTATTATTTTTAGTGAACTTTTTGCAACATAAATCTATTATTGCCAGACATTTTTATTGTTGTTTAAGCTGTGCCAGACGCTAATTTTGATTTTAAAAGCTCAAGTGTTGCCCAAATTATCAGCTTATTACAAGTATTGCCACATGGTATTGCGCAATGAATGACGATGACGTAATTACAATGATCGGTGAATTCACACCTGAGCTGGTAATTTGGGCAACACTTGAGCTTTCAAAATCAAAATTAGCGTCTGGCACAGCTTAAACAACAATAAAAATGTCTGGCAATAATAAATTTATGTTGCAAAAAGTTCGCTAAAAATAACAATAAAAAAATAAAACGTCCTAAAATGATTTGAAAAATCAATTTTTTACTTGTATTAGTAGGATGCGCACTGATGAACGCAACCACTACCGCCAGCCAGATAGCCCGTATGATGTCCGGGAGAGTGAGAGAGATAGCATATCGTAAAACTGGCCCTCCTGAAATTCTCTCTCAAAAACGTTGCTAGCTCTTAGACTAGAGTACGTGCTCGTAAAATCTGTTGGGTCCGAAAGTCCTTTGGTCGGTCATTGCGCAGTTCACCATGGGTACAGGTTCCTGGAGAAAATTTCCCTCCCCTTCAGGGACATGTCTAAATTGTGGAGGTGGAGACAGATGTTGCCATCTGTCAACAGATGGCAGCATCAGTCATATGTGTTTGTGTGTGTCTTGTGTTTGTCCTACTTGACGATGGTTTATAAGGGGGTCCTTGCGACCAGCCACACAAGCCTGAAAATATATGTAAACCAATCCAATCCAATGGCGGACCTAACTATATCCGATCTTGTGGTTTTAAGAAGAATAAATTGGTAAGTGACTTTTTATTTATCCATTTAAGGGATTGTTTTTGTAATAAATGTTCGAATTGAATTGTAAAACAAAAATAAATTCAACGAGAGATAATTTTTTAAAAAATAGGTAAAACTTTGTTCTACACTTTTAAGGGCTGGACTAACATGTTTTCTCCATCTCACTAATTAAAAAATCGATCTATTCTATCTTTACTTATATTTGAAATGCATGCTACCTTTGACTTATTTTAACAATGACTAATATTTTAATTGCCTACTTCCTCTCAATTTGAGCAGGTAATCGTGATTGTATGCACAAAATCCTGTAAATAAATATCAGTAATAAAGATAAGGAAACATGTTTACTTATTCTTATTTTTAAATGATGCTTAAAATGAGAATAAATTGTCAATAAAGTACAAGGACACGGTTAATTAGCTTGTTTCATTTTGAGAACCTTATATGGTCACTCTCGGTACAACATATTTCTCTGATAACAAGTAACGGAAATTTTTTAGTAGTTGTAATTGTTTTATTTACTTTACAAAAAAAAATCTATATGTACATCTGATACTTTTTTTTTCAGTTATACACTCTCAGAAATAACACTTTCATTTTTGACGATTCATGAATCCCCAAGCCCCATTTCGTTAATTTTGAGGATTTTTTCATCAATCTATCACGTGACTTTTGAGTAAACGCGAATCCTCAACGCGAATCCTCACTTTTACGATCGTGATTTGACGACTCTGCATCTTGATTTTGAGGAAACTGAATCTGATTGTTGTACTCACATGCTCAAAAAGGACGAACTATTTCTTTAGATTGGACGACATTCAAATCCTCATAAAAATGACGATTCAAATTTCCTCACTTTGAGGAAACGAAAACTCGGAGCATTTGCCAGTAACGGAATCGTCAAAATTGAGGAAAATTTCGTCGTTTTTTGAGCATTCATTTTTTAGAGTGCATACAGTAGAGTCTCGTTTATCCGGAATTCGGTTCATCAAAACAATTCCCGAGCCTTTCGGTTGAAATAAGAAATGTATACGCATAAATAAATACACAAAAAATAAATACGCACTTACAAAGTTGGATTTATTTCTCAAAATATGCAGTATATTTTTTTTTTTGCTTCGCAATTTTGGTCCCGTACCTTTCGGATAAGCGGGACTCTTCTGTAATTTATTACAAGGTTTTATGAAAATATTAGCCAAATGGGCATATGAGATCCAAAAATCAATTTTAAGTGCTCTAAATTTCCGTAATTTAAAACTTTATAATTTTGATACTATTTGAATTTGATATTAAATACTTGTATCCTAATTGAAACCTTTCGGTGATTTTTCCAACTTTTAATTAAAGTTACCCGGGTTGATACTGCATGTGTTAAATAATACATTACAGATGCAAATCTAAAAATTGTGTTTTTTATGCACATGAGTGAGGATGTTAATGATTACACTCTTGAATCAAGATAGTGAAATCCACTCCTATAGGAGAAGTGCATTTTCGACACCAAAAGGAGTGAAAATTAACTCCTAAATAGCTCGTAATCACCTAAAATCGCTCCTAATAGCCTTAAAATCGCTCGTTTGTTTTAAGATTGTACGAATGGTATTTATTAGGAGAAAATATATTTGATACAACTTACATACACCTAACTTTTTACAACACCTAACTTTGTACTTTCGAATTGCTCGAGTTTTCATTGTTTGAAAGCTCTGGTGTCATCTGCGCCACTTGTCCGCAGTTCAAATTTCAAAGCGTAGGGGACAGTGGTGGAGATATCCTTTCGGAGGTTTAACAAAAGAGCGAAATCCACTCCTATAGGGGAAGTGCATTTTCGACACTGAAAGAAATGAAAATTAACTCAGACTGAGTTAAAATCGGTCGTTTGTTTTAAGAGTGTATTCACAGAATCGTCGTTTGTTGTAAGACATATTTTCAGACTTTTGTGCTTGGTCAGAGAGCGCCGCTTATAAACCTTCGTCAAGACAGACACAACACACACACTTACAAACACACACATTCGTGACAAATGCTGCCATCCATCTCGCGCCACCTCGACAATTAAGACATGTCCCTGAAAGGGATTGAAATAGTCTCCAGGGACCTGCACCCGTGGGAAACTGCGCCATGACCGCCCACGGGGCTTTCAGATCCAACAAATTTAACAAGCACGTACTCCGCATATACTCGGCACAAACGCAAACAGCCATGCCTTACCGGGATTCGAACCCGAACCCAAAAGCTCCAAAGGCTAACTCCCTAACCATCGTTATATAAAAAATCGTGGTTAATGAGCTTATATCCAAGTAAAGCCTTGGTTTCCTCGGAGTCTGTCGCCAGAAAAATGCGGCCGCTATTAACGTGTATTACGTCACCCTACCGGCCACCGCTTCATCGGAACGTTACGTTGACACGAAACTGGAAACCTAGCGAACTCACTCAACTAACACTGTTGTTGTTTTGGTTTTCGTCTTTGCATGTCAAAAATGGAAAATTTAGGTTCTTAGTGATTTCTCACAAAATCAATTAGCATTTCTTCCTCGGCAAGCGTAAAACAACTCCCGCCTTCCGCAATTTCCTTAAATTTTGAATTTTTGGCAAGCACACCACACAACAGCAAAAAACGTTGTCATCGGGATCTCCCCAACGCACTCAACAGCAACTCAATCCGGCGGTCGTGTTGAGTTGTCCGGCAACGCTCCCGAGGAAACCACTCTAGCATAATCAACGTCAATAGTTTGTGTGACGTCACGCACCGCACTTGTCCGACCGCTTAAATCTGTTGACGGACTCCGAGGAAACCGAGGCTTTAGGGTATGATTGTACTCATTGTTAATTGTATTCATTGTTTTTCCTCACTAATGCTGACTGTCCACGAGAGGTATTCCATAATGCATGACTGGCAGTTGCTACATTTCAAACAGTCTCATTGTATACCCAATACAAAAGGCATCTTTATTTATGACTTGGCTACTGGTGATACGCGAATTCCGATGAAGACGGTAATTTAATCGTCGAATTGCTACTTAAAAGAGAAAGTAAATGTAAAGATATGTTTTACTCCAATAAAATTGTATCTGTGTAATATTGAATACTATATGCGTAGTGTGAAAGTGTATATCATAATTCCATATGCACAAGGTCAGATATATAAGGTCCGTTGGAAAAGGTCTTAGGTTCAAAATCTTAGGGCCCAAAATACTAGTGATTTTCATACTTGCGTTATTCCTGAAACTCCCAAAAAAATTACGCCACTTTGAGGCCCCACATTATTTATAAAACTGGAAATCAAGCATTAGAATACGCACAAAAGTTCAGCAAAATGAGTAAAAAATATATTTTCAATTTTTTAAACTCTTGGGCGAACTTTCGTGTTGGCTCCTAACTTGACTGTTAATGCAAATCCTTAGTTAAATGGAATTTGCCCATAAAAATCTTTATTAAAAATAGTTTTTCGGTTAATCAAAGGTGTTCTTAGCAAGGTAAATCTGCCCTTATACCCTTTTCCCACATGAATCACCTAACTTCTACCAACTCAGACGCGTAGCTTCAGAGTCGACCTTAGCCGCCTGATCCTCCCCTTACCAGAGGCTTTCTTTCCCTCAGAGCTAAATGGGTTTAACTCCCAAAATCACAATTTTCAATTTTTTTAAGACGAAATTAATTATCGATATCTCAAATCTCTTACTTATGTTATTTCTACACTCTTAAAACAAACGAGCGATTTTAACCTAGTCTGAGTTAATTTTCACTCGTCCAGTCAGGAAAATGCACTTCTCCTCTTGGAGTGGATCTTTTGTGGGTTAAACCACCGAAAGGATCCTTGCAAACGAGTGATTTTAACTCAGTCTGAGTTAATATTCACTCCTTTCCAGCGTCGAAAATGCCCTTCTCCTACTGGAGTGGAATTCACTCTTTTGCTTTAAGAGTGTTGTTAATCGAATAGAAAAAAAAATATTTTCTAAGCAGACGGACGTACAGCAATTTGACATCAATTTTTTTTTCTATTGGTGAAAGTAAACCCATTTTCAGACTTGATATTAAGAGTCTGAAACGTAGCTGATAAGGGTGCGGATACACTGGATTGAAGTAACTTCGAATGCGAACTCTTTTCTGAAATTTTCAATGCATTCTAATTTCGATGCTAATTTTTTTTTGACGTATTACACGGTCCGGTATCATTTGTAGTTTGGGCTATGACTGTGGTCTATGACTATGAAGTGGGTGATGGACAGACAGATGGACTGTACGCGTATAATACCCTCCATTTTTTACGTCATAAACGAAGTGTGGAAGCAAAAATGGAGTGGTGTAAAAAAAATGGAAGCATCTGCATTTTCTATTCTCTCATGTAAATTCAGATGCACCGCTGTGGTTCTGAGGTTCAAATTTCACCAAACACCATCCAAAAAACTCTTGACCATAATCGATCATGCAATATTTCAGCCCAAGCTCGGGTATAATTATCCAGTAAAAGACGAATCAGACACGGGTTCTTTTTATTGTTATTATTAAAAAACTTGGCCATTAGTATTCTGTCTGCGAACCAGTACCGTTCCTCTGAAACAGAAGTCGGGCGAGAATCCATTATGATAATGCTTCTCAAAAATGCCAGGGTGTGGCACTGGGAACGTGCAAAAGGGGGGCCAGACGAGAATTAGTTCCGAAAGGGGATGGTGAAGCTTTTTTGTTGCATGAATTTTGTCCCCTCCTGGTTTTTATTCGAGCTCCAGAGAGCTTCTTCACTTTATAGAGATGGGTTGGAATTGAATAGTCTGTTGTTTTTAGACTGTTCTCTGAAAAAGGCTTTTACCTTGGGGGCATGCGGAAGGTCCCAGGTTCGGTTCCGGTCACCCCCAAAATAACTGCAGACCTATAAACGGCCCGTGCAACCAAAAATGTCGGACAAATAAGGAGGAGTGCACGTTAAATATGCTCCAGAGTCCCAGAGCTGTGTATGATGTCGCCCTTAACGGTTGCTTTGGGTGCCTGGTGCTTTGGGTGCCGAGAATTAGTTCCGAAAGGGGATGGTGAAGTTTTTTTTGCATGACTTTCGTCCCCTCCTGGTTTTTAGTCGAGCTCCAGAGAGCTTCTTCACTTTGGTGGGATGGGTTGGAATGAAACAGTCTGTTGTTTTTAGACTGTTCTCGGAAAAACAGGCCCTGGTCCTCCACAAGGCCCTACGGTTGCGTTGGGTGCCGATTCAGGTGTTGGCTCGTCACTTGAATATGCACTCTTAAAGCAAACACTCCTAATTTAACTCAGTCTGAGTGGATTTCACTCCTCCAGACTGGAAAATGCACTTCTCCTTTTGGAGTGGATCCTTTGTGTGTTAAACCTCCGACAGGGTCACTCCAAACGAGTGATTTTAACTCAGTCTGTGTAAATATGCATGCCTTTACGGTGTCGAAAATGCACTTCTCCAGCTGGAGTGGATTTCACTCTTTTGTTTTAAGAGTGTGGTTCTAAAATACGACGCCCGCCGCCAATAGCCCTCGTGTAGATTTAGTTCGACTATAATTCAAAACCTAACCTAACCTCCATAAGGCCCAGGTGTAGGACCCCCAAATTTTATAGGCATTTCAATTTCTTTTATGAAAAATATTGTGGATCTCCAAAGTGTCAGTAAATTTTGAAGCTTTCCTTTGGTTCAAGCTTGGATTTCACTTACACATTGACTTAATCTGATTGATATTATAAGGAGAAAATGAAGCAGTAGGACGCCCCGGTGGCGCAATTGTTAGGACGCTAGCCTTTGGAGCTGCTGTGGTCGGGTTCGAACCCGGTCAAGCATGGAAGTTTGTGACTGTCAATAAATATTGTTATTTGTCTAAGTGTTTGTGTTGTCCTTTCTTTGTGTGTCTCTTGTGCTTGTAAAAACTCTTTCTGCGTCTGTCCCACTTGACGAAAACTTGTAAGCGGTTCTCTGAACAAGCACACAAGCTGGAATATATAAGTATCATACCATACCATAAAGCAGTATAAAAATATGACACATCGACAAACTGGAGCTATCATAACGGGTGATCATGTGTACAATTTTCCGTAAGGGGTCCCCAAAAAGTTTTGTGCCTACAGTCCGTGTTTTTCTAGATAAGACTCTGCGGGAAAAGTGTACGAATCCAAACCGGGCCAGTGTCTTCCCCGTGAACCGAATACCCATCCAAAGAACACAGATGTTCGGAATAGCATATCAATGGGCTGAAAAAGTCGTTGTATATATGTGATGATGTTCGTGTCTCTTTTGTTATTCCTACATATTGCACGTACATTGCAGGAAGGATTTTTAGTACATGGCCTCTCAAGATGTCTCTTGTCTAAACTTTTGAGACACAGTAACTATATGTGCTACATTGTACACGTCGCTAAGGGATGCCTCACCTTTTCATATTGCAATTTACCTGAACCCCTACCCGGCAAACCAACGAGATTTATTGTACCATATTGAGATTCTGCCCATGGGGCATGAACCGCTGGACCTGACCATGACAAGTTGCCCGAATTCATTTGTCTTTTATATTTTAAATTTAGATAAACTTAAGCAAAAAGCTCATTTCTCCGCTTGGCAAATTATCTCGCCAATCTTCATTAATGGGTTAAAAGCTCCAAAAAGGAATTATAAATTTTTCTAAATGATTGTACCATCATCAAAGAAGAATAATTTATAAATTATTTTATTTCTAGAGGATATACGATAGGGGTTTCACTGTTTTAAGACATATTTGTAATTATCCCTTTCAGTCCCAATGACAAGTTGGCATCATCATTTTAGAAATTTTTTCTGATCGTCTGTAGCTATATCTGATATCAAAAAGCACATCATTCGATTCTTCATTTTTTTTTCTATTAGAAAACATTTCTTATTAATCACAATGGATTTGAGCCCTATTATTTTTTTTAATTATGATCAGAAACACGATGATGCCAAATGGTATCACTGGGGCTGAAAGGGTTAAATTAGGCATTAGGGCTGGGGAGCCCAGTCGGTTAAGCACTCGCTTAGCATGCGAAAGGTCCCAGGTTCGGGTCCGTGCATTGCCAAAATAGCTGCCGACCTATAAACGGCCCGTGCAGCCAAAGTGCGTGTAAGGGAGTGCGCGTTAAAATACCCTTCGTCACCTGACTGTGGTTCTAAACTACGACGCCCGTCGCCAATAGCCCTCGTGTAGCTCTTGTGCGATGATAATTCAAACCTAACAACCTATAAATTTAAACAACAGAAAACAAATGCAACGGCTTTCAACAAGAAACAGCGAAACTTTGCGTGTTTTGATCTATATATAAACCCTGGTCCTATAAACGCAAACCCCTTTGTGATTTATTGCCGGTTGCATAATTTTTGTTGGGGGGAGGGGGGCAGACTGAACTTGCCATTTGGGGGCATGTCGCAAGTGTCAAAACGTGAGAGATGATCTCCGGTAAAATCGCTTTGTGAAAATTCACTGGCTTAGTTTGGCATGAATGTAACTGATATTTTGGCCCGTCCGTGGCCGAGTGGTTAACCCTCTAATGCATACTGTTACCATTTGGTAACAAGTAACATAGTCCACTTTATTCTATTAAATTAGAGCTCCTCCTAGACAAATCTATGTTCTTTTCATCTATTACATTTCATTTTAAAGTTTTAGCTACTAATAATCCTCATAGATGACAGTAGTAAAAGTATATTCGAAATTGAAGAGTAAGGTTATCAACTTTTGTGAAATTAAGTTTTTGGTAGAATTCAAAGAATAATAATATTAGTACTAAATACTAATAAAGTGTTTTGAAAAAATTAAGCATAGTTAAAAAGGGTTATTTTGAAATATTTTTAGTAGTTTTCTAGTCATTATTATCAAAATTGAAATTTTGCAGTTGGTTTTTGTCATATGGAAAAAAATTTAAAAATTGAAATTATTTAAATTCTAATGCAGTTAATTTTTTTTAGTATTTTTCCCATAATGTGTGAGTATTAAAGATACATATATATTTTTTGGGATGAAAATAAAAATTCATGCATTAGAGGGTTAAAGGCATCCGCCTCAGGATTCAGAATTATCAGGAGTGCGGGGTTAGAATCTCAGTCATCCTATAAATCGGATATTTGTACTGAGAAAGAGTAGAGAATCCAACTCGTGACGGATGGGCCCGAGTACACAGGGACAGACGTGCTCGTTAAATCTGTGGAGTCCAAAGTCCCGACAGCGTACGATGTCGCTCGAAGTTCCGTTGGGTGCCCGCTCAGGTGTCGACCTCGTCACTTGACCAGGGTTCTAAATTACGAGACGTTATTGGCTGTGTTAAAGCTCCTAATGGAGGCTACAAATAGGCAGCCGGAAAAGATTACATTACACCACTACACAACTGATATCTTTCGGGGGGGATGGGAGCGCTGAACCGCGGGTCTCCAAAGCAAAGTGCATCAGTGTTAATCCAATGGGGAGAAAATATATTTTAAGCTACATTTATCCGGCTATTTGAATATTTTTACAAGCGGCGTTTTTTTTCATATGATAAATGTAGCTGGATTATAGGTCTGTTTAACCCCCCTTTTTTGAAATGGGTTCGAATATTTTGTGTACTATTATTTATTGAAAATTTATTTGAACTAATTTCCAAAAGTGGACTTAAAGCGACCAGTACGTCAGCTACATTTATCGTATTAAAAACGCCATTTGTAAAAATATTCAATATAGCAGGAGAAATGGCAGAAAACTATTTTTTTCTAACACAACATTTTACTTTAGTTCGACTTTAAAAATAGGCTCTCTAATGTGAAGTTATCTACATAAAATCTATTTTATTTATTAAATAGTTTTGAAATTCTTTATATCATTGAAATGGAAGTTGCTGCTAGGAGAAATCTATTTAGTTCGGAGCAACATGGAAAATAACTGGAAAAAAACTGCTAAGATATAACTATCTTATAGCCAGGGCCCGACTTACAATTTTAGGGGCCCAGGGCACGAACAAAGTTGGGAGCCCCAAAGCATAACTCGATAAAACATTTGCGTGTACACTCTTAAAACAAAAGAGTGAAATCCACTCCAGTTGGAGAAGTGCATTTTCGACACTGGAAAGGAGTGAATATTCAATCAGACTGAGTTAAAATAACTCGTTTGGAGTAATCCAGTCGGAGGTTTAACACACAAAAGATCCACTCCTTTCGGGGAAGTGCATTTTCAAGACCGGAGGTGTGAAAATTAACTCAGACTGAGTTTAAATCGCTCGTTTGTTTTAAGAGTGTATATAGTTCATAAATAAAATAAATAACTAGATAAAAAAACCTTTAAGGATATAACTATCTTGTAACTGAATGATATAACTATAGCTGAAATTTATAAACACTCTCTTTTCCATCCAAGAATCAGTCCACGTCACACTCTCAAAAATGAATGCTCAAAAACGACGAAATTTTCCTTAATTTTGACGATTCCATTACTGGCAAATGCTCCGAGTTTTTGTTTCCTCAAGGTGAGGAAATTTGAATCGTCATTTTAATGAGGATTTGAATGTCGCCTTATCTAAAGATATTTTTCGTCATATTTGAGCATGTGAGTACAACAATGAGATTTAGTTTCCTCAAAATCGAAATACAGAATCGTCAAATCACGATCGCAAAAGTGAGGATTCGCGTTTACTCAAAAGTCGCGTGATAGTTTGACGAAACAATCCTCAAAATTAACGAAATGAGGCTTGAGGATTCATGAATCGTCAAAAATGAAAGTGGTATTTCTGAGAGTGTATAGAGCATAAATGTTGATGAAGAAAATTTTGGGGGCTCCTGAAACTGAGGGGCCCTGGGTACGTGCCCCACTTGCTCTGCCGGAAATCAGGCCCTGCCTTAATTATAGCTGAAATTTATAAACACTCTAGTCCCCACCCAAGAATCAGTCCACGCAATACCACCTAGATTAGAAGGCCGAAGAACTAAGCAACACAACGCCACACTAGTAGGCCAATTTTGATTTGTTGACCAATAATGTTGTCTTAAGACGACGTCGCATCTTGATTCATCTTATCTTAAAAATGTATTCAAATACAAGATCTAGTCACGAATGATCATTGGTCAAAACCACAGAATCGGTCCACTAATATGACGTCAAGCATTTTGTTCGCCGGCCTTCTAATCTAGGTGGTATTGGTCCACGTCAGTTGCACCTGTTTCAAGCCAGGTCACCAGTTTGTCATCCAGGCGAGAGGCGTGGACGCCTGCCCAGAATCGGTTCCAAGAAGCTCTAATCAATTTTGGACTTCTTCTGACGTTAAAAACCAGGTACTGGTGGTTTGGGGGAAAATATGTAAGCGTTGTTGTATAACCTTGTCGGATTTCTGATTATGATCAGCGGCGCGTTTACCAATAGGCGTTAGAGGCGGCCGCCTGTGGCCCCAAGATTGTGAGGGCCCCCAAATTTCAAAATGTCTTAATACTAAGTATAATTAAATGTTCCAAATAATCCTAATTATTCTTTCAAATATTTATGTACCGTTTGTCGATTTGTTGGCCCCCGATTTGTTTGTAAACCAAAAAAAAAAAACACTTTTATTGTAATAAAAATTACAAAATCTGTTTTTGACAGGATATTTTAGACAATAGATATCAATTTTTGTAATTCAACATTTCCAAGAGTGGAAACGCTGTTGCATATGTATCTAAAAATTCCGATTGACAATGCAACTGTTCGACGAGGTGATAAACGAATTTGCAGAAAGAAAAAGTTGTAAATGAAAAATAAGTATGTAAATGTAAGGGCATTAAAAGTATAAGTGAAATTCTTGTCCCTTGTAATATTTAGCCGACCATTTCTTTTTTTCAGCCCCGATTGCGTCACTAGCATTTCATGCTCCAAAAAGGGGGGGAATCCCAATTTACAAACTGGTTCATCCTTCATCATGCTTTATTATTTGTACAAGTATTAAGATTTTTTTAAATTCTAATTTCTGTTTGGTTTTTTTTTTTTTGGGGGGGGGGGGGGGGGCAAATTCTGAAGCCGCCTATGGCCCCAACATCCATAAACGCGTCACTGATTATGATTGCGGATCGAAATTATAATTCCCGTCGCCAATGACCTTCGCGTAGCTTCAGTGCGACGTTAACCCGACCTTGTGAATACAATTCACACAATTCCTAATAAAAACGTTTAATGGGATTGTTTCAAGGGGGAACTGGCAACAGATTCGCAGTCTTGTTTTCATTTTTCTTGAATTACTTTTGTTTTGGTTGGTATACATATATTCAGGTTAGTGTGCTTGGTCAGCACCCAAACCTAAATATATCTCAACCACCAACCAACCTACCAAAACAAAAGTAATTCAAGAAAAAGGAAAACAAGACCGTGGAACTGTAGCCAGATCCTCCGTAAAACAAACCCATTTAAGTGTTTTTTAATAGAATATGGTATCTATAAAAATCGTCAAAGTATCGATATTTAAGTTTCTACTTCGTATTATTTGCAAAATTTTTCTGAACATTTATTGAAAATTTTATAATGATATCACTTGTAGAAAAAAAGTTATTAAACATTTTCTGAAGTCATCCCTTGTAATTTGAAACTGTATTTCGCCTGCTCTCAACCTGTTTTCTCGGTTTCGAGTTTTTTTTCCAATTCTTGTGTTTAATTAATTCTCTGGATTTTTCACTAATTAAGTTAGAATTTTGATATTTTTAGCCTGTACTCTTATATCATTGGTGCACAAAATTGTGCATGGAATAAGGTCTATGTATATAGATGTTTCGTAAAATGTTGAATTCAATAATTTGTAAATTTTGTTCTAATTTTTTGACATTTTCAGTATAAATGCTTTTTTACTTGTTCACTGTAGCCAGGGCCTGCTCTAGGAAATCTCAGACTATAGGCACAACCTATTTTGGGGGCCCCTTTACGGAAAATTTTATGTATGATTTCCAATAATGATGGTGCCATATGACCCATGAATAAAATTGTTGCTACAATTTTATAGGCTTCCTTACAAACAGTGATCAAAACAATAACGTTAGGTCAATTACTCACTTAAAATTGAGCAAAAAACAAAGTGGAGAATCCGAATTTCTTTAGTTTACTGATATTTTGGGGATTTACAGCGTTTAGCATAACAGAAACTGAAATTTAGGGGCCCTTAAAATATGGGGGCCCTAGGCACGCGCCTAACAGGCCTTATGGAAGAGCAGGCCCTGACTGTAGCTCATATTTTAAAATCCATGCACAATTCTCGAAAAAATAAATTTTAAAACAAACTATAAAAGTTTGGCGGAGTTTTTCTCATAAAAAAAATGAAAGAGGAGTAGCCTTTTAAAAAGTTCAAAATTTCAACGTTTCAAAAAATTTTAACTACTTGTAAATGATTTTTTTATTGCTGCGAAATGTTTAGTTAGAGTGAACATTACATAATAACACTATAATTCACAAGTTTTTGTTATTATTGCTAAAAATATTTTGGGTAATATGACCCTTTAATTCATTTTTCGTGTAACTTAAATAGTCCGACAAAATTTGTTCAGTACTATATTCTTTATTTGTCTTGTATTTTATTTATTTAGATAAACTTAAGCAGAATAACTTATTTTCGTATGGCAAATTTTCTTGAAAATTGTCGTTATGAATTAATTCGACCAAACAAAATCTGTTAGTAATACCCATAAAAATGATTTAACATCATATTGTTTGGGCATAAAAATACAGAGGTTTTGTATTATCTCAAAGTGTAAAACTACTTTATACAGGGTGTCCTAAAAGTTCCCGTACTCCAACTTCAAAAAATCATTATCCTTGCTTAATTTTTAAAATATTAAATTTTATCGTCTGCTTTTTATTTCATCAAATCTTTTGTTTTTATTGCTTGGTTTTTTTCGTGCTCAAGTTGTTCTGTAATAAAATTATATGTCATTTTGTTCTTCATTGCAACATCATTTTTCACGCATTTAGATAATTGCGTTGCTTGAAGCTCATTTTGGATGTAAATCATAATGAAAGATGTAAAGAATTTTGGCGACATAAATATCCAGTTGATGCTATACTGAGTAAAGATACTCTATATAAACTCGTCCAGAGATTTCGTGCGACATCAGGTTCGGTGGAAGATAACACAGAAGTGGCAGACCGAAAATTGTTACACCAGACTTTGTGCAAGAAACTCAACGAAGGATATTGCGATCTGTTTTTCGAGTCATCTGTTGATGGAACTGTATACAGAGAACTTATCCAACAATTTGTTTCATTATTAGAAGTGAATGAATGAGATTCTTGGTTCCAACAAGGCGGTGCAACATGCCATGCAAGTAATGAAACCATGGACATGCTTCAACATTTTTTTGGCGATCGACTCTTCTCAAGAAATCTTGGGCCACCTCGTTCCCCTTATTTGAGTATAATTGACTTTTTTTCTGTGGGGATATTTAGAGAACAAAGTTTATGACGATAATCCACAATTAATAGAGGATCTGAAAAATGCCATCATGCTAAGGATACAAGAAGTCAGTCCCAGCATCTTAAAACGCGTGTCTAAAAATATGCGCAAAATGCCTTCAGGTGTGCTTCGATGAAAGGGGTGGACAATGTGTGATCATTTAATATAAATGTAAGTTCCAAATTTTTTCCTACGTTTTGTTAAAAGTGCTTTACACCATTAGCATAAAAACAATGTTTTAAAGTTTGTTGTTTTGCTTGTAAAAAATTCCCGAATCTTCAGTACGGGAACTTTTAGGACACCCTGTAGTAACAAGTTAAAATTTTAATTCCCTCAACGTAAATTTCCAATTTTGTATTATTATTACTATATTATTATATTATTTTAATTAATTATCACTAAGATGACCACTTACCGGACAAAAGCATTAGTTTATGTATTAACAGAAAAGAAAAAGAAAACATTCGACTTTTATAAAATGTCAATTTGTTTTTTTAAGAAGTCTGAACGTTGTTTTTCTTGCATACGAAGTACATTTGTGGTAAAACAAGTTTTAAAGATCTGTTTCAGAGAGTGTGGTAACAGCTTGTCAATGAACAACTGTATTTCTTTATTTAGTTATCGAGGCTGTTTATTAAGTTTTCGATATATTTTTCTGCTGATTTTGAACATATCTGGATAACGTTGGCGGGCATTTGGAAAACCTTTTGCAGCAAATGTGCTATACAAAACGAAGTTATCAAACTGTAGATATTTTATAATTGGATTTTAGTGTGGGTTAATATACATATTACATTAGACTTGAGGAACGTTAGACTTGCGAGCGAACAATGTAATATACACTTATTGAAAGATATTGTTTGAAATCAAACACACTTAAAAAATAAGATATAGGACTGTTTAAATGCGTAGCGATGACTAAAACACAGTTAAAAAAACATATATTGACAGAAAAATGCTGTTGTCTTCTTTTAAAGGTATATTTCTGCAAAAAAAGTTGTTCTATGTAAAAACAGTTTTCTGTTTTTAATCGCGTCAAATGAGTGCTAGACTGCAACCGAACTAACATTTTAAAAAGTTTGTTAAAACTCTGTGTCCGAAATTAGCTCATTTGGGAGAGCGTTGGACTGAGATATAAAGGTCCGTGGTTCGGGCGCGAGTTCGCATATTATCCACCTGTAGTATTGTGGTCAGTATTCCCGAATATCACAGGGGTGAACGAGAGTTCGATTTCCGGCCAAGAGGAGGTAAAATTTTGTTTTTCTTTACAATTTGTCTGAAATGGTTTTTGCGATCAAATTACATTATTATTATGCGTATAAAACGAGCAGATTTTCTCTGTAAGTTATACAGTATATTTTCTGTCACACTAGATAATAGTGTATTCTGTAAAGACAATAGGGTTTTTAGCACAGTGTAGAGCTGTCATCATGCTTCATCCTTACAAACAATTTAAGGAACATGTAACAATACTTACGTAATACATGAGTAATCCAACAGTGAAGCAACACAGTAAACTACACGAAGTGAACCCACTCCAGCATTGAAGTACACATTTTTCAATAGTTTTTGGGGACTGTGGAGCCCAGTCGGTATGCCCCTTATCTCGCATGCGATAGGTCCCACGTTCGGGCCCGGGCATTACCAAAAATAACTGCCAACCTATTAACTGTCTGTGTAGCCAGATAATCTGACGAATAATGTCTCGTGTAGAGGGAGTATACGTTCCAAAATCCCGATACAGCGTACGACGTCGCCCTTAAAAAGTTGCTTTGCGTGCTTACTCAGGTGTCGCCTTGTCATTGACTGTGCCTAGTAATCGTGCAGCTCTAGTGCGATGTTAATCCAAATCGAATCAATGCAGTCTCTGATAGAATGCTTAAGCCTTGGTTTCCTCGGAGTCTGTGGCCAGAAAAATGCGACCGCTATTATACGTGGAGGACGTCACTCTACCGGCCACTGCTTTATCGGAGCGTTACGTTGACACGAAACTGGAAACCTAGCGAACTCACTCAACTTACTCTGTTGTTTTGGTTTTCGTCTTTGCATGTCAAAAATGGAAAATTAAGGTTCTTCGCGATTTCTCACAAAATCAATTAGCATTTCTTCCTCGGCAAGCTTAAAAAAAACTCTCGCCTTCCGTCATTTCCTCAAATTTTTAATTTTTGGCAGGCACACCACGCAACAGACAACAGCAAAAAAACGTTGTCATCAGGATTTCCCCAACGCGCTCAACAGCAACTCAATCTGGCGGTCGTCGGCAACGCTCCCGAGGAAACCACTCTAGCGGATTCAATGTCAGTAGTTTGTATGACGTCACTCACCGCATTTGTCCGACCGCTTAAATCTGTTGACCGACTCCGAGGAAACCGAGGCTTTAGACACAATTCTCTTTCTTCAACAACTGAACCATACCACTGGCACAAGCGGGACAGAAGAAAAGACCACATATCCAGATCCACCAACCAACCAAATATCCGAAATCTAATCCCGCACACGTCTTTTTTCCAGAAAACACCATACAATATTCAACAGGATAAGAGTGTGTATAGTATATAGTCTATGCATATATGCAGCACCCTTATGCCTTAATGCTGGCATAGAGCGATGTATTATGCATGTTTTTTTTTATGCCGTATTTGCATGGGCGCAAATGAGAGACAATCCATGAGACGACACGGAACATTTAAAACACAAAATCATGTAAGATCATGGCGATCGGAATCGCTGATTTTATGCGTGGTCATTTGCTTAAGTCAATGGAACCGATTGATTAGAGCGATTAGCAGCGGTGGGATCATTCAAATGAGGCGATGGTATAAAATTTAATGTATATAGAGATCTCATGGATTGAGGAATCAATTGTGTGTTATTACTCGGAGGTAGAGTGGCGCACGCTGTAAACACTTCAGTTAAAGGCGAGTGGGTTCGATTGACCGCGAGTATCCAAACCTAAGTGCCTCTATGGTTAATCCAGCTTGAAATGGGTTCGAATATATTGAGTAAAAGTATTTTAAAATTAGAATACATTTTCGAACCCATTTCTAAAAGTGAGATTATAGAGACCTGTAAGTCAGCAACATTAAACATATTTTAACAAAAACTTTTGTAAAAAATATTTATTACAGCTGAAGAAATGTGTCTTAGAAAATATTTTTCACCATTGGACTAGCACAAACACTTCGGTTTAAAGACCCGCGGTCAATCTTGCTCATTTGCCCTTAGCGTCTTTACTCAGTAAAGAAGGTGTTAATGGTATTCACAAATGCTTTAATGGGTTAAAAATGTGTTAAGTGTGGCGTAGAAAAAGTTTTTGTTTACGGAGCAAATCGGATAAAAGGGCAGAGTGCACTGTTAAAAATTTAGTGCCTGATTTCAACCAAAAAGTGGTTCCTAGAAGCTACAACGGCTGTAAGGTGAAATGTTTCACTATATTCTCGGTCTTTCTAGGTTGAACCATTTTTCAGATTTCGGAAATCAAAATCTGAAAACTGATTCATACGAATTCCAAAATTCTGGTGAAACCATTTCACCACACAGCGGTGGCAGATGCAAGGAATCATTGCTAGGAAAACTGACACGAAAATTTTAACAGAGTACTCATTATGGGTTTTTTTTTCTGGTAAACAAACAACATTTGCTACTGTAAACACTTAATACATTGTTAACCCATAAATGAATACCATTAATACCTCAACCAAATAAAAACAAAAACTTTACGTTCTTAAAATTTGTTTCTCGTGTAACTTAATTTGCCTCGTCACTTGACTGTGGTTCTAAAATATGACGACCGTCGCTAAGAGCCCTCTTGTAGCTCTAGTGAGACGATAATTCAAACTTAATTTGTCTTACACTCTGTCTCCAAAACTTGAAAAATGGTTCATCCGAATACCGAAAATGTGGTGAAACATTTCACCACACTTCCGTTGCAACTACCAAGAATTTTTTATTTAAAAAATGTATAATTATAAAATTACCAAAGTGTTTCAATGTTTTCAATTAAAAAAAAAAGTTTATAATTAGTGTACTTAATATTTCATCTGCATATTTTAAATATATTTAATACTTATATATTTAATACTTTGTATGTATTTTCATAAATATAGTTTATATTTGTATGTATTTTCATAAATATAGTTGCTTTTTCACAACGTTTTCAAAATGTAAAGAACTGGGTGTCCTCATAAACGAGAACATTTTAAAAATGAAAACTAAAACCACTTAAGTCCTGAAGTACAAAATACAGGTGTTTTGTTTTAATCATTCAGTTAACAATGTAATGCATGATTTTTTTTTATCCCGAAAAAATATATTTGTAACTAATACTCATATATTATGGGGAAAATACTGTAAAAAAATTAACCGCATTAGAATTTAAATAATTTCAACTTTTTAAAACCAACTACAAATTTCCAATTTTGATGAGAATGATTACAAAACTTACTAAACTATATTTAAACTATTTCACTATATTTTTAAATAGCCCTTTGGAACTATAATTTTTTTTTCAACATTTATTTGTATTTAGTACTACATATTTATAACTAATTTATTGTACTTTGAATAATGCCAAAGACGCAATTTCACAACAGCTAATAACTTCCCTCTTTAATTTTGAATACACATTTACTACTGTCGTCTATGAGGGTTATTAGTAACTAAATCTTCAAAATGGAATGCAATAGATGAAAAAACACAGATTTGTTGAGAAGAGCTCTACTTTAACAGAATAGTGAATTATGTTACTTGTTGCCATATGGCAATAGTATGCATTAGAGGGTTAATATAATTGAAATTCTTTATTCGAATGCATGAGCGATCTACAGAATGGGTGGGTGGCCACAAAAGACTTCTGAGAAGCGATAGGATCAATAATCGTGGGATATTGTCTTACTTTCGTTATCGTTTGCCGCTGAGGTGTTACAAAGATAAGTTCGAACAGGTTTCGGACAAAAGATGTTAGATAAAAGTATTACATTGTGTTTAGTTATTGGGTTTAGTTAAACGGAACCACAACAGCAAAGAAATATTGACAAAAGGAAAAAGAAGCTGAAAACGAAAATCCAATGTTGTTAAAAGTTACATTTTAAATAATTAAATTTAAGCCGAATGCGAGAGTTACCGCGCCGTGGAGAGTTACGGTTAGTAGTAACAGTTAAAAGTAACTAAGTTACTTTCTGGAAAATTTAACAGCGTTACCTAAAACAAGTAACTGTTAGAAGTAGGCGTTATGCTGGTCCCTGGATTAAGGGGTCACAGGAGTCTTAAAAATGTGCAAAGAAGATACTACATAGCATAGTTTGATCTTTCATGTCATTTCTGAACTACTCAATGTATACGTATAATTTTTTTATATGTAATTCTACAAGATTTATTTATTATAAAACAAGTTTTAAAATTTATGAAACTTTAGCCAAAACTAAAATAAATGATATTAAACATAAAGCTATTTTAACACACTGTGATTAGGCTTGCGCGGCAAATTGTGAGGTCAAGATTGAAAAAATGACCAAGAAAATGACTTTATATTGTACAAATTTGTACAAACTAGGACTTATACCTAAATTCTCTGCTCAATTTTAATTAGAAATTATTTTAAGAACTTTTTTCTAAAAAAATTAATATATATTTTTTAAATTTTGATTTTAAATGTTTTTTAAAATAATTTCTAATTTAAATTGAGATGGGAATTTAGGTATAAGTCTTTGTCTGTACATATTTGTACAATATAAAGTCATTTTCTTGGTCATTTTTTCAATTTTGACCTCACAATTTGCCGCGCAAGCCTAATTACAATGTGTTCAAATAGCTTGATGTTTAATCTAATTTATTTTAGTTTTGGCTAAAGTTTCATAAATTTTAAAATTTGTTTTATATTAAATAAATCTTGTAGAATTACATATATAAAAATTATACTTGTATATTGAGTAGTTAAAAAATTACATGAAAGATAAAACTAAATTTTGTAGTTCCTTTTTTGCACATTTTTAAGACTCCTATGACCCCTTAACGGTTTGCCGCTTTGAATGTTCACTGTACCCTTAACGAGTGGTCCAAATTAAATTTATGACAGCAAAACGAATTCGGCCCTTTTAAAACCTATCCCATATTTACAAAAGTTTTATCAGCATCTATCTCTTCGACAATTGCAATCGAAACCTTTTTCAGCTGATCCAGAATTATTGGGCCCCGCAGCTAGTAAAACACTCAAACACAAACGAAACTTTCTCCGAATCTTCCCAATTACCAAGCAGATAACACACCTTCTATACAAACAAAGCTTCCAATTTAGCCACCAGAAACAAACCAAAAAAAATCGGATAACCGTATTTTAAGGTATCTTCCTTTTCCCATAATTGGGTAAAGGATCACACCACCGTAATCCGTATTTACCGACCCGAACACTTGTTAATAATTCCTTTTCGACCTCCCATGTTAGGCTTAATTCAATTTATAACTCATCTTTAACCTTCTTGATGGCGGACGGTTATCGTGACCGAAAAATTCTATTTCGAACACCCGTAGGTGAGACTGAAAGCGTGACTTGGCGAGATTTAGGGCCGTGTTCTTTTTAGAACAATAAAAGAATGTCTGTTGTCTCGTTTGTTATATTTTTTTAACGAATACTAAGCTTCTGGAATACTTTTTTTTTTCGTTCGTTTTTTTTTTACACCGTACCTAGAGGGAATGTCCGAAATCGCGCCTTTTTGGTTTTGTGCTATTGTATGTAAATGTATTGTTAGGTTGCCAAACGTGCCAAGTTTGTCATAAAACGCCGCCAAAATGACAAAAATTGTTAGATTTGGGTATAGATTCTGAAATACCGTTTTTTTTTTTTTTTTAAAAAAAAGAAGACTATAGGTTATTGTGGACATCATACTTTTTTATTATATGCTATCGCATGCAAATTTATTGTAATAGGGGATAGAAATAATAATTATAACAGTCAACTGCTATTTTATAAGAGTTTTTTAGGAAGAAGAGGAATATATTGCCAAAATTGTACTTGTGTAATTATTAAGTATTGTCAAGTTATTCATATTTTGTAATTTTGCAGTATTATCATGCCCCCCTCCCCCCCCCGCCAATAATTAAAAGTACCCTTTCTCTTAACATCAAGACCGTCTGAGCCCCAAATCACGAAAAACAATTACATAAAACTATTTTTATTTGCAATAGTTTGACAGACATATAACTGATATGGGTCATTATTAACCTCTTAAGATCCAAATAAAATCCAACTTTTTAAAAAGCATATAACCATAACTTTTTAAAAAGTTGACAACCCAAACCTGAGTTACTTGAGAACATATTAATCTCATTCAAATTTTACTTTGTGTTTAAAGTATCTGTAAAATAAACGATTAAAAAATTCTAGTCCATGCATTTGAACAAGCAATATTCACTTCGAACAAAGTTCTTCAAACAATATTAAGAATTCTTTTATTTTATATTGAGCGATAACTCTCGAAAATCAAACACTTTACAATACCATGTCCGATAATACATCATTACTTTCACCTGGTGTTCGCAATCCAAACAGCCAATTGGAAAAACACACCCACTTTCCACCATCACACACCAAGTCCGAAGTATCCTGATTTACAGCAGTTCTACCCCTTGGGCAACTGTCTAGGTGGGCCAAAACTTTTATTTTAAAAAATATATAAATAAACGAAAAAAGAATATAATCATTTGAGGCTTACTCCATTTTTCTCTAATCCGACAAATGAAATAATTTATTTGTATTAGGAACTAATAAAACTGAGTAAAAGATGTACCCACTCACACACATACTTACATCAGGTGTTTTTTTTCCTTCTTACTTTTTGTGAGTTCGGGAAATTATACTTAAGAATGACAATGTTTCATTTGATATTTTTGTAAGTATTCAACTTATTTGGTAGATTCCTGGAAATCGGTTCAGTAGACTTAGCAGAAATTGACGGAACGAATGTTTTTCTTGGTAATCCATAAAATATGGTACATTAATTCCTCCGTAAACTTAGTTTAACGCAGGCATAATTGTATAATACACAAAATACCGTTAAATTAATTGTAACCTAATGTTGATTGAAAATTTTCGAGGAACCTTTATTTTCCGGTACAGTGCCGATTGACCGCAATAAAAAAGTCGTTGTAACCGTGTTTTGACGACAAATGAAATAAATGAAAAGATTCAAAATTAAATAATTATTTTAATTTCCTTTCCTTAAAGTTTTCAAAAGATTAAATTTTTGTTATAACTGTTCTCTTTAAATGTTGCATGAGGAATCGCTCTTTTTACTAATGATTGCCCCTTTTGACTTTTTTTTTTAAAATCACTTATTCATTCTTCATATAACCATATTTTTCAATCGATGATATTCTTCGAAGCATGTTTAGCAAATAATTTTGGAAAAATTAGCGCTTAACATTTGCTGAGGTTCACATCAACTTAATGGAATTTGAAGTTTTAAGCTGAAAAGTACAACACATTTTGTGTGCTTTATGAATAAATAAACAAGCCTTGTCATTTTCTTTTGTTTTAAAAATCAATTATATTTTTTTTAAAATCCAAAATATCCTGCAATTTATCCGCTGAAAAAACTCCGAAATCTGATTTTCCCTTTTGGTGCGATCAAACTAAATGATGCAAAGTTGCGCACTTTATATTTCTTTTTTTAACCCTATGGAGAAAACAGACGTTTAAACCCCCACATAACTCTTGGACTTTCCTGTAAAAAAAAAGATTTTTTAAATTTATAAATTTTCAAATTTTAGGTATGGAATTGTTATTTATGATGCTACTGAAATAAAATGTAATTACTACATAAATAAAATTTAAAACATTTTAACAAAATTAAAGGCTCAGTTAAAATTTAAAATTTCAATTTAATGCAGTAAATCCAGATTACAATTCAACCAAATTGCATGTATCTCAGACGGTTAATAACAATTTTACCTGTAACTAATGTATCACTTACATTTCTGTCAAATATTACAAAAAATATAAGCTTTGTGTAATTGTTTTACGTGATTCGGGACTCAGACGGTCTAGATGTATAAGGAAAAGGGTACTTTTAATTATTGGCGTGACTAAGTTGCTGTTTTTATTGCGGTTTTCACTGGAACCAGGGTATTATTTTTACTTAGTTATGTGGTTTACATACTTTTTATGTTTTGCTTGAAACGAAGGTATTTGAGAGGTGATTTTCTTTTTGGACCACCCACGAAATATTTTATGTATTTTTATTTTATAATCTTAATTAACTGAACTGATTAACTTATTCTCTTCATTTCCGAGAAAAATCCTACGCATATATTCTTCATTTAAATATTTTCAAAAATTGTTTATTTTAAAGTACGTTTTGCGAGTAATTTTGAAAAAAAAAAATAGCGTTTAACATTTGTTGAGGTGCTCGTTTATTTCGCGGAAATTCAGGTTTTAGGCGTTAAAAATGCGCATATTTTTAGTCCAAATAATAAACAAACTTCGTCAGGGTTTTTTTTTGTAATTGAAGTCAGGTCTAACATTCCGGAATAATAAATTTTAACGTTTTTAAATGGGAAATATCTAATCGATTCATCGTTAAAAAAAATTTATAGCTGAAACTTGATCTCAAAAATTTTGCAGTGATGCAATTTTTTATATGCCACGTGAAATAGCATAGATACATCTGAAAATTTTATGCATTTTATATCTTATATACAGATTTTAAAATTTCGGGGGTATACTATCGGAAAAATAGGAGGAATTCGGAGGTACTTATCAGCTGCTTCCGTATATATTTTATAAGCTTAATTCTACTTCACAATAGAAAAGTTAGTAAAACGGATAATTTAAAAAAAGTTTAGAAGTAGGTATGTACGAAGGTATGTGTACGCCTGGAGTGAAGAGATTAAATTTGCTTTTTTATACTAAAATTTATATATTTCCGAATTTAGAGCTTTAAATTTTTGTTAAAATAGTATAATTGAAAGTAATATGTATAAAAATTACTTAAATACTGTAAGTGATATCATCATTTAGCTAAGTAAAAATTGTACAGTAAGAAATATTTGAAATTTCCTTTAGACTTTACTGTAAATAAATTATTTGCCAATGTTTAAAGTGTAATTTGAACCATTTTGTACACTCTTAAAACAAAAGAGTGAAATCCACTACAGTTGGAGAAGTGCATTTTCCACACTGGAAAGGACTGAATATTAACTCAGTCTGAGTTAAAATCACTCGCTTGGAGTGATCCTGTCGGAGGTTTAACACGCAAAGAATCCACTCCAAAAGGAGAAGTGCATTTTCCAGACTGGAGGAGTGAAAATGAATCAGACTGAGTTAAAATCGCTCGTTCGTTTTAAGAGTGTATGTTCTATGACTGTTAAAGTATTAGAATTAAAACCATGTACAGTAAATTGACTAATCTACACAAAGAACATGAATAATAATTAGAAAGTACATTGGAAAAAAGAGAAGCTGAGTAAATCCTTAAAGGATTTCCTCATCTATGAATCATTATGAAATCCTTGAAAAATTTACTCAGCTATGTTTGGATAATTTGACGTTTAAAGATACCATTTACTTAATAACAAAGGGCTGGGGAGCCCAGTCGGTTAGGCAATCACCTAGCATGCGGAAGGTCCCAGGTTCGGGTCCGGGTATCGCCAAAATGACTGCAGACCTGTAAAACGGCCCGTGCAGCCAAAATGTCCGACGAATACTATACCCGTGCAGAGTGAGTGCACGTTAAATATCCTTCAAAGTACTAACGCTGCACATGATATCACCCGTAACTGTTGAGTTAGGTGCCTACTCAGGTGTTGGCTCTTCACTTGACTGGGGTTCTAAAATACGACGCCCGTCGACAATAGACCTCCTGTATCTCTAGTGCGACGATAATTAAAACCTAACCTAACATTAGAAAAAGGAGAAGCCGAGTAAATTTTTTAAGGATTTCCTCATCTATGAATCATTAGGAAATGCTTGAAAAATTTACTCACCTATGTTTGGATAATTTGACGTTTAAGGATACCTTTTACTTAATAACAAAAAACACACCCACATCTTCTCCATACTAATAAAACCTCCGCCGCAACAAAAAAAAAAGTTCCAAATTGGAACATCCTCGCATTACAAAAAAGGCCTAGTTATAACACGTCTTAATGGCCATAAAAAAGGAAACAACGCAAAAAAAACCTCATCATTAGTAAAAAACTATCCAAGGATTACACAAAGAACATTTTTTAAGAAGGAAAAGAAAGAAACGCGTATGAGTTACGTCCGCTAAGGTTGTAAATTGCACCTCGGTGTTTCGGAAGAATTAATAATACCATATAGAGTTAAGATGGACATGGTTGGCGAGAAATTAAGTGAAGTCGCCAAATAACCCAAGTAAGCCCAAAACAAACCGCTCATTTAACGTTTTACACTCCTTGCCAACCTAAGTTGGGTAAGTAGAGATATGCCATGGAGGAGATCCTTCCGCGGATGCAAAGAGTTCCATAAATTTTTTGTGAATCCACCCAGAAAACATGTTTAAAACATTAATTTTGTTTAAGGTATAACAGATTTGAATATTATTTGAGAAAATTTGGCAATTTTATCAGAATGTAAAGTGTATTTTGACTCGATTTTATTCGGATCATTTTGTATGTGAATATTACCTTACAAGAGTTTCCAACTAACAGACCAATCGCGCTTTTCCCTCTTCCCTTTTACTCTTTGTTTTTACTCAAGGTAGGTAGTTCAATGCAAAACACATCAGTTTATTCCTTAAAAAGCGTTGATTAAATATCAAAAAATAATCGTTGCCGCAGTTGTAGGCTAGCACTTGACCTGAATTTACACAAGTAGTCGTGCTGTTGTTTCTTAACCTCTTAAGAACCGAGCAAAATCCTACACGTATATTCTTAATCTAAACATACTATTCATACAAATATATGCTAACAAGTATGTTTTGCAAAGAAATTAAAATATATATTTAGGTTTAATAGTTACTTAGGGACACTCACTAAACTCTAAAAATGCACATTTTTTGGGGTAATAAATGCAAAAAAAAATGCCTTATCACTTATTTGTAGCTAACACATAATTTAGAACTTCTAACAGACTAAAAGAACTTTTTGAAAAGTTTGAAAAAAATATATATATTTTTAAGAACTCTATAATTGTATTGACCTTTTCAACTTCATTTTTTTAGAGAAATAAATGACTGATACCTGTCATGAAAGGCTGAACCCTGAGCTAAATAACATGATATTTTTACATGTTAATTTGTGGGGAGTTTTTAAAAAATGTCTCCAAATGGGGACGCCAGCTCGCAAGAGGTTGAATTAAAATTTCTTATAACAGATTCAAAAATCGCCAAGTCGATGTAGTAAGCTTATATGCAAACTCGACTGTACAATAGCGCCAAATAGTTCGCCGAGAGCGTTTATTTCGGCTTACTAACAATGCAATCGATGGCATCACTTGGGCAAACTGTTTTTGTATTGTTTTAACCCGGTCAGCATCTCGCGTCGTCTTCTTACCTCCATGCGTATTTCATTTTGTGTTTGTTTTCAGCCGCTGCCTGTTACTGCAATGGCGGATGCATCGGCTAATGGCGGCCCTCCTTCTGAAGTTTGCCGCCGTGTGGCGCGGGGGTCGCGTAAATCAGCTTTACCCACAAGTCTCTCTAACAAGAATCCCCGCTGTCAAATGGGGAAATAAAGAAAGCCACGGAAGGGATGATGAAAAAAATATATATTGTTAAAAAAGTAAAGGGACTGTGGTAGGTATAATTGGGAACTATGTTCTTTTTGGGTTTGGAAGAAAGTAAAATAAAAGTTCGTTATTTTATCTGTTGCTTAGCTACAGTTATAAAGTTTATTAAACTTTTCAGTTTAAATGAAGTTTTTAAGTAAGGAATTTTTGCATTGTGTTTTTCATAATTATTTATAAGGTATAGGGCAATAAATAATGTAGAAAGTTATTTCAAAAGAGCTGTGGAAATTATTTGTTGTAGAATATTTAAATTCGTTAAGAAAAATTATAATCATCCTAAGCCAGTTTATCTTCAGAACCCAAGCCTGACTTTGTTTTTACCATTTTTATAGACTCTGTAACAATTTGTGATCATCTTTGAACATCTCTCGTGTACTATACTAAAATTTTCTGTTAAGGAGGCCTTCGCATAGGTTGCTATATTCCGTGAGATTGTATAGTAAAAGTAATCCACTATAGTCATTTTTTAAAAATTTTTTTTATTCTTTTGTAGTTGATCAGATTGGGCATTCCGTGCATGCGATAAGTCCCAAGTCCCATCAGTTGCGGGTATCGCCCAAATTTTGTGCCGGCCTATAAATGACACATACAGCTAAAAAATCTGACGAATAATCTATAATAATAAAAGAAAGAGTCTGTCTGTCTGTCTGTCTGTCTGTCGGTCTGTCTGTCTGTCTGTCTATGTGTATGTCTGTGGATCACAAAAGACCTACTTAGACTGCTCTAAAAAATTCGAAATTTTTAATATAGATTCCTTTTAATACCTACGTGTGCAGCTGAGGCTTAGTTTTTTCATATTTGATTGTGATTTTTAATTAATATAATTAGTTTGAAAAACGTGGGATTGCGGGACTATAACAGGGCTTGAAAATACATGGACCGGGCCGAAACGGGGGCTTGACGCCATCCTCTATTAGTTGGATTGATTGAGTTTGGTTGAGATGTGCGCTCGCCCTAAGGCTGCTTCATCCTCTATTAGTGTTTGCTTTTTTAAGTTCGCATGCGCCAACACGAATTCAATTTTGTTTTGATTTTGAGTGCATTTTCACAAGTAAGCATGCCTCTAAAAGGAAGCAATGCGAAGTTAACGGGTTCCCAGTAAGGCGGGACCATACTGCTAGTACCCCATATAGAGGGAATACATGTTAAATCAGGTGTTGGCTCGTCAGTTGACTATGGCTCTAAATTACGACGTTCATCACCAATAGTCCTTGTGTAGCTCTAGTGCGACAAGATTTCAGCTCAACTCGATACAACGTTCACGAATTACAGGCGTACGACCGAGTTACTGATGTATTGAACTAAATTTCGATTGAGACGCTTTTGAATTCTTCTACTAACGAATTACGATTAAAAAGAAAACATTTTGTATGTCGTTTATGAGATTCCTTTAAACTAGGTTTGACTGTATTTGGAGAGCAGTTATAGTTTTTTTTCTTCATGCAGAACCAATCACCACAGAGGCATGAAAATAGACAAAGACAGGAAGGTGTAGAAACTGTGACAACTGCCCAGATACGCAGCTTACACCAAACCACATTTTCGAATGCCCGGCAATGAGTGCCAATTCGAGAGACATTGGAGTTCTGCCATCATTATTAATAGATCTTTATAACAACAATATCCAAAAAATTGCAGACGCGGCGGTCATCAACACATGGTTTCATTTGACTTGCATTCACTTTTCGGCAACGTCATAGACAAGGCAAAAAAAAATCCTAGTTTATTTGACAAATCTTTTTAAAAATAAAAGTAAAATTAAAACTTTATTAATCTTTGTCAAGTGACTTGGGCTAGGGTTGTCATCTTTTTGGCTAATTTGGCAGTTTTATGATCACACAATCCTTTGCATACAATCTGTTTCGGCATTATATGCTCAAAATACATGGTTTTATTTGACTTACATTTTCACATTTTGGCAGCGTCATATAGCCACGACAAAAAAAAAAGAAACAGTAACTATGAAAACTGGTATGATAATGGAACGGATGTTACAACATTAATTGGGGATATACCTTTTTAAGGTATATGGGCTAAGATGCAGTCGTAAATTCGCCTTGCGCTAGTGAATGACCAGTTGTGTGGGTGTGTGTACAGGAAACTTATTATAAGTTGGTAAAACAAATTGCGGTTTAGGGTTTGAAAAGAAATAACCTGTGTGTCTAATAATTTTTAGTCGATTTTTTTTTTTTTTGAAAGAAAGTATAATGGGAAGTAGGGTATTGACATGGAAAAGGTATTCTTCCGTCTGGTAAACGAAATCTTTCTCGACAAACGAATTCTTTGGCGACAGAACACATTATACACAGTTAAATGAAATCAGCATACACAGTTAAAGTACCACACACTCTCAGAAATAACACTTTCATTTTTGACGATTCATCAATCCTCAAGCCTCATTTCGTTAATTTTGAGGATTGTTGCGTCAAACTATCGCGTGACTTTTGAGTAAACGCGAATCCTCACTTTTACGATCGTGATTTGACGATTCTATATCCTGATTTTGAGGAAACAGAATCTCATTGTTGTACTCACATGCTCAAAAATGACGAAATATTTCTTTAGATTAGACGACATTCAAATCCTCATAAAAATGACGATTCAAATCCTCATAAAAATGACGATTCAAATTTCCTCACTTTGAGGAAACGAAAACTCGGAGCATTTGCCAGTAACGGAATCGTCAAAATTAAGGAAAATTTCGTCGTTTTTGAGCATTCATTTTTTAGAGTGCATGAACATTTTGGCGACTTCATCTGTGGCCGCGAAATGCAAAAGTACCATCAAATATATTGAGCAAAAATGAACTGCAGAAGGCCACATGAAAGTTAGCCTATGCTCTTTACCAAGCTCTGGTTAACCTGGTAAAACGCGCACAGGGTATTTTATACCCGAAGGATTTGTTAAAAAGTAATATGGTAACTGATTTTTTTTTCCAAAGTGTTTGGCCTTTAGATTTGATTAGAAAGTAACTCGATCAACTTATATTGGATTTCACTCTTTTGTTTTAAGAGTGTACAAAATAATCATTATGGAAATATGTCGTCAATAACCCGCGCTTGCTCCGGGGTTAAACAAGAACAAAGGCAATCCACATCCGGCCAACACCCACGGAAGCAGCTACATAAAGGTCCAACCCTAAGTGGACCCCTACCTTGCAAAAACCTTTTAAAAACAACATCCCTCTCACCATTTATTATAAAAAAAAACCTCCCCATAGTACCAACTTCCCTAACAAGTGGTAACCCCGCCAGCAATGTCAAGTCCGGAGATTATTAATATGTTATACGAGAGGATTATGTGTATTGGATTAATTAAGGGGACTTGTATGTTTCTTGTTTGCAAATGGGCGCTATTTTTTTGAGGGCGCTGTCGTGCATTGCGTGCGGCGGCTTGGCGTTGTTTTTCGCGCCGTATATCATGGAGGAGTGACAAAAATGACGCTTTTTTGGGGGGGTTGGCGAGGTTTGTGGTCGTATATCATGCGGCACGAACCTTTGTTTCTGTGGTGGGAAGAGGACGCGTGTTTCTTTTTTTTTTTGGGGGGGGGGGGGGGGTCAGATGGGATGTACACTCTCAAAAATGAATGCTCAAAAACGACGAAATTTTGGTTCATTTTGACGATTATATCACTGGCAAATGCTCCGAGTTTTCGCTTCCTCAAAGTGAGGACATTTGAATCGTCATTTTTATGAGGATTTGAATGTCGTCTAATCTAAAGAAATATTTCGTCATTTTTGAGCATGTGAGTACAACAATGAGTTTCAGTTTCCTCAAAATCAAGATACAGAATCGTCAAATCACAATCGTAAAAGTGAGGATCCGCGTTTACTCAAAAGTCACGTGATAGTTTGAAGAAACAATCCCCAAATATAACGAAATGAGGTTTGAGGATTCATGAATCGTCAAAAATGAAAGCGTTATTTCTGAGAGGGCACCCTGTATCATGTCTTCCAATTTTTTCAATGTAATTAATATAATATTTATCAAGTCGCTCGTTATATCGCGCATTCGGTTATATCGCGGTTTCTTGCTTGTCTCCCGGGAAGCGCGATATAACGAGGGGTTGCTGCCTTAATATTTCAATAACCCCATACAAAATGCGTCTTTTGCCTTAAATACATTCCATAAAATAAAATGCTTTTCTACAATAGTTTCTATATACTTTTTAACTCCTTGATATTATAAACTATGATATAGTTATGAATTTTGTTTTTGGGAATCCGAAGGGATGCATTGTTTTGGGTGTTCTGTACTGTTTTCGGAATGTACACCATAAAACCGTGTATTTGCAGAGGTTTTTTTTTTTTTTTTTTTTTTTTGGCGGAGTGACAAAAATGGCGCTTTTGGGGATCTGGCGATATATGTGGTCGTATATCACGCGGCATGAATCCTTTGTTTGAACCATTTGAGCGTGAAGTGAAAAACAATTGTAGGATTATATGAAGTTTTTATTGCTGCACTTAAGTAAAATGAAATATACCCAACATAATATTCGACACTACCAATAAGCATACACTCTAAAAAATGAATGCTCAAAAACAACAAAATTTTCCTTAATTTTAACGATTCGTTTATTGGCAAATGCTCCGAGTTTTCGTTTCCTCAAAGTGAGGACATTTGAATCGTCATTTTTATGAGGATTCGAATGTCGTCTATTCTAAAGAAATGTTTCGTCATTTTTGAGCATGTGAGTACAACAATGAGATTCAGTTTCCTCAAAATCAAGATACAGAATCGTCAAATCACGATCGTAAAAGTGATGATTCGCGTTTACTCAAAAGTCACGTGATAGTTTGACGAAACAATTCTCAAAATTAGCGAAATGAAGCTTGAGGATTCATGAATCGTCAATAATGAGTGTTTTTTCTGAGAGTGAAGGGATGCATTGTTTTGGGTGTTCCGTACTGTTTTCGGAATGTACACCATAAAAACGTGTATTTGCAGAGGGGTTTCTATGACGGAGTGACAAAAATGGCGCTTTTTGGAATCTGGCGATATTTGTGGTCGTATATCACGCGGCATGAACCTTTGTTTGAACCTTTTGAGCATGACGTGAAAAAATGAAAAACAATTGTAGGATTATATGAAGTTTTTATTGCTGCACTTAAGTAAAATGAAATATACCCAACATAATATTCGACACTACCAATAAACATATCGAGGGATGGAATCCCAATTGGTAGGGCGCTTGGCTGGCAGGTAATAAATATCCCTCCCGAAGCTCTAGTGTGGCAATATTTTTTACCAAACCCTAAAACCCCTCTATCCTCTATGAAATCCTAGTGGCTTAGAGAGGACTGGAGAGCTCAGTCGGTGAGGCATTCGCCTAGCATTCGAACGGTCCGAGGTTCGGGTCCGGGCATCGCCAAAATGCCAACCTTATAAACGGCCCGGGCAGCCAAAAATGTCCGACGAATAATACCCCGTGTTAGGAAGTGCACGTTAAATATCCTGCAAAGTTCTAACGCTGCGTACGATGTCGCCCTTAACGGTTGCGCTGGGAGCCTATTCAGGTGTCGGCTCTTCACTTGACTGTGGTTCTTAAATACGACGCCCGTAGCCAATAGCCCTCATGCAGCTTTAGTGCGACGACAATTCAAACCTAACCTAGCCTAACCTAACGGCTTAGAGAAGAAGACAAATACTCCAATCTAATCATTTTGCACCAAGCCTAAAACAATCGCAAATTCCATATTCCCTCCCCTTGATCCCTTTCTGCATACCGATCTAATGTCACCTGTAAAAAAACTATCTTTGTGATTGGATCAAAACCCGGCAGGTAACGCCTCTGCGCGCACAAAAACCCGGCATAAGGCACGACGAAACGGGAGCTCACATTCTGAGGACACACCCATTTTACGCATAAGGTAATTCTTCAGCTCACGCGGCATGACTGTATAATGAGAACCGTTTCTGTATGGGCAGATTTGCATATGAATAGAGGGTTTGAGGCTTGTTAGTGGCTTCTTTTTTTTTATTAAGAATGGTGGGTTTTTTGTCTTTGGGATGGGAGTTTTTTGGTGAAAGACTAGCGTAAGTCTTTAGGTTTAGAAAAGCTGTTTGTTTTTTGGTTTTAATCTCTATTTGAAGAGAGTTTTAACTTGTTTTCGGTATGGATATACAAATTTTAAAAAATGAAATTTCTTAAAATTTTTGGAAAATTATATTCCTGTAGCAGGTAGTGATAAATGACTCCTTTAAAATTTATCAATTTAGTAAAACCAAAAAAATATGATTTTTTTTAAAGATTATGTATTGCTGGACTTCCAGCTTTCATTCCTGTATTTCCTCCGATTACTGCTTTGTTCCCGTGCTACATTGTTTCAAAAATCAAGTCTCGAGAAAGAATTTAGTATCGTTTTGAACATTTCTGCTGCCATTCAAGGCCTGAAATATAGTCCACTTGAAATTTTTTGAAGAAGGAAAAGAAATCAAAAGTAGGTAGGTCGAATAAAAGGAGTTACTCCCTTAAAACGAACGAGCGATTTTAACTCAGTCTGAGTTAATTTCACTCCTCCAGTCTGGAAAATGCACTTCCCCGGAAGAAGTGGATCCTTTATGTGTTAAACCTCCGACAGGATCACTCCAAACGAGTGATTTTAAGTCAGTCTGAGTTAATATTCATTCCTTTCCAGTGTCAAAAATGCACTTCTCTTATTTTAGTGGATTTCACTCTTTTGTTTTAAGAGTGTTGGTTTAAAATTCTTGATACCTTGTTTCAGGATCGAAATTCCGTTTATGTCCCGAAGAACGTGACATATCAACTTGAAAATTACAGCCAGCGTTATACGTTTACCAGCACAAATGCTGTAATATGACTTACAAACTTTATTTTACACTTCGATCGATTTGAGAACTCTGACTGATTGAAACTTTGACTTGAGTCACTGCGCCTCTGACATTGAGCCACATAGGAATTAATCCAAGAATAAAATGGGATGTGTCATTAGCTGGGTATGTCGCTTTATTAAGGCGTATCACTCATTAAAAGGGTTTATTCATCAATGTCATCCATTTTGACTGCGACAGATTCATCACTCCTTTGTTCAGAGGGAGTCAAGGGCTTTTGACTCAGTTTTGAGTGAGTGTGCAATTAGGGGCATTATTGCAAAGAGGGTTTTTTTTTTCCTGGGTCAATTACTAGATTGACCATTCACAAAAATAGTTTGATAAAAAGGTCAGTTTGCGTAAAGAAATCAAGCGTCATTATCACAAAGCAACCAACGTTTGTTGCAGTAAGTTAATAAAGATGAGATTAGTTTTTGAATTATCATCGCACTAGAGCTATACGAGCGCCATTGGCGACGTGCGTCGTATTTTAGAACAACAGTCAAGTGACGAGCCGTCCCCCGAATAGGCACACAACGCAGCCGCTAAGGGCGACATCGTACGCAGAGTTAGGACTTTAGAAAAAATTAAATTGCACTCCCTTCCACGGGGTATTATTCGTCGGACTTGGCTGCACGGGTCGTTTATAGGTCGGCAGTTATTTTGGCGATGGCCGGACCCGAACATGGGACCTTTCGCATGCTAGGCGAGTGCCTTAAAAATGAAAGTCGATTGTGGAAAGTTTGGAGACATTTTTCTCTAACTTATAGTTATTGCTAAAATACTTGTAATTAATAGCTTAGTTTTTTTTGTAAGTAAAGGATCTTACAGGCAGTTCTAGAAGTGGAAATACAGAAATAGGGGAAAGCCTATATAATTTAGGTGCAAATCCTGCCGATCGCTGTAGTGCGACGATATTTCAAATCTTCCCTACCCTCAAAAAAAGTTAAGTGAGGAAGCATACAAAAATAAAAAGTTATCGAAATGTACCCTTCTAATTCGAGGCGTGGTCAACAGACCCGCAGGCTCAAGTTACATGAAATATTTAAAAAGGCAAGACCGCCATAAATCCAAATGTCAAATTAAATTGCCCTTGGTTGCTCTGAAGATGATAATCTACGAGCAGTTCGGTGTGTACGCGAAAGAGTTATGTACAGCTTTAAAAATTATTCGAATCGAAGCGCACAGCAGACGCAGGTCCTAGACGCGTTTTTATGTCCGAAATTTCCTGGCTGACTTTTCATGCTCCAAGGACGCCCAGATAATCGGTTAGGCAGTTCCTTGAATTCGAAAATTACCACCACAGTGACAAACTGTTTTGTTAGCGATTCCTTCAATAGGTAATTGGAAGGCTCACAACACGAGTGAACCAAGTGCATAAAATGCTCCTTTCAGGCTTACAGAGGTTAAAAGTTTATAACAAAATTGACTCTTAACAACTTTTTCTAAATTACTGCTTCCTAGTGGAAATACTGCATGAAATATGGCTTTTTTTTATTATTGCACTGCAATTCTACATATATAGTTAGCGCATGTAATTGAGAGATTCGAAAATGACAGCAAGTAGACTTCTGTTTAATAGAAAGGTATCTATCTTCCCACCTTTTGAAATTGCTTCGAATATTTCGTGCACTGTAAAAAATCTGGCTTGAATTTACTAACGATTACTTAGTAACTTTACAGATTTTCACCATTTACTAGAAAATCATCTGTAACCTAAAGAAACTTCTGTAGTAATACTAAGCAATTCTAAGTAAATTGATGTAACGCTTACAGCGCCCCCTGGCTATCTTTTCTAGAGATTATGACGAATCGATATCGCAACAATAAAAAACCTAAAAACGTGGGTTTTTTTATTTTAGTATACAAAAATTACGTTAAATTATTTCGAAAACTTCACATCCCCCCAAAAAAAAAAAATCTTAAAATTTCCTAATCAATAACATAAAACGCCTTTAACGATCAAGATTTTAACCTCTTTATTTACACGCAATCAAAATGCAAGTCCCCGATAGCAGAGAGGGCTAACGCGCAGTTCCACGGATCCCGATAATCTTGGGTTCTGTCCTCGGGAAATTCGAAATAAAATCTGACTAACAGAAAAATTAGTGGCGCCCTCTGTTTTTAAACTTTTGTAACCAGTTTACTACCAGTTTCTTTGTAAACATACAAGAAAATCCCCTGTAAAATCTACTACATTTTTCTTAGTATAACTTACTAAGCTTTAATTAGTAATATATACACATATTTCTTACGTAACACTACTAAAAAAACTTATGGAAGCTGAGTTTCCTAGAGAATTCTTAGTAACCTTACAGATATTTTTTTAGAGTGTGGAAAATGATTTATTAAAAATTATTCGAACCAATTTCAAAAAGTGGGAAAGTCGGGACCTTGGATCGAGCCTTGTAAGTCAGCTACATTTATCATAGAGAAGAAACCGTTTGTTAAAAATATTATATACAGCCGGGGAAATGTGGCTTAGAAAATAATTTATTTTCATCACAATATTTCTTAACCCCAACAACGCGCCGGCTATTTTAGCTAATTGCGAAGACATCAATGACGAAGTGGCATTATAGAAACATTATTCCAAGACAAAGGTATGTCTAATCGAATTAGGGAGGACGACACACAGTAGCGTCTTGCGAAACTGTCACCTAACTTGTTGGACGTGAGATGCATGGATTGCATTATGGATGAATGTACATCAAGTATTCATTGAGTGCGACAATTCAAGATTGGGCACTCCAGAATGCTAAAAGGTTGTCACCAACTTATGATGCAGAACCATTGAAGGGCCTTTTCATTTTTTTATGTAGTAGATTTAATTAGTAACTAGAGAAAGGTCCTATAGTGAATATGGTTTGGTCTGTATAATAAACTTTTGTAATAGTACACTTTAAAGCAAAAGAGTGAAATCCACTCCAGTTGGAGAAGTGCATTTTCGACACCCTAAAGGCATGCATATTTTCTCAGACTGAATTAAAATCACTCGTTTGGAGTGATCCTGTCGGAGGTTTAACACACAAAAGATCCACTCCAAAAGGAGAAGTGCATTTTCCAGTCTGGAGGAGTGAAATCCACTCAGACTGAGGTAAATTGGGAGTGTTTGTTTTAAGAGTGTATATGGATTAAGATACGTCAAATAGAACATCCTTTTTTTTTTTTTGCTTCGCCGAGACTCAAAAAACTAGAACCTGATCTTTTATAACCTCTTGCGACCTGGTGAATATATTTATATCTTTAATACTCATACATTATGGGGAAAATACCGAAAAAAATTTAACTGCATTGGAATTTAAATAATTTAATTTTTTTAAATTTTTGCCATACGGCAAAAACCAACTACAAAATTCCAATTTTGATAAGAATGACTAGAAAACTACTAAATATATTTCAAAATAACCCTCTTGTACTATAAATATTTTGTCAAAGCAATTTATTTGTGTTTAGTAGTAATATTATTAGACTTTGAAAACTGCCAAAGACGTGATTTCACAATAGTTAATAACCTCAATCTTTAATTTTGAATACACTTTTACTACTGTCATCTATGAGGGTTATTAGGAACTAAAACTTCAAAATAGAATGTAATAGATGAAACAAACACAAATTCGTCAAGAGGGAGCTCTACTTTCATAGAATAAAGTGGATTATGTAACTTGTGGCCATATGGCAACAGTATGCTTATTAGGGTTAAAAGATAAAGTAATTTTTATTTGCAGAAACATTCCATGGCACAAAGGCATTTAAAATCAAATTAGAGACGGCACACAGAAGCTAGATAATAGCGTCTTGTGAAACAGTCGCCTAACTTGTTGGACGTGAGATGCATCGATTGCATTATAGATGAATTGACATCAAGTGTGCGCTGGATATGGCAATCACATGTCGGGACATAGATAGGAATGTCAAATGATTGTCATTCTAAAGTTATGTTACACAAAAATACTCTGAATGGTTCGCCTTTTCAAATACAACAGGACCCATATTGGTGGTTTTGCACAAAGGGATTAATAAATGAATAAATCTGTAAATAATTTTAAAAATGAGGTATGTAGATTGTTATGTAGTGTAGCTCTATACATTAATTAAAAATTTGGAAAAACTAAATGCTATTTTAACACTTTTTTTTAATTCGATTAAAAAAAATATTCCGAATGAGAAGTTGGTTATTGACAAAGTGAGCCCCCCCCCTCCCCCCCCCCTCCAATTTTCGACATTTTTTGTTTGAAAGATATGACATCAGAGACCGATCTTTTATGCATTTTGTCCATCTGTCCATCTACACAAGTCTCTTTTTTCAGTTTTGTTCCAACCTTTCTATTTACAAAGTCCTTTTTTTAATATATTCCATCAATAACAGCCTTTTACTTATTGTAGACTTTTTTTTTAAAAAAAAAATCTGAAGAAGTTGAATATTTTGGTTTTTTATTGTACTGATTTTGAAAATATTATTTGCAGAAGAATGTTATTTGAAATGTATTTTAATGTTTCTTTAGAAAAAGTATTTACTTTCGGTCAAATTTATAAATCTTTTATCCTGTTTTCATTTCTTATCTGTGCAAAATTCCCCTCATTTTCGTTTACTTTATAAATGTAATTTTTTGAAAATATGTTGTATTGTTTTGAAATATCGCTGATTCGATATTTATTGAATAACCTATTAGAATAATTAAAATATAGATATTTTGTTTTAATTGTTAGCATAAAAGTATTTGGAAAAGCTATGATGCAACTCTTTTTATGCAAAGATTAATCAATACTGACAAACAAACAAAATTTCGCTATACAAGCGTGTAGCTGTAAAACTACTTTTACCTTTAGCAAAGTTTATAAGCAGTGAAACAAACATTTAGCATCAGTTAGGAATAGTTTTTATTTCAATTCGCGCAGCGCCATCTATGGTCTCTTTGCTCACCTATAAAGAAGCTATTTTAGTTTTTGAAATCCTGGGCATATGAATATATTCTTGGAAAAAATTAATTATATTCTTGGAATATTGGTTTACAACAGAAAGGGGCTAAATAGAGTGTCTTTTAACAATTTAATTTGATTCACTCATTCACTGAACTAAAGACGATGGCGATTTAATACTCGGCTTCAATAATTTTGATAAATTCTTTCGAATTCGTAAATTAACCCTTCTGAAATTGTGTTTCGTAATCTTAAGTTACAGTGAGGTAGCGAGGAAACAAGAAAAGGCAATAACTGTATATCAAGGGGAAAAAAATAGGCTCGTAACGGAAACTGTTACTTAAAACTGCTTCCAGCACAAAAATTACCATGCGTCTAAATATAGCGCCGTCAAACACATATGAGGTTCTATATTAAGCTTTTTAATGTCAACATTGAATAAACTACTTTTCATCGAAATCAATGAGAGGAATAATCAGAATTAATCTGTCATTTTTATATAATAAATGCTTAAATATAAATTAAAAGCTAGGTCGGCTTTTTTTTATAGGAAAATAATACTAAAATAGTTTTACAAAACATATTTATTAATTCTGATGAGTTGTTATTTCTGATCGATGCGTTTGAAGAAGTTCTACTAACTTCTATTCCGTAAGCCATTTTTCACAGGTAAAAACCACATTTTGGGCCAACCTCGCTGGACCTCTGGCCTGTAGTTGGTCAACAATTTTTGTATTTGAATTTAAATTTTACTACTTTCAAAGTGAGGAATTAAGGGGTCATAAGAGTCTTAAAAATGTGCAACGAAGGTACTTCAAAGTATAGTTTGATCTTTCATGTAATTTTTTAACTACTCAATATATAAGTATAATTTTTTATATGTAATTCTATAAGATTTATTTAATATAAAACAAATTTTAAAATGTATGAAACTTTAGCCAAAACTAAAATAAATGATATTAAACATAAAGCTATTTGAACACATTGGGATTAGGCTTGCGCGTCAAATTGTGAGGTCAAAATTGAAAAAATGACCAAGAAAAGGACTTAATATTGTACAAATATGTCCAAACTAGGACTTATACCTAAATTCTCAGCTCAATTTTAATTAGAAATTATTTTAAGAACTTTTTTCTAAAAAAAAATAATAATTTTTTTTTATTTTAAACTTTTTTAAAAATAATTTCTAATTAAAATTGAGATGAGAATTTAAGTATAAGTCTTTGTTTGTACATATTTGTACAATATAAAGTCATTTTCTGGGTAATTTTTTCAATTTTGACCTCAAAATTTGCCGCGCAAGCCTAATCCCAATGTGTTCAAATAGCTTTATGTTTAATATAATTTATTTTAGTTTTGGCTAAAGTTTCATAAATTTTAAAATAAATAAATCTTGTAGAATTGCATATAAAAAAATTATACTTGTATATTGAGAAGTTAAAAAATGACATGAAAGATCAAACTATCCATTTCTATGCTTTGCAGTACCTTCTTTGCACATTTTTAAGACTCCTATGACCCTTTAACACTGCTGAAAGCAGTGCCTCGATTTCAGCTCAAATGATGTCTGAATTTAGTTTTCAGACACTTTGGGGTCTTAATTGAACACGCTCTGAAATATTCTCTCATGTATTTTAGACACTATAGTGTCTTAAATATGTTTCAGACACTGTAGAGTCTGACTTTTGATGTAAATGTGTGAAATTTAGACACTTTCAAATTCAGACATTTTAAATCGGACACTTCATGCCATGCAATTCAGACACTTGAACTTAGAATTTTTTGAGATGAAGCACAATTTAATTTATAAGTAAAACAATCTTTAAGTAAAACAATTTTTAAGTAAAACAATCTTTTTCACTTGAAATTTGTTAATTATAATTATATTCATTAAAAATTCAAAATTTAATTTACCTGATAAATAATTTGATACGCCACCAAAAAATATCGTTGACTTATATTTTTTTAATTTAATCATTACCTAAATTGAAACGAAAGACTCAGAATATATTTTATTTGTTTTGATTACTAAAATTATTATTCTTTAATTTAACTATTTTTGCAATTTTTCTTAACGTTCCTCTCCAAGCACCCTAGGGCGACTTTAATTAAATTAAACTTAGTTGGAAACTCGACTTATTTAAAAAAAATCATTAAAAACTAATTAAAACAAATTTAATAATTAAAAGTTGGTTTATAATTGGATCTGTATTGCGATTTCAAGCGAAATAAGATTTTGTCATTTCGTGGCTGTCTTTTTGTTATCCAAGCACACAGTTTTATGTATTTTTTCTTCTCTTTAAAATATGAGTGTAAATCACTATGGAAGCAATAATTACTCTCTATTATTCACTAGCTTTTAACAGATGGTTTGATTGCAATATGATTGATTTTGATTAATTGACGGAATATTTTTATCTAAGCAACTGCATCTCAATGAACTGTCAACGGCCGTGCCATGTTGAAAATACCTGTTATTATCCGATCACCGAAGTCAAGCAACATCGAGAGTGGTCAGTATTTGGGAGGGTGACCACTTTGGAACACCGCGTGACGTTTTGGCATTAATTTTAATATAGTTCTGTTCTATATGTGTCTGAATTTTAGACACATTATGTGTCTGAAAAATTTAAGACGGCTTTTGGTGTCTGAATAATGTGCACCCTGTTTCAGACGCTATTTTGTCTGAAATCAAGACATTTCTGTTTGCAGTGAAGTCATATGGTTTTTGGAAATTATCTCTTTCTACAACTCTTCGCCTTTTATATCTACATTTTTTTTTCAGGTGACATACATAAAAAATTCATATTTCTGATGGATGCGTTTTCAGAAAATTTTTTATTTGTATTTAACAGCAGAAAATTTTTGCAATTGTATTTAAATTTGACTACTTTCAAAGTGAGCAATTAAGTGATATGGTTTTTGGCAATCATCCCTTTCTACAACTCTTCGCCAATGATAAATTTTTTTCCCTGGTGTAATATATAAAAAAAAAGAGTTCTTATGTCTGATGGATATACGTTTGCAGAAGAACTTCACTCCGCAAGTCATTTTTTCACATACAACAACACCCAAATTTTACTACTTTCCAATAGAGGAATTAAGCCGTATGATTCTTAGCAATTATAACCTTTCCATAACCATTCTCTAATGACATATAAATTGTTTTTCCAGATGCAGTATTATAAACGAGCTCTTAATTCTGATGGATGCACTCGCAGATGAACTATCTGCTCCATGCCACAAACGGCCATGGATATAGGATGAAAGGTGTGGCCATGTCAATTAGCCTCTGTTTGCGTTATCATTCCGAGTTGTCCTTTTAGAAGAAAGAGAAAGAACATTTAATGATTGGCGATTAGAGGTGGGCCTGAACGCAGCAGATGTGTCCTTCCCTTCTGAAGAGCCAAGCCCAGTTTCCCCGCATATCGTCGGTATGTAATTTCTACGATTGTTATTTCTGCTTTTGGTATAAGGTTTGGCGGAATTTCTAGTTGTCGGGGGTTGTTTTGAACCAAGCAACAAGACTTTGTATGGTATGGTATGATACATATATATTCCAGCTTGTGCGCTTGTTCAAAGAACCGCTTATAAGCTTTCGTCAAGTGGTACAGACACAGAAAGAATTTTTGCAGTCACAAAGAAATGAATAACACATAGACAAATAACAACATTTATTGACTGTCACAAACATCCATGCCTGACCGGGATTCGAACCCGACCCCAGCAGCTCCAAAAGCTAGTACACTAACCATTCAGCCACCGGGGCGGCACAAGACTTTGTGCCAAGGTATGGTATGGTATGTAATCGTTTCCGGCTGCCTATTTTTAGCCTCCTTGTAGGAGCTTTAACACAGCCAATAACGCCTCGTCATTTAGAACCCCGTTCAAATGACGAGGTCGACACCTGATCGGGCACCTAACGGAACTTCGAGCGACATCGTACGCTGACACCGCTGGGACTTTGGACTCCACAGATTTTTCGCGCACGTCTGTCGAATTGTGCCAAGGTTTAGTTTTTGAATTATTGGTGCACTAGAGCTACACGAGGGCTATGGGAATGTTTCCAATGAAGTCACGCTCTCCGAATAGCGAATTCATTGGTTGTTTTGTTTTCTTTCCGTATTACGTGAAACAAGCCCATTGGAGACAGGCGTCTTTTTTAGAACCAGGTCAAGTGGCGAGCCGACACCTAGTGATTATTTTTCAAACTGCAAATAGGTTTTTCAAACAATAAAAAACACTAATTGAATTTGAGGGATAAAATTAACGAAAATAGCAAATTTCTACTCTTTTTAAAAGTTTGAATTGCAACTAAATGCTGTGTTTAGCGATTTCTTTTTCCCCTTAGGTTATAAATCGCATAGAAGCGGTTCTAGGTGACAGTAACTGTTACAAACCAACTCTTCTTTCTATAAAAATTTAAATGAGCATTCAAGTAACTTCTGAAAGTATTATAATTTAACTTTTTGGAGAACTTCTTGTTTAAAAATCACAATAGAAAACTAGGGTTACCAGCTGCCTCGAAACACTTTTGGCGAGGAATCGCCATTTTCTTCGATAAAAACCCCGACAACTAGATTTCCCCTTGGGGGTTGGACCTACCCTCTGTTTTAAGTGGTGACCCTGCCTGTAATTATCCTTTTCGTTTGTCGCGAGGGGCGCAATTAGAATGCGAGTCCTGAGCGATTGATTTCGAACAAGAAAAAAAAAAGTTGTCGAATTATGGCGGTTAAATTTGAGACGACCATTTTCTTTTTGTTCAATTCCGTTTGAATTCTAGGGAATTAGCAATATGGTAATTTTAAATGAAAAGAAGGTGAGGTTTGTACAAATGGGGGTGTATTGGGATTAAGAAGACTCCCTTGAAATTCCCCATCTTGAAAATCGTAATGTTATTCCTATGGAAAGCATTCGCAAGTCAATTACCGCCACAATTTTATTAAAAGGTTGCTAGTTTTTGATATCATTGTAAAGAACGAAAGGAACTAAAAGGCTAACATAAATTTGTTTTTTAAAAATCACATATTTAGTATTTTTAATAATTTTTTGAAGTTAGTAAAAAATGGAGTAAGAATTAAGTTCTAATTTTAAAAAATTATTAAAAATACTAAATACGTGATTTTCACAAAACAAATTAATTTTAGCCTTTTAGTCCCTTTCATTCTTTACAATGATACAAGAAATTAGTCACCTTTTATTAAAATTGTGGTGGTAATTGACTTGCGAATATTCTCCATAGGAATAACATTACGATTTTCAAGATGTGAAATCCCAAGGGAGTCCTCTTAAGAATAGACTGTTGGATATATGACATGGACAGAACAAGGAGCATGATCTTATAAGATTTACTACACGAATAAAAGTTTAAAAATATCAAAAAAGAAAACTTAAGCAAAAGTTCAAAATGTCAAGTAAATGTAATGCAGCAAAAACAAGCTTACACTTTGGTAAAAAAGTCCACTGAATGCCCCCTTGTTGTTAGTATCTTGACACACTGCGCGTCGTCTGTTGCCCTCGCGTACCTCTAATGCGACAATAATTTCTCTAATCCTAACCCAACCAATATAGGTTAAAACAAGATGTGTAGAAGCTTGGTAAATACTTTTCTTACAACTTCTTATGTAATTAAAATAAATTTGGAGTATTTTTTTATACTTAAATAAATGCTGTAGTAAGAATTATGTTTGGTATTTTGCAACAGGTTTCAAATAGGGAAATAAAAGCGAAAATCCTATCATGTTTTATCCAACTTTCCCTAACATACAGGGTGACGCAAACAAAAGTGGCCCCGGTCTAGAGATAAGAATACAACAGAAATGTTGCCAAGTCCAAAACCAATACAAAAACATGTTTGCTAACTGAAGCTATTGATCGCTTCAATATTAAGCCCAAACAAACGCTTGGCGATTTATATGACGGCAACTACGCTACGGTTTTAGAAGCTAGTTGAAATGAAATATAAACAAGGTTTGTAGAACAGATCAAGAAAAGTTCCCACTAGTGATTATTTGATTGTTTCGGTCGTTATTTATCCTTTAGAATCAGACCTTTTTGGTTTGGTAATTCAAAACTAGCTAAATTGATTGCAAGACACAAAATTTGCATTACGGGACGTCTTCATACAATACGAACTAAGATCCGAACTTGCCACTAGTCTATGCGTAGCTCAAATGTGAAGCTAATCCGATCCAACCAATGCAAAAACAGATTTCAGAAGGCTTCAAGAGTTTTTCTCGCCAAGCCAAGCATTTCAACGTATTCATATCTCTACACCGGGGCCACCTTTGCTTGCCTCACCCTGAATTAATTGGCTTGTTTCAGGTGACGCATTTTCTTCCAGATTTCATTCTTGCATTTCCTGCGCTCGTGCCCATCGTGACAGTGATTCGCCAATCTAACTATTTTCATTCAGCATTTATGTTGCCACTTAAGTACTGAAATATGCCTATTGAATTGGCAAAAAAAAAGTTATTTAAATCTTGCAAAAACGCTATTTTTTAATGAATTTTGAATTTGTTAATAAGATACCTTAATATTGTGTCAAAAATTTTCGATAATATGTTCCAAACTCGACTTGTTTTTGAAATATTATTTTTTTGTTTCAGAAAATAAAGATACCTGAAAAAGAAAGGTCTTACAATAATCTAAGTGAATGTAATCTGGATGTTATATAGTGTAAAATAAAATAAATTAAATGAACATTGTGTTTCTTCACTGAAATAGAATAGGGCGTTTACATGAGCCATCGAAACCATGGATTGAAGAGCAAACTTAGCAATTCTCCCAGACAGAACGGGAATTTCAGGGTTTCATTGGGGGTTTAGCGAACCCCTCCGATAAAGGAGGGTTTGATGTTTCATACCATGGATTCGGCCACTGACTATCATTTGGGATAGAAATCCTGTTCGATCCTCTTTTCCCATAATGGGGATTATGGCATTCCATGGATTCGATGGCTTATGTAAACGCGCCCAATAAGACATAGACTGACACTGCAGGACTTTTAAACGCCACTCAACAGGCGCATTTACATGAGCCATCAAATCCATGGAAGGAAGAGCAAACTCGGCAATTTTTCCCTCTTGGGTATTTTCTCCCAGACAGAACCGGAACTTCAGAGTTCATTGGAAGGTTTCGAAAACCCTTCAATGAAATAGGGTTTGAGGTTTAATTCCATGGATTCGGCCAAAAACAGGCACATTGGGTTATAAATCCTGCTCGATAATTTTTTTCCCCTAATGGAAGGTTTGGCATTCCACGGATTTGATGTAAATGCGCTTAATAAATTGTAAAGGTAATTATATGCCTTGTAAAGTAATTTCAATGACTTTAAAACTTATATAGTTCTATGACAGCTTCCACTTGCGCTTGAGCAATTTTCAGGAGAACTTTATGAGGTCCGACAGGTGCAATTAAAAAACAAAGATCATGAAAATGTTAAATATCTTAAGTACCGCAAACATATCCACTTTCAGTTATTTTTTTAATTTGAAAACTGTTTACCTGCAGAGTAGTAATTAGTATATCGTAAAAAAACAATTTATACTAGGAAAAAAATAATTCTCCATATAATTCTCGTAAATAATTCTGCAGAAAAAATAACAGGATTCCACTAAATACAAGATAGCCGGTCCCCTGGCACAATGGTTAGTGTACTAGCCTTTGGAGCTGCTGGGCTCGGGTTCGAACCCCGGTAAAGGCATGGATGTTTGTGTTTGTCAATAAATGTTGTTATTTGTCTATGTGTTTGTGGCGTCCTTCTCTGTGTGTCTCTTGTGACTGTCTCTTCTGGCGAGCGGGGTAATGGACTATATAGCCTACGCCCTTCCCTTCTAGAGGGCGCAATCACTGTCATTTGTCATTTGTCAAATACAAGATAGAAAGAAGAATATGGGAGGGGCTAGGGAACCCAGTCGATTAGGCACTCGCCTAGCATGCGAAAGGTCCCATGTTCGGGTGCGGGCATCGCCAAAATAACTGCCGACATATAAGCAGCCAAAAATGTTCAACGAAAAATACTCCGTGTAAAGGAGTGCACGTTAAATATCCTTCACCTACTATGCGTACGATATCGCCCTTACCAGTTGCGTTGGTGCCTATTCAGGTATCGGCTCGTCACTTGACTGGTTCTAAAAACAAGACGCGCTTCGCGAATAGCCTTCGTGTAGGTCTAGTGCGACGATAATTCAAACCTAACCTAAAGGAAAATATTCTACAACATTAACGTTCTAACATACAACTTGCTCAGTCAAAGATACCGATAAAAAAATTTCAGTAATTACCGTACACAAAAGTTATGACAATTACATAAAATAACTGGAATGTACCCTTGAAAAAAATATTTATGTTACAAAAATTCTTACACTTTGTTTATCAATCATGTTTTTCTTTAACATCCGTAGTTCACACACAAAATAAAGAGAGAAAATATAACATTTTATTAACACTTCAGTTACGCAGGATTTTTGCATCCGCGTAATATGTGATAGGAATATCATTATCGAAACCTTAGTAGTACGGCCGCTTGGACCGTTTAGAAGTAAAAGCCTTTAAGCAATTGCAAAAAAAATAATAAAAATTCATAATATTCAAGCTGTTCTTGCCGACTTAAAGTTACGCACACTAGATTAGAAGAATCTGGTTGATCCTACTGGACCTGAACCCGAGCTACAAAAGTAACTAGACGCTTTTCTTATTTTGCCGTCCCCGAAAATTCGCTGCTCTAGGCTACAGCCTACTTTGCCTATTTAGACTTCGGCATTAACTCCGAATAGATGAAGGGCAGAATTGTAATGGTGTTTAACACCTGTGGAACTGCAATTGAATTTTGTCATTTTAACTTCCACTTGTTTACATTGTAAACGACGTGTGGAAGCTTTTATAAATTCTATATCACAAGCAGGTATGGTATGGTATGATACATATGTATTCCAGCTTGTGTGCTTGTTCAGGGAACCGCTTATAAGCTTTCGTCAAGTGGGACAGACACAGAAAGAATATTAACAGTCACAAAGAAATGAATAACACATAGACAAATAACAACATTTATTGACTGTCACAAACATCCATGCCTGACCGGGATTCGTACCCGACCTCAGCAGCTCCAAAGGCTAGTACACTAACCATTCAGCCACCGAGGCAGCGCAAGCAAGTGGGATACGCCATATTGTAGTAAAATATCATATAAGGCTACATCCCAAATGTCATTAAAACTTTTAATTGGAAGTGCATTTAAAATTTAAATAACTAAAAAAACAATATACATTTAAATGACATGAAATTTGCATTTCTGACACTTTAGATATTAATAAAAAATCTATTCTGTCTAAATAGGTATTTCTAATTAAATCTGCGAAAAAATTTAATATTTGGTTTTAAAAATTTAGGGCTGGCAAACGATATTCTTTTAACGTGTATAATGTGAAGAAGAGGTTTTATGTAACAGGTATTTTTGCTACATAAAACTACTTGTATTAGAATATATATGTATAACTTCTTTCTCAATCATAACCTTCAAAATCTACTTTACGTTAATATGCTTCACAAATGACAATGATTGCGCCCTCTAGAAGGGAAGGGCGTAGGCTATATAGCCCACTACCCCGCTCGCCAGAAGAGACAGTCACAAGAGACACACAAAGAAGGACGCCACAAACACATTGACAAATATCAGCATTTATTGACAAACACAAGCATCCATGCCTTTACCGAGATTCGAACCCGAGCCCAGCAGCTCCAAAGGCTAGTACACTAACCATTGCGCCAGTGGACCGGCCGTAAATATGCTTATTTTTACAAGCAATTAAGTAGTCCAGTGAATAAAGGAGTTTTACCATACAAAAAGTCCGGTATCGCTGATTTTTTTATATGTTGTTTGTGACCCCTAGGTAGTAATAAATGTGAGTTTTCGTCATTCTCGTTCTATTGCTTTTTCCGCCATCTTCAAAAAACGTTCGAAATTTCGCCCATTTTCCAGTTTTTGGCCTATAACTTTTTTCCTAAGCATTTTTGAATATAACTTTTCGACACAAAGTTGTAGAACACAAAATTTTCTTTAAAATAGGTATGAAAAGTTTTTATGTACGACAATTAGTTAAGGAGCTACGAATCAGCAAAAAGGGTGTAAAATCGAGTGTTTCGAAAAAATATTAGGTTCTAACGACTTTCTATCGCCGTAACTCACATAAAACTTCATTTTATCAATAGACAATGATTTAACAAGTCGTAGAAAATTTAATTTCCTATAAAATACACTTATCAACAATAAGTTTCTTATATATTCCAAGAAGAAAGGTTAAATTTACAGAAGCCCAAAAAAAGTTCTATTTTCACCCGACGATACAATGTTTTATTTTTTTTAAGGTAGCTCTTTCCCATTGTAATTTTTCACTATTTTTGTGAATACAAAACTAGCAGAAAATAATTTTTCCTATAAAATGGTTCTATTTTGTGTTTCCTACGATATAATGTAACGGAGATACGTGGTTCCAAAGACGGCTTAAAATCTTGAATTTCGCCAAAAGAGCTTTATATCACTTTAAATTCCAATAATTAAAACAAAAAACTTCATTTAAGTGGAATATAATTATTTTGGAACTTGAAGACATCATTTATTATATTCGTACGGTCATAAAAGTTATTTCAGATTCAATACCAAAGAATTTAGTTACATTAAAAAAACGAAGATGTTTATTTATTCAAATGAAAAATACTTGTGATTTGATAAAAGATTTCAATTTCATTTCAACAAATAGTTTAAATAAAACTACTACGAAAAAAATATGGGAAGTGTATAATAGAAAATGATTAATTTTCTATTGTACACTGCATTACGTTACAATCATTACGTTTTTCAACCAATTTATTAACTGATGTTTTACCCCCTCTGAACGTTGCTGAATGCTGACGTAGTATCGCAGCCAGTTATTGCACATACACACACATGTAATAAAAAAATATGATTTTGTCAGTTTGGATAAGCAGATAAATTCTTCGATGAATATTCTTTTGATTATTCATGAGTATTACTAGGTTTCAAAAAATAAACAGTCTTTATCAAATGGAGTTCGTGCATTCAGTAGTATTTTCTATTAGTTTTATTAGATAATTTTCTATTCAATAAAATTGGTAGGAATAGTTCACATAAAGATGCATCGGTTATCTCCTATATAAGAATCCTCATCTGTTGCATTTGAATCTACATTTAAGCAAGATTGGCCATGGCAATTAATTGGTACCTACTAAAGAACAATATAATCCAACTTTTTTACAGCCACAGTTTGCACTACAACCATTTTTGCAATTACAAAATATAGTGTATTAAGCAGTTTTTCTGGAGCAGGTGGGAGTAAATTTTGAATTGGCTCCAAAATATTATTTAATAATTTAAAACCCCAGTCTTCAGGGTTCAGTTGATTGCCTAGCCACGCTTGAACTTGATAGTATACTCGATACATGTGTTGATAAGCAGAAGCAGATGTTGGAGGAAAGCAAGATAGTTGAACTCTTTTATTGTTCCCTGTCTTTTTTTTTATATAAAACTTAAATATCTATTATTAACTATTATCCATATATACATATTATTAAATATCTCTTTCCTGCTGGCTAAGTCATTTAGGCTGTATTCTAATGAATGGTTCCTTGGCCACCGGTTGATGTTCACTTCGAGTTTTATCGGGACAGTTTTTTTAAGAAAAGTATTGAAATGAATCGAGTCTAAGAAGTTCGAGTTAAGGTATCCGATGACCTTTTTTCAGCAAAAATCGACTAAATATCAAACATTTGTATTTTTTTTTGCATTTTAATATAAAATAAACATTTAGCTTTCTAAATCTGTTTCATTTTAGTTTTTAATAGAACCGAAGTTATAGCACTTTAAAGCATTTTTTGCTTGTTTTTGCATTTTTTTTCAAAACGCATTACGCAGAACATAAAAACTGAAGTTCTTTATTATCAACTGCTTCCAAATTTTTACAGTAGTTTAGTAACAGTATGAAGAAAGTTTTGAACTAGAATCGTGTAAAACTATTAAGAATGGGATATTTTAAAACCATTCATATGCGTGTTACTCTCTTGTTTGTATGTGTTTTCGATACAATGCTTCAAACTTTTGCCTATAAAAAAATTGGGAGCTGATATCTTAACGATTTTAGTTCATGACCTATATTAATGTTTGTTGAGCATATATAAATTTAAACGATAGAAAAAATTAAAAATTTGTAAAGATATCATGTTTGATTTGTAAAGATATCATGGAAGCGTGATTGTTGAAGCATATTTTACTATAATTGTTCACAAGTTCTGAATACTTTCTTAAAACTATTTTTATATTCATAACTACTCAACGTCATGGTTGTAATAGAATTTTCAGAAACTTGCTGTCAAAGGAGATCGGCCACTTAAATGGATTATTCGACTTATAGGAAGTCTAGTTATCGAGGTTAGACTGTATTTGCGAACTATGACCTATAATAAATTTTTTAGCAGACATTGGATAGGTGAGGACTTTTTATTTACACTATAATAGCGTACCAATGACCTATACCAAAATTTAGCTGTATGCGAATTTTATTTAATTAAAATGTCTATTTTGACAGGACGTGGTAGCCATCAAATGCATCAATTACCGTAGATACATAATGCTTAAGAATGTACTTCCGATAATCAGTGTAAATTTCAGAAAATGTCGCGTTTCGACTCCACACCATTTGGTGGAGTAGATATCCACCATCAATAACAACTATGCAACGATATCTAATATATAGGTTTTTTTTTATTAAAAGCATCGATATCGTAAGATCTTTGGGGCTAAAATTATTTCCCTTCTTTTCTCTGTGTCTTAGGCAAAACATATAACGGCTTCTACTCATGCTTTTCGAAAAATGTACCAAAATTCTTTAGTTGAATCTAAAATTTCTTTGAGATCTTACTAATATAATAAATGATGTCTTCAAGATTTAGAATAATTACGTATTTTCCACTAAAATGAAGTTTTTTTGTTTTAATTATTGGGATTTAAAGTGATAAAAAAACTCTTTTGGCGAAATTCAAGACTTTACGCCATCTTTCGAACAACGTAGCTCCGTTACATTCTATCGTATGAAACACAAAATAGAACCATTTTATGGGAAAAATTATTTTCTGCAAGTTTTGTATTCACAAAAATAGTGAAAAATTACAATGGTAAAGGGCTACCTTCAAAAAAATAAAACATTGTATCATCGGGTGAAAATAGAACTTTTTGGGGGTTTCTGTAAATTTAACCTTTCTTCTTGGAATATATAAGAAACTTATTTTTGATAAGCGTATTTTATAGGAAATTAAATTTTCTACGACTTGGTATATCATTGTTCATTGATAAAATGAAGTTTTATGTGAGTTACGGCGATAGAAAGTCGTTAGAACCTAATATTTTTTCGAAACACTCGATTTTACACCCTTTTTGCTGATTCGTAGCTCCTTAACTTATTGTTGTACATAAAAAAAATTCATACCTATTTTGAAGAAAATTTTGTTTTCTACAACTTTGTGTCAAAAAGTTATATTCAAAAATGCTTAGGAAAAAAGTTATAGGCCAAAAACTGGAAAATGGGCGAAATTTCGAACGTTTTTTCAAGATGGCGGAAAAAGCAATAGAACGAGGATGACGAAAACTCACATTTATTACTACCTAGGGGTCACAAACAACATATAAAAAAATCAGCGATACCGGACCTTTTGTATGGTAAACCCCCTTTTTGAGTCTCTATTCACTGGACTAAAGGTATTAGAGCTAGATTTCAGTTTACAACAATTGAAAACGTTAAATGTAAGTAAAGAAATGGATTTAAAGCATTGTTATAACAATTGCGTCTTAAAGGTTATTAGCTAAATATTCGTTTCACTCTTTTAAGTAACAATGTATATCTTCAATAATGAATTTATAATAATAACTTCTACTCAAAAATTTTCTTTGAGACGAGTTTGCGAACGTACTAGCAGCGTTTGAATTTTTGTGAATCTTTATATTTTGAGTAAAAAAAGCTTGTCAAAATGATTTTCATTGCACTTTTAAGTGTGTATTTTATTGTCATGTGCTTCTTTTTATTTGAGAAAGCGGTTGCAGAAGCGGTGGAAGTGTTGTATGGGATTTATTGCAGTGTTTTAAATCTGGCTTATCGCGTACTTATTTGCTTCATCTATTTTGCCTTGACTTACGTATTCGTATACGGTTACGTTACACGATACATAGGTTAATGCAGAAATAGATGCAGGCTCAATAGTTGATGCCTCCCTCCCCCGAAAATAGATCTTATAACCTCGCACAACCAATTAAATAAGCTACAGATAATGATTTTCAATACTAGAATATGTTTCATAACACTTCCTAACCGAATGCTTTCTGCAACGTATGGCAGTAAAATGAACCAAACCATAAGCTTGCAATGATAGACATGCAAAGCTGCCTTCTAAAAGGGTTTTATATTGAAAAGAGCATTCTTAATGGCTAAGAACGTCTTTGGGCGAAAACTGTATAACTACGGTCGGTTGGTGGAATGAGTTTATTTGTACTTAATGCTGAGGAGGTAAGTTTTTTTGAATTAATTATTTTTATTAAAATTTTAATAAAAAGAACTAAAATTTTAAAAAAATTATTGAAAACCTTTTAAATTTTAAGTTAGGAATTTGCCGAATTTACTTCATTTTATATTAAATTCATTTTAATTTCGAGATCCGGCCTGGATGATTATTTTCCCCAATCTGGGAAATCCTTCTAAATTGGAAATTTCTGGTATTTTTTTTAAAATCGGGTTTTCGTCATACTGACCGTTTTGGCGATGTTTTGTCCGATGTTTATTTCAATGTGGTGACAAACTATTTTAAACCTCGAGTTTGTTGTTGACTTGGCGGCTTTTTTTTTTTTTTTTTTTTTTTGGAAAGTCAACAAAAAATCGGATCATTGACATAAAATTAACGTCAAATACTTGTGAAAAATTAACTTTTAATTGTTACCAAGTATTGGAACAGCTAATTGCCGGTCTCGATTTGGCGATTTAAGTTACGTTACCACTCAACGAAATTGCCCAAATGTGGTAAGCTTTCCACTCCAAATTTCATGCAACTTGATTGGTATAACAATCTTAAGTTAAATTTTTAGGCTTGCCACACAAAAGTCGCCAATAAACAAACCGGTCATTATATCATAGCTGTACCAACAACTTCTTATCAATATAGTTATTTCACGAAACTTTTAAAATCTTGAGAAGTTTTTTTTTTTTGTCTTAAAAATGTTGCACATTGTACAGGCCAAACCAATAAACTTGTTTTCATATAAAGAGTACGGGGGAAGAACCACTTGATTTTTCATGAGTCTTCCCGTAATTGTGTCTGCTTGGAGGACATTGTCCGACAGGAAACCGGTTTTCTTTCGGTTCTTCATTCGCGGTACAAACGTGTGACTCGTGTCCACTGATCTCTGGCGAGAATCAGGGTTGTTGCGAAAGAAAAAGCGAGTAACCGGTTTCTTTACACCAGTTTAGGCGATTTCTCGCTGTCATCGCCAAAGAGGCCTATTGGGGAAAGCCTTCTACGGAATCAAGTGGTTTTTCCCCTGTACTCTTCATTTTATTCTTACTTTCAGCGACTGCACGGGGGTCGGTTGATCGGTTGTTGGCTTTAAGGAATGGTATCTTTGAAAGCATGGAGTGAGATAAAAGAATAGATGATAATCAACCGACTGTTTAAAGATAACTGATGTCCACATATGTGCTAACCAATTTATGCTGGACATAGAAAATGAGCAGAAGTTGTAAGCACAAGAAGTGCGCCACTGCTTCCAGTTGGAGTTAGGCCATCATTTAATGTCCGCTAGGGTTCACGATTCAAAAAAACACTCAGCAGTTTGGAATAATGAAGATTTGTTACTTGAAGCAGATGGACGTAAGTAGACATTTTTGCATATTACTCAAAAGAATCGTTGACCCATAATTTGACCCATTTTCAATTTTGTTTTTTCATTTAAGTTAAGCAAATTCCTCACATATTTTTATTTATGCTATTATTTTGTTTGTTAAAAGAAATTTAATTTCTTGAATTTTGGGAAATGATTATGAATAACTGGCCTGTACTTTAAAATTATAAAAATTACAAATTTAAAAAAATATATGTGTGTTGCTGGAAAACATAATAGTCAGGGGACGGGTTTATATGTCTGTATCCCTCTGAGGGTTTAAATCTAATACTTTGTCCACCAGTTTTTGATAGATAAAATGAAATATATAAAAGCCTTTTTTTCTAACTTTGCCTGACACTAAAATATTAATTATACACAATGAACTAGTTAAGTTGTTTGAAAAAAAAAGAAGAGGTACACTTGTGGTGACTTAGTTATTTTAGGTAGAATAAGTTTATTTTCGAGCCAATGTGGCCAAAGGGGAAGTGTTTTAATAAAATATATCAATGCTATGGTATGATACATATATATTCCAGCTTGTGTGCTTGTTCATAGAACCGCTTATAAGCTAGTGGGACAGACACAGAAAGAAATTTTACAGTCACAAAGAAATGAATAACACATAGACAAATAACAACATTTATTGACTGTCACAAACATCCATGCCTGACCGGGATTCGAACCCGACCTAGTACACTAACCATTCAGCCACAGAGGCGGCATATATCAATGTACATTGATCGTTTTCTTTTTTGTGCTAAAAGTCATATTTATAACTTAATTTTTATTTAACCTAGCAAACTGAAGATTCACGAAGGAAAAAAATGTTGAAATCTTTTTGCAAACTGTTAATTCAGTAGAAATTCACATGTTTCGGTGAGAACACAAGACGTACCTCCTTCTACCAAAATAAGAGTTCCGCTTTTGAACATGGACATGTACATTTCTACAGTATAAACTGTTAACGTAAAAAATTAAAGTTTTTCTTCTTCTTGAATCTTCTCATGTATCACACGCAAAACTGAAGATATTCTCTGAATACTGAACTTTGCTCTTAATTTATGATTAAAAATGTAGATATTGTGTCATATAATATAAAATTTCCCGTTATAGCGATCGTAATTTGTCCTGCTGAAGATATATTGAGTGTCACTCATGACTTCTAGATGTTTTGAACAAGGACTGAAGGATATGTGTGTTCCAGTAGTCCTAACGTCAACTGATATAGTGCCGATGTACTACTGCAAGATATGTTTCGAGGCTGAATAAAAACAGCCTGCATTTGAAGTTCATGTCTTATAAGCATTGTATATAAGTGTAATCGAAAGTTATTGAATAAACCACCTTTCGAATTACCTCTCTAATGTGTATGTTTCATTGAAAGTGTATTGATTTTTTAATAAATATTTTCCAATTTAATATCTAAGAACTTAGATTTTTAATAACTCGTGCACTACGGGATACGTATTTTAATACTTATTTCAGTCATTTTGCTTTTAAAGCGTTCTGTATGATTAAAACGATTCTGAATGTCTTTTTTTAATAGTTTTAAAATTGGGAACTTATATAGAACTCTGTCTAAGAACTCAGAAATAGGAAATGTAAAGCAGTAAACCGTTAACTATTATGTCCAAAAGACTTGAAATGTGGAAAATTGAGATGATCTTTTACAGTGAAAAAAAGCATCATGTATGAAAAAAAACCAAAGAGCAAAAATGAAGAGTACAGGGGAAGAACCGCTTGATTTTTTAGGAGTCATCCCGTAATTGTGTCTGCTTGGCGGACATTGGCGGACAACCGCCAAAGTGGCCCGCCGAGGAAAGTTCTCTACGAAATCATCTGTCATATGTGTTTGTGTGTGTCTTGTGTTGTCCTACTTGACGATGGTTTATAAGCGGGTCCTTGCGACCAAGCACACAAGCCTGAAAATATATGTCACTAACCAACTCTACGAAATATAGCGGTTTTCCTCTGTACTCTTCAAATACCCATTTTGGCTATTGGCAGTTTTAAAAATCTTGGAGATTGCAACTTCGCCTAGAGAGTAACCAGTTTCAATTGAGCAGTTTGTGACTTGTGTTTTGAAAATACCAACGAAATCTTTCGAAATTAAAAAAAAAAAATCGAACATCTTATTCCTGCTGCATATATAATGCTTTTAATCAGGCACGTGAAGTTCAAATTTTAATTACTTGTCTTCGAAAACAAGATAACTAAAATAAAATTTTAGGAAGTATTTGCTGTTTACTTTTAAATACTTTGTGCTAAAACCGAATATTTCAATCGAAAAAGTTCCATATTTTCCCGTTTTCTCCTAGTTAAACAAAGATACAATTGACACAACGGCTTTTTAAATGCTACTTATAAGTACCGTTAGTAGACAAAGGGTTAAAAATAATGCTTTGCAAGTACTTTTAAAATAATTACTTTAAAAAGATAACATTTAATATTAACTAAGCGGCGCATCAGTGTAAATTGATTCTTATTGTCTTGAACAAGAAAAGAGATTTGAACTTTGAATCATTTATAAAATTGATGGTATTAGTTTCTGCACATTGGGGTCACTTCAGCTTTTGATAAAAGTCGTTTAGCACGAGGCGGTTAACCCATAGTGTAGCAATAACTCATACAGAGTCAGGGTTCTCTAAGTTTAGCTCCATAATCAACACAGAACGGTAGTTGATATATACACTACTATGCCAATTATCAGAAAGGTGTAACATCAGACATCTTTGTGTCCTTTGACAATCTGTTATAACTTGTGTCTAACCATTCAATTTTATAAATTCTTTTTTCGTTAAGATGATATAATTAAATACTTTTTGCAATTTTGTCCGTCAACTTGAACTACAAAAGTTTCGGTATTAACAGAAAAGTAAACTTAGTTTAAAACTTAGCTCATTCGTGATATTTCTGCAGAAACATTTAAGTTTTAAGAGGGGGCGGAGATAAGACTATATACACGTTATTGGTTTTTCTCACAAAGATTGTGAATTTGAAAACTATGTAAATTAAGAAAGAAAAAACCATTTAATTCAGACAACTACATACTAACATCCAGACTAAACATTTAAATAGAGTTAATTATCTAACAAGGAATCATTAATAAAAATGGAATTGTAATACTAGTTATTAACACCATATGTTTCACATTTCATATTTTTAAGAAAAATATTTTAATCAACACTTATTTTAAAAGAACCAGTAAGAAGAGAAAAAACAGAAATTTGATTTCAACTCCTTTATTAGAACAACTTTTATAAACTGTAGAACAACATGCAGCAACCTTCAAAAATTGTGTAACAAATACAGTTAAGACAATTGATAAATCAAATTTAGTGAAAGATCATTAAATTTCACAATATAGCTGGAAATGTCCATTGCAACTAGCAACACAAAATGATAGATGTAGGAATGCGTTAAAACACTAAAGGCCAAACACACCAGCCAAGAATAGGAATATTACAATAGAAATTACAAATTTTAATAAAACAACTTCAGTATTAAGTGCTGTAGTATTTTAAAACATTCCGTAGATATTTAATAACAAATATAAGAACATATAAAAAGGTTATCAGAATAATTAACCATAATTATTTAGGTGATTTTGTAATAAATTATTAAGTACAAATAAGTGCAGCTATGTTATTTAATTATTAAACAAAAATAGTATTTTAGATCATAATCACCGGTTAAATTTGTTCAATCTGTTTTTGATAAAGAATTAGCAAAACATATTTAGTAGCAAAATTAAAATGACTAGAAAGTAAAGAACAATTGTGAACTCCCAACTGTAGGTCAAAGGAAAAGCATTTTAATATCAAAAATATAGAGACCATTTTTTGTTCATAAAAAAAAGATACAAGTAAATTGGAATTAATTTCAATTACATTTCTTAACAATACTAATTTCAAGCTTGTTGTTCTTAAAAATTCAATTACTCGTATCTATTTATACCTACAACAAAGCCAAAAGGTTTTGAAAACCACAATAACACCGGAAAAGTAAAGATACTAATATTTTTAAAAAATATTATGCACATAAATAATGAATTAATTTAACTCAAAAGTACTAACTGCATTACAATAATTCAGTTTTAAGCTTTTAACCTTGTTAATTTATCACAAATATTTAAGCAATAATATAACCGGTAATAAGAATGTAGCATTAAGTAGTAACAACCAGTAATTCTCTCTAAAAATTTTGCAAATAAACAGCTACATTTTCCATATTAAACATAAGAAATTGGTTGATACAAACTTTTATAAATTAAAGCGTATTTGATTTTACAAAATCTTAAACTTCGACATGGAAAGATTTGTGGTTATAGATACTTCATTTATTTTACAATGATTTCAATTAGAAATGATTTATTTCAAATTATTCCGATTCATAGAAATAATTACTATTTTTGATACAAAGTTAAAATATTAAACAACCTATTAAGTAACTAAACGCCATTGAATACTTACAGATGGTTTGACTAGTTATTAATTTGGCAATTTCAACAAAATTAATGCAATATTTAAAAAATGATCTTATCTATAATAGCACAAAATACCCAATACAAATGTAATTAGTCTAGATTGTAATTAGTAAAAAAAACCATTAAAACAAGAAATAATTAAATATGATGTAGTTACTTAAAAAATGATTTTACTAAATGACTGTTAACTGTCATGGAAATAGAATAAGGACACCAATCACACATTTCAGTAAAAAAAATCTAAACATAATTTACTAGGAACATAATTAGTTAACGTATATTCAACTTTTACAGCTATAGAATAACATGTGTACAGTGAAATCACATTGCAGAATTCAAGTGTATGTATAAAATTACCTTAAATATTGCTTAAATTAAAAAAAACTATGGTCCGTAACGTTGACGGATATAATTTTGCACATTTGATAAAACTAAAATAAATCAATTTATTGACATCAACATTTTCTTAATTAAGATTAAATTTATTAGTTTATATGCTAACCTATATAAATTTAACTTTTTATTTTGTAATAAATATATTGAGCTATTTAGAAACCAATTTAATATGTAGTCTAAACAAGTAGGTTTGGAAATAGCATCCAAAATTCAATGTCAGAATCAAAGGCGAAAAAAATGGAAAAATAGGTTCTTATATTTTCTAATTACACAACGGCACAATTTAATTTTTTCAAGTAATCCTTCATATTTTTCAAAAACTTTAAATCATAAAGAATCGTATAACATAAAGATTAAAATAAGAAACTTATTTTGAAATTGATAATTTTAAGTCAAGTGGTATTATAGAAAAAAAAATATATACATACAAATCAAAACTACAAATTGTGACTGTACCGGTTAGGGTTATTAATTTCAAATTTTATATATATACAATTCCTAATCAAACTTGTAACTGCTATGAAACTTCGTAAGATCCTGAATAAGTGTCTTCTAATACCAAAGCCGGATCTGGAGCTATTTGTTCTTCCGATAGAGCTGCCTGTCAGGCTTTCCTTACTTCGTAAAACACCCAGCTGTTACGAATTAAGGAGCATACAACAACAAAACAAAAGGGACAAATTATGTGTAAAGTATCTCGAAATATGAACAGGTATCTAAAAAGCAACCATACTTGAGTTGAAAAAGTTTGTTTTTGACTTAAATAACCCTTCCAGTCCCAGTGATGCCATTTGGTATCATCACTTTCAATATTTTATTTTAATTTTCCAAATGTTTATGTCCCGTTATGACATCCAAACACAAATCATTCGATTCTTCACACTTTGTTCTATTTGGCAATATTTTACATTAATCTCAATAGAAGTCAGAACTAGTATTTTTTTATTTAATTTAGAAAATAGCTAACAAGCGTTTCACCTGATTTGTGAAAGTTCACTTCAGTTCCACATATTTAAAACACAATTTAAACTATTTCGGTTAAAATAATTACTAATTTTTTTAATATTATGGTCAGATACCTTAAAATATATATCTCGAAGTGTTTTCAGGTAATATATATATATTTTTATTTTGTTGTTTTCCACAGTTAAAAAATTTTGGCATTTCAAAAACCATATAAAAAATTAAAATCTAGTTCTTTAACTCTTAGTTTTGACCTAAAATAAGCTTATTTTGTGAATATTAGATGTTTCTGTAGTAAATTTTTGGGACTGAAAGGGTTAAATTAGAATTATAATATATAAAATTATAAAGTCTTTATTTGTGGTAAACTTAGCAAATCTTTATTTAACTCTATTAATTTTTTAAAAATAAGTGATATTTAGTTAACATACTTATAAGGGTTTGGAAAAAACTGTTGCGTTTGAAACCAAATTGTTTAGCTTTTTAACTCTGACTAAACTTTCTTTTGTTATTTTTTTATTCAACACTAAAATTACGGATTACTGAATCTCATGGGGTAATTATGACCAGTATATTTTTTAAAACAAATTTCGAAAGTTTAAAGAGAATATTAATCAAGTTCTTGGCACATTTTGTATTAAGAACCTTTTGTATTAAGAACCTGAAAAAAAGCTTTTTTTAAGCAAAAAGAAAAACTACAGCACAGTATGTTTTAAGCACAGAGCTAAGTAGAAGTTTAACCGAATTTGAGCTTTCTAATTTTAAGCATAATAACCGTTTCATTATTATGAAACAAAAAATTGAAATCAAAATACTAAGGAATTTAGAAAAACAAAGCTGTACACTTTTTTTTTGTAAAAACTATATAGTTTAAATTTCTTTTAAAAGAAAGGGGCTTAAAATAAACCATGGTTAAAAGCGATGAATCCGGATATTAATTGCAAAAAAAAATTTATTATAATGTGCCGTTATCATAAATTAAAATAGATTTAATCATTTTTCCCTATTACTTGTGAATTAGCGAAATTTGGTGGAAACCACAACCAAAAATTATTCTTATTGTTGGCCTTCAATTATCATTAAACTATCAATACTGGGTTATTTATTTAAAAAGAATTTTAAAAAAAAACCATTTGGTTTAAACTACTGTAAAAACAAAACCTGCCGAAAAAGGTCCTATTATGTTAAATATAATTAAATTAGCTGTTTGAATAAGGTACTAACTCCAAAAATTTCTAAATTTGTGTCTTGCCTTAAAATTATCTTTACATGTACCGCATATTGTCAGATAGTAAATCTAAACAGAAACCGGTAGCTTAATGGTCACATTTACATTGAGATTATTCGTTACTTTGAATAAGATACAACCTCCACGACTTTTTACAACTTTGAATTAATTTTTTTCGAAAAGTCAAAACAACTAACCTTTAGCAACTAAGTGGCGAATTAACTAAAAACTGTTATTAAAAGTTTTTTTAAAAAAATCTTCCGAAATTAATGAATCAGAACAACAGAAATGTTGTTCGATTTCACATTTTTGGAGTTATTTTGTTATTCAAACAATCGATTCAATTTCTATCTATTTTGAAATCAACTTTTAAAAAAGGATACTTTTCCATGAACGATGGCACAAACGCAGAATGGCTTTTAAACGTAACTTTTACAGGCAAGCTGGACAGAACGTTTTCATACGCCTTGAGAGACTCCACACAACCTTCTCCAAGAGCCTGCAACAAACAAATTAACGAACTAATACAGTATAACCGTGATAAGCCAATCTAATTGGGACCGGAGGCCAGATAATCGAAAATTTCGTATAATGGCGAAATGTCAGAAAATATATTATAACTCCAGTACTGAGGAGCGCGAAATTTGTGAATTATAAAGATTATATAAAGGTTAAAAAGATTATGATATAAAGGTTATGTTGTAATAAAGATCAACATAGTAACATAATCATATACTTTATTCTATTAAAGTAGAGCTCCTTCACGAAAAATATGTTTTTTTTTTCATCTATTACATTCAATTTGAAGTTTTAGTTACTAAAAACCCTCATTGATGACAGTAGTAAAAGTGTATTCAAAATTAAAGAGTGAAGTTATTGACTGTTGTGAAATGACGTCTTTGGCAGTAATCAAAGTATAATAATATTAGTAATACAGTAGACGCCGCTTAATGCGATCACATCCGGACGAACGGGATTTGATAACAATAACCGATTGATTACAATACACGAAAAAAAGTTTTAACTAAAAAATTATTTTTTACATACGTATTAAGATAAAAATTAATTTTAAATTGGAAATTGTTGCTGTAAAACTATATACTATTTAATAGAAATTAATGCACACAAAGAAAAAGAATTACTGGTTAGTTACATATTTAATAATGAACTTTCGAAAACAATACAAAAGGTTAATTATTAACTGAAAAAGAAATCTTCAATTGTCGATTGATCTTTCGAAGCAAGTCATTTACGAATCGCTCATAATCATAATGTTTATGAAAGTGTTCAGCGTCGGCTTTGTTTTGCACACCTAAGAGTAAGCAATAAAAAGTTTTCCTTCTTGTTTTTATTGATTTCAGGAAAATAAAATTTACATATAAACTGATAACAATAAACGAACATTTGATTATAATAAACGATGATTTTTCAATGTATTTTGATATAGGTGGACGGGACTGAGCGATTTTGATAACATTAAACGATTGATAACATTAACCGTGATCACATTAAGCGGCGTCTTCTGTAAATACAAATAAATTGTTTTGGAAAGAATAATTATAGTTCAAAAGGGTTATTTCAAAATATATTTAGTAGTTTCCTAGTCATTCTTATAAAGACAATTTTAATTAAATCCTGTAAGGCTAAAATTTTACATTTATATGACATTCAAAATGCTTGTTATATATCTTTCTTGGGTTCTCTCGGCAAAATTAAATCTTGGCATACATTAACATCCACAGAAAGCTCAGATTCTTTAATCAAAATTGGTAGCGAGAGTCAGCAAAATGGCTCCACAAGAAATGGCTCTCAGTTCTGGGGAATATGCCGAGTCTGCAAAGGCTTGACTGCCAATGTCGCAGCCCCATTAGAGAGAGCATTTGGTTGAACCATTTTTCAGGTTTTGGATGTAAAAATCAGGGTAATTGTTCCAAATACCAAATACATGGTTAAACATTTCACACAGGCTTTGGACTTTACACAACAGCCGATATGAACTAATTTTTTTAGCGAAACTTAGTTTTAAATTTTTAAGTGGGTAGGATAAAGAAAGGATTAATAAGAAAATCTTAAGAATAAAATAATTCTTACATGATTCAGATAATATCCATCATCTTTCAGCACTTCCAAGGATTTGTTTATTATTTTTTTCACAAAGTCCCACAATTCACCTACAATAAAAATCAATAAGAATTAATAAATACACACGTAAACAGAAACAATTCATTTTGTGAAATAAACTCATTTAATTTTTATTCTTAAAAAATCATAACTAGTCTAAAAAAATACAATACAAATAATGCAAAGCATATTCTTCGCGGCTTTAAAAGTTATGAAAAACGATACTTAGCAATACTTAAAGCATTTGAAAAGTTAATATTTTAATAAATCTCAATTAATGTCTCAAATCTCATTTAATCAATCCTATTAAGGTTAAATATTAATTCAACTACAAACAAAAATAAATAGCTGTTTCTTATTTATTAGTATTGTACAATTAATACATGTCCAAAGTTTGATATCCTATATTTATCTGAATTTTACAGTAGAAACAGAAAGCAAATAATTTTTAAAATATGAAGTTTGGATAAAAGAAAATTCAAGTTTTTCAAAATTTAAATCTAAGAAAAAACAGACTACACACACAAGGAATTTAAAAAATAATCATATTTAAGGGGGAATGGGAGCGCTGGACAGGGGGTCTCTAAACTCAAATGCCTCGATGTTAATCCAAAGGGGAAAAAACTATTTTCTCTGCCACATTTCTCCGGCCGTATTGAATATTTTTACTAACTATTTTTTTTAAATAATAAATGTAAATAACATACAGGTCTCTATAATCCCACTTTTAAAAATTACTTTGAATACTTTTTATCGGGTTACTTATTGAAAATTTTTAAGAAATTTCAAACCAATTTCAAAAAAGTGGGATTATAGGGATCTGCAAGTCAGCTACATTTATGACAAAAAAGATTCACTTCTAAAGATATGCAATACAGCCGGAGAAATGTGGCAGAGAAAATATTTTCTCCATAGGATTAACACTGATGCACTTTGCTTTGGAGACCCGCGATCCAACGCACCCATTCCCCATTAAGGCAGAAAAAATAAATTGGTGTACTTTACCCTGAGGCGATGTAGCTATAGGAATGTCAGTCAAATCGTTAATTATCACATCGAACTTTCGGCCGTCTTTCTTGTACTCATCCAATTTCTTGAAACAATCATCCACAATAACCTAAATATTTTATAAACATTTTAGGGTTGTTTAAAAAAAAGTCCTTTCAGCTATGCGCAAAGAATGAAGGCTTTTACAAGCCTTATCCCACAAATCATATTTTTAACTATTTCAAAAATTACTATAATTATAATTACTATAAGATAAATATTAAAACAATTAAGCACCTGAAGGATTCAGAAGTATAAAACTATGAGCTTGTAAGTTTATAATACATAACCTACAAAAAATTTATTAGATAATATTTATGTTAATAGTAATTAATATATAAAATATTAATTACTAACTATTAATATAAAATAATATTTTAAAATTATAATATTAATATTTAGAAAATTCATTAACATTTTTAAAGTTAGATTTTGTTAAAATCATTTATTACAGAAATACTAATTGCTTGCCAGAAAAATCAATATTTTTAATTTTATGCTTGTTAAACAAAATAATTTAGCTACCACACTACATTTACAATGCAAAAAATGGATAAGGGTAACGTCCGTCCGCCCCCACAATCATTGTCCAAACTACAAATACATCTTAAGACAAGCGTGATAGGTCAAAAAACTTAGCGCATAGAAACTAATCTTAAAAATTTAAGAAAAAAGTGCATATTAAAAGTATAACTTCAATTATTAAAAACTGCAAAATTTAATACCTACCTAAAAAGCATAAAGCCATTTTTAATGAAATTATGCAATGGGAATAATGGAAAATAATTTTTTTTTTATAATTCGATATTTTAGTTTGAAATTTACATTACAATCTCATCCTACAAAGTTTAATAAAATTAGAACCATTAAAACATTTATTTAATATATAAATAGTAAAGAACCTACATGGTAATTCGGACCAACCAAATTGTCCAAAGAGTCACCACAACAGCCCCTTAGGTGCAGACGGCATGCATCGATAACCATCTGGTCTATGTAATGTAAAGTTAAAGACAAAAAACAAACGAAAATTTCACAAATTAAAGGAAACATTGAATTGATACAAAGTATTTTCAACTAATATGGAAAACTAATTTAATTTACTTATTAAAACTAATTTTAAGAATAACTTACATAAGTAAAAAATGTTAAATTAAAACCTTTCACTTTACAAAAGGTAAGCACATTCAATAAAAATTAAAATATTTTGAGTATTTGTTCGTCGTACAAAACAAGTAAGGGTACCTAATAAAATCATAAAGTAAAAAAACACCTTAGGTTGGGTTAGGTTTCGAATTATCACACTAAAGCTACACGAGGACTATTGGCGATGGGCGTCGTATTTAAGAACCACAGTCAAGTGACGAGCCGACACCCGAGTAGGCACCCAACGCAACTGTTAAGGGCGACATCGTACGCAGCTTTAGGACTTTGAAGGATGTTTAATGTGCACTCTTACACAAGGATACTTTTAACTGCACGAGCCGTTTATAGGTCGGCAGTTATTTTGGCGAGTGCCTAACCGACTGGGCTCCCCAGCCTCCACAATTATAGTAATGCGCCATTCTGTTCAATGTAATCAAGCATAACGAGCGGCAAAAAAAATATATGATTTTGTTGAAGCCTAGAAAATCGTAAACTTGCCGCAAAGTTTTGCTACTTTTTATCAGCATTATACAAATGGGACATCAATAAGGAAACAAGTCATTTGAGAAATTTTTACATTTAAAGATTAAAAAATATGTCTTGTTAAATAGGAGATCACGTTAAATAAAGTCTGGGATAAAAGGGATCCTAGCATCTGTAGCGGCGATACTACATACTCAATTTTATCAAAATGAAAAGTGTATTTTGGTTAAATTGTATTAAGATCATTTTGTATGTAAATATTACCTTACAAGAGTTTCCAACTAAGGGACCAATCACGCTTTTCCTCCTGCCTTTTCACTATTTGTTTTTACCCAAGTTAGGTTGGCACCGAGTGTAGTACATATCGACAATTAGGAAATAAACCATTGAAAACTCAACTAATAACTGTTACACAACGCCATTGCTTAACCTTTTCAGTCCCAAAAATTTACAACACAACAGAAACATCTGATATTCACAAAATAAGCTTATTTTAGGTCAAATATACGAATTCCATAAGAAAAAAAATTCATTTAAATTTTTTTATATGGTTTTTGAAGCAATGCCAAAATTTTTCAACTGTGGAAAACAACAAAATAAAAAATATATATTACCTAAAAACACTTCGAGTTATATATTTTAAGGTATCTGACCATATTATTAAGAAAAATTTAGTAATTATTTTAACCGAAATAGTTTAAATTGTGTTTTAAATATGTGGAACTGAAGTGAACTTATCAAAAATCAGGAGAAACGCTTGTTGATTATTTTCTAAATAAAAAAAATAGTTATGACTTCTATTGAGATTAATGTAAAATATTGTCTGATAGAACAAAGTGTGAAGAATCAAATGATGTGTGTTTAGATGTCATAACGGGACATAAAAAATTTGAAAAAAATATTGAAAGTGATGATGCCAAATGGCATCACTGGGACTGAAAGGGTTAAGCTTCTCTGGAAATTAGGCAGCATTTACAGGATTTTATGTTTGCTTATAAAATTAAATCAATAATCAATCATTAAAAAACAATGTTTGAATTTCTTAACAGATGGGCATTTTAACATATCTCTGAAATTCAATCAAAGAGTAGTAAACAAAGAAAACAAAATCATTATCAAAGCAATAGAAAAGAAACTACTTATGTCAACCATGTGTTAAAACAGTTAAATATTTCTACAACAGAATAAAATCTATTCAAAAAGGATATATCGACCATTGTAACAAATTTAGGGTTCTCTTTCAGCAGCTCGTGAAGTAATCCACCATCCCCGCCCCCGAGAATCAAGACATCTTTTCCGGTGTAGGAGATTACGCCGTAGTTCATAACGCCACGCGTGTAGCTCAAGTCGCAATCGCCAAGATCTGGAATCAAAATGTTTTGATATTAATATTTAAATCAAAGAAAATGGGTGGGCAAGTAGGTTTGAATTATCATTGCACTAGAGCTACAAGAGGGCTATTGGTGAAGGGCGTCTTAATTTAGAACCACAGTCGTGACAAGCTGATACCTGAGTAGGCACCCACTACAACAGGTAAGGGCAACATCATACGGAGCCTTGGGAGTTTGGAGCGTATTTAATGTGCACTCAATCTATTATTATTCATCGGACACTTTAGGCTGCACAGGCCGTTTATAGGTCAGCAGTTATTTTTGCAAAACCCAGACCCGAACATGGGACCTTCCGCATGCTAGGTGAATGCCTAACCGACTGGGCTCCCCAGCCCTCAAGAAAACGGAAAGTTGAACGAATTTAATAAATGAAAGCGATTAAAAATAAAAACACTAGGTTACATTGATATACAGTGGTGGCCAAAAGTGTGGACACTTTTTGAAAGTTTCATGCCTTTCAACTGTTATCCGTGTTCTTGCATTGATTAAATTTCGGTTAATACAAACAATTAAATATTAAGTTGAAGGTAATTTAATGTAGAATTTCATTAAAAAAACAGAATTTAAGTATCTGTATTACAAATAAAGTTATACTCATTTTAGTTCAACAAACAAGCACAATCAATGGATTCTCTTATGCTGAAATTGCAATACAAGTTGGTGGTTCAATGACTTTCAAAACTAAGACAGATAATACTATTAGTTGCATAACTTATTCGCAAAACAAATATTGTAGTACTGTATTTATTTTTAATTCTACATTAAATTAGTTTGATGATGATGTTGTGTCCATGGATATAGATTATATGGGACCAAAGGGCTCATAGACGGCTTCAGCAATCTGCACACAGTGGTCCTCATAAAGATTAAATTACTTTTAATTTGATTCACAATTGTTTAATTTGATATACAATTAATATATTCTGTAATCACACAAAGTTGAAAAATATGAAACTTTCAAAAAGTGTCCACACTTTTGGCCAAAACTGTATATACAAGTTGATACTACTGTAAACACTGAGTCACAATCATAAAGATTTAAAATCTAACAGCTAAGAATGTTAGTTATTTAAAATCTAACTGCTAAGAATGTTAGTTATTTAAATCAAAGTGCCAACAACACTTATTTAAATCAAAGTGGTAATCATACGAAAGTTTAATGTAAGGTATGTGAAAGTTTCACTGCGATCCAGCTGTTCACTGAAAAGAGAACATGTTATTACAGAGAATAGTAGTACAGGGTGTCCGTAAAAGAATGTCCAAGTTTTAATAGTATATTAAAGGAGTTTATTTTATACTAAATGTAACAAATCATACATGAATTTAAAAGGAAAACTAACCTAGTTTTTCCTAAAAGTGCTCAATTGGTGCGCCTTTAGTGATACGGCATATATGCAAACGAAAGTGCAATTCTTCCCATATTGTCTGCAGCAATACTGGAGTAAAATAGAAGCAACAGCCTGTGCAACTGTAAAAACGATGTAGCGGTACAAGCGCATGCGTTTATCCGAAACTATTGCAGTTATTCTTTATTCGTCACTTTCAACCACAACTGTTGAACGATTACAGCTGATACTATTACAATTTGGTTTGGTTTGAATTATCGTTGCACTAGAGCTGCACGAGAGCTATTGGCGACGGGCGTCGTATTTTAGAACCACAGTCAAGTGAAGAGCCACACCTGAATTGGCACCCAATGCAACTGTTAAGGGTGACATTGAACGCAGCGTTAGGACTTTGAAGGATATTTAACGTGCACTTCCTTACAGGGGATATTATTGTTCGGACATTTTGGCTGCACCGGCCATTTATAGGTCGGCACTTATTTTGTCGATGCCCGGATCCGAACCTGGGACCTTTCGCATGCCAGGCGAGTGCCTAACCGACTGGGCTCCCCAGCCAGCTAGTTTCACAAGAGGTTAAATGAGATAGACCTTACTCTGCAAGTCATCCAAAATGAGGCAGTTCCCCAAGGTAGGCGACTGGAGGATCTTAATGTTCTGGTAGGGGGATTCAGCTTCGTAGACCACCTTGTTGAAGTCGTACTCCAGAATTCTCTCGTCGGCTGCAGTGAAGTAGAGAGGAACGGCCGATCCTCTCTTCACCACTGGAATCCTGAAATATAGATGTGGAAAAGCATTCACAACAATTCAACACTGAAAAAAACATCTAGGCACTTGAACTTTAACTCTTTAAGTTTATAATTAACCCTTTCAGTCCCAATGACAATTTGGCTCCAGCATTTTAGAAATATTTTCCGGATTGTCGATAACCATTTATGATATCAAAAAGCACATCATTTGGTTCTTCAAACTTTTTTTACAAAAGAAAAAAAAATTATTAATCACAATTGAAGTTAGCCCTATTATTTATTGTAGTTTTTTAGCCTTATTATATTTTTTATAATTATCAGAAACATGATGCCAAATGGCATCACTGGGACTGAAAGGGTTAAATAAAAATCAATCAACATCATGTTAATCATCTTGCATATCAATCATTATTGATAAGTAAATTATAAAAAAACAATATAAAATTTAAAATTTCGATTACAGGAACTACAACGTAATTTTTTCAATTTTTTTTTATATATTTGTACATTTTTCATTAATATTTTGAAATTGAAATTTCATAATTTTAAATAAAGAATTTAATTCTACAAATTCAGTAATTTTGTTTTTAAAATAACAATTAAAAAAAGTGCAACCAAAAATTTAATTAAATAACTTTTATTTGAATAGCCTTTCAAATGTAGTTTTTTTTTAATTTAAATACTTCCTTTTAAAAATTTACACAAGATTTTACTTTTGTATTGTGTAAACATGATAACAAATAAAGTATAGCTGCGCCCATGGGCGTGGCTTCTGTGAAAGGAAACTATGAATTTAACTATAGGAATAGGCACTGAAAGGTGAAGTAGCAACAGCTTTATGATATTTAGATTACATTAATTATTAAACTTTAAGTATTTAAAAAACTAAACTAGGGATTTTATTAGAGTCAAATTAAATTTAATTACATTTCAAAATCATCTAAAGTATAGTTATGTTCAAAAAATTTCAGAAGTTTAATTGTTGCAGAATTGGCCAACTATTTTAAATAATTTATAGATACAATAACAAGTATTCCATACTTTTCGACACGAACTTTGAATTCTTTGAAAAGCTGCTTTCGGATTTCTTCAAGTTTCTGTAGAAAATAAATCAAACTTAGTAACAATCACTCAGTAGTAGTTTAGCAATAGTTTTGTCACTGATTTATAAAAAAAAGATCTATTATAGGCTATTGAACTGTAGAAATGATGTTTTGAACTGTAGAAATGAAGTAAAACAAACCACAACACATCCATTTTACAGGAAGGTCCCCTTCACACATCCATTCTCACTCGCATAGAGGAATTTTGATCGAGATCAAAGCATGATAACACTCTGATCTGGTACCCCCAGAGGTATTAATTTGGAATAGGAACATGGAGGACTTTGTGACCACGACATATTTAATGTGCCCCAGCCACCATTAGCAACACGGTGGTCTTTAACCGAATACAAGCGCCGGCCCAGCAAACATCAGAATTGCCAGCACCGCCCAGGACAGAACCCACAACACTATACTTATGCAGATCTTAAGTATGATATATAAGCTATGTAAATTATAATTTAGAGCAACCTACAGGCAACATGGTTTAAGTTATTAACTGTCATTTGACGTTAATAACTTAAAGTGTAACATTAATAAATTTAATTTTTTTATTATCTAAAATACTAATAAGATATTAAATATTACATTATATACATTTATTCACGTATGAAAGTTTTTTCAAACACTTATCGAGGTCGATTTCCAACTAGTTGAAATGCGGCTGAATTTGCCGAGAAAACTTTTTTTGTCCACATAGCATCTACTTTTTCGGGAAATGTGAATACATGTCCTTTATTGCCCTGCTTTCTTAAACCATAATTCGAAAGCTTAAAATATATTTTGAAACCTAATTAGTAAACATTAAAAAAAATTGACATTTCAAAAAGTTGAACTCTTCATGGAATTGCCCTAGTAATAGTATCATAGAACTATTGGTATCATGGACCGTTACTAATATTCCTAGTATAGACCTCTAGTACACTGCTCAAAACAATTAGGGGAGCACTTTGAGTACTTTTGTTAACCCTTTTAGTTCCAACGTTTTATTTTTTATTCCAAAATATAAAAATTTGTAAAATAGATTTATTATGCATTCAAAATGAAATGGTAAGAAACAAGGGGGAAAAGAATCTTAATTTTTTAACTAAAATTTAAGCATAAAAAATTGGAATCACAAATTATGATTATAAAAATATTTTTTTCAAAACTTTATTCGTTAAAAAAAAGTTTAAAAATTTTAGAAACATCTAAAAATGCAAACATAAAGAATTTAAAGTCAATTTATTTCATTAATTTTTGTTGGGAGTGAACTTTATTTTACTATGTTTTTCATATTTTATTTAAAATTCAAACAAACATTACTTAAATCTTCAAAAGACACGATTCTTCCATCGAACGATAGATAAGGTGGAGCTCAACTTAGTGAGAAAAAAATAGCAATAAAATAATTCCAAATGGAATCATTGGGGCTGAAAGGATTTAAACCATGTACATTCCCCTAATTCTTTTGAGCAGTGTAGATAGAATAGTATCATAGACAACAAATAATATTTATTTGCACTTTTTTTATCTACACTCAATGCCAACCCTACTTGGGTAAAAAAAACAAATAGTAAAAAGGCAGGGGTGACAATTTAACCAAAATACAATTTTCATTCTGATAAAATTGCAAAATTTTCTCAAATAATATTCAAATCTGCTAGACCTTAAATGAAATTAATGCTTTAAACATGTTTTCTGGATGGATTCACAAATAATTTAAGGAACTCTTTACATCCGCAGAAGGATCTTCTCCATAGCATATTTCCAGTAGCGGATTTCTAAAAAGGCTAGCTAGGCTAAAGCCTACGGCGGTAAATTTTCAACGGCGGAATTTTGTATGTTGAGGCAATTCTTTAAAAACGCAACTGAAGTTTAAGTATTCGAATACATTGGATTATTTGTTAGTATTTCACCTCAAGCCCTATTTTATGAAGCATTAAAGTAAGAGATCAGAAAAATTGCATCTAAATGATGAAAACACAGCATTTTTTAAACTTAATTTAGTAATTTAGGGGCACTAACTTTCATTGAACAACGGGTTATAATGAGATAAATCAAGCATTGGCGATCAACTTTTGAATGGTTTTTTACCCCCCCCCCCCACCTACCTTACAGGCGGCAAATTTTGGTTCAGCCTATAGGCGGCACATTTGGTTAGGTTAGGTTTGAATTAACCTCGAGCTAGAGCTACACGAGGGCTATTGGCGACGGGCGTCGTATTTTAGAACCACAGTCAGGTGACGAGCCAACACCTGAATAGGCACCCAACGCAACCGTTAAGGGCGACATCGTACGCAGCGTTAGGACTTTGAAGGATATTTAACGTGCACTCCCTTACACGGGGTATTATTCGTCGGACATTTTTGGCTGCACGGGCCGTTTATAAGTCGGCAGCTATTTTGGCGATGCCCGGACCCGAACCTGGGACCTTCCGCATGCTAAGCGAGTGCTTAACCGACTGGGCTCCCCAGCCCTCCGGCACATTTGAAAATCCGCCACTGCATATTTCTATTTACTCAACTTAGGTTGGCAAAGAGTTTAACTTACTGGGTTTAAAAGAGCTGCTTCTCCTGTCACACAATCTTCAAAGGTTAAGGTGACTAAACCATAAGGATAACTCTTGAATACGCAGCTTAAACTGTAAAGATAAATTTTATTATGAAATTATAGAATTGCAGTGATATCTTCATTTAAATATGGGGTGAGGCAAATAAAAGCGGCCCCAACCTGGAGATAAGAATACGATAGAAATTATGCCAAGTCAAAAACCAATCCATAAACAGGCTTGCTAACTGAAGCTATTGATCGATTCAATAGCAAACCCAAACAAACGCTTCACAAATTATTTGCCGGCAACTACTCTATGCTTTGAGAAGCTAGTTGAAATGAAATCTAAACAAGGTTTGTAGAGCTGATAAAAAAAAGTTCCCACTAGTGATTTGATTATTTCGGTCGTATTGATTGCAAGACACAAAATTTGCATTATGGGGCGTCTTCATACAATGCGAACTAAGATCTGAACTCGCCACTAGTCTATGACTAATGTAAAGCTAATCTGCTCCAACCAATGTAAAAACAGGTTTCAGGTGCCTTCGAGAGTTTTTCTCGCCAAGCATTTCTATGTATTCTTATCTCTAGACCGAGGCCGCTTTTATTTGCCTCACCCCGTACAGTAGTTGGGCAAGAAGTTAGTTTCAAATACTTAGATGAAAACTTTGAGTAAATAAAATGAATAATCATTGTGTCTTAGTTTAAAACCATGACTTCCAAATCATAACAATTTTGCAATTCGAAAAAAATCTAGACATTTTTTGAATAAATATAAAGTTGCAAAAACCATTTTAGAATATTAAGCAAAAAATACAACCACAGAGCATGCGCAATTGACCCAAGAAGGTATTAACAGAAATTCTAAATTGGAGGATTATTTTAGATGCAAGGCTTAGGTTAGGTTTGAATTATCGTTGAACCTGTTATAGGTTAACAAAGGGCATTGCAAAAAGTCCTACATTAACCTGAACTTCAAAGATTTTATATATAACTTAGAAAAAAAGCAGTGGGAAAATGTAAGCTAATAATCCTAAATAATCATGGAGACTTCTTAAAAGCAATATAAAATTTATTTGAAGATTAAATTAAAAAATAAATCATAGATGCCGCTACGGCACACAAATTCAGTCTAACTCATCTGAGTAGGTAGAAGCAAGCAAGTCAGAAGAAGAGCCAAAAGTAATAGAATCACACGGTATTTATATGTATCAATCTATGGGCGCGGTTACAGTGCATGAACACAGAGCAAAAACAACAAATTAGCATAAAAGTCACGTTTACTAAACCAATCAGTCAGAAAAATAACCTACAATGTGATTGCGTCGGGATTTAACTTCCATGAAAAAAACGTCCTACAAGAGCTACTAGAAATGTACGTTTTTCAAACCAAACAAATACAACTTAATAGTGATGTTCACTCAGAGATCATTCTAGGCGTTTTTCACGGGTGCGGCGCCCTACCCGCCTTTTTTTAATATAAATCCCGCCCTAAATGCCCTTTTTTACAAAATAAATCCCGCCCTCGTTGCCGATTTTCTTTTTAAAATGTCCGCGTTTTCCCGAGTTTTTCAAAAATTACTCTTATCCAACTTTCTTTTTCAAATATTTAACCCAGGTTATGTTATATTATACTTTTAAACCCGTTTTTCTAAACTTAATTATTAAAAAATACCTAAGATAATCAATTTTAGAATTAGATAGACGATCGAGAATTTTGAGCAAAAATAATGCCGTGACAAGGGGTTTCCACAACACCCCCCAACCTAAAAAAAATTCTTTCCTTCATTCTCGGTCTATATCGATGAAAACTTAACTTAAATTTTGATAAATAACAAGTTTAAATAATAGATTTTAATAATAAAAGTAAAATTTTTAATTAAAATTTAAAGGATGAATTAGGATTGTATTACAATAAGATGTCTTCAAATATCGACCAACGGGTGCAATCCCCCATTGAAAGAGGATCATCTTCATCCGGACCAAAAATATGCAGTTCATGCTTCCTGGTTTGATTATATTGCGGCCTAGTAATTTTTTAGAAATCTACTGATGACGTCACATTGCATAGACTCAATGATTGACAGTTCGCTGGCTTTGATGAGTTTGAATGATCGGGAAGAGTGTCGCACTACTTTTGTAGCTCTGGTACAGGACTAATTGGACCAACCAGAATCTTCTTCTAATCTATCGTTTTGAGTCGTGACCTTGTGATCACAAGAGAAGCTGAAATGTTATTTTTTTTTTTACTTTTGAGACTTGGGCTCTTTTTATTTATTTTGTCCTATACTGGGGTTTCAGATTGGTTTTAGTTTTTTTTTTTATGGAGTGTTGGCTTATACACACTATATATAAATAAATTTTTGTTTGCAATTACTAGTTCTTGAATTTTTCTGGAAAAAATTCTTGAATAGTATGCAGTAGAACTCCAATTATCTAAGCAATTGGAACCAAACCACGTTCATATAATTGGAAATTTGGATAATTGGGGAAAAGATATATTGTAATCAATTACTCAATGTTTTGTTGGGCTGTGAGATAATGAAGTTTTAGTTTCGGTTTAACCAAATCCAAATTATGATGTTGTTTGGGTTATAGCTTTTGTTTCAGTTTGAGTTGTATCTTTTTATAATAGTTTTTTTCTTTCAACTTATATTAGAATATTGGAAAAAGTGTACTAAATTTTTTATGGGATCTATAACAAACTCGGCCTATTTTTTTGTTTGTCTCTGTTGGATGTCATGCTTAGTAATATTTTTGGTGGGTACAAAAAAAATTACTAGACCTGACATTGAATAAAGAGGAACTGTAACAGGTAGGCCAAGTTTAATTTTTCTGGTATTCTTATAGTCAGCACCTCTTTGAATAATTGGAGTTCTGCTAAACTTGGAAAAAGTGTATGAACCATGCTTTTAATTTTAAATGCTAGAGCTGAATGCAAATAAAATCCATGTTTGTTTGATTAGTAGCATTAATGATTTTCACCACTTCGCTCGAGGAGATCTGTTTGCAGTTCTGGCTCGTTGTTAGGCATAAGTGCCTCATTATGTTCCTTCACTTACTAGAAAAGATGTTTCATAAAATGATGGAGTAGAAAACTAATAAATATTTAATTTGGTATGCGAGTGTATTTTCTATTTTCTAAAAATCCGAAAAAAACTATTTTATCGCATTTTATAGATGCCCTAAACTTTTTGCAAGTGCCCTTTTTATATTTAAAGCACCCTGCCCTTTTTTAATTCTAGAATGAACTCTGGTTCACTGAATGCTTATAGAATGAAGTGAACACATGCATTGTTTATGGAGGCGGAATTTTAAATCCATGCATGCACTACATGAAAACATCAAAATTGCTTAGGTGAAATATTTAAAAAGACCCAAAACAAATAAATGCAGTAAGTTAAGCATTTATTCTTATAAGTGTATTTTCCTAACAGAACCGGAGCTGCACGAGGGCCATTGGCGATAGGCGTCGTAATTTAGAACCACAATCTGACCAGCTGACACCTGAATAGGCACCCAAAGCAACCGTTAAGGGCGACACTGTACGCATTATTAGGACTTTGAAGGATTTTTTAACGTGCACTCCTTCTACATGGTATACTATTCGTCGGACATTTTTGGCTCCAAGGGCCGTTTATAAGTCGGCAGTTATTTTGGCGATGCCCGTATCCGAGCCTGGGACCTTTCGCATGCTAGGCGACTGCCTAACCAACTGAGCTCCCCAGCCCCATGCAAGACTTTAGTCGATAAAAACATTTTGAAAATGTTTCAATAGCAATAACAGGCATTTTTTACGAGCCCTGAATAATATATCTTACTAACCTTCCCTCTTCGTTACTGAAGACAGCAAAATAGGAGTCGCCAAACGCAGCTTCATACTTTTTAGTGAGAAATAAGGGCTGCAGGAGTTTTTCAACCGATTTCACAATGGTGGAACGTTTTTCTGAAAGGAAATTGCCAAATTAACAACCTACTACAAACAGAACAAAATAAAAAAAAAAGTATTACTTCATATAAATTTACAACACACTTTAAAGGCTGACAGTGCCTTAACACTCTAACAAAACCCTAGATAGTTTAATTTAAAAAGGTGTCTACTGTTTACAATACGAAATATTCAGTTTTATTTTGCAAATGTTGTATAACCAGTCTAATAACATGGTTGGTTGAGTTAGTATGAATTATCATCCCACTAGAGCTACATGAGGACTATTGGTGATGGGCGTTGTAATTTAGAACCACAGTCCAGTGACGAGCCGATACCCTAGAAGACACCCAACGCAACCAATAAGAGGGATTTTGTATGCAGTGTTAGAGCTTTGGAGCATATTTAACATGCACTTCTCTCTTCAGATGGTATTATTCGTTGAACAGTTTTGGAAGCACAGCCACACTGAAATTATATTCGAAGCCAACCTGGTTTTGAAAAAGCTCACAGGTTGAGGTTAGGTTTGAATTATCGTTGTCAGGGCCGGATTTCTAAATAGGCTAAGTAGGCTGAAGCCTAGAGCGGCGAATTTTTGGGGGCGGCGAATTTTACTGCTGGCATAAAAGCGGCATTCGGCATAAAAAATTATTGAAAGATACTAATCTTTTTGAAAAAAAAAGAAAAATAATTTACGTTTAGGTAAACGTATATATAGTTATAATATTTAGTAGCAAACATGGACGCTACGAGATTGATTACACCCTACCCTCAGATTTGGAAGTTAAAAGAAAAATTGTTAGAACATTTAAAAAATTCACCGTTTATTCCGCTTTCGATGTGTAGTGCATAGATGATTCTTATACGTAGATAGAAGAAAAATAGCCAAGAAAACTATATCCAAGATATCTTTATAACAGAAGTAGGGGAAGGAAAACACCAATCAGACGTCGAACAAAAAAAAAGCGGAAAATCGACCATAGCCTACAGGCGGCAAATCTTTAAATCCTGCCCTGATCTAGCTACACAAGGGCTATTGGTGATGGCTTCGTACATTAGAACCGCAGTCAAGTGAGGAGCAGACACCTGAATATGCACCCAAAGCAATCATTAAGGACGACATCGTACGCAGCGTTAGGACTTTGAAGGATATTTAACGTGCACTCCCTCACAAAGGGTATTATTCATCAGACATTTTTGGCTGCACTGCCGTTTATAGGTCGGCAGTTATTTTGGCGATGCCCGGAACCTGAACCTTTCTCATGCTAGGTGAGTGCCTAACCGACTAGGCTCCTCAGTCCTCCAAAGGTTAAGGAATTGGTAGAAACTTACTGTACCCTTGGCGAACTTTCAAAACCGCGTCAAAAGTCCAATCGAAATTGACAAATAACAGTCTGCTAGAAAAAGTCATTGTTGCAAAGTCAAAGAATTCATCAGTTCAAATTAGACTGGCTGCCATAAAAAGAATTATTTATCGCCAAATCCGAAATAATTGCTCCAAGGGATACCGTACAGTAAATCTGATCCGAGGAATTCAACATTTAAAACTAGAATACTTAATATTAAAATATTTACCTGGATCAGCCAAGCTACTTGAATCGAACTGAAGATCAATCATACAAGTTCGGGTTTCCTGCATTTTGGAAGAGCTAAAACGAAATTTGAACGTTTAAAAAGAAATATAATAAAGACAAAGAGTAAACACAAACTTATAAATAGTTAATAAAATAATAGTGAACAAATTTTGAGGCCATTTAGTGAATTACGGTGAAAAAAGAAAGGCAAATATTATGCAGCACTTTAAGTAAACATTAAAGTCTAAATGACACTTGAGAAACAGACCAAATAGTTTAAAATACATATATTTCTGCACAAAATTTCGATTGAGAGAGCAATGATACAAGTATAGTTTTTAGAGGCAAGTTTTAAGGATATTTATAATAAAGAAAATGGCTAACTCTTTATTTCTTTAATTTGGAAAAAGAGGAAGAAAATATTGAAGATTAACTTTATCTTAAATATAGATAAAACGTGGTTTTTAAGTTACCGGTTATGAAACAAGCGACGATATGGAACAAATACAGACGATACGCAAAGTGAAAGTAGTGGAAGTGAAAGTTGTTTCTCGACAGTTATTCATAAAAGGTGTACGTTTTTGACATTGCCACTCAAAACCCAAATTCCCACTCAACACTCAAATAAAATAAATGTTTAGCTTACTTGGGTATTGCATTGAATCATTTTTATTTACAACTTATTCCGAGATTTTTGTGTATCCACAAAGTCTCTCAAAAGTTTTAGGTGACGCAGTGAAAAACAGCATTAGATGCAAACAGCTACACCTGAGCAGACGCCAAAAGGAAATTGTAGGGGGGAATCCTCGATTCATCTAGGATAGTCCCGAGTACACTGAAACAGACGTGCTCATTAAATCTGTGGAGTACAAAGTCCCGTAGGTGTTAGCGTAAGATGTCGCTCGAAGTTCGGTTGGGTGCCCACTCAGGTGTCGACCTTGTCACTCAACCAGGGTTTTAAGTTACGAGACGTTATTAAATGTGTTTTAGCTGCTTATAAGGAATGCTAGAAATAGGCAAGCAGCCAAAAACGTGCCTAAACACGGTGGCTCGTATTTTTAAGGCCGTTGCTACACGGCCGCCAGGAAGTCAAATAGCAACCAATCATATCGGTTCCGCCTGCCGTATACGACAGTCGTAACCTCGTCCGACTGTCGTAGCTTTAGAAACTTTTGTCCAGATGGAAACCAGATTTGGCATTATATCGCCACTTGTATTAATGTATTAATTTCTACAATGTTTACGAAATTGGAAATTTCCAAGCGGTTGCAGTGTGGTACTGTTATTTTCTGAATACATAAATATGTTTTTTAACTTTTATAGGAATTATAAATAAGTTTTTATGCAAATTTAAACATTTGTTGATAAATAATTAGTTTTTTTATGCAAAATTATATAAATTAGTTTTTTATGCAAATTAAAAAAAATCATGAATAATTAGTTTTTTTAATACGTTTTTGGTGTTTCTTGGAAACTGATGTTCCCTTCAACAAATAACAATTGATTTAATTAATTTATTAATAAATTTAGTAGAATCATTTTGCTTGCTATAGGTTAGGATCAAGGTATCGCTATACAAACCAAAGAACTTCCTATAAAAAAAACTTAACATATTTTCTATGCTTTTGGCAGTGGTGGCGCTAGGAATTCCCCGACGGGTGGGCTAGCTTACCCCGACGGGGGGGCTTCGGTATAATTCAAAATTAAAGCTTTTTTTAGCATATTCATTCTCGAATTGGTCCAAATATAACCAACAATCAACATCAAACCTTAAAAACATCGCATGGTTATTATTAATATTCACAAATTAAACAAAAAACACAATCTAAAAAATTTATGAATCGATTAATACCTTTGTTCAATTATAAAATTCGATTTCAAACTATCTTTTTAAAGCTAAATGAGCTACTATTCATATTTTTTCAACTCTATACAAATCCTCAAAAATTTCCACAAAACAAACAGTAGCATGCTTTGCCAAATAATTGTTCAGGGATGCATATTTTGCCAAAAGGTGTACAAACATATATGGCTCTGAAATTTTCCAATTGGCTAAAAACGTCTAGTTTTACCTGTTTTTAGAGGTATGAAGCCCCATTTTTCTTTATTTAAACTAATTTAGGCTAAAATTACTACATTTTTTAGCTCCAATTATACCCTAATGTTGGTAAATTCAGCTAGTGCTAATTCCTTTACGAATATGTACAGGTATTGGACTACTAAATCAATGGGAAGTTAGTCTAAGATTCTTCCAAATTATATATATATTTTGCATTTTATCTCCAAAATACCGTGATAGTGGTACACATGGAATGAAAACCTTTAGAATATGAAGAATTAAAGGATTGGAATCTCTGTTAAAGTTGGCTTTGACTTGAGCTTCCGTCTTTAATCCATTTTGAAAAAGGTTCAAATATTTTAATTATTCAAAGGAATAGTTGTTCAGATCATTTAATGTACAGTCGATTATTCTTCGAACGTTGCATGGTCTAAATAAATTGTCAAAATATATTTTACTTTAATTAGTTCATAAGAGTCATTAAACTTAGTGTTGTTTCAATGTTTAGAAAAAAAGAACCATATATACTCATTATTTACACTTTGACAATTGAGAGTAATAAAACAATAAGGATTTTCATATTTTATATAAAAAAAACCGTACCAAAATTTGAAAGCAGTTTTGAAAACAGCATTTAAAGAGATTTCAAATTGCGTAGTATTTTTTACTTGCGGAGACGAGTACAAACAACAAATTTACTGCTTTTTCTTCAATTTTAACACAAAAAATATCAATAATCGAGGAAATCCATTATTTTTAAAATAAAAAAATATGTATTAAAATACTTCCAAAAAAATCCAATAAAATTAATTGAGGTTAAACGTACAGCTGTGGAAATAAAAAAGTACCCACTAGTGGTTATTTTGGCCGTTATTCATCCTATGGAATCGGACCTTTTCGACATTGTGAACAATTAACATTCTGAGTTAATTGCATGACACAAAATTTGCATAAGGGGCTATCTTCATATTAAAAATGTTACTAACTTTAAAATTTCTTTTAGCACACCCCTTTACCCCCTAGCAACACCCCTTTTTGAATCCATATTTCAAATCTATGACCTATGCTAAAACGAAATGCCAAATTTTGTTAGTTTTTAATCATTATTAGAGGAGTTAGAGACGTGCAAAATTTTGGTCCCATAATGTTAAATGAGTTGCACATAAAAAACTATCCCGATCTATAAATAATTAAGATAACAAAACGAATTTTTTACTGAAAAGAAATTATAATAACCCAAATAAAATGCATTCAATATTGGGGTATTTAAAGCAGTTTTTATATTTTTAAATAATTTTTATATTAATTTTTGAAAAAAATATGAATAGAAACCCCTTAATATTTTTAAAGAAATAAATTTAAGACAGGAAGTTTAAGCGAAATCCCAATTTTTAAAAAATTTTATTCATAATTTGCTGAGTAAATCACAAAATACTTTTTAATCACCCTTTAGGGGACTGTGTATAAGATTACGTGTGTAATTGATAAATAAAGACGGCCTTGCATGCATGCTTGTCATTTTAGAGATGGTCCCCAAAAGGTCCACAAGTGATTCGATTGAATAACTCGTCAAATATTCAGCCAAATGTAACAAAAACTAAGATTTAAGGGTTTTCAAGAGTGCTTAACAATTCTAAGTTATTAAAATTGGGTGTTGCTATTGGAAATTTCAAAGTTCGTAATATTTTTAATATGAAGACGGCCCCTTGTGCAAATTTTGTATCGTGCAATTAACTCAGAATGTTAATTGTTCACAATCTCAAAAAGGTCCGATTCTATAGGGTGACTAACGGATGAAATAACCTCAAGTGGGTACTTTTTTATTTCCACAGCTGTACCACAAGTAGTGTGTTCCCTTACATTCTTATTATTTATCCTGACGAAAAAGCAAATCGTTTAAAAGTGCACAAAGTAAATCCGTTCGGAAGAAATCTCTTGGTGGTAATGGACCCTCTTGCGAAGGAGGCTATGCACCCCCCACGAAAAGTTCCCCGAACCCATAAATTTGTCAGTAGTGGGGTTTTGTTTTCCCAGCGTTTAGAGGGTTTCAACAGCTACCCCCCCCCCCCGTTTGGGGTGGTGGGACGATAAAAAAGAAGTTACATTTCGCCGCTTAGGGGTATGCACTCAAGGTCAATTGAAGAATTGTACGAACCACGACTTGAAATGACAGTTTTGTAAAATGCGAAAGAGTGTTGAGTTTTGAAACCGTTGAAAAGGCTTTTTTTCCCGTCTCAAATTTCTCCGATATCGTAAGTTAGTTTTACCCCGACGAAATTTAAAATTTCCCCGACGGGGGGGCTAGCCTTCCCCGACAGGGGGGCTTGAGCCCCCCTAGCCCCACCGCTGCCGCCGCCCCTGGCTTTTGGGGTTTTTTTATGTAACGGATTCGCTTAGTCTCACTCTACTTATATCAAATTATATATTCCTTACATTTGGGCGTAGTAAAATTACCTGGTGGTACAGGTACTCAAGTATAAAAAGTCTGTTACAAACTAGGTTACCTTTTGTGTGGGTAAATCTTGAACGTGAAAAACCCCTCCTTAGCATTAATTAATATACACTGATCAACGCAATTAGCGAGCACGTTTTACTTCCAACTTTTACTTCACTCCCAACTTTTTAATTTTCATTCTAAAAATCTAGAATTTGTGAAATTAGGTTCATAATACATCCGGAAAGAAATAGTAAAAAACAGGAGAAAAAACTTCTAAATTAGAACAGCAATCTTTTCAAAACTTTATTTGTTAAAAAAGAAGTTGAAATCTATTTTTAAACATCTAAAAAATGCAAGAACACCCTAAATTGACCCTAAAAAATTTTGGGTCAATTTATTTTCTAAAACTGTCTTAGAAAACCGATAAAGAAAAATTCACAAACATGATCATCCCCCCCTGTATAATTCTTTGCCCCCTCTAAGTAAATTATGTAATGCATTCCTTATCACATTTATTGCTTCATCATGTTGCGACTTTCTAACGTAAACTATCTGTTGCAAAGTGAACTTTTTTGTTTTTGAATAAATGAGGTTCACAAAATGCATCTTCACCATGTATATTATATGAAGATTTTGTTTTTATAAATCCGATTTACAAATTATACAGGTTGATTTGACAACAATTTTGCTATATAATTTTTTTTTTTAATATTAATATGACACTAAAATACTAAATAGTTTTTATACCTTTATTACCACAAAGATAATAATTACGATTATTTCTCAATTATTTGTTGTTTATTATGAGAGTTATAGGAAATATAATGTTTTGATTTAGAAATTTTGTCACATTAGCTTTAGGCACAAGATTTTAAAGATAATTATAAACATTAACAATTTATATTCTGATAAGTTAAAATCTTAGAATATAAGGGAAAGCAACTGCTTTATTGAAAAATCTATTTTGTTATAATTCATTTATTAGCAATACTGAACTAATATTTAAGGTTTCATATCCAGCACAGCATAAGCTGACATACTCCAACCAGGGCCGTAACTTGGACATTTTATTGGGGGGGGAGGACCACGTTTTGGCGCCCTCTTACATTTTTTTGGAGAGTCAGTTTGGAAACATTATTAACAGCTAATTATATACATCAATTAGTACATATGAATTAATTAAACTTTCTAATCACAGCAATTGTTTGTTATTAATTACTAATTAAACCATTTTTAATTACTAATTAAACCATTCTTAATTACTTATTAAATAATTATTAATCACTACTTATATAATTCTTAGTTACAAATGAAATAATTTTAGCTTCCGCACTAAATTTATAACGTAAAAAGTGGAAGGATGTATAATCGTTTAGTCTGTCTGTCTGCTCGTCACCCACTCTCATAGCCCAAACTACAAACGCTATGGAAAAGTGTGATACGTTAACAAATTCTGCGCATCAAAATCAGAATACATTGAAAATTTCAGAAAAGAATTCGAATTCGGAGTACTTCATTATTAAAAAAATACTGCAAAATTTAATGCTCATTTAAAAAGCATAGGAAGCCATTTTTATTAAAATTAAATCACCATTGCCATCACAACAATTGCTCGAGAAACTTTAATTCATTTAAACAATAAATTCAAATAAATTTATTTTTGCGACGCATCGGTCAGTTTGAAATGACTTGAAATATATTTCACTACGAGATTCTTTGTATGTTGATATGATATGTTTTCATTCTATTTAAAAAAGCAAGGGAATATTAGATATTTATTCTTCGAAATATAAATTAATTTTTGCAAACGATGAACAATAATAATTATTGAATTTTCGAAATAAATTAAATGAAACTAGCCAAATTTAGCATGTAAATGTTTAATATAGAATTAATGCGCCTTTTTACCTGTTATTTGTTTTAAATGTTTTGGTTTCATTTAAAAGGGATGAATATTGTATATTAATTTTTTAAATATAAATTAATTTTTGCAAATGATAATAATTATTGAATTTATTATTAAATAAATAATTATTGAATTTTTGAAATAAAATAAATGAATCTAGATAAATAAATGAATCTAGCCAAAAGGTTTATAATAGTTAATATTGTTTTTGGTGAAATATTTCCTTTTGAAGACAACTGTTGTGTGGAAGTGGGTTAAGTGACAAATTCTGTTACAAACCTACTTGTTTTAATTACAAATTGAAGAATTATTAATGACTAATTTAATCGTTTAACAATTAACTTGTAAATTAGTTAAAAATGAATTAACCTAATTTCAAAATAACAACTCTGAAGTTAATTAGTTATGATAAATTTAAACCTACAAATAATTGGCTTTATAAAAGTACCTTGCAATAGAGTATTCGATAGAAACGAGTGAGATTCCAAATTAATTGATCCTTTATACAATTTTTATAGTAACAATGTGAATATCTATACAATCGTGCGAAAAAACACACACATATTATTGCTTCATGAAATTATCGAAAAGTAGCTTTGCATGCAATTTAATTGTAAAAGTTACATTTGTCATTTCCTATTTATAATTATAAAATAAGTTTTCTTTATTCTCATTTCGATTATTTTTATGTACAAGTACATATTTTAAAAAAATAGATACAATTTAACTCCTTAAAATTATACATTTGATCAGTAACTTACTATGTAATGATAATAAAATGAATAAATAGTAATTTCTTACCTTACTTTTATTCCCAACGAAAAATACAACTATTATTTTAAAAGGTCCATTTAATTTTTATTCTGTACCAATTGCGAAGTTCAGAAGGTTTCGAAAATTATAAGCATTGGAAAAGAAAAAAAGTGGATAAAATTAGCTTTCTCTCTAAAACAACACGTAAATACGTTAAAAAGCACAATTGAATAAAAAGGATTTACTTGAGACAACGCGACCTACCTCCGTAGGTGGTCTCTTACTCTCTGGCTACTGAAAGATAACATAAAACAAGAGCAGACAGTTGTAAATACACGACATTCAACAATAAGGCTCCCAATTCACATCACAGCCTCCTTGCCTCCATCTGTCCCCCGTGAAAATAGTGTGATCGCCCATTACTTTTTGAAAATCACTTTCGTCCCTTTGATCTGATGTTAGGGTTTGATGTCTTGTTAGGGTTATCGACTTATCAAGATAACGGATTGCCCCCACACAGCCCAAAAAATCCTAGCTATGTCTAGACAGCCTTTTGTATTCGGCTGGCCAGCTGGTCCAACATCCAGTTACATTTCGGGGACAAAAAAAGATAGTGCAACTGATAATTGAAGAGCTTAGTGGAAGAACGTGCTAAGTGACATTTTTGAAAAAATGGAAAAGTTTATGTAAATGAACATATTACTAATTTCTTTTACGATAACAAATTTTTCCTTTATCATCAACTTAGTTTGGTAAATTTTTATGCTTTACAAGTTCCGTTTCCAACAGATCTTAGTGCAAACGAAAAACTTTATAGCCCATTTTCTTTTTTTCACCTTTTTGTCACTTAGCATGTTCTTCCACTAAGCTCTTCAATTGAAGTGCTAGTCCCCTTTGCCTGCCCCCCCGTCCACCACTAAAGACGGTAAGCGGGAAAAAGGAAAGGAATAACAACAGTGAAAGATTTCCGTTATTTTAAAAAAATAACATTATGTTCTTTATACCAGTTTAAACTTCTATTGTTTATTATAAAATCTCAGGGTGTCATTTTGGGGGAAAAATAGCGCCCTAGAAAAGCTATTGAGGGGAAATAAGTAAATAAAATGATATTATTACGTATTATTGCTAAATAATTGTTAAAAAGTTAATTGTTAAAAAAGTTGAAGAGGGCGCCCTATTGGGCGCCTAACGGCGCCCAAAATGGCGCCCTTTGTAAAATTATTGGGGGGGGGAGGCTCCCCCCCTTCCCCCCCTATAAGTTACGGCCCTGACTCCAACAAGCAATAAAAACTTAAAATATCATTTTCGTATTTTATTCATGCATTTTGTTGACCAAAAATTATTGAATTGCCATAATTTTTCAAAATCTCCTTAATTCATCAATTGAAGATAAGCAGAAATACAGCTAGTGATGATAAGAGTTTTAAAAAAGGACAATGTTCTACTTGGGAAAACACTAATTTTAATCTTTATTCCAAGCTCATATTGTGTTTGTAATAATTTCTTTATACCTTTCTGCGATAATTCAGGAATGAAACATATGAAGTATTAAGAAAACAGGGTATGATAGCAGCTCCTTAATCCACTGATTACAAAGATGACTATCTACTATCAATTAGCACGAAAAAATGTTTTATTTTTTTAACCCCCTCAACCAGTACTTATAGGCACCACTGAAACTGGCTAATTAAAAAGTACAAAAATTACAATGGAAATCAATTTCTTGCAAATTATCGAAAATTTTTGTTTCAATTTATTACCATCTGACAGTTAAGTTAAATCATTTGTAAGATATTATTAAAATCAAGTTAAGATTAAAAAAAAAAATCCATTTATAAATTTGAATGCATAAAATACATTCTTCCTAATGGTAATGAACTGACAAATATAAAATTTTATATTAGCTTGACTTTATTTTTCATCAAAGTTTACAATAAAACATTTTTTATTTTGTTCACACAGATAAGAAACAACATTTTAAAAATTTCACTTTATTATGCAAACAAATATTTATTGTACATATTACACATATGAACAAAACAGCTGCAATTTTATAGAAACTAGCTAAGCAGAATTATACATTTAAAAACTTTCAACTGAATAATTCCTAGACTTAACAATATTGAACTCACTAATAATGAAGTAGCAGTTGTGATTTAATACAAATAATAATGATGTAAATACATTGTTTAAATAATATTCTACTGTCAAAACTTTTAAAACCGATGAAAAATTCCTGTTAATTTAAAGAGAACAAGTACAAGAAATAATACTGCCACCAAATATCTCGAAAATTTAGACGCATTGCATTAATGTACAAAAGTTTAAAATTTGTTAAGGCAATAATTGCATACTATCTTGCATATTCTTGGGAATTTGATTACCGACTTTTTTACTTGTCACCTTTTTTAGTTCTACAATCTGAACTATTTAAATTAACAACCGCATCCTGGAAGGCCAATTTCCGCTTCCTGGTGGATAAGAGAGTGCGATAAAAAAAAATTGGGACACAACTATTAAATCTATAAATGACATCTTTTCTACTCGCAACTTATAATTTGCAATGCAAAAAACAGCAACTTTAGTGTCAAGGAAATTTGCTCGAATCTACTTCTCAAATTTATACACAGATATTTTATTATCTTGATTTTTCCATTATCAATAATGCATGCTTAGTGTGTTACTTACTCACCACAATGGATTCCGAAAAACCAAACTGCAATGAGATGCCACTATCTTTTAATTTGGGACAAATCAAAGAGGATGGTCATTAGGATATATCCATTATTAATCATAGAAAACCCACATGAACATATAATAGCTATATTTTGTAACTCTTTTACTTACACTTTCAATTTGACCTAATAATCCAGCTCAGTGGTAACCTGTAGAGATTATGCTATTATTCTTTAAACCATCAAAATGCATGTTTTACTCACCATGTGCATACTATCAGAAGATTTATTCGCAGCTTTCAGAACACTTAATAATTAGAAATCTAAAAGAAGAATATACTGACCTTGTGCTCTTCATGGTAGGCTGATTGCACATGCATCGATGACGACATGACGAATCTACCTATCAAATTTATACACAGATATTTTATTATCTTGATTTTTCCATTATCAATAATAAATGCTTAGTGTGTTACTTACTCACCACAATGGATTCCGAAAAACCAAACTGCAATGAGATGCCACTATCTTTTAATTTGGGACAAATCAAAGAGGATGGTCATTAGGATATATCCATTATTAATCATAGAAAACCCACATGAACATATAATAGCTGTATTTTGTAACTCTTTTACTTACACTTTCAATTTGACGTAATAATCCAGCTTAGTAGTAACCTGTGGAAATAATGCCATTCTTTAAACCATCAAAATGCATGTTTTACTCACCATGTGCATACTATCAGAAGATTTATTCGCAGTTTTCAGAACACTTAATAATTAGAAATCTAAAAGAAGAATATACCGACCTTGTGCTCTTCATGGTAGGCTGATTGCACATGCATCGATGACGACACTTCCAATTTAAGCTACATTCTTTTGTCTGTTAAGACAGTGCGGCTTTTTTTTACTTACATACGTCATTGTTAAGGTCATTTTATATCAATAAATACAAGAACTAACATCCCAAAATTCATCATACAAAGAATGGGGGGAAGAAGAATTGAGAATTGAAAAGTTTTTGCAAATCCTTCATGCAGTTCTCTAACTCTAGGCATGGGTTTTTCTTCAAGAAAGTTATTTTTATCAAATAAAAACATTTTACTTTTAGTTGAGAGATTTAAGCATTTAATTTAGAAAATTTTCGCATCAGACAATACAGAATCACAAAGAAAATTTTTTTTAAATGACTGTATTTACTTATATTTTCATTACTACTGCCCATATTTGATATAAAACCGATTTGAGCAGCATCCTACAAAAAGAGAATGTTATTTAACTTGCACTTTTGTCAATTATTAAACTTGCAACGCATGCTATGGAATAATTTAATACAATTTCAATTTACAAGCATTTTACAATATACAGTTGGCGAAATCTATATTACATCGGCATATTTTGAAATTGTTATTTACATATTTTCACACAATACTTCAGACCAACGTTAGTTGTAGCTGAGGAATTTTAGACGCTTCTTTTGACAAGAAAAACACACGTTCAAGATTAATAGTGAACAGCATTAATTTCTACGGCAATTAATTTAATCGTAAAACATAGTTAAGCAAAAGAGGTTACACAAATTTCATTCATTACTCACCACGTGCATACAGGTAGAAGATTCAATTTTTCAAACTAATAAAAGTAAGTACATACCTTAGACTCCTTAAAATATAAACACAATAATTATTTATATTTTTATTAGTTGTGGCACTAAATCTGCATAATACGTTCGAAAAACTCAACAAAAAAAATATAACGTAACGAGCTTCAAGGCGTCCGACATGGGTTGTTGTTGCGAAAAATAAATCGCCATCGCCAACTACTTTGAAGTCGCCAACTTCGGTGCCGAGTATTGAAGGCTGATGCGCATGCGTCGAAGAGGCTAACTTCCACTTCCTGGCGGGTGATAAGTCAGTGCGTATTTTTAAATAGATTTAGATTTTTGTTTAACTAAAAGATTTGTCTATATTTAATCCAAATCACATAGTTTGAAAAATGACCGAAGGCTTTAATGGTAAGTATGATCGAATAAAATATTTTCTTTTATTCGTTTTTAGTAAACAGGACCACGGGTACTGTACCAGTAAACAATCGTCCACTCGATCATTTTGATACGACATGTAACAAATGAGTGAATGAAGACCACACAACTTTATTTTGGTCGTTTAGTTTTTCATTGCACTTGAGCGATGAGTGTTGCGGAAGCAATTTCAAGATTAAAGACTCATAACGGATGAAATATATACTGGCAAATCGATCACCAAGGTCAAGCAACGCAATCTCTATAGCATTTACGGGAACAAATTATTTCCTTATCATAGACATCGCCCTGCATAAAATTTAACGGAGTGTCTACGCTCACAGGTCGGGCACAGTACAAGGGTAATACGGGTAATAACTACACAGGGTAACACCGTACGGGCATAACACCTTACGGGTAATAACTCCGCAGAAGCGAGGTTTATAAGCATGGGTTTTTTGTGAGTCCTAGGACCCTGGTGGCGTAAGCGATAAAAATCAAAAGGTCTCGTGTTCAATACCCGCTCTCGGCTGAATTACAAAAAAAATCTTTTTTATTTCACTCTGGTTGATCATTGTTTTAAAGTTGTCCTGAAAAATTGCTTGCATTTTTTTAAATTTCCATTAATTATTTTAATATCTAATTTTTTGAACTTTCATTACAAATGGCTAGAACTGTTTTTTTTTTTTTTTTAGAGAAAACGAAATTTCCTGTTCCCAAACAAGTGTTTTAGGCTTTCAATACATACTACAATACTGCACCCCATGTTGGATAGTGACGTTTTTTTTAGAAAAAATAAAATTTCACGGTGCCCAAAAAAAGAGTAATCTTAACTTTCAAGTATAATTCATGACCGTGCACTCAATGTATACACGGTTCCAGAAAGCCCAGCCTTGAGCATGCACATTAAATACCTGTACACATGATGCGTGAACGGTGCCTGTGAGGGCAGACGCAAAAAGCTAATGAAACATTACTAGTTTTTAAAAACAACTAACGTTTATTGAAACATAAGCAGAGTAAAAACAAGGAATAGGAATATTAATAGGAATAGGAACAACATAAACAAACGCAACATGCGTTATATACACAATATACCCGGTCAACAAAGTACCGGACTTCAGCTTCTTTAGAAAAACTCACAGGATTGGTGGTTGGCCGACCAGGCCCAACCAGAGCTGTAAACAAATCTGGCCATCCGCCGATAACGCCGTAAACTAACAATTATTACGAGACGTTATTGGTGGATGCCGTGAAAAAATACTGGGAGCGAAAAAACTCATTACCCACTATTTGCTTACAAGTGGCCCCCTTATGATACCCCTCTTTAGAAAAACTCACAGGATTGGTGGTCGGCCAACCAATCATGTGAGTTTTTCTTTCTAAAGAAGCTGATGTCCGGGACTTAGTTGACCGGGTATATTGGGTATATAACGCATGTTGCGTTTGTTTATGTTGTTCCTATTCCTATTAATATTCCTATTCCTTATTTTTACTCTGCTTATGTTTCAATAAACGTTAGTTGTTTTTAAAAACTAATCATGTTTCATTTAGCTTTTTGCGTCTGCCCTCAGCCTGTGCGCGTAGCCTCTGCCAAATTTTAAAGTTCCTTTTTTGTAAGATTTTGAATTAAACTGGCAGTTTTTCTATATGTTTTTTAAGGAATTTTTAGTCATAATGTTAATTATTTTTTTGTTTTCTTCTATGAAAATTATTATTTATTAATTTTACTTTCAGGACATCATATTCATGTTCGTGGTCTTGACTCAAGCGTAGACCTTGCGCTTCTTGGAAATATCTTCTCAATGTTTGGGGAAGTTTGGTTAGTATAATAATTTTTTTTTGTATACAGGGTTGATAATATGTTCAAAGAATTAGAACGTGTTAAGGGACCTCAACAATGCCCGTGATATCCAATTTTGATATTTTTTTCCATTTTTCCCCATGGTGAGGTATCATAATACAGTAGACGCCGCTTAATGTGATCACATCGGGACGAACGTGATTTGATAACAGTAACCGATTGATTACAATACACGAAAAAAAGTTAAAACTAAAAAATTATTTTTCAACATACCTGTATCGAAATAAAAATTAATTTTAAATAGGAGTTGTTGCTGTAAAACTCTATAGTATTTAATAGAAATTAATGCACTCTAAAGAAAAAGAATTACTAGTGAGTATGCTTACTAATTGAATGATGAACTGCAGAAAACAATGCAAAATGCAAAAGGTTAATTATTAACAGAAAAATAAGTAATCAATTATCAATTGTTTAGCATTCTTTCGAAGCAAGTCATTTACGAATTGCTCATAATCATAATGCTTATGAAAGTGTTCCATGTCGGCTTTGTTTTGCACACCTAGATACAAGATTCGAAGTGCCTCCCTCATCTGAGCAGCCATCGGAATTTTGTCCCCGATATAGCACTTTTGGGTTCATTATTGTCATCAGAATCTTGTGACGAAGCTAGATCTTTGACATATACGGCTTTGCAAATGTCCTCATCAATTAACGAAGTAGAAGTCGCAACCTTCTTGTCGATCTCCATCCATGCTTCAAAATCCTCAACATTCATATCGGGTTATTTCGGGAAATTTACATATAAACTGATAACAATAAACGAACATTTGATTACAATAAACGATGATTTTTCAATGTATTTTGATATAAGAGGATGGGACTAAGTGATTTTGATTACATTAAACGATTGATAACATTAACCGTGATCACATTAAGCGGCGTCTTCTGTATTTGGTTTGACCTCTCCCTGTAATCTCATTTGAAAATTTGCAAAATTCATTTGGAAGTTTTGATGTGGGCATTTCATTCCCGAAAACTCCGAAACTAATGCTCTAGACTGGGAATTTTTAATAGTAGCCAGTGGCTACCAGAGTGAAAAAAAATGGTAGCCACATTTCGATTTTTAGTAACCAGTTTTAAATTTCAGTACATACGACAAAAAGAAAGTGCGATTTTCCACAAAAGAAAATTTTATTAATGACACTTTTGATATGATAAGATTGACAGTAAAAAAAAGTATCATACAAAATATGTAGTATTATGTGATTGGCCATTATTGTTAGGAGAACATTATTTTATGTACAATCAGTTCAACTACTATTAGTTTCGGAGAATTCTTGACGTCGCCCACGACCCACGATTGTTCATGAAATTTTCTCAAAATTTTATCAAAATTGTTTAAATGAATAGTTGAGATATTAATCAGATGCAAATCAATCACCTGTAGATTGCCGAAATCGTAAAGCAAAATTTAAAAATCAAATTTGCATTTAAGATTTTCATCGCCCAGCTCCATTTACGTCACACGGAGGAGGATGGAAATTTCACAGATGAGCAACAACTGTCATCAAGTCTTTCTTTCCGACAGAATCGAATCGGAGCGTTTTATTATTTTGGAAATGCAGCTTCAGTATTAATTATTTGTTGAACAAAGGAAAAATTATGATCGCCACATTTGGCGACTGGGGTTCGATTTTTAGGTAGCCACTTTCGATGTGTCTCCAGTTGGCGACTGGCGACCGCTAATCTAGAGCTTTATCCGAAACGCATACTAAGCGACGCACAGCCTCGAAATTGGCTAGTCCAAGCAGCAGCTGCATCATCTGATGATGGTGGGAAAATACTTAAATTTCGCATGCAATGTTCTTTTGTGAACAGTCGAGACTGACTTCATTAAAGTTTTTTTTTTTTTTTGCTGACTTGGATGGTGGGTTAAGGATTTCAAAGGGAACAGAGTTCCGCATGAAAGAGAGACGAATAATCGAGGTTCCTCTGTATTTATAAGATAATTTTATTTTTGTAGACGTGATTTGCATTAGCTGGTACTTGTGCAATGGAATGATGTTATAACTGGAAGGGTCAAGAAAAAAAAAGCATGCTGTTATTACGACCTCGGGAAAACTGGATGCAGGACTATTGAATTTTATCAGCAGTAATTCGTTGAGTTCCTTAATGGAAAATATGGAATGCATTTTTTGAATTTCAGATTTTAAGCATGTTTTTAGAGCCTTTAATTGGTCATAAAGATTAACTGAGATGCACAACTTAATAAAACTTTTATCATTTGTGAATAAAAAAATTGGGAAGTTTTTATTAGTTTTTGCTTATGCACTTTGGGAGACCACATATAATTGATACAGCGGTAGCTATGCCTCTGTATCTAAGTCTCTTTGTTGCTTTTATTTTATGAATGAATATTTTTTTTAGTTATGTTTCCCTCAAAGAAAGAAGACTCAGGTTGATAAAAGATGCCTTCATTTCGTACCGCCACAAAAGGGTAAGTTATAAATTCGCTTATTTTTTCGTAAATATTAGGGGTATACCTATGAAATGACCCTTTTTTTAAGAAAACTTACCGGTGAATTTTGCATCACTGGATGAGGGTAATAAATCAAAGTATGTACAAATAAAATCAGTAACTTTTGCTTATCTTTTTGGTAAATTATGGATTCCTTCGTGATAGAACTTAGCGTCCTGGGAGGTTAAAAACGAATATGCTTATTTTTCAACTTCATCAATAGTAGCGAAGTGCTGCTCAGCCATACCATGTTCCATGGATCTGAGCAAGTGATAGTCTGAAAGACCAATATCTGGAGAATATAGCGGGGGAAATAAAACATCCCATGTCAGGTTTTTTAAGGTGTTTTTAACGTTATTTGTGGTGTGAGGCCGCGCATTGCAATGGAGCAAAATAACTGTTCCGTGTCTGCGAGCCCATTCTGACCGTTTTTTGATAAATTCCTGGTTTAGATCGGTTAATTGTTGTTGATATTGATCAGAAGTAACTATTTCACCAGGTTTAAGCAGCTCAAACTTAAGAAAGGCATTTGGATCCTACCAAACACAAAGAACTATCTCTTTCAAAGCGATTTTCTCTTTAGAGCCAATGTTGAGGGTTGGTCTGGAATCAACCAACATTTTTTTCGTTCAGGATTGTCAAAATATATCCATTTTTTATCACCTGTGGCAATTCGATGCAGGAAACACTTTCTTTGAAGTCGATTCAAAAGTTGTTCGCAAGTGACTTTTTTGTTCTTCATCTGTAACTCTGTTAAAGCATGTGGTACCCATTTTCCTTCCTTGCAAATTATTCCCAAGGCATGAAAACGGTCACTAATACATTTCTGAGTTACATTTAACATTTCTGAAATATGTACCCGCGACATTTTTGGATTTTTATCCAAAATTGTTTGCAATTCTTCATCTTCAAATTTTTTTGGTAGTTTTCAATTATCTTTGTCCATCACATCAAAATCAGCTTTTTTAAATCAAACAAACCAGCATTTTCAAAATGATTCAGATAGACCATTGTCTCCATAAGCTTTTTAAAGCATTTGAAAAGATTTAGCAGCAGTTTTTTTTCAAAATAATGTAATGGATTAAAATTTCCCGCAAATGACCCTTTGTTGGCATGAAACATGACATCTTTAAAGCCTAGAATGACTATGAAAAAAACACAGCCGTAACTAATGCCCTTGGCAGGTGAAAGGTTAAAAGTAGTCTGACAAAATGCTAATAGGACGATTCCACACTTTTATTAACCCGGGTGCAGTGCCATCTGTTCATATAAGGTCATTTCATAGGTATGTCCCTAATAAGAACCACGTGACTGCGGTTCTAATTTATGAATCCCTTAGCCAACAATCCTTGCATAGGCTCTGGTGCAACGATAATTCAACCAATCCCTCTGTGCCCAGGAACCCAAAATAAAGATGCTTATTCAACTCTAGTTCGACATTTATTCATCCAAACCAAATCACATAGCTTTATTTATTTTTAATGTTTTACCTTTCTTTATTTGCAGGAAGCTCAAAATGCCATAGAAGTTATGGATGGATTATACCTCATTGGAAGTCCTACTAGGGTAGAATGGGCTTTTGGGTGGCCCAGAGAAGAATCTGACCGTAAGAAATGCTTCAGTGCCTTACTAAGAATATTATACAGAACCACAGTCAAGCTGGGCTACATTACATACATTTTTCATTAGAATTTACATAATACAGTCAAACCCTGCTGCAGGGAATCCTCAACGGAATCAACACTTGGTTAACTGTATCCCATGGTTCACTGTAACCAATTTTGCTGAAATTTTTTTTGATATAAGACTTCTGAAGGAAAATTATTATAATGGTTTTCCACATCTTGAATATATTCAAAAAATAAATCGAATTTATCTATAAAAAATATTTTTTTAAAAATTGATTAATTTCCAAAATAATAGCCGAATTCCGATGGATCCGTATATTGGAAACTGTGTACTTGTATAACAGGTAAGGGAAAAACAGGTTCCCGATCATCACGTCACTACTCGCCAAGCAGATTTCAATGTGGACATATTCCCTGTCAATGAAGGGTTTTTTCCACTGGGGGTTACCTTAGTTGACCTGCCCGTCCCTGTCAATGTCGGCCGGATCATTTCGTCGACCTCCTCGTTCGTCAGTTTCTTGTCCAGGTTCGTCAGGACGTAGAAAGCTCGGCCGTGCTGATGAAGCTGTGCTGTCAGTGTCATTCATCATCATGGTGAGGAATTCTGGAGAAAATCGATGGGGGTCCTACTTCGAAGCCGGGCCACTTTCATTTGCTTCGCCCTGTATTAATTAGATGGGTTTGTTAATTGGTACACTGCTCAAAACAATTAGGGGAGCACTTTTTAATTCCAACTTTAACTTCACTCCCAACTTTTTAATTTTTATCCTATAAATCTAAAATTTGTTAAATAGGTTCACTATGCATTCGAAATGAAATAGTAAAAAACAGGAGAAAAAAATCTTATGTTTTTAATACTTAAATTTAAAGGGGGGAAATGGAATGATAACTTTTTAATAAATTATAACAATAATTTTTTCAAGACTTTTTTTGTTAAAAATTTTTGAAATATATTTGTAAACATCTAAAAAATGCAAGCATGAAAAATTTAGGGTCAATTCATTTTCTAAAACTGTTTTAAAGTGAAATTTATTTTACCATATTTTTCATATTTTCATTAATATAAAAAAAATATTAAATTCTTTAAAATACGTTATTCTTCCATCTAACGATACATAAGTGGCGAATTTAACTTAGTCAGAAAAAAATCACAAGCTGATGATTCCCAATGGAATCATTGGGAGCGAAAGGGTTTAAAACATGTGCTCCCCTAATTGTTTTGAGCAGTGTAAATCCAACCATAGTCGCACACTTCATTCAAAATCGATCCCTTTTCCAGCCGAGCCCCTCCTCGCCCAGCCTGTTCCGACATATCCCCAGCTCCTGGACACCGTGCTCCGGCAGATGTTGCAGAACGACAAGCTCCTCTTTCTTATCCGCAAAAACTGGCAGAAGTTTATGCGCATGTACAATGCAACCCGGGGACCACCCAGCGCCCAGTCGGTCGTTGCTGGTACGAGCCCACTGGACTCCTCGCAGAGAGAGGCCACAGACATTGAATGGGTGAGCATTTGCAGCAGAGATAAGTTAGATGACTCTGTTGGTTTGGTTTGAATTATCGTCGCACTAGAGCTACACGAGGGCTATTGGCGACGGGCGTCGTATTTTAGAACCACAGTCAGGTGACGAGCCAACACCCGAGTAGGCACCCAACGCAACCGTTAAGGGCGACATCGTACGCAGCGTTAGGACTTGGAAGGATATTTAACGTGCACTCCCTTACACGGGGTATTATTCGTCGGACATTTTTGGCTGCACGGGCCGTTTATAGGTCGGCAGCTATTTTGGCGATGCCCGGACCCGAACCTGGGACCTTCCGCATGCTAAGCGAGTGCTTAACCGACTGGGCTCCCCAGCCCCCAGATGACTCTGTAGTCCTGATGACTCTGTAGTTTTCCTTCCAGCTCAATGAGGACTACAGATGACTCTGTAGTCCTCATTGAGCTGGAAGGAAAACTAGATAGTAAGGCATCAGCGAGCCAAAAATAATGAGTGACCCACTCACTCCCTTTTGAGCGAACCAGGCAGAAAAGGATTATTTTCCCTAACACTTGTATGCCACGCTTGTTTGAGACCCCTCTATCATAATGACTTGGGCACCTCCTAAAATGTATTTAAACCTTTTTAGTTTGTAGGAATGAACTAGCTTTAACTTTAAATTCCAAGTTAATATTTTAATTTCCTAATAAACATTGCAAGGTGTTTTTTTATAGGTAACCCAACTACAGCACTAAATTGATCGCTTAGATTTCTTTGTTTAAGGTATAAGTAACCTTAATTTAAAACATCAATTTATAAATAAGGGCAACTAAATTTTACATACACAAGTGAAGCGACACATCAAAAAATGGATGTAAATTATTGGCATTCTAGAAACCCCAAAAAATTCAAGGCTTGGTAAGAGAATACTAGTCTTTTTGTCAGGCTTGGTTTAATTTCATCATACAACTATGAAAATTAGCAGGGCTCGAAAAACCGCCCGTCCTCGGTTGTCGAAAATCCCCCCCGAGGACAACTAATTTCTCGATCCCTGTGTCCTCTTGGAGGGCCATTTCCCCGTTAATGTATATGATACATTTTAAATTTTCGTTTTCTTACAAGAGTCTAAACTTCTAAAATGAATTTAATCCAGAAATTCTGTTGATTCCTTCGTCAAACCAAATGTACATGGCTCATTCGGTAAACAAAGTTGCTCAGTGCATGTGCTTTTGGACTTGTAACAACAAAGGAATTAACAATTACGTACAAAGCACATTATGAACTGGTCTTAAACAAGGAGCATTAAAAGAAATTATGAACATTTATTAGACTGGAAAACCCCTAAATGTTTAAAATAAATAAGACAAAATTATATTTTTTTATTTATTTAGAAGCTTTTTAGATATAATTAAAGTTTTACAGGTCAGTTTAAAAAGAGGAGGGTTACATTGTTGGCCAAGCGGTCGTTAGGGACAGGTAAAATTTCTGAGATTTTTCGAGCCCTGACTGTAACATCAGTTACTTTTTTAATTAAATAACTGTAACATCAGTTACTTTTTTAATTAAATAACTGTAACATCAGTTACTTTTTTAATTAAATAACTGTAACATGAGTTACTTTTTTAATTAAATAACTGTACCACATTGTTACTGAGGTAACTTTCCAATCTCTGTGATTTTCTATTTTATTTTGTTGTGTATTTTCAAAAACAGGCGACTGCACCTTCTACTTCTGTTACTCGACCTAGAATTTTGCAGCTGCAATCGGAACCTGACATCCATCCTACTGGTCTTGCTATTGCATCTGTGCCAGAATCTGCTGAACCTAGTAAGTGGTTTTTGGTTATTTTTTTAGTTCACTTGCACGTTAAATATGCTCCAATGTCCTGAGCACTGAACTGAACTGAAACTCTGGAAGGAGTATCGAAACACTCGTCAAACGGGTCGGTGAAGCCCGGCAACCCTGTAAGAGTAACCCAACTTTTGCCGCCAATCCTATACTTTACCTGTTAAAATAGACATTTTAAACCAACTTTTTCAAGAATTTTTTAAGCAGAAAATTAATAGATTATTGCTTTAGGAGGTTCTTTACATAATGAAGTTTCGTAAACATGTACTTTTAAAAAAATAGTATTGCGGCAACAATCTTTAAAACTTAAATTCCTTGGAGTACTATTCTTGGCGAGCGATTGGCGACATCCAATGCAAACTGCAAGTCAAGTGTCCATTTTGATCGGCGAGGTTATGCCAAATATGGCACATATTCTCCCTAAAGCTGTCGCCAAGTGACCCAAAAAAAAGCTTCACCAGCTTATCATGGGATGATTCTTCCAGAGTTTAAGTTCAGTTCAGTGGTCCTGAGACTGCATATAACGTCACCCTTAAAAGTTGCGTTGAGTTACTTAGTTATCAGCTCGTTATTTGACTGGTTCTAGATTACGACCCCCGTCAGCAATTAGCCCTAGTGTGACGATAGTCAAAATATGACCTAACCTAATCTTTTCCCAACTTTTAAGCTGGTGCTCCAAAAAATCTTTATGCTCAATTTACGATATTTTTATTTGTTATTTTGTATTGTCACATGCATAAAAATATGTTTGGTGCATTGCAACAGTGCCACAAGTTACCCTTAAACAATGGGGTTGTTTCACGGCGAATCTGGCAACACCTCTCTTCCTCAATTAGAATTTCAAAGATGGCGGCCTCCATGCTCGTTTAATTCGAGATAGCCACTCATTCATCAATTCAGGATCAGCATAGGGAAATACGTGTATGAAACTTTTTTTTCTACACAATTTTGCGTTAATGAATTATTCGTACAGCCAACAACACAGCAAAAACTTGGCATTTAAAAAAATTAACTTCAATATTCTCAACGAAAACTCACTGCCGAATAACAAAAACAAAACATAAACAGTAATTCTAATGGGGTCGGTCCGAAATGAACGGGTCCGATTCTAAAGTTGGTTGGTTGGTAGACATACATTTTCAGGTTTGTGTGCTTGCTCAGGGATCCGCTTAAAACCTTCGTCAAGTAAGACAGACACAACACACTCACCCACACATACACATACGTGACAGATGCTGCCATCTATCGCGCGCTAGTTTTCTAACCGTTGTGCTGCCGGGTCAACACGGTAATTCTAAAGCAGAAACATTAAATTCTAATTGAGGATGACAAGTGTTGCCAGATTCGTCGTGAAACAACCCCATTGCGCTTCAAAGACACTCATTCATACTTTTTTCTTAAAACATGCCAATTACACTTTGCAGATGGTGCAACACATGCCAAAGAAACTGAGAGAAAGTCGAAGAAGAGAAAGAAAGTTGAAGTAGAAAAGAAAGTCGACAGAAAAGTTAAAAAGACAAAAACAGTGGACTTCCAGTGCAAGATTTGCTTGGACAAACACATAAGGGTTGTCTTCTTGCCTTGTGGGCATCTGGTCTCTTGTCGGAGATGCGCTAAGAGAATCTCAATTTGCCCAATGTGTAGGAAACAAATCACTGGTAAGGTTAGGACCTACCTGAGCTAAGTGCGGGAGAGAAGAAGTTTAAGAGGTGCTCATTTTTTATACATATATCTTCTGTACAAAGACGGTTTGTCAAATAAAATGCTTATTTTTATGTGATTTTTTTTCCTTTTTTGTTCGTCAGATTGCAAATTTTTTTATATGCCGAGTCTGCGAAGGCTTGACTGCCAATGTTGCAGCCCTATAGAGATATAAAAAAAATGCAATTAGCTTGTTTCAGGTGACTTATTTCTTCCAAAATTTCATTCCTGTTTTTCCTTCAATCTGTGCTCTATTTCCATGCCATTGATTCACTGATCATGGCTCTAGAAAGAATTTATTATCATTCAGAATTTTCATGGTCAATCAAGACCTAAAATATGTCAATTAAAGAAAAGATTTGCCTTTATTTAAAACAAAATCTTTGCAATCAAGTAAACCTAAATCACCACCTTTAATAAGGAATCACCAATAAAAATTTAGTAATAAATATGATATAAATATATTTATTAATAATTACATATTAATAATAAAAATGAATAGTTTGAACTCTTTTTTTTTACTAAAATTTAAGTTAAAACGCTTATTTTGATCTATATTCCTTGTTTTTAAATCTTGCAAATTTCTCACAGGAAAGCTAGTAAATCCTTAAACAAACTTTTGCCTTTTTTTTGTTAATTAAAATAGGGATGTGTTTTGTAAAACACGACCCGCATTTTCAACTAACACTCAGTAAATCCATTTTTAAGGTAATTACATACCCAAGTAATTTTAGTAACTTCAAAACCTAAAAAGGTCTATGGCAGCTAAACTTTTTGAATGCACAATTTACTCGAACAATTTAATAATGGTACAAAAGTGTTCTTTGTGTTGAATGTTACAGAAGTAACATTCAATACAAAGCTTACAAGTTTGGAAAACAAGAAGAAATTTACAGGAATTATCAAGCTACAACCATTTCGATGTTATCATAGTCACGAATTCTGAAGAAGAAAAAAACAAAAATATTGTTAGAACTCTCAAGATGTAAGGATTTCATTAAAATATTTATTTAAACATAGCATGTAAATTTTGTAGAATATTTTCAGCAAGTATTTACATTTTAATACTATGAGTTAAACCATGGTTCCTTTTTTTCTTCAACCACAGAGTAGAAAATAAGCATTTGTTAATAGCAAGCAAAAATATAAAAAAAAAACAGCAAACTAACTAACAAGGAACTTAGCAAAAGCAAAAGTCGTCTTAAGAAAAATGTTTTTTTTTTTTTTTTTTTTTTTTTTTGTAAATTTGCCTTGCCTAAATTAAATTTGTTAAATTATTAGAACATTTCGTTTAATATTTCAGTTAAATATTTATATTCATTTCATGGAATTTCACCATTGAAAATTTACATTCTGAGGGGTTTGTTGTGCAATTTTTGCCCAACTTTGCACTGTATCTCTGGAACCAGCTCAAAATAAGATACAAAATTTTTGTCACATATTTATGTTATAAAGAGGTACTACCTGAAGTTAAAAAAAGGCAAAAAATACGATTTTCAGCAGTTTTGAAAAATTGCAAAAAAAAACTAATAAAGCGCTACTCCCGTTTTAAGCGAATTTTCATTTTTCAGTTGTATTTTTTTTTATCTGTCGTTTCCTTACTAATTTGTTAATATTATGAGTTGGAAAACTATTTAAAGCATCATTCTTATCATTTTATTTTTTATTTAGTCTTGATATCTTTAAAATCAATAGAGTTATATACACTTAAGTGAAAGTAGTTTTCAGCCGAAAATCTGCTTTGAAGCAAAGTTAAAATGGCCGCCAAAAAAAATTATGAGCTCCAACATTTTTTTAATTTGGCTATGTACTCACCCAAGTATTAGAAAATGTATGGAAAAAAATTGGGAAAATCAAAAATGTTGAGCAACAGGTCTCGTAATGGATTGACCACTGTCTAAATCTCAGAAAACAAATTTAATAAGTTAAAATAGAAAAGCGACAGATGGCAGCACCAAAAATTATTTCACAGGAAACTATTTGTCGTGTGATAGGTATATACGTTTCCAAGTTCCAACCGTTTATTCCGCCTCCGAAGAGCTTTAACACAGCCATGTTCGTATCTTAGTTTAGAACCCTGGTCAAATGACGAGGTCGACATATTAGCGAGAACACAACGGAACTTCGAGCAACTTCGTATGCTAACGCAGTCGGGACTTTGGACTTTACAGATTTAACAGGATCCTCGTGATTTTAAAGAGATTTTTCCAGCACAAAATACATTAATATTATGGCTGTGATACGAACCGGGAACTTTCTTGGGTGAGAAATTCCGGTCCATTATTGTCCTAGTCTCCTCGGTCACGGCAATGTTACACATTTCCTAAGGTTACAAGATTTTTATTTCTACATTCTTTTTTTTTTTTTTGCAATACAACCTTTTTCCAGCCAATTGGCAATTCATTTGAGTCCAATAGGACACGTTATTATTTTACAGTGCGATTATTCACGTGCAAGTATTGCAGTGCGATTAATATTTGAATTGAAACATGAAAATTTATTCAGCATTGAAAAAATGACAAAAGTAAGTCTGACTACAATAAAACAAACCCAACTGAAAAGAAAAAGTTCGTGTTGGTGGCACCTGGCGCTTTGCTCCATAAAATAAATAGGTAATTGCCCCCCACCCCAACGCAGACAGAGAAAGTACACCCAGGGCGAAGGCGGGAATCGAACCCGCACCCTGTACAGCGCGCAGGCAGTTGATCCTAATGAAAATCAACCTATACATACTATATTGCTCGACTATAAACATTACACTTGTGGGCATGTTTCAGGTCTTTAGTGGCACCAGAAATGCTGAATAGAAATAATTTTTTATCGATTGGTGAATCATCACATGGGAACAAAGCACCGATCGAAGGAAACCCAGTAATGAAAGCTGGAACCAACCTGAAACAGACCAATTGAATGTTAACATTCGAAAAATTTAAACAACTCTCGTTTTCGTACAGGCATAATTCAACAAAGGAATTCTCGCAACAAGATATTTATTGTACCGTTTCTACATTAGAGTTCTTTTGCAACTGATTGTCTTTCTTCTTCTATGTACTTTGTCAAATTAACAATAGATAATTCTACTATCTGCGAATCTATATTCAAATAAGAATCGCGTCTATTCTATTGTATAATTTTTACACCGGATTTTGACGAAATTTTTAATTACCGAGGGAATTCGGAAATTAATTCGAAATTTATAGATATAGAAAGACGAAATTCTATGTTTAATTAAATAAATATGCACTTTGTCAAATTAACAATAGATAATTCTACCATCTGCGAATATATATTCAAATTAGAATCGAGTCTATTCTATTCTATAATTTTTACACCGGATTTTTACGGAATTTTTTATTACCGAAGGAATTTGGAAAATAATTCGAAACTAATAGATAAAAGACGAAATTCTTGTGTTTAATTAAATAAAATGCACTTTGTCAAATTAACAATGGATAATTCTACTATCTGCGAATCTATATTCAAATTAGAATCGCGTCTATTCTATTGTATAATTTTTACACCGGATTTTGACGGAATTTTTAATTACCGAAGGAATTCGGAAAATAATTCGAAACTAATAGATAAAAGACGAAATTTTATGTTCAATTAAATAAATATTAAAAAAAAAATAAGAAGAATTAAAAAAGAAGATTTTCATTGTGATTAATATTTCATAGCATTTTAGTTTGAAGAAGACAGTAGATAAGGTTGAAACAAATGCTATAAAAGCGAAAAGTGTTTATGTTATGATAAAAATTTATGTAACACTAGAATTCGTCCATCAAAACTAATTCTAAATTAAGCATAGTGCAATGAATAATTGTTCTATTCTTATAATAGATTCCAAGGAAAACAAAGAAGGTTGTACATATAACATTAAAATAAAATATTTCGTTGTCTAAATTTTATAAAACAATGGGAGAATTAAAGGTCCTTTATTTTTTATTTCTATTGTTTGATGGCTAGAATATGCTTATGAAAGGGATATTACTAAACTTTGTACCTACCTAAAAATTGAATTCTAAAGCATAAAGACGTAAATATATCTCTAGAAAAAACAGGCGTCTGTCTCTGGTTTTACAGAAGTGAATAATACAGAAGTTATAACTGAATTTGAGTCTATGTGTCGGATAGAATACGATTGTTTTGATGCTTAGCTTAAAATAAATTCAAATAGATCAACGCGCCAACAAAATTTTAGAAACCTAACTACTGCTGCTACTACTACTACAACATATATATCCAGCTTGTGTGCTTGATCAGAGACCCTCGTCAAGTAAGACAGGCACAGAAAGAATATTAACAGTCACACAGAAAGGAATAACACATAGACAAATAACACCATTTATTGACAAACACAAACATCCATGCCTGACCGGGATTCGAACCTGAACCCAGCAGCTCCAAAGGCTAGTACACTAACCATTCAACCACCGGGTCGGCCAAAGAAACCTAAATAGTTTCATATTAACCCTTTCAGTCCCAAAAATTTACTACACTACAGAAACATCTGATATTCACAAAATAAGCTTATTTCAGGTCAAATATACGAATTCCATAAGACAAAAAAATCCATTTAAATTTTTTATATGGTTTTTGAAACAATGCCAAAATTCTTTAACTGTGGAAAACAACAAAATAAAAAAATATATATTACCTAAAAACACTTCCAGTTATATATTTTAAGGTATCTGACCATATTATTAAAAAAAAATTTAGTAATTATTTTAACCGAAATAGTTTAAATTGTGTTTTAAATATGTGGAACTGAAGTGAACTTATCAAAAATCAGGAGAAACGCTTGTTGACTATTTTCTAAATATAAAAAATAGTAGATCTGACTTCTATTGAGATTAAAGTAAAATTTTGTCTGATAGAACAAAGTGTGAAGAATAGAATGGTGTGCGTTTAGATGTCATGGCGGGACATAAACATTTTGAAAAAAATATTGAAAGTGATGATGCCAAATGGCATCACTGGGACTGAAAGGGTTAATATTAAAATTTAGTTTAAAAAATTGCAGAAAGAAATAATATTAACAAAAAAATGTAACCAAAACGGCCAAATGTTTTACTTACAATTAAACAAAATGTTGGATTTCGTTTATATATTAATCAAGAAACAAATTGTCGAATTAAAAAAATCCTTCCGAAACAGTAAATACGTTTTTAACGCAATGGGTTTTCTCAAATACGGCCTTGGAGTCTTGAAAAAGAAATCAATATTCAACAAGTTCTATTTTTCAGTGGGCGTTTCTAAACCAACGAAAATCGCGTGTTAGTCACAAAACGACAATAATATAACTCCACATAACTACATACAAATTCGTCAAGGAAACGCCCTGACGAACAAAATTTCTTAAATCACGCACCGAAATAAACATTAACTTTCTCTTTAACTAACACGCAATGCGGTGGCGGCACTTTCGAAAATAAAAAGATTTCTCTTTAATACATGATTTAAAAACACGATGAATTGTTCCCCGGATTTTGATATTTTATGCATTATTATCGATTTTTTTCCAACTAGTAATCCTGCCATTAATAAACCAAAGAGGATCAAATAATACGACATTAACAGTCTAAAGATAATAAAAAAAATGTAATAATTAGTAGGAAAAATGAATTTGAATTATTCACCCTATGATCGTGGCTAAAAATTACGGTCTTATTCCCGTTTTTTAAATAGATAATTACGTCATTAAAAATCTAAAGAGGATAAAATAATGCGACATTAATAAACTAAAGATAATAATAATAATTAATTCGATAAATGAATTCGAATTATTTATCCTGATCGATGGTTTAAAAAAATACAATGCATTATTCCCATAATTATTCCCGTTTTTCCCCCAATAAATAATACCTTGAACGTCACTAATGATCGAAAGAGAAATAGTGTGACAATAATATCAAAAGATAATCAATAATTAAAATAATTAATAAAAAAAAGAATTTTAATTATAATCACCCTGATCGTGGTTTAAAAAATATATTATTCCCGTTTTTTCTAATAAATAATCCCATCAAAACAAAAATAATCTAAAGAGTATCAAATGATGTGACATGAATTACCCAAACGATAATCAAGAATTACAATAATTAATTCGAAAAAGAATTATAATTATATACTTTGATCGTGGTTAAAAAATATTGCATTATTTGTAAATATTATATTATTGTAAAATATTGTATTAGTGTGTATTATTTTTCCGTTTTTTTTTTCTAATAAATAATCCCCAGTTTGTCATTACCGATCGAAAGAGAAGTTAGAATGATTAATTAGTCAAACAATAATCAAAAATGACAATAATTAATTAGAAAAAATTCTAACTATTAAAAAAGAACTTAGTTAAAAAAAAATACGATATATTATTCCCGTTTTTTCCAATAAATAATCCCGTCATTAATAAATCAAAGAGGGATCAAATAATGCGACATTAAATTGACCAAACGACAAAGTAATTCACTCCAAACCAGAACGCGCGCGAAAAGTTCGAAGTTGTGCGGTGACGTCACGTTCCTGGGGTAACGAGGCAGCCGCTGCAATGCCGCTTGTTCGCGGCCACGTGATCTCACTGCACTGCGTACCGCGTGTTAAAACTACTAGAGACGAGACTGCCACATCTCACGATTTATCGCGGTTTAGAGCTATTTGGGTCACCCACTTATACATATTAAAGGGGACTCAAGTACTCGAAATGTTTCTTCTTTAAATTTTAATTAAATTGAATTATTTTTCTTTTAATTAAATTGTATTGCACGAATTTCATGAACAACATTTTCAAACTTTAAATTTTATTTTTAAAAAATCTATCAAATAGTTTCCTTATTCCCGGCAAAATTTTATTCAAAAGACAATAATGTACCAACGTTCAAAAAAATTTAATCACTTTCAGATTTTCAAAAATATATCTATTTTTTTGGGAGGGGGGGATCGGTTGTAAAATGGTATAAAACAGAAATTTTATGCTTTTAAACTTCATCTTTTTTTAATAAAATAAAAAAAAATTAAACAAAGTTATTTAAAATTTTAAAAATTTAAATAACTTTATTTTAAAAAAAAAATTGTTTCCAAAAAAATTTGACGCATATTTTAAAACTTAGGTTCATAATTATTTTTAGTGAATTTTTTTTTGTAAGCTTGTTTAAATCCCTTCCTAATAATTTTAGGATTTGAATTTTTGAAGATGGTGATTGCATGGTGAGATTTTCATAAATATTTATTTTGAAAAAATTTTGTAAAATGATCTAAAGCACAGAAATGTTATGCATAAAAACTTTTTATTAATAAAATTACAGATATTAGCTTTTTAAACGAATTAACATTTTGTCGCATATTTCAAAATCTTTCTTTAAAATCAAATATAATTTTTTCCATGATTTTTTAAGCATTATTCAATCTATTAATTTTAGGTTTTAAATTTTTGAAGCGAGGCATAGTTTTGGAATAAAAATGATTTTAGTGGTTAAACAAAAGAATTTCTCTAAAAAAAAAAAAGTTCTAACCTTTTTAGTTTATTTTTAAAAAAAAATAAGAAAAAACAAGAATAAAAGCAGGAAGAAATTACGTCCTGAAATTAGCGAATTTCAGAGTTGCAGGATCAATGCCAAACGATTTTTATTTTATAGTTTTTTTTAAAAAAAACTTGGGAAACATTCTTTTTTTGCAGAATTTGTTAATTAAAAATTCTATAATATTATTTCTGCAGCTCCTCACAATAAATTCAAAATCTTGCTATTTCATATTCGTGCATGGCGCAAAGCAGCAAACGATTTTTTTTTGTGTGTGTTTTTACTTCGGAACGAAAGAATTAAAAAAAAAAAAAAAATAGAAGACCCAGGAATTTGAAATGCGCGTTTCGCTGATAGTAGTCACATTAGAGTGACAGATACAACTGCACTGCGGATTCCTATTCCCGCGAATTCTCATTCTTCGATGCTGCAAAGTTTTCCACTTTCGGCAAAGGCACATGGATGTTCGCGATTCGAACGCGCACGCATCGATCGAACACGAAGATTTCGGTTTCGCCCGCGTCGCGCATGCGCAGAAAACTATACCTACGAAAAGGGAAGAGGACAATTGAACCTCTGTTCCGACTTTTTTCTTCAGACAAGAAAGGTAAATCGGCAAAGGTAATATCCGGCCTATTCAATTTCCGGAATTTTCGCAACTTTGCATGATTTATTTAATTATTATTATTATGATTTTGAAAAATCTTTCGGAAAAACACAGCAAATATAAATGAAATCAAGTGAAAAAAATAGACTTTTAAGATTACTAACCATCATAGAGATCATAGTTAAAGTAGTAGAGTGGAGGATCACGTGACCTCCAACGCTAACGACGGGACAAAGATCAAAGAAAGCGTGTGTGGCAAACATTTTAGAAGACTCAAAGCAATTTGAAAAGTAACTAGTAGGACCAGAATTATTACTTTAGTATAATAATTAAATTAAATGTATCCTCTTAAGACCCGAGAAAAATCCTCACGTATATTCTTTAATCTAAATATACTTTTCATACAATATATGCTAAAAAGTATGTTTTTTCAAAGAATTAAAAAAAATTATAGTTACTTAAGGACACGCCTTAAACTCTAAAAATACACATTTTTTGTGCTATAAATGCAACAAAAAAGACTGTATCACTTATTTCTAGTTAACAGATTATCTTAACATTGTTTTGAATGCAAATTGTTTTTAAAATTAACTACTAAAAGAACTTTTTAAAAAATTTGAAGGAAAAAATGCAAAATGATTTTTGCAGAATTCTAATATCATATTGAATCTCGTTCAACTTCATTTTTTTTTATGGAAATAAATGTCTGATACCTATAATCAAAGACTGAAAACTGATATTTGGATCTTCTTCAATCGGACCAGGTCAATTTCGGAACTAATTAAAGTGTTAATTGTTTGTGGGGACTCCCCATATAATAATTTCGAACCACAGTATATTATACAATTAATCGAGTTACCACTTAAAAATATGTTCTTCCAAACCTTAAATTTGTAGCTTCTGAAAGAATCGAGGATATTTTGAATAGAAATGAAGCTATTTCCTGTTCCTTAAGGGGGAATGGGCCTGCAGGACCGGGGGTCTCCAAACTCAAGTGCCTCAGTTAATCCAATGGGAAAAAATTATTTTCTTTGCCACATTTCTCCGGCTGTATTGAATATTTTTACAAGCGGATTTTTTTATGTGATAAATGCAGCTGACTTACAGGTCCCGACAATCCCACTTTTTGAAATTAGTACGAATATTTTTTTTAATATTCAATAAATTATTTTGCACAAAATATTCGAAGCAATTTCAAAAAGTGGGAAGATAGAGACCTGTAAGTCAGCTACATTTATCACATAAAAGAATCCGCTTGTAAAAATATTCAATACAGCCGGAGAAATGTGGCAAAGAAAATAGTTTTTTCCCCATTGGATTAACATTGAGGCACTTGAGTTTGGAGACCCCAGGTCCAGCGCGCCCATTCCTCCTTAACAACTCTAAAAACTTTTTAAGGTGCTTTCAGTTTTTAAATTGCGAAGTAACATGCGAAAATGTACAAATATTTTATGAACGACGAATGAGCTTCCGCAGAAAACTCTAAAAAAGTACTAAACCCTTGGGCACGCTTAAATTTCATTCGAAGATTTGTTTTTATGATCGTCTACTCGCCGCCAACCAAATACGAAACGAAACTGTAAAAACCGCCATATTTTGAAACACGGCGTCATGAATTCCGGAAACCGCAGAAAACCCTTTATTTTCCAAAATCCCTAAACGTGTTGTTTCAAATAAGGCGGGTGGCGGGAAAACATCCTGCCAAATTATAAACTGTATTCTACCTTTTTCTGAAAGACTTCGCCTTGCAATCTTTTGAAAAAAAACATTTGCCCCCCAAAAATTTTTTGTTTCAGATTTCAGGTGATAAAATTTCTTTCGTTCCTGCTTCTAAAATGTAAGAAACAAAATATTTGTTGGATACTTCCATTCGTAAATAACAAAGCCGTTAGCTAAATTAAAATAATGTGAAAAAAAAACGAATTTTCTCAACTTTGCATAATTTAATTACTATAAACATTTTGAAAATCTTTCGGGAAAAACACAGCAAATATAAATCAAATCAAGTGAAAAAAAATATACTTTTAAGATTATTACAAAACTATTTTTTAAGGGTCCGGGATAGACTGGTCGATAAGGTCTTGGACTGGCTAATGTTGCGAGTTTAGTCCCGCTCCCTTCCGAAGATCCCCGTGTACGCTAATGGTGACTGGTGCACGTTAAATCCGCCGTGGTCACTAAGTCCTCCAATTCCATACCAAATCATAAAAATACAAGTGCATTCTGGGCTCTAGTGGCTCTTTAAAATTAAATTCTGGGACTCACTTATGTCCTGTGGTGTCATACTTGATGGTTCAAATGTGGTGTTGTTGATCTGACAAGCATACAAACCTGAATATATATGTCTACCAACCAAACAGCTTATTTTTTTAAAAAAAATTTGTTGCTCTTTATAATCAAGAAATGGTGCAACTTCAGAGGAGAAATTTATTTTACAGAATCACAAAATTAACACACAATTCCTAGTGCATCACAATGAATCCTATACAAATTCCGAAGAATTCGGACAATTCCTTGAATTCACAATTATCAAAACGAACGTACACACAATTGAGAGCATTACATCATTGTTTTGAAAATATGCAACGGGAACTTGCAAGCGATTAATTTGTTCATGATGCATCAAACAAAATAAAAGGGAGTTTCGAATCTTTTTTTAACGGGATCTTCTTTTTAAAAGCGAGGAATATTACATATTTAATTCTTTGAAATATAAATTAATTTAGCAAACAATAAGGAATAATTATTTAATTTGCGAAAGGAAGTATATAAAACTAGCTAAATTTATCGTGTAAATAATTATTAAAGCATTAATATTGTGTTGAATAGGTTACGGGAACTTGCAAGTGAGGAATTGTACCTGATGCATCAAACAAAATAAAAGGGAGTTTCAATTCTTTTTATAGCGTCAAAGGAAACACTAGGGTCTTTTATACTCGAATTTCGTCTTATAAAAAAAAGTTTAGGTTTGTTTGAAAGTCAATGCGCATTTGATGCATTAACCTCGACTGCAAAATCCTGGCCAAACATACTTTCAAACAAATATGCTAAAAAGTATGTTTTTCAAATTTTGTTTTAAAAAAATTGTGTTTATAGTTACACTTAAGGGCACGCCTTAAACTTAAAAAATACAAATTTTTTGCGCTATAAATGCAACAAAAAAGGCTGTATCACTTATTTGTAGTTAAAAGATTATTTGAACATTGTGTTTAATGCAAAATGCCTTTAAAATTAACTCCTAAAAGAACTTTTTGAAAATTCAAAAAAAAAAATGTAAATAATTTTTTAAGAACTCTAATATCGTATTGACCCTCGTTCAGCTACATTTTTTTATGGGAAAAAATGACTGATACCTGTAATCAAAGGCTACAAACTGATATTTTGGATCTTTTTCTATCGGACCAGGTCAATTTCGGAACTAATTAACGTGCTAATTGTTTGTGGGGAGGTTTAAAAAAATTTCTCAAATGGGGACGCCAGGTCGCAAGAGGTTAAATAAACCCCAACGTTAACTAGCCAAACGTTTTGTAAAGCTCCATTAGAATAAAAAATTGTTTAAAAAAAACAAGTTTCTGACCACTTGTTTTTCCGATGCACGAACTAAAAGAAACACACAAGTTTCCAGACCACTTGTTTCCCCGACGCACAGAACTAAAAAAATAATCTGCCCTTGGTCAAAAGTATTTAGATTGCAACTGCGTTGGCTATAATAAAAGAGCACTCGAAAAAGAGAAGAAAGAAAAAAAATCATTGTTTCATAATGCAATTGATTTTGAGGATCTCTAAACTTTTGTTTTGTACAGAGATTTAGAAAGTAGCAGATATGCCCATCGATTGCGCAATCCCGTACAACGCAATACAAATCGCGCGATTGTGTGATGATGCCACATTTCACCGTTTTTACAATGCATCACGGGATACTGGTTCACAAAAAAACTGCTTTTTCTGAAGAGTTACATGCAATAAAAACTGCATTTTTAATATGTCTTTTGTGTCTGTCAGAAATTATCAATACATATCCAGCCATAAACTTATGCTAGCAAAACTGGTAAAAAGTTTTAATTAGTTAATATTAAATAAATATTTTTTTTATTAGTTGAATTATCTCATGGTGCCATGTGGTGGCGTATGGATTGCCATGAGCTAGGGCTTGCGAACTGCCTTATGGGATACTGGTTCACAAGTGACTTCAACTTTCCCCCTAGGGTCAGATGTGCTACTTTCTAATTCTATGGTTTTATATTAAGACCGGATTTTGGAAAATTCTGGTGAACAATGAATAAATAGCATGAGTAATGGGGTTGTTTCTGATGATGTTCCTTCCCTTCCTTGATTTCATTTTTGCGTTTCCCATCGATTTCATTAGTTGTTTGGATTTCATTCTCAAAATAAGTGCGTTTTCCCCCTATATTTTCAAGTTCTATATGTTGCAAGTTCTTTATGTGCAACTTGCTTTTATTCCTATTCCTATTTATTTATCAGTTTTCATTTGTTTAAATTTCACGTATGCAAAGCATTACCGAAATTTCAATGTTTTTGGAAAACTTGGAATGCGATTAATATGTTATCGTATGAGATACCTTAAAACAAATTGCAGGGGCCCGTTTAAGACTTTTGTGCCAGTGAAGCCTGCCTTTCAATATTTTTGGGCCCTCAAAATGTTTGGGGACCCGCGAGGCAAATACAAATTTTTTTCAAAATTTTATTATAATTCCTCCAAGCATCAGAAACTTTCTGAGGAATTATAATAATGTTGGAGGGCCTCCAACAGAAACCTATCAAAACAACATAGTCAACAAATGTTTTCTGAACATAAGTTTTTGAAAATGTGAAGATATTTGTAACAGAATGAGTGCTAAAAAAAGGGTGATTTGGGGCTATCTTCAAATTTTGAGGAGGAAGCCCAGGCTTCCACGGCATATTCGGTGATCGGGCCCTGGTTACGATTATACGTTATCGTATGAGGATACATTAAAAGCTTAATTGAGGGCTTCAATTTAACGTGATTCGACGAATATAGAGAAGAGCGTTAGTTTTTCTGAAAGAAAGGTTAGTACTCATATTCGTTTCAGCAGGGTGAGAAAACATTATATTGTGTTCAAAAGAAATGTAATTCCGGAAGACCCAAGAATGAAAACAATGCTGCCGGAACTGTTGCCACTCAAAACGTGAAACGTGCCCATTACCAAAAAAAAATAATTTAGAATTTTAGAAATATAAGTCTAAGATTCATATATAGAATTTTGGAGTCCTTTCGTCTGTTCTACTCACGGTATAAAACAGTGATCTCTCATATAACTAGAATGATTGCATATCGACTTAGTACGTACACTCTTAAAACAAACGAGCGATTTTAACTCAGTCTGAGTTAATTTTCACTCCTCCAGTGTCGAAAATGCACTTCCTCTATAAGAGTGGATCCTTTGTGTGTAAAACCTCCGACAGGATCACTCCAAACGAGTGATTTTAACTCAGTCTGAGTTAATATTCACTCCTTTCCAGTGTCGAAAATGCACTTCTCCTATTTGAGTGGATTTCACTCTTTTGTTTTAAGAGAGTACGTACAGGGGCACGGCAAAGGAGGCTTCCTTTTCACCACCCGAGGCAATTCAAAGTCCTCTCGTATAGCGATCCACCAGGTTAATGACTTTGCTAGATGCGGGTTCATAATGTACACAAATTGTCACTACTACTTCCCCGTTCGTTAGTAAAGGGCAATGATATATAGTAACTCGAGTCAGAACAGAACCCGCTATCATGTTCCTTTCTCCCGTTTACAGCGGCATTTTCATTCCATTCAAAACCAAAATGGCGACCTTCAAATGTCTTCGTCTTCGATGAGTTATAAAAATTATGTAGGTGTACGCACACGTTCTCTCTAAGTCCTCTAGCTCGCACGAAAGTGGGAATAAGTGATACAACCTTTGTTACTTTCAGCGATTGTGCAAACAATATTCAGCCAAAGGTTTTTCCTACACGATTCCGAAGCCCGGATTGTACATGGTAAAAGCATTAAAGTTAAGAAGATGCTTGGCGCGAAATAAAGTGAAGCCGCCAGAGAGTCGCCAAGTAACCCTAGTAAGCCCAAACAAACCGCTCACTCAACGTTAGCTCAATGTAAAAGTCAGGAATTTTTTTTTTTTGCCGCTCAGTGGCTGAAAGTTTAAACGTGTCCGCCTTCTAAGCCCAAGATCGCGGGTTCGAGCCCGGGCTCAGTCGTCGGACTTTCTGGATGGGAAAATCTTGGGCACGCATATGACGCATATCATATGATTATGTGGCATGTAAAAGATCCCTGGGGAGGGCCCAATTAGCTTGAGCTCTCTCGGCATGCTTTTCATCCACAGAGAGCTCAGATTCATTGTAATCTGGGCGTCAAAATTTGGTAGCGAGACTCGCCTAGATAGTGCCATAAAAAAATGGCTCTCAGTTCTGGGGAATATGCCGAGTCTGCAAAGTCTTGACCGCCAATGTTGCAGCCCCATTTGAGAAAAATATTAAAAAGCGTTGATTAAAATTTTAAGAATGACCTTTTCCCAAGTAATTGTATTATGAGATCTTTATTACTCAAAATGGTTGTAATAATTCCCCTCACAGGTAAGGTAAGAAAAATGCGTAATGCGTTGCAATTAAATTTTTTTAATTCGGGGGTTCGTGCAGCCCTAAATGTCCGACGAATAATACCCTGAGTAGAGGGAGTGCCCTTTAAATTTAAATATCCTCCTAAGTTCCAAAGTGCCGACGCTGCGTACGTCGTGTCTTTTCGTCACTTGACTGTGGTTCTAAAATACGACGCACGTCTCCAATAGCCCTCGTGTAGCTCAGTCTAGTAGTGCGACGATAATTCAACTAAAAAACTTATTTGGGAGTCAGAAATCGCCAAGTCGTATGTAAGCCCCTGAGAAAACTCCACTGTAGAATAGCGCCAAATACTTCGCCAGGAGCATTTATTTGGGCTGACTACAAAGCGATCAATTTCTTCACTTGGCGAACCAATTTCCGCATTGGTTTTTGTCCGGCAGCATCACATTCTTCCTCTTAACTCTAAGTGGGAAAGCGGACGTCGTGAAATCTTTCTCATGTACTTTTTCAGAACTAAAATGCCGCCGCCAATGTTTTTTTTTTTGGACAATGGAAATGTAAATAACTGTTGATAAAAGGATCAGGAAATGCGATATAGGTAGAGGTGGTGTCATGTACGTGAGACATTCTTTAGGGTATGCCTAATGCTTTTGGATAACGTCATGCTAAAACCTAAAAACCACAAAGGTTATACTTATGAAGATAACCAGTTTATATGATAGTAAGGTCAGAGGCGATAAAAACGTTGTTGAAGGTGCGGCGAAATTAAGTTTTTCCTCAAGTATTGTGATGGAAAAGTCGGAGATTGAAAATTGTCCGGCTCAATAGACGGTTTATTCGTCATCATTTGACACAGATCATAAACTGTTTTAACTAAGAATTTTTTCCTAGAAAATGTTTGAAAAAAAAACGGTTTTAATCTATTGTTCGGGATTCTGGCACCCTACGCCACAAGCCGAGTTCTATCTCCGGAATTTCCGACAAATAGAGAAATTGAAAATCTTAGGCACGCATGCTACATCATTATAAGTATGTAAAAGATCCATCATCATATCTTACTTATAATTGGTATGGCTACTTTAGGAAGAATGAAAATCTTGGCAAAGAAATAGTATTAATAAACTTAGCCTTAATTGGTTACGAGAGACGCGAGCACAATAGATGGTGCCACCCACATATACTCACCATAAAAATTTCAGTTTGGAGGATTTAACCTATTTTTGCTTTGAGAAATTTGCAAATAGCCTTGGTTACTTTTATAACACAAAATTTTTGTTGATCTCCTGCATCCCCTCCTCGATCGCATTCTTTTATGACCAAATATTGATTCATTTTCTTGAGAGCGTAGGCTTTAGAGCCAATTACTTTTTACCCCCCTTGAAAGTGATAATTAATGCTAAAAAAATAATTTTAATTACAAAATAAAAAAAGTTCTACTAACAAAATAAAAAAGTTCTACTAACAAAATAAAAAGTTCTTCTAACAAAATAAAAAAGTTCTACTAGCAAAATAAAAAAGGTTCAAAAACAAAATAAAAAAAGTTCTATTAACAAAATAAAAAAAAAGTTCTAATAACAAAATAAAAAAAACTACCACACGATGTTATACTGAAGAAAATACTTGTTTAGGAAAAATATTTGTAGACGTTTCACATGGTTTTCTTGCGATCATCGCAGAATTAGTTTTTTCATTAAAAAAAAGGATTTATTAATTATAAAAGAAGCAAAAAATATGATTCTAAAAGCTGCAGCCTATGCATACTTTATCATCTCAATAAATCTATTTATTTCCATTGTTTATCATCTAATTTTTAAGCCATTTTGAGATGTAATGATGGGTAATGGAGAAATTTAATTTTTTCTGTATTATGATTGAATAAAAATACAACAATGAATAACTTTGTGTAAAAAATTTAAATAATAATTTTTTGTATGTTTTCTTATTTCAATTTTAAGAAATTTTCTAATCCTCTATTTGTGTAGAAACTTGGTCGATTTTTTAATAAATATCCTTTAAAAAGTTTTTTTTAAAAATAATAATTAAACATTTTAATTTCCTAAAAACATTAACAAAAATAATATGAATACGCATGTAATCTACTTGAAATATCTTTTTTTTTTTACAAAATGAAATAGTATCTTAGAAAAATAATAAATATATCAAACGAAGTTTTTAAATTATTTACTAAATTTAATTTTGATAAAATGATAAATATGAAATGCAATAATTTTTTCTAGTCATTTTCGAAAGTAATTATTATAAGAAATATTTTAAATTGAAATAAACATGACAATTTAAAATACTACAACAAATAATTAAAATGATAATACATAATTTTAAAAACAAATCTTATAGATGAAACCGAAACTAAACCTCTCCGGTTTTCGCCGACGAAAATAATTTACGCGGCGTTCTAAGGGTGCGCGTAAAATAAAAATTATTCCTGCACCATATCGCAAAATGTAAACAAATTAGCCAAACAAAAAAAACCATCCGCAATACGCGAATGGAACAAAATAACATCGAAAAACGGGGAAAGATAGATATCTACCGGCCACCGGCGACCAGGGACAAATTTCATCTGACCGCTACTGCAGCAAGCTGGAGAATATGGCGCATTGCGGATAGGTAGAAACCAATGGAGAGTAGGCTTGGCTTACGACAGAGCCAAGGTCTGAGGGAAATCCCGCGCTTTTGGTAAACAGTGCGATTCCGGACCAGCGAGAGAGGAGTTCCGCGAAATTATTCGGCAGACGAGACTTGGAAACTTCTTTTTAAAAATTAATAATTCTTGCAATAATTTTTATTCGAAAAAGAATATTTTTAAATAAAAAAATATTAAAATCGAACGTACCTCGCACCCCATTGGTAAATTTCGAATTTAGGTTCCTGGTTTCAATTCGCTTCTCGGCTCGAGACTATCCTCGAATATCGTCTGCTCCATTCCATTTCCGTTGAAGTTCGTGATAGCCCGGTGATTTAGCTATTTTTTTGTGACAGCTTCTACTACATATATAGAATAAAATGGTGAGTTTTATTATTTTTGAAAAAAATATATTTAGTGGTTATTGTGAAAAAAAAGTTAGTATTTATGTCTATTATTTTGAGTTGAATGGGAATTGATTTATTTTTACGTCAATGCGGGAAATGTTAGCACTAAAGCAATGGCTGATATTTTGATCAGTTCTATTAAGGCAATTTTATTAAAATACATTTTTGCATATAATATTTCTTTCAACTATCGTGTACTAAATTTGAAATTTCCAATTTTGTGTAAAATAAGCATATTTCTACGAATTTTGAACTCAGTTCCATACATTTGTTATTGTGAACAGCAGTATCGAAGTTCGCGTTCTTTTATTAGTTCTTTTTCAATTTATTTTATTAAAACTCATCGTTTAACTAAACTATATTTTTATTGATTGATTAATGTTTTTTTTCGTATTATTTCAGGCTGATCAACTAACAGAAGAACAAATCGCCGGTAAGTGGTATTCGATACATGTCAAATTTTGATATTTCTTTGAAAATCTAACGTAGAATTGTAAATACGGTGTACTTTTTATATTTCAAATGTCTAATTCTTGCAATACTTTTAGCTCTTTTGAGATTATTTACCTTAAATGTAAAATAAAAGCACATAAAAAAAATTGTGAGAGACATCATGCTTGAATGAATTTCGTCGTTAAAAAGAAAATATTTATTGTTCTAAACTCATTTCTTAAGGAAAAAGCATCTGTATAACTTTTTCGATAGGACTAATTAAAAAAGTTATAATTAGATTTGTATAATTTAGATGAATAGGCATAATTTAATAAATTGATTAGAACATCTATTAAACTGAAGGTTTAAGGTTTTTGATTAACGAAAGCCAAAATCTAGCTTTTAGTCAAGTGTTAGAACAGTTAATAGTATATTGTAATTTATTTGAAACATTGCAAATAATTAAACCAGTTAAACTTAATGTCTTTATTTATGGCTTGCAGTAATGTTTGTTCAATGTTCTGTATTATTATATAAATTATTATAAGTATTAATTATATAAATGAGAGTTATATACATAACCAAATAACCATAGGAATTTTATGTGTGAAAATATTTGAATCAAACGTAAAAAGTTAAATATCATGAATTTATTCATTTTTATTTTAAATAACATTTAATTAAAATTAGCTTACCTGGGTATTCTAGCGATGTAACTTATATGTCAGTGTGCTGAAATATCAAAATTCGTATAGAGTAAAAAACATTTAAAAGTTAAATTGCAATCATATCTAATCAAATGTGTACCTTTGAAATCTTCATAGCTAATAATATTCAGGGTTGCCACGGTCCTTGAAAAGTGCTTGAAAAACATTCATTTTCAAGGTCTTGAAAGTGCTTTAAACACTATCAACTTTGAAAAATTTGTCAGCCCAAAACATTAAGGACTTATCTTGAAATGCTGCAAATGTTAATTTTGGCTTCATTAAAAACACTTTTTCAATGTGAATCGGTTCCTTTTTTGCTTTTTGATTTATTGTTTATGTATAATCCAAGAAGGCAGAGCAAGTGATTTTAGATGGATTTTTAATAACTAAATAGTTTTTATATATAAGTTCAATTGCAAGTTAGAAATCTCTTATTCATTTTTTAAGTAAATTTTTAAAAAGTATCATAAAAATTTAGGCGGTGCATGTTGGAATATACAGTTCTTGAAAATGTAAAAATATATGCTTATAAAAGTCCCTTTTTTTTACCAAAAAGTGTGGCAACCCTGTATATTAAATAATGAAACACTTCTTCAAAACTAAGATTGATTGAACCTAAAGACCAGGAAATTCATTCTGGTTAACCTGATATACTTGAGGATTTTTTTCTTTACAATTCAGTGAACAAATTGCAAGGTTCAATGCAAGGTTTCCTGTTCGTTAGTTTGTAGTAGTAAATGGTTTTATTATCACTGCAATTATAATTCCATGTGTTACATGCAATTAAAATTCCCTGTGTCGTTTTTTTAGTTTAGTTGCACAGTTGTATCGATATATAATTTTTAGTCAACATACATGCAAAATGTGTATAATATTTTTTGGTATGTGAATGGTCTTTCAGTTCTTAACCTTTCCCCCCAAAAAAGTATATTTAAAACTGCTTATTTTAAATATAATGTTTTTCTTGTTACATGTTCAGGTCATTAAAGTTAGTTTTTATTCTGTGTGAAAATTTATCGGTAGTAAAATTCATGTAAAAAAATGACAGCAAGCATTTATTTATATATGACATTTTATGTATTGGATTACTTTATAAGACAATATAATTTTATTAAAATAATGAATTATAAAACTAATCATAATGGACTTTTACAATCAAATAAGTGTCCATTCATTGCTGATGTTCAATTGTCAATAAAGTGTTTGTAGAAAATATATAAAACCTGTTGTTACATTTGAATATACATGTTATTTTTGTTAAATTTATAATAAATTTATTTAATTTAAGAAATTTTTTTGTTAAAGTAATATATTTGTGATTTATTTATATTTTATAACATTATTAAAATTAATCATTATGCATTATAAACAGTGACAAAATAATTTCTATGCGAGGTAATTTTTTTGTGTAAAAATACGAAATGAAAAATTAAGTTATTTTAGCTTAATTAGTAAATTTAACAGTGACAAATTAACCTTCTATGCAAGGCATCTTTTAAGTGTAAAAAATACGAAACAAAAAATCGAGTTATTAATTTAGCTTAATTGGTAAAATTAACAGTAAAAAATTAACTTCACATTTAAAGCTATCTTTTTTTGGTAAGTAAAAACGATTAAATACACATGGACTGTGTTTTTCAGAATTCAAAGAGGCCTTCTCCCTGTTCGACAAGGACGGCGATGGCACAATCACCACCAAGGAGCTGGGCACAGTGATGCGGTCCCTGGGCCAGAACCCCACAGAGGCAGAGCTTCAAGATATGATTAACGAGGTGGATGCCGACGGTAAGTAACAATTAAGAGGACTCCCTTGGAATTCCACATCTTGAAAATCGTAATGTTATTCCTATGGAAAACATTCGCAAGTCAATTACCGCCACAATTTTAATAAAAGGTTACTAGTTTCTTGTATCAATATAAAGATTGAAAGGAACTAAAAGGATAAAACTAATTTGTTTTGTGAAAATCACGTATTTAGTATTTTTAAAGTATTAGAAATACTAAATACTAATACTATTTTTTAGTATTAAAAATACTAAATATGTTATTTTCACAAAACAATTTAGTTTTATCCTTTTAGTTCCTTTCGTTCTTTACAATGATACAAGAAACCGGTAACCTTTTAATAAATTTGTGCCGGTAATTGACTTGCGAATGTTTTCCATAGGAATAACATTACGATTTTCAAGATGTGGAATTCCAAGGGAGTCCTCTTAAGGTAGAAATTTACTGTACAGTAACCCTTGGTGAACTTTCAGAAATCACGCCAAAAGTCGACTTTTTTTAACAACCACAATTCAAAGAAAAGAGTGTTTGATCTTTTCTTAACATCGGTCTCAACCGTCCAATAGGGTTGCCTGAAAACATCATCGGTGCTGAGTCAAAGAATCCGAATCATAAGTCAGAGGAGTCTCCAGAAAAAATATTTATTACCAAATTCGAAAAAATCGCGCCAAGGGTGACCATACATACAGTACATCTGATCCAACGACTATAATGTTAGAAATCAGATAAAGAAACTTAAGAGCAATATTATACTGTATTGGGGTTGTTAGTTTTTAATTTAGGTCCAGAAAAGCTGGGGTTCAGATTATGTCCACTACTCCACTCCTAGATCGGGACATTTTGGCAATCTGGGGAAATTTTGCACAAAATATGCAATCGATTTTGATTTCAACAATTACAAAACCTTGACCATCTTTTTGTTTTGGGAGGGAAATTTGGAGACATTTTCCCATAGATAGGGTATAAACGTTGGGAGTATTCATTGTAAAGCATTTCTGCCCCCCCCCCCCTGCATAAAAGTAATATTTTATAGTGAAAACTAGTAGCTGTTTCACACGACTAAATATGTAAATAAACTTTAAAATATGCATTGCTTAAAACAAACTGTAGTTTTTCTGTTCTCTACTGTTCTTTCTGTTTCACCAGTCCTAGATAGGTAACCAGCCTGCATAGTTAGAATCAAACGAGTTAATCAATTTAATACTGCTATAGCCCATGTCCTTAGGACAAAATTTTTGAAATGACGCATCTCTTCACTTTGTTTACTTAAAAGTAATCATAACTGTTCCCATTGCATTATGATGGAAATTTGAAATGTGAAAACTTGCACTGTTTATTTTCCATAAAATTTCCGAACCCTCCTAAACTGGATTGGACATTTTAAATAATTTAACACCCACAATCTTTGCCAATTAGTACACATTTAATAGATAATGCATAATAATTTCCAAATTTTGAAAAAGTGACAGCATAATCTTTTTTATAATAACATGCAAAAAAGTTTACTTTTTTATATCATATTCATTCATAAATCATTGCCAAAATGACACAGTGCCGAAAGTGGGACTTTCAGCACTAGTGCGATAAAGTTTAATAAGAGTGTCTGATTGGTAGAAAAAAAAAATGATGTCATGAATATCTCCATGGAAACTAAATGGTCATGAAACTTACTTATTTCTATTGGTTCATTACTTTTGCATTTTCTTACTTTTCATTGGTTCATTACTTTTGCATTGCATGGAAACTTATTAAAGGAAATTAAATAAGCAAAAGTAAGAACACAAAATTTTACGCTTTTGCACGTTATTATAAAAAATATTGAAAGCAAGCACATGCCAAATAATACGTTACTAAGCTCTTGTCATTATTTTACTCGACCTACGGTCTCATGAAATAAAAGCCACTTGCTTAATAAAATGTTATTTTCGGCACTAGTTGCTTAAATAACTATTGATTCAGGAGGGTTGTTATAGTATATCATGACACCCTATTACATAATTAGCTTATTTAGATGATCAGGTTGCCACAATTCGTACTTTATTCCATACGGAAATTTTGGGTCAGTAATTTGCCCTTTCCGACCAAGTTACCATGATCGTGTGGGTATAAAAGAAAATGTTCAAGATCTTCAAAAATATCGATACCAAAGCAGCTGACTTGTACCATTCGCTATTTGTATTAAAAAAATGACTTGGTTTTTAAGGAGTTGCTGGCATTGATGCTGTTTAACGCATTTTTCCGATAACACTCCAAATTTAGTCATAAGGGGGGAATGGGCGTGCAGGACCGGGGGTCTCCAAACTCAAGTGCCTCAATGTTAATCCAATGGGAAAAATTATTTTCTTTGCCACATTTCTCCGGCTGTATTGAATATTTTTACAAGTGGATTTTTGTATGTGATAAATGTAGCTGACTTACAGGTCTCTATCTTCCCACTTTTTGAAATTGCTTCGAATATTTTGTATAAAATAATTTATTGAATATTAAAAAAAATATTCGTGCTAATTTCAAAAAGTGGGAAGATAGAGACCTGTAAGTCAGTTACATTTATCACATACAAAAATTCGCTTGTAAAAATATTCAATACAGCCGGAGAAATGTGGCAAAGAAAATAATTTTTTCCCATTGGATTAACATTGAGGCACTTGAGTTTTTTGGAGACCCCGTGTCCTGCACGCCCATTCCCCCTTAAACGGAAAAGTTCTAGAAGATTTAGAATTCATTATTGGCACAGTTAGGTGCTTGTCCTCATCAAAAATCAGGCAGTAGGTCCCAGGCTAAATACTCCTCAGATAGCAAAAAAATGTAAAATAGCAATGGCAATCAAACCCTTCAAGAGCAGATATTGTATTGTGATAATCCAAAATGATATTCTGGGATTTTTAAAAATATTTTTTGCAAAATTTTACTTGTAAATGGTTTTATAATTACAAGCTTTTTGTTTGCATGTAATTTTTTACTTCATAATTTATATTTGCTTAATATTTGGATAATGTTATTTTTGTTAATTTGTTATATGAAACTTTTAAATTCAAATTATTATTATATTTTATTAAATTTAAGAACTTTTTCGTCGAAATGTTTGTTCCAAACATGGAATGGTTATTAATATTAGGAGCAGCATGATATACAACATGGAGCCTGAAAAGATAGTTCCATGGTGATAAAATAGCATTCCTTTCCTAATAACTAATGCCTTTTATTGTTTAAATGTATTATGCCTAAATATGTTGCGCAATACATTCTTGTATTGTACATTGTATTAAAGCAGATGAGTATGGCCATTATGAAATGAAAGTGTGTAAATAGCAAGAAAACAATAGTAACATTTTTTACATTAGCTAGAATAGTAAATAAACAGTTATTATATTTTTTATACAAGGTTTCACACTTATGCACAATAGAAAGTGCAGCCCCAAACATAATTGCTTTTCATATTAATTTCATAAGTGTAAGAAACATCGATTAAAAAGTCAAACAAAGTACTTACAAAACCTAAACTAAAAAGTTCAAATCAAATGTGTAAGATTGATTATCATTCAATCAATCACAATCCAAGATCCCAGACTATAAATTTCTTATCATGACTATTTAAGTACTGTCTGGTGTTGAGAAGTATACATTTTATTATTTTGTTACATTTATAGAACAACCTTATCTTAAGATTGATAAGAGGTGTTAAAATATAACTTGTTCATGATCTCTAATTGATTAGGTAAACATTACAAAGTTAAAAAAGAATGTATAACTTTATTGCAAGATAAAATGCTAAAATGTATAATTTAATAAGTATGAGTTATTTCTTAAAACCTATTAAATAAACTAATTAAGTTAAAAAAAGTATGCACAATAGCTTTAACAATGCATGAATAAAATGAAGTAAAATTTAAAGTGTATTTTATGCAAAACTTTATTTTTCTATTAGTTTTTTTTATAAGAAGCTGAAAACATTATCTAATCCATAAGATCTTTATTAATATAAAGTACAAAAAAGTCTTATCCAGCTTTAAAAAAATATAACTTTTTTAAGTGTCGTACTGAAAACCAGCTTATATAACCATTTGATTATTTTTTTCCCTTTTGTTCTTGCTTCATGGCAATGTCATTTTGTGTGTGTTTGTATAAACGATTTCCCTATGCCATACTAGTAAATAAGTAATCAAAATAAATTCTATTTAGTTGTTGTACAAAAAATTTTTGTTTCATTTTTTGCATTAATACGGCAGGGGTGCAGAATATGTCCGATCCGGCGATCCTAGATCGGGGGAAATTTTAGCCATCTGGGGAAATTTTGTGGAAAATATTCAATTATTTTCGATTTTATCAATGTATTACAAAATTCCCTGACGTTTTCTGTTTACCAACTTGCTGTAAATTTACTTTTTAATTTTGTTCTAACCAACCAAAATAGCGTTTGTATCCTAAATTCAGCATATCATCGCGGTTGATCGCAATTTTTAAGTTGCCCGGAATTAGTTGAAACTAAACTTAAATTTCAATAAACTAATGGTTAAAATAACAGATTTTAATAAGGAAGATAAAAATTTCAATCAAAAGGCGAAGATGAATTAAGATAAGATTACATTAAGATGTCTTCAAATCTTGGCCTGCCAGTTCAATCTTCCATTAGAAAAAACTCTAAATGATCTGATGGAAACTATGCTTACATTTTGATAAATAACTAGTTTAAATAATGGATTTTAATAATAAAGATAAAAAATTTAATTAAAATTTGAGGATTAATTAAGATTAGATTACATTAAGATGTCTTCAAATACCGATCAACGGCCAGTGCAATCCCCCCATAGAAGACGATCATTTACCGTGACAAAAAAAAATTGTAGTCTAATAATGTTTCCGGATCGGAATTCAGAAGTATAGTATTATATAATTATTAAAACTTGTCGAGATAGTTGTTAAAATTAAATTTTTTTTTGTCACGCTTAGTTCAGCTTTTTTGGCTTTTCAAACCTAGGATTTGGTTTGGATTTCAGTTTTTTTGTTCAACAAGTACTAACATCACGCATATCGTAAAATTTTCTATACCTAAGGTAATACAGAGTTTATGTAAGTCTATAATATATGGTAAAATGGGGGAAATTTTCGAACGGATTGGGGGAAATGTCTGGAGTTAAAACATTTTCTGCACCCCTGTAATACGGTAAATTAATTATTACTTAAAAAAATGTCAGTATTATATTTCAATTATACAATTACATAACTCTTATCATAGTTGAGATTAAGGCCTTAGAATGAATTTTTTTCTTATGTTTTTACATTTTAAAAGTGGTGTTGCCAAATTGTAAACTTGTTAATATTCTTGGGTGCCAATAATGGGGGAGATTCACGCCATATCCAACTGAGCTTCAATTCCAAATTGCTGTGGGAAACAAAATGGTTAGACAGGTTTGAGTAGTAGGAAAACATTAGCGTGTGTTTCGATAGCTGTATAGGATAATATTAGCACGTGGTTCGAGAGCAGTAGGATAACAAACCGTGTGACATCACATGAATGTTTCCCATTGCTATTTTTAAATAATAGTTTCAATGGATGGACCAATACAATACCCCTTTTATCCTGTGGTTCCATAAATTGAGAATTTGGACTTCAGTGTTCATGCATTACTCTTCCTGGTTAGGGTGGTCAACCCACACTGTGTAGTGTTCCCAAGCCATTACCCAACAATAATGTATTCTAAACACACCCACCTTTCCCCCGTGCAGGCAACGGCACGATCGACTTCCCGGAGTTCCTGACGATGATGGCGCGCAAGATGAAGGACACGGACAGCGAGGAGGAGATCCGGGAGGCGTTCCGGGTCTTCGACAAGGACGGCAACGGGTTCATCAGCGCGGCCGAGCTGCGCCACGTCATGACCAACCTGGGCGAGAAGCTCACCGACGAGGAGGTCGACGAGATGATCCGGGAGGCCGACATCGACGGAGACGGACAGGTCAACTACGAAGGTAAAGGAAGGCCGTTTCTAGTCCTTGAAAGTCCTTGATTTTTATTTTCAATTTCAAGGACCCTTTAATACTCATTGATTTTTACCAACAATCATTGGAAAGCCTTTGATTTTTGATAAAAAGTACTGTTTGATTTTGACCAGGGTTCCCACGGGTCCTTGAAAGTCCTTGATTTTTATTTTCAATTTCAAGGACCTTTTACAGGGTGGCGACAAGACCGGGAAATCAGGGAATTCTCAGGGAAATTTGCAATCCTTAGAATCTCAGGGAAATTTACCTATTAACCCCCCAATTTTTAAAATAACCGATTTTTTTTCGACGTAGAGGAACCGATCCGCTTGTGGATCTGTTCATTTGAACTCGTTCACTCTGGACCACCCCATAACCAGCTTGCTCAGAACGCGATGTAGAGGATCCGGGTAATCGTTCCCTTTGTGGATCCGTTCTTTTGGACCCGTTCACTCCAGACCGACCCACTTTTAGCGGTAGAGCGCTCGGGTTGGAATGAGTTTGTTTATTGTTTTGTTTCGTTCTATATGGGTCCAAATGGTTTCGTTTGTAAGCATGCTATAAAAATGCTAGTGATTTCAGCTTTCTTTTATATTCGTGTATTATTTTAAAGAAACACTCTGAAGTGTTGAAAAAAAATCCGTAACTGGGAAATTTTTTAGTTTGTTGAAAACGATAGTGAAGTTATAAAAGCATGTTTGAAATGTTTACTTTATGAAAATGTCAAGATCCAATGTAGGAAACGTTAATTATATATTTTGTTTTGGGATAAAAATATGAAAATCACACCTCCTTTTTTTGCTATGGAAAAAATAAATGCAAAGTTAGTCATTTTATCTTTGTGTTTAAGTTATTTTATATGTATTACTTCAAAAATTAGTTTTCAAACAAAATTTGAAATCTCAGGGAAATTTTTTGAAAATATTCTGGAAATCAGGGAATTTTGCATTTCAATTTCTGTAGCCACCCTGGGTTCCCACGAGTCCTTGAAAGTCCTTGATTTTTATTTACAATTTCAAGGACCCTTTAATACTCATTGATTTTTACCAACAATCGTTGAAAAGCCCTTGATTTTGATTTTTGATAAAAAGTACTCCTTGATTTTGACAAACAATTGTTGAAAAGTCCTTGTTTTTTTTTAGTTCGCGACCTTCAAATTTCGAGAAGTCATTTCTTAAAGCGTTGCTAAAGTCGGCTAAAAATGATGTACATAGCACTTTGGCATTCAGTACAAAACGGTGCTTATATATAAAAAACCAATATTTTTGTCAAAACAGCATTCAATACAAAACTTTGCTTATATATAAACACTTATATTTTTGCCAAATATTTCTGTGTTTTCCTCTGGTATAGTAAGTTGCCATAACACCTGGCAACGGCTCTTTTTCGAATGAATGATATAAGAAAATGATCTGTATGGCTGATGGCTGTGTGGTGTGAAAGACCTATTTATATTGTCCTTAGAAATTAATTTTTTTAAAATTTAGATTTCCTTTTATACCTCCATGTGCACCTGAGGATTATTTTTTTGATATTTTATTAATTTCCAAACACATGGGTTAAAAACAGGGGCTTGACGTTTTCAAAAAGATATTTGAAACAAACCTTAAAAACTTGAGAGTGATATTAAGAAAAATTTCACAATAACTGTGAGTAAATTTATATTAATCTTGCTAAATTGTAAGATTTGGTCGCATTTTGCAACTAGCAACAATTATTTTCAAACACTATTAAGAAGAAATCTGGGGGCACTAAAGGATAGAATTATCTATGTTCGCAATTGTCGCTTTCAGATATTGAGTTATAAAGTTGAAAAAGTAGTTGAATATTACAGAATTATTAAATTGTGTTACATAGGATTTCGTCTTGAGTAAGTCTTATTTGATGGGGAAAGGATTTGTTTAGTGCAATATTACATTTCCGGGGAAACCTTATTTTGCATATTTATCCTTAAATGTTGTGGACATAGTTTTTATACTCTTATAATACTCCAGAACTTATTTTATGCTTGTAAATTTAAGTTGTGGTTTCCTTTTTTTTTTCAATTGATTCAAATTTTTAAAATTTGTTAATTCAATCTACCTAATAGAAAGTAATGCTATAGTAAGTGATTTCAGAACATTTGATTGTATATAAATTTCGATTTCGGATCGATACAAATATTTTTGATCATTTATAATGTTCAGTTACCATGTACGATTGTAACAAAAAATTAATGTGCGTTATTTATTAGTTACGTTAGAAAACTAATAACCTTAAAAAAATTCTTTAAAAAAAAAACTATTTAATTATTGTGATAAATTACATGCTTGATTATTTATTACCTATTGTTTTTTCTGTGATCATGTATTATACTATGATCACATCAGTTTCAATTTGCTTGTACATAATTTGTTTTTTTAAATTATGAAATTTAAAAGATATTTTTATCTTTCAAGTCTCACTACTCCATTTTTTGGCTTTGTAAAATTATCTATGAAATGATTTTTAGCTCTTCCCTTTAAATAGACATTTACTTTTACTGAACTTAGGGCCAAAATAAGTTAGTTGCCCCCCCCCCCTCAAATGAATTGATTTAAAATTATAAATTATTGCAATATATTCCTATATGCATAGCATTAAAAAAAAATATGTTTAACGCATGAAAAAATTGTTTCACATATTTATAAATACCCGAGTATACATCAGTAGCCAGGATTTTATCATCAGTATAGCTCAGTACAATTAAAACAAGAAATTATTTTTTCTGTATTTTAATGTTTTCTTTAAGAATAAACTATGTATTCATTAAACTATACAGGGTGTCCGACTGTCCATAATTAAACTGACGGCACTCACAGGTTTCTGTGGAGAAAAATAATTGGTATAATTACTCTTCCTTCGGTATAGATGCTATTGACAACATGAAAGAAATAATTCCACGGGGAAAAAAACGAGTTAAAAAGTTATTCCGTAAAGGGGGTAATTTGGTGCCACTGTTGTCATTTCAAGTCTAGAACTTTTACTTTTGTAGTCAATTGTTACCTTTTAAAGTTATCATTCGTTTAAATCGTATTGAGACTACTCCGTTAAGAATTTGCATTTTGAAGTTTTATAGTCCTCTTATGATGATTCTGAGCTAAGGGGCGCCAAATGTTCCCTTATCAGAGTGCTATTTTGGAACTGAATTTTCCACCACAAAATTATTTCTCCCATGTTGTCAATAGCTCCTAGACCAAAGTAATGGTAATTCCGCCTATTTGTTCGTTTGACAGAAACAACCTAGTACCTTGAGTTTAATCATGGACATGTGTGATATACAATTAGATGAAAATTCTTATAATTTAATCTTACCTGAGGTAGAAGAAAAAAAGGAACTAGAATTAGATTGTGAATGCTTGTTATAAATAATTGCATGTTATGTTTAAATAAATATTTTATTGATTACTTATGTCTTGAGAGTTCTAACTATTTTTTTTTGTTTTCCAGAATTCGTGACTATGATGACGTCGAAATGATTGTAGCCTGATAATTCCTGTAAATTTGTTCTTGCTTTCCAAACTTATGTATGTTGTCCGGCTAGCTTTGTGTTGAATGTTACCTCTGTAAAGAACACTTTTGTACCATTATTCCATCAGTGCATGTTGGCATTGGTGTTAATATATATCATACGTCAATGTATTGTTAGATCTGTCCTGTGCTTTTGTACATTTCCAAACTTCCATTAAAGTTTAGACTCCAAAACTTTCTTGTAGAAGCTCAATTTTTAATTTTTGAGTTATTTTTTTACTATTACAGTAGAACCTCAAATATCTGTTCCTATTTTAACATCAACCGTCCCTAAACCATCGTCTAAAAATTTCTATAGTAAGATAATTTTCCGTTGCTAATTAAAAAACACGCTTTGAAATCTATGGCGATAATGCAGGGTGTAGTTGGGATGTTAAAGCGCCATCTATCGGCACCACAGTAATAAGTGATATTAAGGATATGTGAAACATGTTATTTAAGTTTTCAAGTTTAAATGAGGTAAAAATGTAAGATTTTGAGGGTTAAGTTTATATATATACATAATGTATATATATATTAGTTTCCCCCTTAAATATTAAAAAACGGTCCGTATGCCTCGTGAATTTCGGTTTTTGCTTTCAAAGGCCCTTATAACTTATGAAATTTGTGCCTCACTGGTTAGTCTACCCTATCAATGCATTTAGCAAGTATCAGTCATTTATTTGTGTACAAACAAGTTGGTTTGTAACAGAATGCAGGCCTTCCAACTGATATTTTTTCTCTATCTTCTGAAAAATATTTTTATGACATAAATGGTTTAACACGAGTTTTTTTTCTGTTTCATCATTTTTTAAGCGCAAATTCAATTTTATTCCTCATTACCGTTTTTACTGTTACCTAATTTGCATTGCTGTTTCCTGAAAATCTCCTCAGAAACTCCCGAATTTCACTATCATAAATAGAGTATGAACCATGAAAAATAAATTTTACCTCTTCTCTTCCCATCCTTGAATCTTTGCAGAATTCACTTCACTACTACATTTTGAAGTTTCACACACAGTATAAACCTAAACTGTTCCAGCATCTAAGAAATATTGATAGGATAGACTGACCAGTGAGTGAGCAGGCCCCAGTGAATGAACATTTGGTAAATATAATTAAAAAAAATAAGGATTGAAAATCATTCCACTAGATGGATTGGCAACACTGACATCCTCCTATGTAGTAGGAAGCTATCTGACAGTGGTTGGTTGTCCTGGTCATTATATCCTGGTGTTCATTCACCGGCAAACGTGACGTCTGAAACGTTCATTCACTGGTTAGTCTACCCTATCAATGCATTTAGCAAGTATCAGTCATTTATTTGTGTACAAACAAGTTGGTTTGTAACAGAATGAATGTGTCACTTAAGGTGTTCTTGCACCTACATAGAAGTCCATGTTAAATCGTCCAACTTAGGGGGCATCTCAAGAATTAACTAATTAATATATCCGTTTCAAATTTTCACAGTTTCATCAATATACATTTTTAAGTATTTTAACACAAGATTATTTTGAAAAACTAAAAACTAGATGAAATATCAATTTTTTAAAATATATCTGAAAAATGTCATTATTTTTAACCTAAAAGATTTTTTTAAAAAAAAGTACAAAATTTACAGACTATTTCCTGTGTTAAAATGCTTAAATATACTTGTGAATCACACATAAAAAAATTCCAGTATTTAAATGAATAACATTTTTAGTTATGTGCCCCCAAACATTTTAAGTAAGGACATGATTAAAGAAATCTAAAACCGAGAAAAACCAATATAAAGTTTTTATTGTTAACCCATTTCCTTGCGGAAGATTTTTGATTCCACATTTTATTTGATAGGAATAACATCATCAAATCCTTAGTCGTTCAGGGCCGTTTCAGTAAGGAAAGGGTTAAATAAAATGGCTTTTAATGTCAAAAATATTTTCCCAATCGTCTTGATACTCTGACATTATTAATACAGGTTGTAACAGTATTTTAAGCCAATATTATATATATATATTTTCACCGATTTCGGGGTACTGGGTCCCCTTAATCCAATTCCACATATGCGTGTTCAGCAGAAAAAAAAAGACACCATTTAAGGGGGTTCAGTATGTTGTATATCGGTAATGTTAAATTGGCCAATTGCAATATACCTTTTCATAATAACTACTGATCAGATCATCTTAACATTTTCTGTGTGTGTTATACCAACCTTATATATTAATCTGAGGTTAAAAGTTTTTATTTTAAATAACTGTTAGATTTTTTTGAATAAAATAAGTTTTAAAGTACCCAAAAAATCATGAAATTTTTCACTTTTTAGCCACATAATTTTTTTTCACTTTAGTTTTATTAAAATTTATAACCTCAGATTAATCTATACTATGTATTACATCATATAAAAAAAATTACGAGAAAACATAGCATAGTTTTTGAGAAAAGGTACATCAAAGTTCAAAAAATCAAGTTATGAGAAAAACGCGTTTAAAGTTTTTATTGTTAACCCATTTCCTTACGAAGCCATGACATTAAAATGGCTTTAAATGTCAAAAATAGTTTTCCAATCGTCTTGATACTTTGTGACATTATTAATAAAGGTTGTAATAGTATTTTAAGCCAATAATTTTTGTTTTGATTTTTTCACCGATTTTAGGGTACTGAATCCCCTTAAGTTGTCATTGAGTAGGATGCTAGAAGATATATTACAAAAAACATCCTCTCAAATTTAGTTAAGACAAACAAGTTCCCAAAAATATCATAGATATATTCAATATTTTCTGCCATTCTTAGACATTTTCTACAATCTGAAGAACAAAAAGGCAAAAAAAAAATCACATAAAAATAAACATTTTATTTGACAAACAGTCATTATTGTACAGAAGATATATATAGATAAAAAATGAGCACCTCTTAAACTTCTTCTCTTCCACATTTAACTCATACGTAGGTCCTAACCTTATCAGTGATTAGTTCCCTGCACATTGGGCAGATTGAGATTCTCTTAGCGCATCTCCGACAAGAGACCAGATGCCCACAAGGCAAGAAGACAACCCTTATTTGTTTGTCCAAGCAAATCTTGCACTGGAAGTCAACTGTTTTTGTCTTTTTAACTTTTCTGTTGACTTTCTTTTCTACTTCAGTTTCTTTGGTATTTGTTGCACCATCTGCAAAGTGTAGTGTAATATGAATGCTTTTAACGAAACATATGAATATGGTTGTCTTAAGGGTATAACTTTTGGCACTGTTGCTATGCACCAAACATATTTTTATGCATGTGATAATACAAAATAATGCACATGTTGTAAATTAAACATAAAGCTTTTTCGGAGCACCAGCTTCAAAGTTGGAAAAGTTTAGGTTAGGTTAGATTTTGACTATCGTCACGCTAGGGCTTTTCATTGCCGATAGGGGTCGTAATTCATGACCACAGTCAAGTAACGAGCTGACAACTTAGTAGGCACTCAACGCAACTTTTAACACTTTAAAGACGGGCGTCGACTGACCCATAGACTAAGAATCTTCTAGACCAGCAACTTAATCTAATGCCTAGCTCTTCTAACGTGTCGAAAGGAACTAAAACACTATTACAGATTGATTTGCTGATTGGCATAATTGTACTTTCCGATTGTACTACTGTTTCTGTGGAAAAATAAAGTTACCCACTAGTGATTATTTCGACCGTTAGTCATTCTTTTACATCGGACCTTTTTGACTATGTGATCAATTAACATTCTGAGTTAATTGCATGACACAAAATTTGCATAAGGGGCAGCCTTAATATTAAAAATGTTACGAACTTTAAAATTTTCAATAGCAACACCTAATTTTAATTACTTAGAAAGGTAAAAAAAACATCGAAAACCCGTAAATCTAAATTTTTGTTACATTTGGATGAATATTTGACGAGTTATTCAATCGAATCACTTGTGGACCTTTGGGGGACCATGTCTAAAATGACAAGCGTGGTCAGTCTGTAGGTTTATTAATGGAAGAAAAAGAAGCACAAGGTCAAATATCTTGAGGATGGGGCATATAAAAATCAATGAGTAGCTGTACATATTCGAAAATAAGTTGTCGTCAAAAATAGATCCCTATCGTCACTTGATAAGGGTTCTAAATTACGAGGTGTAATTGGCTCTGCTAAAGCTCCTAAAGGTGGCTCCAAATAGGCAGCCAGAAACCATTACATTAGTTCCCTTAGACACAACGGACGCGCTAGTTTCTATGTCAATTTCAATGTAGAAATTCTCTAATGAGAGTTTCAAACTTAGAGTGGTCTTAGTGTAAAGGTCAGTCAACGCCCGTCTTTAAAGTGTTAAGGGCAACGTTGTACGCAGTGTCAGGACATTGGAGTCAATTTAATGCGCCCTACCTCTACACAGGGTATTGGTCTGATGTTTTGGCAGCATAGACTATTTTCTGGGCAGTTATTTTGGCTATGACCTGGCCCGAACCCGGGACCTTTTACATGCAAGAACAGCACTTTACCACCAGGGCTCCCTAGCCCCTGTGTGCCATAAAGAAGAAATACAAGTAAAACGGCAGTAAAATTCCACAGCGGACATATTAAAACACATTTTCTGGATGTTGTTGCTGATTAATGCTTTTTTGATAGAATTTTCACCTAATGCCTATAACTAGGATATTTTCCTTGTTTTTCTATACTAGAGTTTTTTTATTTCAAAGAACATCATGTTAATTTAACATTATGCAATAATAATACAAACATCATAAGAAAATGTAATTTTTTTTATACATTTGTAATATAAAATAAATTTATAAAGGATAGACGGACGGAAAAGCTTACAGACGTATAAGAAGAATGAAATATAGGCCTGCCATGCCATACATTAAAAAAAATTAAAATCTGTCGGTTAGAATGGAATTTTTACAAGGGTATAGGCAAACACAAGGAAACCTCTGAGATGCCAACAACCTACTTTCCATTTTAAAAATAATTCTTCAAATTAAAAACAAGTAGATTCGTAACAGAATCTGTCACACAATAAAGTTTCTTTGCAATTGTTGTGAGTGGCAATGGATATCATTTTAATAAAAATGAATTCTTATGCTTTTTAAATAAGCATTGAATTTTGCAAGTTCTTTTGAAAATTTAAGTCATTGATTTCAAATATTTATCGGAGATTTTCAACGTCTTCTAATCTTAATGTACTGAGTTTTTTGACGCATCGCAGAAGTCTATAGCACTTGTAGTTTGCGCTATGAAAGTGGGTGAGAGACAATGGACATGGCCATTAAAAAAGTCTTCCAATTTTTTTCGTTATTAACATAATATGGAAGCTAACAAAGGGAAAAGTGTACTACAAAAATAACTGAAAACCACTTACTAGGTTCAACGGATTCTGGCACAGATGCAACAGCAAGACCGGAAGAAAGGATGGCAGGTTCCGATTGGATCTGTGAAATTCTAAAAGCATCAGAAGTAGAAGGTGCAGTTGCCTATTTTTGAAAATACATAACAAAACAAAATTGAAATTACAATGCTGACAAAAATGGTGGACGGTTGCAAGTTGAGATATAGGGATAGGTTACCATGATAGCAACCTCTTATTTATTTTATGAATATCAGAAATAAAATGACAAAGTTCAAGTTAGCTTGAAAGTCAATTTATCCGAGGTTACTTATTTATACAAGGGTTTTTTAATGATTTAAATTTGGTGCTTGCCAGTTCCACAATGAAGTCAATGATTTACAGAGGTTTCTGCATAGAAACATGAAAGAGGTTTTCCAGTTACGTAGACGTTCATAATTGCATTTAATGCTATATCAATTAAGAGGGCTATTCATGGGTTAGGTTAGGTTTGAATTATCGTCGCACAGAGCAACACGAGGGCTTTTAACGATGGGCGTCGTATTTAAGAACCACAGTCAGGTGACGAGCCAACACCTGAGTAGGCACCCAATGCAGCCGTTAAGGGCGACATTGTATGCAGCGTTAGGACTTTTAAGCATATTTAACCTGCACTCCCTTATACGGGGTATTATTCGTTGGACATTTTTGGCTATAGGTTGGCAGCTATTTTGGCGATGCCCCAACCCGAACGCGGGACCTTCCGCATGCTAAGCGAGTACTTAACCGACTGGGCTCCCCAGCCCCGCTATTCATGGGCATTTGGTCTGATGAAGGAGTCAGCAGGATTTCAAGATTAAAAGGATATTTTAAAAGTGAGATCTAGACTCTTGCAAGATGACAAAAACTTAAAATGTATCATGAACATTAATGGGGAAACGGTGAGCTGTTAACAACATGGCGGAAACATTCACTGTTTACAAATTCTACATTTTTTAATTCTGTTTGTTTCTTTTTATTACAATTTTTTTAATCAAGTTTTGTTTCTTGCTTCGTCACTTTATCAAGTTTCGTTCAACAGAGTCGTATAACTTGCGGCAAATGCTCACCTGCTCAATGGCCTCTCCCAGTGAGGACTCCAGTGGGCTTGTACCGATACCAGCAACAACCGGTTGGGTGTTGGCCGGTCCCTGGGGCTCGTGGAGCATGCTCACAAACTCCTCCTGGCTCCGAGATATGCGGATCTCTCGCATCTGCTGGATCTCCTGTCTATGATTAATGCGGCAGCAGTGCTATTGTTTAGTAGGATATCTAAGCTAATGCTTCAAAATTTCTTGCTCACAATTTTTTTTTAAGCTCTGAATGTTGTGGCTCGTGGTGATTTGGGTTGAAACGTCAGTGAGCTGCTAACAACGTGGCAGAAGCGTCCACTGTTTACAAATTCTACATTTTTTAAAATTTCAATTTTGTAATTTGTTTGTTTCTTTTTATTACAATTTTTTTTTATCAGGTTTGTTTCGTGCTTCGTCACTTTATCAAGTTTCGTTCAACAGAGGAGTAGTATAACTTGCGGCAAATGCTCACCTGTTCAATGGCCTCTCCCAGTGAGGACTCCAGTGGGATCGCACCGGTACCAGCAGCAACCGGTTGGGTGCTGGCCGGTCCCTGGTGCATGCGCAAAAACTCCTCCTGGTTCTGAGAGATGCGGATATCCAGTCCTATCTGCTGGTTCCTCTGCAGTATCTGCTGGTTCCTCTGCAGTATCTGCTGGTTCCTCTGCAGTATCTGCTGGTTCCTCTGCTGCATCATATGTTCTGCACGCTGGACCCTCTGCTCTGCCTGCTGGATCGCTTGCTGCATCAACTGCTGGAGGATTTCAGACAGGTAGGCAACAGGCTCAGCTAGAAAAGGTTTTGAATGTTAGAGATTATGGTTAGATTTACCAGTTGCTTGATTCATGCATTTTTTAATAGAATTTTCACCAATTAGGATATTTAGTTTAGTCTTTTTTAAAAATTAAGAATTTTTTTTTATTTCAAGGAATATCCAAGATGGTTTATTAATATATATTAATAGAACAAACACATTAAAGAAAATTTGCTTTAATACCTTTGAAACAAAAAGTATTTTATACATCGAACTGAAGTAAAAACAGACGGTTTTATAAAGGATAGACAGAAGGAAATGCATACAGACGAAAGAATGTATTTTTTAAATTCTGACGCTTAGAATGGAATTTGACAGAGGGTATAGGCAAACAGAAGAAAACCCTTGCGATGTCAATAACCTATGTACTTTCCATTTTAAAAATAATTTTTCAAATTAAAAACAAGCAGTTTTGCAACAGAATCTGTCAAACAATAAAGTTTCTTTGTGCAATTGTTGCGAGTGGCAATGGAGATTTAATTTTAATAAAACCGGATTTTTATGCTTTTTAAATAAGCATCGAATTTTGCAAGGTTTTTTTTTTTCGGAAAACTCAAGTACTTTGAACTTGAATCTGAGATTTTCAATGTCTTCTAATTTCAATGAGCTGATTTTTTTATGCATCACAGATGTCTATTGTATTTTGGGCTATGAAGGTGGGTGACGGACAGACAGACATAGCCATAAAAGAGCTACCATTTTTTTCATTATAAACACAATATGGAAGCTAAAAAATTAAAAGTGTACTAAAAAAATAACTTAAAACCACTTACTAGGTTCAACGGATTCTTCCACAGATGCAATAGCAAGACCGGCATCATGGATGTCAGGTTCCGATTGGAGCTGCATAGGAGTAACAGAAGCAGAAGTAGCAGTTGCCTATTTTTGAAAACACACAACAAAACAAAATTGAAAATCACAGAGATTGGAAAGTTACTTCTATAAAGTAACCCTGGTACAGTTACTTAATTAAAAAAGTAACTGATGTTACAGTCAGGGCTTGAAAAATCTCAGAAATTTTACCCGTCCCCAACAACGGCTTGGCAAACAATGAACCTGTCCTCCTTTGAAACTAACCCGTCAAACTTTTATTATATAAATATCTTCTAAATGAATAATATAAAAACATAATTTTGTCTTATTTATTATAAACATTTACATAAAATGCACGATGTATTAGTAATTACTAGGATTACATTATACATTAATAAAAGAAATACTAGGTTACTATGATAGAAACCTCTTATTTATTTTTTGAATATTAGAAATAAAATGAATAAGTTCAAGCGCTTAAATTGGCAGACCAGGCCAAAGCTTAAACGAAACCAGCATTCTGGTGATAAACTCATACGTGCACTCTTACACGGGGTATTATTCGTCAGACATTTTTGGCTGCACGGGCTGTTTATAGGTCGGCAGTTATTTTGCCGATGCTCGGACCCGAACCTAGGACCTTCCGCATGCTAGGCGAATGCCTAACCGACTGGGCTCCCCAGCCCCCTTATTTCAGATTAAACATAAGTCAATTTTATTGTGATTACTGGCAGTTTACCAGCCCATGGCAGGGTAGGCTTGTAATAGTAAGGACTACAGAGTCGTCAAACTTAGCTCTACGGCAAATCCTCACCCGTTCAATGGTATCCCTGTCCTGCGCCAGCGAGGACTCCAGCGGGCTCGTACCGGTACCAGCAACAACCGGTTGGGCGCTGGCAGGTCCCGGGGGCTCCTTGAGCATGCGCACAAACTCCTCCTGGTTCTGAGCAATGAGCAGCAGGAGCTGGGGTTTTTCTGGGTGATCTGCTTGAGTACGGGAGCCAGCAGCTGGGGGTTCCGACGGATCTGCTGGAACTCGGGAAGGGTGCGGAGGAAGGCGAGGGGCTCGGCTGGAAAAGGTTTTGATTAGGTTAGGTTTGAATTATCGTCGCACTAGAGCTATTGCAGGGTGGCTACAGAATCTGTGAAAACAAATTCCCTGACTTTTCCCTGATTTTCCAGGCTGAATGTAAAAAATTTCCCTGATTAGCGGCAATGAACTATATTAGCATGGTGGTTTCCTTCCGGTATTTATAAAACCACACTCTAGTATATTTAACATTTAAAAAAGATTTTAAAAAAAATTAATTAACGAATATACAATGAGCTTTTTAAAACAAATCTATAAAGCTGCTATTATATGGGCTTAAAGCAAGCTTTAAAGCCCATATTGTATTTTTTTTAGTTATGATAAGACTTAAGCAGCAACTCAACCACTTAGGCCTTTTCCGGATCAAACTTTTTTTTATCCTTTCTTTTACCGGTTAAAATGGCACTATTGGAAATTTTCCCTGATTTTTAACAAAAGTCACCAATTTCCCTGACTTTTCCCTGATTTTTCCAGATTGATTAAATTCCCTGACTTTTCCATGATTCCCTGATCCTGTAGCCACCCTGTTATTGCATCGCACTGAGGGCTATTGGTGACGGGCGTCGTATTTTAGGACCACAGTCAATTGACGAGCCGACACCTGGATAGGCAACCAACGTAACCGTCAAGGGCGACATCGTACACAGCGTGTCAGGACTTTGAAGGATATTTAACGTGCACTCCCTTATACAGGGTATTATTCGTTGGACATTTTTGGCTGCACAGGCCATTTATAGGTTAGCAGTTATTTTAGCGATGCCCGGGCCCGAACCTGGGACCGTTCGCATGCTAGGCGAATGCCTAACCGACTGGGCTCCCTAGCCCAGCCACAGTTTAACAGGCACATACTCCGCATAGACTCGACAAACACAAACATCCATGCCTTATCAGGACTCAAACCCGGGCCCAGATGCTCCAAAGGCTAACACTTTAACCATTGCGCTGTCCGAAGTTAAAGTTACATGTTTGAAATAATAAAACAATTGCAGACGCAAGAAAATTTATCTGCAAACAATCATTCATCATTTGGAGCAAATATATAGCACAAAATGTCACTGTTCCTTACCATCGATGCCAGTTGGAATGGATATACTGTTAAAGGACTGGATGCCACCAGGGGGAGTTGTACCCTGCTGCTGAGGTTCGCTTTCGACTGGAAGATCTCGGTGACCCTGGAGGGTTTACAAAAAATTATACACCTCAAATAATTCTTAATTATGTAACTCAATCTAGGCACCTCAACTACTTTATTACTTCCCTTTACTCCCTTCCTTTACTATTTAATACTGATTAACTAAATTGATCATATTTTCAAAATACTTTTAATATCTTAATATAAGATTAGAATTTAAGTTAGACTTACAAAATTTCATTTATTTGCCCAAATACTTGTTTAGCGGGACATTTAAGCTTATGGTTTGAAATTTCTTGCTCACACTTTTTTTATAAGCTTTAAATCTTATGGCTTGAGGTGATTTGGGTTGAAAAGCACCGGTGAGCTGTTAACAACATGGCGGAAACACGCACTGTTTAGAAATTCTTCACTTTTTTTACAATTTTAAATTGTAATTTGTTCATTTTTTTTTATTAAGTTCATTTCTTGCTTCGTCCTTTTGTCAAGTTTCATTCTACAGAGTCGTATAACTTAGCTCTGCGGCAAATGCTCACCCGTTCAATGGCTTCCCTGTCCTGTGGTGAGACCTGTGCCGTGGCCTCTCGCAGCGAGGACTCCAGCGGGCTCGCACCGGTACCAGCAACGACCGGTTGGGTGCTGGACGGTCCCTCGGGCTCCTTGAGCATGCGCAAAAACTCCTCCGGGTTCTGAGCGATGAGCAGCAGGAGCCGGGGGTTGTTCCAGCAGATCTGCTCCAGCATTTGAGCCAGCAGCTGGGGGTTCCGACGGATCTGCTGGAACTCGGGAAGGGTGCGGAGGATGGCCAGGGGCTCGGCTGGAAAAGGTTTTGATTAGGTTAGGTTTAAATTATCGTCGCACTAGAGCTACGCGGGGGCTATTGGTGCCAAGCGCTGTATTTTAGGACCACAGTCAGGTGACAAGCCGACACCCTGAATAGGCAACCAACGCAACCGTCAAGGGCGACATCGTACGCAGCGTCAGGACTTTGAAGGATATTTAACGTGCACTCCCTTACACGGGGTATTATTCGTCAGACATTTTTGGCTGCACGGGCCATTTATAGGTCAGCAGTTATTTTGGCGATGCCCGGGTCCGAACCTGGAACCTTTCGCATGCTAGGCGAATGCCTAACCAACTGGGCTCCCCAGCCCAGCCACAGTTTAACAGGCACATACTCAAAAAACACAAACATAAATGCCATATCAGGACTCAAACCCGGGCCCAGATGCTCCAAAGGCTAACGCCTTTACCATTGTGCTGTTGAAGTTTAAAGTTACATGTTTGAAATAATAAAAAAATTGCAGACGCAAGAAAATTTATCTGCAAACAATCATTCATCATTTGGAGCAGAAATATAGCACAAAAGTGTCACTGTTCCTTACCATCGTTGCCAGTTGGAATGGATATACTGTTAAAGGACTGGATGCCACCAGGGGGAGTTGTACCCTGCTGCTGAGGTTCGCTTTCGACTGGAAGATCTTGGAGACCCTGGAGGGTTTACCAAAAATTATGCACTTTAAATAATTCTAATACTTTTAATATCTTAATATATGATAAGAATTTAGGTTGGTACTACAAAATTTAATTTATTTGCCCAAATAATTGTTTAGCGGGACATATAAGCTTACGCTTTGAAATGTCTTGCTCGCACTTTTTTTATGAGTTTTGAATCTTATGGCTTGAGATGATTTGGGTTGAAGCACCATTGAGCTGTTAACAACATGGTGGAAACGTGCACGGTTTAGAAATTCTTCATTTTTTACAATTTTAAATTGTAATTTGTTTATTTGTAAATGTTTTTTTTATCAAGTTCATTTCTTCAGGGTTACCACACTTTTTGGTAAAAAAATTCAAGGACTATTTAAGGACTTTTCAAGGATGTATTTCCATTTTCAAGGACTGTTTTTCGAACATGCAGCAACTAAACTTCACGATAGTTTTTAAAATTCATTTATTAAACAAATAAGAGCTCTCTAACTTTCAAATGAACTTAAATATATGTTATAAAATAACCTTTTAGTTATTAAAAATAACATCAATATCATATACTTTGCCTTGTTGAATTATACATAAACAATAAATCAAAAAGTGAAATAGGAACTGATTCACATTGAAAGTGTTAAAGAAAAAAATTAAGGACTTTTCAAGGTTGATAATGTTTTTCCAGCACTTTTAAGCACTTGAAAATCAAAGATTTTTTTTCAAGCACTTTTCAAGGTTTTCAAGGACTGTGGCAACCCTGTTTCTTGCTTCCTCCCTTTGTCAAGTTTCGTTCAACAGAGTCGTACAACTTAGCTCTGCGGCAAATACTCACTTGTCTAATGGCATCCCTGTCCTGTGGTGAGACCTGTGCCATGGCCTCGCCCAGCGGGCTCGCACCGGTACCAGCAACGACCGGTTGGTTGCTGGACGGTCCCTCGGGCTCCTTGAGCATGCGCAAAAACTCCTAAGAAAGTCGAGGAACTCCGGGGATCCGAAAGTCACAAAACTACGGCAATCTGAAAGTCACAGATCGCCATAGCTTTGCGATTTTTGGTTCGCCGTAGTTTTGCAGCTTTCGGATCCCCGGAATTCCTCGACTTCTGTAACTATTACCAGCTGCCAAATTTTCCCCTTAAAAAGTCATGCTGCGATTACTGCAGTTTACGTGCTAATTGCAGGGTAGGCTGCTAATCGTAAGGAAGGACTACACAGTCGTCCAACTTATACCAAAACTGACCTTAAGTTTGCAGCAGAGAAATGTACTACGTGGAGGAATTTGTGTAAACAACGCGGCTGGCGCCGAAGCTTCGCCTGCTCCAATTGGTTGATAATTTGACCCTGATATTTGTGTGCCCTGTTACTTTAAAATCGAAGGAAAAAAATTATTAGAATAACACTCTAACTGAAGCTAAACTAATAAAAATAATAAATTTATGTCTTGAAATAACAAATAAATTTGTTTATTGAATGTGAAATACCTTTTTGCATTAGATTCTCGCACTCAAAAATGCCCTATTTACCCTTTTTCTCGTAGAACATTTGTATACTGCAAACTTAAGGTCGGTTTTGATATAGCTCTACGGCAAATGCTCACCCGTTCAATGGCATCCCTGTCCTGCGCCGGCGGGGACTCCTCCAGCGGGCTCGCACCGGTACCAGCAACGACCGGTTGGTGGCTGGACGGCCCCTCGGGTTCCTTGAGCATGCGCAAAAACTCCCTCCAGTTCTCGCAGATGAGCAGCAGGAGACGGGGGTTGTTCCGGCCGATCTTCTCGAGCACGTCAAACATCATAAGGGGTTTCTGCCCAATCTGCTGGCGGATCTGTTGGAACTCGGGCTGAGTGCGAAGGAAGGCGAGGGGCTCGGCTGGAAGTCAGGGTGGAAAAAAAATCATGACTTTTTTTAAAAAATCAAAAAAATCGGATTTATTTGATTTAAATCGGATTATTTTGATTTAAATCAGATTTTTTATATTTTTTTAATATTTTGCATACTAATAACTTGCGTATTCTTGGGAATTTGATAAAGTACCTTTAATTATCACTTAAAACATTAATGTACACAAAAAATGAAGAATATTTCAAATTATAGTTACTTTTAAAAAAATTATGAAAACTACTAATAAATGGATTATATTTTTAATATTACAAACCGAACTATTTAAATTAACAGTCAGTTTTTTAAAAACCAGGGTGGAAGAAAATCATGATTTTTTTAATCGAAAAAAAAAACCTGATTATTTTGATTTAAATCAGATTTTTTGATTTTTTTAATACCCATTGCATACTATCTTGCATATTCTTGGGAATTTGATTACTGACTTTTTTACTTGTCACTTAAATAACTAATATACGCTTAAGGGGGTTCAATATGTTGTATATCGGTAATGTTAAATTGGCCAATTTCAATGTACCTTTTCACAATAACTACTGATCAGATCATCTTAAAATTTTCTCTGTGTTACAACCTTATATATTAATCTGAGGTTAAAAGTTTTTTTTAAATAACTGTTAGATTTTTTTTAAATAAAATAAGTTTTAAAGTACCCAAAAAATCATGAAATTTCTCACTTTTTTGCCCCATAACATTTTTCTCTCTTCAGTTTTATTAAAATTCATAACCTCAGAATCCTCAGATTAATCTATGCTATGTATTACATCATATAAAAAAAATGTGAGAAAACATAGCATAGTTTATGAGAAAAGGTACATCGAAGTTCAAAAAATCAAGTTCTGAGAAAAACGTGTTTGAAGTTTTTATTGTTAACCCATTTCCTTACGAAGCCATGACATTGAAACGGCTTTTAATGTCAAAAATAGTTTTCCAATCGTCTTGATACTTTGTGACATTATTAATAAAGGTTGTAATAGTATTTTAAGCCAATAATTTTTGTTGTGATTTTTTCACCGATTAGAGGGTATTGAACCCCCTTCAAATGAAGCATATTTCAAATTTATTCTTTTAAAAACTATAAATACTAATACTAAAAGGATTATATATTTGTTAATTTAAATAGTTTAGATTGTAAAACTATTCAGTTTTAAAAACTGTAATAGTAATAGACATACTTTAGATATAAGTAAAATTAATGTTGAAAAATGCTAGACTGAAACCTAAATTTATCTTAAAATAAATACTTATCATAATTATAACCAAATCTTTATCTTAAATTAAAACTTATGATTCCACATATAGAATACCAAAAATAGAATACCACATATATATAGAATACCACATATAGAAAAGGACCAATTTACCATGATGACATTTTATTTATTAAGAACTTAATGCAAAAATACTAATTTTGCTGCCTTTTCAGAACTCAACCTATATTTATTTTCTTACAAAAAAACTATTTCTTAAAAATGCATTCTCAACCTATTTCCAAAAAATGATTTAAATCAATGATTTTTTTTTAAAAAATCATGCGATTTAAATCTTGATTTAAATCATGATTTAAATCAAGCTGATTTAAATCAATCCACCCTGCTGGAAAAGGTTTCGAATGTGAGCGATTGTGGTTAAATTTACCAGTCGATTGATATATGCATTTTTTTAATAGAATTTTCACCAATTAGGATATTTAGTTCAGTTTTCTTTCAAATTAAGAATCTTTTTATTTCAAGGAATATCTCAAGTTAGTTTATAATATGTATTAATAGAACAAACGTAATAGCATCTTTTTTTAAAATTTGAGCTCAAACGTGTCTAGGAGGATAAAATGTGTGCCGATTTCTCCATATGAATAGCGATCTTCATGTCACTGTTATTAAGGGTACACCCGTGCAATGCCGGGTATATTACCCTACATTATAACCTGGTTATAGCACCAGTCAAAAGGGACCACAATGTTTATGACGTTATAAACAAGGTTGAATATTAAGTGCAAGAAAGCATGTAAAATACATATTATGTAATTCTAATGAAAAATGTATGTAATGTACACTCCTTGCCAACCTAAGTTGGGTAAATAGAAATATGCTATGGGAAAGATCCTTCCGCGGGTGTAAAGAGTTCCATAAATAATTTTTGAATGCATCCAGAAAAGATGTTTAAAAAATGAATTTTGCTTAAGGTCTACCAGCTTAGAATATTATTTGAGAAAATTTGGCAATTTTATCAGAATTAAAAGTGTATTTTGGTTAAATGTATTCAGATCATTTTGCATGTAAATATTGCTTTACAAGAGTTTCCAACTAACCGACCAACCGCACTCCCCCTGCCTTTCTATTTTTTGTTTTACCCTAGTTAGGTTGGCACGGATTGAAGAACAGTTTGACTGTAGTCCATTATAATTTTCCTAGTAAGGCACTTGACTTATGACTTTTGCAGGGGGGCAAAATAAGCCGAGCACAGTGACCAGAGGTCTATTGTACTATCCCCTGGAAATAAGAATAAATCCCTGCCACTTTATGAAAAGAGGCCTCTAGTTGAAGCAAAATTCAGCAAGGACCGAATTGGAATGTCTTGAAGCTCCCAGGGTTCAAGTAAATGACGACCAAGGTGTTCAAATCTATAAGCAGAGAAATATTCACTCGCAAAGAATATGAGCAGCAGTTTCTTCCTTGAAACTACAGCCCCTGCATAAAGGATCATTAGAAACCCTCATAATAGAAAGATGCCTTCTGAGAGTACAATGGCCCGTAAGAAGACCAACAGCTCTACAAATACAAGTAAGGCACAGAAGAATTTCTTACTGTCAGATTCATCAGATGTTTCTCTGGGCCACCCAAAAGCCCACTCCACCCTAGTAGGACTTCCAATGAGCCTTAATCTACCCATATCTTCGATGGCCCATCGAGCTTCCTGCAAACAAAGGAAGGTAACATTAAAAATAAATTAAGGTGGGCGAATACCCAAAATTCTAAAATTTTTACTACTACTTTCTTTTCCAAATTTGGCATAGTGATTTCAAATAAAATGAACAATGCTTTTGGGGCATTTTTTTTTATTCAAATATAATTGATTTATTTTAAACTGTGTTTTTCAACTAAAAAATGGGGTTTACGCCAAAACTTCTAGTATAAAAAGTTTTACATTAATTTACCTGAAATTTTTCACAGATGCTATTTCAATATATATCTGTGCCATGAGCCTCTAACATCTGGTGTAAGTATACAAGTTTTTTTTAAAAAAATGTCCAAGTGTACGCAAGTTAATCGAAAAAAATCTTTTTTTGTGGTTAATTTATAAAATTTTTCTTAATAACTTCTTTTCTTGTAATTTGTATGTAGCTCTAGAGGGTCATTGCATGCATCAGTTCAAAACGAAGAACTTAACACATAATTAATGTTTATAGGAGTAAAATTCAATGTGGTAGACTTGTTGGTGTAAACCACTTTTTTTAGTAGAAAACACCGTTTAAAATAAATAAATTATATTTAAGTAAAAACAAAAGTCTAAATAGTATTATTCATTATATTTGAAATCACTATGCCAAATTTGGAAAAGATTAAAGCAATAGTAAAATTTTTAGAATTTTGGGTATTCGCCTACCTTAAGCTTTGTGATTTGGTTTGGATGAATTAATGTCGAACTAGAATCGAAAAGGCGTCTTTATTTCGGGTTCCTGGGCACAGAGAGATCGGTTGGGTTAGGTTGAAATATCATTGCACTAGAGTCTTAGGCTTCAGGGATTTGGGGTAGGTACAAAATGCCTCAAAGGCAGAGGAGCCTTAGCCTTTAAAATACCCTCACAAAAAGACAAGACAATTGGCAGCTGGCGACCAATCAAACACAGTACTAGGGAGCTCAATCGGAGCATTCCATGGCAGAGAGTCAAGGAATTACTTAGCCTTGGCCAGGGGTGGATTTAGGCTTAGGCAAATGAGGCCCGGGCCTAGGGCGGCAAATTCTGAGGGGCGCCAAAATTCTTAAGATGACTAAAATTATTAATTATGTTAAAAACATAAATGTTTAATTTAAACCTGAATTAGATTTCCTATTATTATTGTTATCATTTCCATTATTACACATGCATACACAAACACACGAACACACACACACACACATATATATATATATATATATATATATATATATATATATATATATATATATATATATATTAGGGTGTCCCTTATTTTACGAATTTTCGAAATCGAAAAGACGTACCCTCTCATTTTTTTCCTTTTATGTCAAAACACTCAGAAACGAAGATTTATCTCATTCTGATATCAGGAACACGCGCCGCTTTTCATTTGAAATTTGCAAAAATTGCTAAAAAATCAAGTTTTTGCTCCATATCTCCAATTCTGTTAATCTAACAACAAAATGGTCTATGCAAAAGTTTTAAAACACACCTTTTTCTACAAGTTTTGTATTGACATAATTGTTCTACGAGTTACGGTTATCGAGATAAATCGGAAAGAAGTGCTAACTTTACCGGAAACTCGCAAAATGCTCCAATCCACTCACCATAGTAGGATATAGAATTAAGCACAACAGCACTTCATAAAAGTGTCTAAACCAAGTTTATTATACCTTAATATTCATAAAATAATTGCACATTGGTGTACTTAAAATAAGAAGTACGAACAATCCATGCTAATTGATTTTTTGTATGGGGCAGGGCCGTCACGTGGGTACTGGAGCGGGGTGGTAACCCACAGCGCTTTTTTAAAGAAAAACTATGTTGGTTCGAGGCTACTAATATTAAAATGAAAATATGAAATTGATTAAATCACAATATTAATATTTATTGATTATAATTTGGCTTTGTATACATAAAGAATACCATACAACAGATGAATAAATTAAGTGAATTGAAAAGTTTTTAAACAAGTGCATTGCACCTCTAGCCCATTCTTCACGAGTGTTTGTTCAAACTCGTTAAAGGGAGGACTTATTTATTGCTAATTCATCAGTGCAGTATTTTAGAGCTTCAGTTTTTGCCTACAGAATAGAAAACAGAGTCTTTTACCACTCAACTAATATCTATCCAAAACCTGCTTCCAGTTTTGGGATAATTATGACCTTCCTTGCACGTTATTTCGGCAACGGCTTGCTTTTTGTGTAAGTAAATAATAATACTTCCCTTGAATCTGATTCTTCATTTTGAATACTGTAAAACGAACTATATACGATTTCCGGCACCAATGTCGACGAGAAATTGACGATGAATGATGTCTTAGGTATTTTTTCCTCATTGACAGCCCTGTTTTGCACACTCTTCTGTTTCTGCAAGTTTCCTAACAACTCTAGTTAAGCGGCAAGGCCTTCCTGGTTCTCTTTGTCTCATCAAAACGCCTTACCTTCTTCAATCTTCAATATATTAATTGCGTCTGAATATGCTATATCAAATAAGTTGTAGAAATTATTTTGAATCTCCACTCTTCGACTCCCGTAATTCCGAGTCTTGTTATCATCTTTTTGCAAATCCTTTCCAAAATTTATAAAATTTCAAATGTTTTTCAAACAATTAAGCCAAACTTAGGTAGCAAACCCCCATCCGAAAAATCTCCCCTTGTATATAATCAAGCGGTTCAGGGAGAGGTTAATTTATTGTACTCCCGCTCCCAACAAGGCTTTTAGGAAGATGTTCTTATCAATAAAAATAACTGTTTGTTTTCTTTAAATATTTTTTAAATACCACATCTAATCCCGATTCCACACTTTATTTTTGTTGTTAGTTTTAACAAGATTGGTGAAACCCATTGCTTTCTTTTAAATAGCGATGTGGGTTACCGCCCCGCTCCAGTACCCACGTGACGGCCCTGCCCCTTACAAAAATCGATTAGCATGGATTGTTCGTACTTCTTATTTTAAGTACACAAATGTGCAATTATTTTATGAATTTTAAGGTAGAATAAACTTGTTGTAAACGTGTTGTTATTGCGATTACTTTTCATGTTTTGTTATAATTTTAAACTCTTTGAATTTAGATGAAAACATTTGAGGAAATTTATTCATCTGTTTTATGGTATTCTTTATGTATACAAAACCAAATTATAATCAATAATATTAATATTGTGATTTAATCAATTTCATATTTTCATTTTAATATTAGTAGCCTTGAACCAACATTGTTTTTCTTTAAAAAAGCGCTGTGAGTTACCGACCCGCTCCAGTACCCACGTTACGGCCCTGCCCCATACAAAAAATCACTTAGCATGGATTGTTCGTACTTCTTATTTTAAGTACACAAATGTGCAATTATTTATGAATATTAAGGTATAATAAACTTGGTTTAGACACTTTTATGAAGTGCTGTTGTGCTTAATTCTATATCCTACTATGGTGAGCGGATTGGAGCATTTTGCGAGTTTCCGGAAAAGTTCGCACTTCTTTCCGATTTATCTCGATAACCGTAACTCGTAGAACAATTATGTCAAAACAAAACTTGTAGAAAAAGGTGTGTTTTAAAACTTTTGCATTGACCATTTTGTTGTTAGATTAACAGAATTGGAGATATGGAGCAAAAACTTGATTTTTTAGCAATTTTTGCAAATTTCAAATGAAAAGCGGCGCGTGTTCCCGATATCAGAATGAGATAAAACTTCGTTTCTGAGTGTTTTGACATAAAAGGAAAAAATTGAGAGGGTACGTCTTTTCGATTTCGAAAATTCGTAAAATAAGGGACACCCTAATATATATATATATATATATATATATATATATATATATATATATATAATTTTTGGGGCAGAAGTCGCATTGTGCTAATTGCACAATGTGACTAACAGAAAAAATAATCTTTTGTTAGTGGTCGATGACTGCCCTCTGATGAAGTTCAGCGACTGCTAACATATCTTTCTAATTATCTTTCTAGTTTGTTTGATTGCTTATTTTGACGTATTCGGACAGTTTTCACTTTGTTTTCCCAAATTTTCCCTTTTGGGAAATGGTTTAAATTTTAAATGTGCATCTTTGAATATATATATATATACACAGTGGTGGCCAAAAGTGTGGACACATTTTGAAAGTTTCATGTGTTTCAACTGTTAATTGTGTTCTTGCATCTATTAAATTTCGCTTAAATACAAACATTTAAATATTAAATTGAAGGTAATTTAATGTAGAATTTCACTATAAAAACAGAATTAAAGTATCTTTATTACAAATAAAGTTATGCTCATTTTAGTTGAACAAGCAAGCACAATCAATGGATTCTCTTATGCTGAAATTGCAATACAAGTTGGTGGTTTAATGACTTGCAAAACTAAGACAGATCATACTATTAGTTGCATAACTTATTCATAAAACATATATTGTAATACTGTATTTATTTTAAATTCTACATGAAATTACTTTGATGATGATGATGGTGTGTCCATGGATATAGATTATATGTGACCAAAGGTCTCATAGACGGCTCCAGCGATCTGCACACAGTGGTTCTCATAAAGATTAAATTACTTTTAATTTGATATACAATTGTTTAATTTGATATACAATCAATATATTCTGTAATCACACAAAGTTGAAAAACATGAAAATTTCAAAATGTGTTCACACTTTTGGCCACCACTGTATATATATATATATATATATATATATATATATATATATATATATATATATAATATATATATATATATATATATATATATATAATATATATATATATATATATATATATATATAACAAAAGAAAAAGGGTGCCATATCGTCTCAGGCCTAGGGCGTCCTCGAACCTAAATCCACCACTGGTCTTGGCAGGAAAGAGATTCGTGCAGCAATTGGACAACTAACATGTCATTGGGCTGTCCTTAGACACCTGGACATTATGGGTGTAAAAAATGACCCTCTCTGAAGGATCATCTTTAGGAATTTAAAAAAAAGTAAGCTAAAAATAAGCGAATTCATAACTTACCCTTTTGTGGCGGTACGAAACAAAGCCAAATCGTCTTCTTTCATCGAGGGAAACACAACTAAAATAAAAACAACAAAAGACTTGGATGTATACATCATCAACTGTAAAAAATGTTCTTAACCTTAGTTAAAATTAATAATTTGTTTTGTATTAAAACAAAGGTAGAAACTAGGTAGCATAATATTGGAGAAAAACACCATAATTCAAAACACTTGCTACAATTAAAAAAATTCAAACAAAATATAATGAATAAAGATAGGTACATGAAATGAGCAATCATAAATTTTTTTTATATAATTTAGGGGCTCTTTAGGATCCTTGTAAAATTTGCATTTGATGGGTCTAACTTAAAGATTGCTATCCAGAATCAAATAATCAGTTAAAATAAAAGAAAGGATATTTTATGCATTCTGATAAAAAAAAAAAAAGTAAGGGCTTTCTAAAGAGTGTAAGAACCCTGGCAAAGAGAAATCGTACCGTTTTGCTTGATTTGCGGATAAATATGGAGATACTTAAAAATTCACAAATGGACTTCCTTAGGAGGGCATTCATAAATTGCAAGTGGTGCTTAAGAGAAGGGGGTTGAGAAAAATCACATCATATATCATCTAGGGTAGACTGACCAGTGAGTGAACAGGCCCCAGTGAATGAACATTTGGTAAATATAATTAAAAAATAAGGATCGAAAATCATTCCACTAGAAGGATTGGCAACACTGATTTCCTGCCATGTAGTAGGAAGCTATCTGACATATGGTTGGTTGTCCTGGTGTTTATTCACTGGCGAACGCAGTTCCTTAAACGTTCATTCACTGGTTAGTCTACCGTATATCTATTCTCTTTATGCAGTCAAATTTAAAGGTAAATTTCTATGGTCGGAATGGCAACGGCATTACGGATTTGGCAGCACGGCACCCAAGTTAGGCTTAATCAAAATTATCAGCATCCAAAATACGAATTTAATCGGTTACTCACTTATATTTTTTGCATATAACAGCTGTTTTTAATCAATAAAACTGATTCCCTAAAATATTTCCATGAGAAATATAGCTAGAAAAGCAGAATTATGATTTCCATAACATTTAGAAAGTGGTAACTTAACTAAGAAAGTGGAATACGACATCAATTATTAAACTAACAGTACTAAAAGAACCATTTTTTACATTTTATGAACTTTTTTGTTAAACATTTCGAAATAAAAAATAGTTTTCTAAAGACATTTTAACCCAAATATTGCAGATTGTACATATTTAGTTAAGTTTGGCATCACCATATTTTCATTTGATTTTTATTTGGATTTGGGATTCAAATCCCGAACACATTGAATAGCAATTTCAGGGCTTTCTTGGGGGGTTAGAGGGGCAGATTAGCAGAGGAATAGACCTACCGTGGTCCTCTCCCTCCTCCTCCTTCCATATGACAACAATGATAAACAACCCATTTAAAACCTGTTTGGCGCCTTTTCAAAACAGCAGAAAGAAAAGTGTGAAGTTGCTAGAAAAAAAAATCCCTCGTTATATTATAATGAAACATTCAATTTCGCTGAAATGGAGTTTTAAGTTTTAAACTGTTATTCTTATAGGTTTCAAAAGGGACTGGGGATTTATTTCGTTATAAAAAAATTACTGTAAATATTTTGTAATTATTGATGCGTATATTGATTAACAAGTATCTTGACTATATAATAGGGTAGGTTAGGTTTGAATTATCGTCGCACTAGAGCTACACGAGGGTTATTGGCTACTTGACTATATAATAAGCTTTTAACCACTACTTAATTAAAAAAACGTTTTCTTTTGTAGTTTACTATATTTTGTAATACAGAATCGACAAATTTTTGTTTGTTGACTGTTACTAAAATTTTCACGACAATAAAAGCAAAAACATGAAGTTTTTTGCTGAAATAAGTATCACCATAGACATTTATTTCTGAGATGGCGGACAATTTCCCCAAAATTTTAGTTTATGGAGGAAAAAGAAAAAAGTGTGTACCGTATATACTCGTGTATAACCCGACTCCGTGTATAACCCGACCCCCCTTTTTTTAACCAAATATCCTTCCAAAATCGGTAACCCGTGTATAAGTCGAAATAGAAAATAAGCTAGAGCCTTCTGAAGAAAATATTAGAAGAAACCAGCTCATGATGGGATCGTATTTTTTTTTTACTTGCATGCAAAATTTCAACCCCAATAAAAACAAAAACAGGTTTTGGCTTTAAAACTATGTTCAGTGAAGCGTGAAGACCTCTCTGCCAAGGTCACGGAATGACAACGTTTCTTTACACCTCTTGAAGACTGGTTGACTGAACTGCCCTGTGCCAGAGCTACACGTGCAAATACGCATCACGCAAAAACAGGTTTCCGCTTTGATGTCCTTGACATTCTGGCCCTGAATAGAGAAGCTTAGTTTAAACTATGTTCAGTGAAGCGTGAAGACACGCTGCCAAGGTCACGGACTGGCAATGTTTCTTTACACCTCTTGAAAACTGGTTGACTGAACTGCCCTGTGCCAGACCTACACGTGCGAATACTCATCAAGCCAAGAACTAACAATTACGCATCTTTATTTTGGATATTGTGAATAAATACCAATCTTATTTGATCTTCAGAATTTAACTGCTTTTCTGTCTTTATTTTTAATAGATAGTAGTTAAACCTTAAGTTTGATTGAAGTTTAGTTTTATTTTAAGGATCAGGGATTTTTTCCCCGGAAATTTGATGTCTCGTGTATAAGTCGACCCCGTTTTTTACGGCACTAAATTTGACCGAAATTTCTCGGGTTATACACGAGTATATACGGTAATTATTCTTTGTCAACTATGTTATTGTGTTTTTGCTAAATTTGATTTTATTTAAGAATAAAGTCATAGTGCTGTTTAAAGCCCTTAAGAATCTGATTACAATAAGCTAAAAACAAAAACTTCATGGCAAAAGGCAATGATAAAGTGAATTTTGTACGCTCTGTTACTGTCCACCCTGTTACTATTGAAAAAGAAGTTATTAGACCACCAACTCTTTCATGAGCACAGCTCACGCAATTCCTAACTATGAACTAATATGATATATAAGCTTTGATTGTTGTTTGACACATGCGGAATTTCGGATGACATGGCAACTTATTCGTAGCTATGAGTAATTGCGGGTCACATATTATTGAATATTTGATTCAACAGAAGAATTGTGAATCAAAACGCATTTTTTTAACAGTATCTGAGTCTACAATTATGATAACTGCACTTAATTAAAATCTCTAAGACACATATTGTAATCTTTGAGATTTTAATACGTAATCATGTTGATGGAAAGATATGCTCTGCATGCACTAGTACATTTAAAGCCAACCACACATCCTAATTCCTTATAAAATCCAAAATATATTTTGTAGCTACCTAATATACTTCGGATTAGCAAGCATGGATTGTATTATCCCTATGTAATGGATTTGTGCAGTTCAATATTTTTTTTTAATATGAAACTACACTCAGTGCCAACCTAACTTGGGTAAAAACAAATAGTAAAAAGGCAGAGGGAAAAGCGGGATTGGTTTGTTAGTTGGAAACTCTTGTAAAGTAATATTTACATACAAAATTATCTGAATACAAATTAACCAAAATACGCATTACATTTTGACAAAATTGCCAAATTTTCTCAAATAATATTCAAATCTGTTAGACCGTAAATGAAATTAATGTTTTAAGCATGTTTTCTGGATGGATTCACATTTAATTTATGGAACTCTTTACATCCACGGAAGGATCTTCTCCATAGAATATTTCTATTTACCCAACTTACATAGGTTGGCAAGGAGTTTAATTAAAACTTTTACCAAACATGATAATGTTCGCTGGTAACCTGGTTTGACCTGGTAACTATCTATATGTATATTTTATTTACGTCTGTTTACTTACTCTTGGTATAATAGCATTGCGGTTAGTGAAAATTCGGAATCATGGCACAAATTATTAAGCAAACGTACATATTTTGTGGAGTTTCATTAGATAGGTGAATTCTTAATGTAATGCAGGTTTGGAAAAAACATGTTTTTTTTTTTAAAAACAACAACAACAAAACGTGTTTTATTTGTTTTAAACACATTTTTTTTTGTTTAAAACGTTTTTTTTAAACAGTTAAATTTTGGTCGAACAAGTTGCACGAAATTTAAAAAAACATGGTTCTTTTTCCATTTTGGTCTTCTATATTTTCTTCAATATCCAATAATTTTAATATGGCCTACATCTTTTTTAATCAAAGAATCAACGAATACAAGAAATTCTTCGATTATCAGGCAATTCGGTGTCTTCATTTGATTGATTAAATCAGATGAGCTAATAGAAGAATTTATATCAACTAATAATGTAAAAGTTTATGTTTGATATTATTTCAATTACCTAAAATTATGTATCACAATGATAATTAGCATAAATTTCACATATAGGGACTATAATAAATCGTAACAAATGACAATGGTGTCGGGACCTAAAGTATCACACGTGATACAAGGTTTACCCTTCCATCAGGGTCTACTATTTATCACAATCTTAATCTTTAAGGTAATACAGCATGGTCATCTATCCTAAAATAAAGCACGTCTATTTTTTAGACTTCTTTTTGCACAAAGTACTTTCCCATCCATCATATTTTCCTTCCCCTTGCAGTAAAAAATTTGATTGTTTTAAACATTTTTTTTTATTTCTATGTTTTACACACGTTTAAAACATTTGTTTTTATTTCTATGTTTTAAACATGTTTAAAACATTTCTTTTAAACGAAATGTTTTAAACATAACAACCCTGTGTAATAGTAACAAATATTTTAAATAAAACCCAACTTTATTTTAGAACATTGAAAGTTGGAATTCTAAAAAATTTTGAGAATGACCCGTAAACAAAAAACATTATACTAACCAAACTTCCCCATACAATGAGAAGATGCCTCTAAGGTCTGCTAGGCCTATGTCAGGGTCAAGATTACTAACACAAATACGATGTTCTGAAAATAAAAATGAATAATAATTTCCATAGAAAACAATAAAAGAATTAATATAGTCCGACCATGATAACTTGACATTAAAAATATTTTGATTGTAGACCGGTCCACTTCGAAAAAAAGTAAGTAAAGGTTTTGGGCAAGAGTTACTATGTTTGGCGATTCATTGCTTTTATGGGCGAATATTTCTTTAAGGTTTAGAAACAGACCATCAATTGAAGGGTAGATCGAACTTGCATCAGGTTCACACTTACATTTGACAGTAATATTTAAGTTATAGCGTCCCTCGCAGGGTTGCCATTAACTTTTAGTTTTAAAATAGTTGCTTTAGTTACCTAAAATACCTAAAATAGTTGCTAAAATAGTAGCCTGATCTATACGATTTCTGAGTTATTTTAAAAAATCGCCCGGTCACCAAACTTAAAAGTGAATCTGTGTTAATCTAATGGAGAAAAAGATATTTTCTAAGCCACATTTCTCCGAGTGTATTGAATAATTTCTCAGTTTTTTAATAAAAATAAACACCTGACAAATACAGCTGACTTACAGGTCTTTATAGTTCCACATTTTGAAATTGATTTGAATATTTTTTTAAAATTTTCTATAAAAAAAAAACAAAATATTAGAACCCATTTTAAAAAAAGTAGACACTTGGTTCTCTTTAATTTAATTTGTGGTGCAAACTTCAGAAATTGCTAAAAATATATAAATAAAATGAATATTACGTTTTTTACGGCAACTTTTGTTCAACTTACGTGCAAAGTTCCGTTTAAGAAAGAGTCAAAACAAGTTCAGAAATCGAAATATCCAAAATAATATTTAAAAAAACAAGGGGAAAATAACAAGTCAAACTACTGTTTCGCCTGAAAGTTAGTCAATCTCAGGTGGAGGGCCATGTGACCACATGTCAACAAAGAAAATTTTTCGCGTGCATTATTAGTTCCAAAATATATAGCGGAAAACAAGCTAAAATACATAGCGGAAATTGAAAATGGTTGCTAAATAGTAGCCAAACTGCTTAAAATAGTCGTTTTTGGTCACTTTTTTATTAAAATAGTTGCCACAGTCGCCTATCCCTTGAAAATAGTTGCTTTTATTCGCTTTTTAGTAGCCAGTGGCAACCCTGCCCTCGGTGTAATTCCTAGTCACAGTCATTATTTTTAAGTTTTAAAACCCTTCATCAAATTGACAAAAAATAATTGAAGTATATACTGTGAAATATATACTTACTGGAATTTATAACTTTTCTTCGAGTTTGATTATTAATTTTGAATTTTTTTTAGAAATGATTTATTAAATTTCTGTACAATAATAATAGTCGGCAATTTTACACCAAATCTGATAACCCCAACAAATTGGTATTATGGCAACCTTTGGCAAAATGAGAATACAATTTTAAATAATTATTTGGTTTTTTTTTAAATGAATTCTTTGCCATTTTAGCGTTCTGCGTTTTTTATAAATCTGGTCTGCAATTTAATGAATTAATCTTGGCAAGTAAAAGTTCCATTTATTTTCTTTGTCAGCCATTTTGTTTGTATAGCTGACAGGCAGCAAATGGCCCTGTCTTGTTTGTACCAAAGAGATACAGTAGACTCCCTCTTAACCGGCTTAAACGGGACCGATGGTAAACCGGTTAAACGAAAATCCGGTTAAACAGGAGAAATTAAATAAATTGAAATTTAGATGATTATTTGATTGCACTTCTGTTTATTGATGATATTTGCCTCATGAAATATGCGTACAATTGAAATAAGATGTCATTTTTAGGTTATTTTATATATTATTATTAGTATTTTGCATTTTTGATTACATACCTTTAAAAAAATTTGAACTTATTTTTTTGTCGAAGTTCGGAAATTCAACGACTTGACGGTCGATCCCCACAGCCTTCCAATGTCAACCCCCAAACAAACCACGCGTTTGAAACTTGTGTGACACTGAAAACCGATTGAAAGAACCATAAACTTGTAATTTCAGCTATTTTTAACATTTTAAGGGTGGAAATTTTCAGCCCGGTTAAAGGGTAAATCCGGTTAAGTGGGAGTCTACTGTATGTGAGATAATGGTTGGTAAACTGTTGGCGACTGATATCTAATGAAAAGCAGTACGATTGCGAGAAGAAAAGTGGTCTTACTCTGCTGTTTGTGATATTTTTTCGGAAATATAAAAAAATGCAAATTTTCCACATTTCTATAAAAATTTACCTTTCCTTCTAATTAGCTAATTAACTTCTAATTAGCTTTAAATTAAAAGATAAGTTTATTTTATGTGCAGCTTAAACCAAGTTTTTAATCTACTTCTTGAATTATAGTTTATGCATATTTATAAATTTTATTACCAAGGACCTAATAATATTATGAATATACCCTCTAATTTTTTTTTATTTAGGCACAGTATACACTGTGCAAATTTTACGAATACAGCACTGCCAGTGGTCCTTTTTTACCAAGCATGAATAAAAGGAAGAATATTTTATTCAAACGAACTTACCCTTAATTACCATGGACATTTTTCAAACTATGTGAATTAGATTAAATATAGACAAATCTTTTAGTTTAAAAAATTCATTTTATAAGGTAAAATAAAAGTTGATTTTTCTCATATCTCCCCGTGTTTGTATTTATCCGCGTGTTTAGCTGTGGTCATAGATTTAGAAAGTAGCAGATCTGCCTCTAGGGGGGGGAGGTGAAGCCACTTGTGAACCAGTATCCCATAAGGCAAATCGCAGGCCATAGCCGATGGTCACGCGGCCCTGGTCACGCCATAGCACGGCATGCCATACGCCACCAGATGGCACTATGAGATAATTCGACTAATAAGAAATATATATTTAACATGAACTAAAAAAAGCTTTTTACAAGTTTTTCTAGCTAATTTATAGGTAGCTATTGTGTATTGATAATTTCTGCCAGACATGAGGCATATATTCATAAATGAAGCATATTAAAATTCAATTTTTATTGCATGTAACTCTCCAGCAAAGGCCTTTTTTTTAACCAATATCCCGTGATGCATTGCGAAACGACAAAATGTGGATTCATCGCACACTCTCGCGGTTTGTATTGCTGTATACGGGATTGCGCAATCAATGGGCATATCTGCTACTTTCTAAATCTATGGCCGGGGTTGTGTAAGCTGGTTTATTGCTTTGCTCGAGGCGTGCTTTAATCCATTGTGGATCTGGCAAGTTTCGCTCCGGCAGTTTTTTTGATCCACCAAAGACGTCATTTGGCAGTTTTTATTAACTTGACCGCCTAAGTCATTTTTTAAAATTTAAATTTCGAAGTAAATATAACTGGTAGCAGCGACCAAATATTATTATCGTTCGCTAATGAAAATGCAACCAGGAGTTTTAATTTTATACTTCTACTGGCAGTATGGTCCCGCCTTACTGGGAACCCGTTAACTTCGTAATGCTTAATTTTAGAGGCATGCTTACTTGTGAAAATACACTCAAAATCAAAACAAAATTAAATTCGTGTTGGCGCATGCACACTTAAAAAAACAAACACTAATAGAGGATGAAGCAGCCTTAGGGCGAGCGCATATCTCAACCAAACTCAATCAATCAAACTAATAGAGGATGGCGTCAAGTCCCCGTTTCGGCCCGGCCCATGTATTTTCAAGCCCTGTTATGGTCCCGCAATTCCACGTGGATGACGTTTTTTTTAAACTAATTATATTAATTAAAAATCACAATCAAATATGAAAAAAACTAAGCCTCAGGTGCACATGTAGGTATTAAAAGGAACCTATATTAAAAATTTCGAATTTTTTAGAGCAGTCTAAGTATGGTTTTTGCGATCCACAGACATACACACAGACAGACTCTTTCTTTTATTATTATAGACTAGAAAGACTTGGGAATTGGGTTGTTTCACGGAGGATCTGGCAGTAGGTACAGCTGCGGAAATAAAAAAAGTACCACTAGTGATTATTTCAGCCATTAGTCACCCTATAGAATCGGACCTTTTTGAGATTGTGAACAATTAACGTTCTCAGTTAATTGCATGACACAAAATTTGCATAAGGGGCCGTCTTCATATTAAAAATGTTACAAACTTTGAAATTTCCAATGACAACACCCAATTTTAATAACTTAGAACTGTTAAGCACTCTCGAAAACCCTTAAATCTAAGTTTTTATTACATTTGAATGAATATTAGATGAGTTATTCAATCGAATCACTTGCGGATCTTTTGGGGACCATCTCTAAATGACAAGCAAGCATGCATGCAAGGTCGTCTTTATTTATCAATTACACATGTAATCTTATACACAGTCCCCTAAAGGGTAATTAAAAAATATTTTGTGATTTACTCAGCAAATTATGAATAAAAAATTTTAAAAATTGGGATTTCGCTTAAACTTCCTGTCTTGAATTTATTTCTGTAAAAATATTAAGGGGTTTCTATTCATATTTTTTTAAAAAATTAATATAATAATTATTAAAAAATATAAAAATTGTTTTAAATACCCCAATATTGAATGCATTTTGCTTGGGTTATTATAATTTCTTTTCAGTAAAAAAGTTCGTTTCATTATTTTAATTATTTATAGATTGGGATAGTTTTTTATGTGCAACTCATTTAACATTATGGGACCTAAACTTTGCACGTCTCTAACTCCCCTAATAATGATTAAAAACTAACAAAATTTGGCATTACGTATTAACATAGGTCATAGATTTGAAATATGGACTCAAAAAGGGGTGTTGCCTTTGGAAATTTTAAAGTTAGTAACATTTTTAATATGAAGATAACCCTTGATGCAAATTTTGTGTCATGCAATTAACTCAGAATGTTAATTGTTTACAATTTCAAAAAGGTCCGATTCTATAGGGTGACTAACGGCAGAAATAATCACTAGTGGTACTTTTTTTATTTCCGCAGCTGTACAAGGTGTAGTTTTCCTTACTATCTAATAACCTTTCTTTTGCTTAAGTTGGTACAACTATATATAAAGGTTAGTGTGCTTGGTCAGCACACAAACCTGATTATATCTACCAACCCAAACAAACGTAATGGAGCCTGGGTATGGTTGTGCCAGTTTTCATTTAATCGCGTATAAATTCTTTAAGCCCATTTCACACCTTGTCACAACTACTTGCAACTCTCATAGGACACCGTGCATTAAAAAGTTGCACTCAAGTCGTGAGATTTTTTTCATGCAAGCACGAAAAAATCTCAGTTGCATGTAACCTTAGCCAATCAGGACTGGTTATTTGTTTGGGGGCATTGTGGCGAGCTAGACTTCGCCAACTGGTTGTTTATTTACTTTTTAAGTCGCCAACTTTCCTTGCTTGCAAAAAATACAAAAATCTGCGCAATTAAAAATGGGTAGTAAATGAATGGCAAAAATGGAAATTGATCTTATTAAGGAAGTTCGCAAACATAAATTTCTGTTTGATGCAAACGATGCCTATAGTTTGATTAAAGTTTGCTTACAAAAAGATGAAACTTGCCAATCTCATAGCAACGAACTTCAATGGGTTTTATCCACCTTTATTCGCAGATGTATGCCTATACCAGTTATTTGGGCTCTTCAGTGTAGTTCCAGCTGTGGTGCGGATTTTTAGACAGACTGACAAACCAATGTTCAAAAACCACTTTTTACAGAATCAGCACTCTCCACATTTCATAGAAATACCAATGTTTCATAGAAAGTAAAAATATCCTTTCAAATTTAACTAAGACAAGGACAAGTTCTCAACACAAAATCAAAAGGGATAAAAAAAAATATGGGAAGATTCTGATATTCTTAAACATTTCTGCCATCGGAAGAACAAAAAGGAAAAAGAAATCCGCATAAAAATAAACATTTTATTTGACAAAGCATCATTGTACAGAAGATATGTATATATAAAACATGAGCACCTCTTAAACTTCTCCTCCCCCGCACTTAGCTCAGGTAGGTCCTAACCTTCCCAGTAATTCCTCTCCTGCACATAGGGCAATTGGAGATTCTCTGAGCACATCTCGGACAAGAGGCCAGATGCCCACAGGGCAAGAAGACCACCCCTACCTGCTCATCCATGCAAATTTTGCACTGGAGGTCAACTGGTTTCGTCTCTTCAACTTTTTTGTCGACTTTCGTCACTTCAGCTTTCTCTTTCACTTCAGTTTCTTTGGCATTTGTTGCACCACCTGCAAAGTGTAATAAGAAAACCTGCGTGAATTGGCGTCTTTTAAGCGCAATTTGTTAAGGGTAACTTTTGGCCCTGTTTCTATGCACCAAACATATTTTTATGCATGTGATAATACAAAATGATGCATGAAGCATGTCGCGAATTAAAAGTTGGAAAAGATTAGGCTGGGTGAGATGTTGACTACCGTCACACTAGATCTATTCTGCCGTGGGCAGGTAAACTGCAGTAATCGCAACAATGAGTTATACCACTATTGCTCTGAAGTTTTCTTATAGTTTCGAACAATTGAGTGTTTGCAACAACAGGGTGGCTACAGAATCTGTGAAAACAAATTCCCTGACTTTTCCAGGCTAAATGTAAAAAAATTCCCAGATTAGCGGCAATGAACTATATTAGCATGCTGGTTTCCTCCTGGTATTAGTAAAACCACTTTCTAGTATATTTAACATTAAAAAAAAAGAAATTTCTTTAAAAAAGAAATTTTATTAATGAATATACAATGAGTTTTTAAAAACAAATCTATAAAAAAAAGCAAGCGTTAAAGCCCGTATAATAATTTTTTTTCGTTATGATAAGACTTATTAAGATTATCAAGCTATGATTCTTAATTAATCTTCAAATTTTTATTATATTTCTTGTATCTTAAATTATTTTAATTATCACTTAAACTTGTTTTTTACAGAAATTTAAGTTTAGTTTTTATTGTTATGGGCCGAGAATGGTGAAGTTGAATATCGTTGCACTAGAGCTTGGGAAAGGGCAAGGCAGTTAAAACAAAAGATTAATAAGCCATAACTCAACCACTTAAGAGAAAGCCTTTTCAGGATTAAATGTTTTTTATCCTTTCTTTTACCCGTTAAAAGGGTACTTTTGGAAATTTTCCCTGATTTTTTTAAAAAATCACCAATTTCCCTGACTTTTCCAGATTCATTAAATTCCCTGACTTTTCCATGATTCCCTGATCCTGTAGCCACCCTGAACAATGGTCTAAGTCATTATGGAAGTTACTGCAGCCCACGGCAGTATTGCGGATGGGGGTTGTAATTTAGAACCACAGTCAAGTAACAAGCTGATAACTGAGTAGGCACTCAATGCAACTTTTAAGGTCGACATTGTACGCAGTGTCAGAACATTGGGGCCTATTTAACATGCAACTCCCTCTACTACACGGTATAATTAGTCAAACTATTCGGCTACACAAACTGTTTTAAGGTCAGTTATTTTAGCTGCCCTGGCCTGAACCTGGGACCTTCGGCATGCAAGACCAGCGCTTTACCGACTGGGCTCCTTAGCTTAGCCCTAGTGTGCCATAGAAAAGAAATACGAGTAGAAAGGCAGTAAAAAGAAGAGAGAAGTAGCATAAGGCAGAAGGAACATTATTCCACAGGGTTATATTAAAACACATTTTCAGGATATTTGTCATTGATTAATGCATTTTTCACAAGAATTTTCACCAAATGCCTATAACTAGGGTACTTTCTTTGAATTTTTTTAATACTAATTTTTTTAATTTCATTATTACTTTAATATTAAGTAATAATTAATGGAACAATCATAATAAGAAAATTTACTTTTTTTGTACTTTTAAAACAAATAAGAATTTTATAAATCGGACTGAAGTAAAAACCGATAAGGATAGACAGACGTAAAAGCATGCAGATGGATAAGAAGAATGAAAGATATGTCTGTCATGCCATGCATTAAAAAAAAAATTTTTAAATCTGACGGTTACAATGGGATTTGGATAGGGTATAGGCAGGCAAAAGGAAACCTCTGCGATGCCAATTCCTTTTTAAAATGCAGAGTGTTTTGCACCTTGGACCCCTAAAAAAAGGGACTTAGGGACCTAAAGTTTTAAAGAAAGGGACCTAAGGGACCACTAAAAATCGACAAGTGCTTAAGACATGTTGGAAATGAGCAAATTGTTTATTAAGGCAAAAACCCTTCGTTTCTTTTTAAACCAGAGTTTTTCTTTTTAAGCCAGACTAAAAGAAACACAAGAAAACAGAAGACGGTGTAAGAACATTATTAGTGTGCAGTCCTGCACAAAAGTTTAGGCACAGACGCAATTCATGAAAAAAACGTCAATGTTAATATTTTTCAGTAGTTTTTTTAAAATATATATTCTTTAGGCAGCATGAAAAATAGGGTGAAAATTTTTGCCAACAGATATAAATAAATTTGACTTCAATTAACAAATTTAAAAAAATTTCATAACTTTCCTTGCCACAAAAGTATAGGCTCAAGTTTCAGTTTTATGCAAATTCTTTACAAAAAGTGATTGCGTCAAAGGGGAGGGTTTTAAGTTGCTTTAAAAGGTTGAAGGTAATTTTCAATGCTTAGAACCATTCTGAGGTCAACTGAATTTTCATACGAAGAGCTTTTAAGGATATGGGCATTAAAATTCAGAGGTAAACCCGTTTCTGATATTTCTACTGAATTAAAGCGTTCGAAACGAGGTATTTTATAGAGTGTTAGAATGTGGCGATCAACATCCACCAAAATCACGGTCTGGAAGACCTAGAATCACCAGGAAACGAGAGGGCAGACAAATAAGAAAATTGGCTTCAGACTTAAACATTGCTCTTCAAATCAAATTATAAGCCTGATTGTGGCTCAATTTTCACGTAAACCTATCAGGAGGCGAGTCAATGAATCTAGATATACTTGATAAAATCCAAGCTGAAGCGCAAGCCTAGCTTGCTTTCTCATCATAAAGATGCAAGACTGCAATGGATAGCTGTAAGACATGTGCTGTTGAGTCCTTTGCAGTCTTGCATCTTTATGATGAGATAGCAAGCTAGGCTTGCACTTCAGCTTGGATTTTATCAAGTATAAAGATTCATTGACTCACCCCTCGATAGATTTACGTGAAAATTGAGCCACAATCGGACTTTTAATTTGATTTGAAGAGCAATGTTTTTGTCTGAAGCCAATTTTCTTATTTACCTGCCCTCTCGTTTCCTGGTGATTCCAGGTCTTCCAAACCGCGATTTTGGTGGATGTTGATTGTCACGTGCTAACACTCTATAAAATACCTCGTTTTGAATGCTTTAATTGAGTAGAAATATCATAAACAGATTTACCTCTGAATTTTAATGTCCATATCCTTAAAATCTCTTTGTACAAAAATTCAGTTGACTTCAGAATGGTTCTAAGCATTGAAAATTGCCATCAACCTTTTAAAGCAACTTAAAAACCTTCCTCTTTGATGACCCAATCACTTCCTGTAAAGAATTTTCATAAAACTGAAACTTGTGCCTACACTATACTTTTGTGGCAAGGAAATTTATGACATTTTTAATTTGTTGATGGAAGTCAAAAATATTTATACTTGTTGGCAAAATTTTTTACCCTTTTATTTATTTTACATGCTGCCTGAAGAATGTATACTTTAAAAAAAAAAAAAACTACCGAAAAATAGCAACATTGCCGATTTTTTCATGAAATGCGTCTGTGTTGAAATTTTTGTGCAGGACTGTATTAAACTATTTCTCATTGCATGGTAACTTATTGTCATGCTAAAGAATATGCCCAAACCCCATTTCTGAGTGACAAAGAATATCGAAAAAATGGCGTGCGCTAGTCACATGGTAATATTTTTTAGAAAAAAGGGACTTAAGGTACCAAATGTGAAAAAAAGGGACCAAAAATAAAAAAAAAAAGGACTTTAAGGGACTAAGGGACCAACTCTAAACGCCCTGAAAATGCCTTTCCATTTTAAAAATAATTTTTCAATTTTTTTTTATCTAATGAGGCTGCAATATTGGCAGTCAAGCCTTTGCAGACTCGGCATATTCCCCAGAACTGAGAGGCATTTTTTTAGTGGCACCGTCTAGGCTACTCTTGCTACCGATTTTGATGAGATTACAAGGAATATGGATGTTAAAGTCTGCAGAAATTTAATTTTGCTGAAAGAACCCAAGCCAAATGGGCCCTTGATAAAATATCCATTATAATTTATGTCCATAGATGGCACTACCTGTAAATCTGTACTCTCTATATACAAGTCACCCAATAATAAACTAAGCTTTTTCCTTCCCACCTAACTGAGTGTGGTTTGTTCTTTTTGTATGTACAGGTGTTGCTGAAGATGAGACTCCACTGCAAGGTATGTTAACTTTTGTAGTATACTTTCACTGTATTGAGTATTTTAGTTAACTAAGCAAGTAGCTTGCCAGGTATCTTTTACATGCCACATAACATATGACATGTGTGCGCAAGATTTTCCCAACCAGAAAATCTGACGCCTCAGCCGGGGCTCAAACCCTTGATCTTGGGTTTACGAGGCAGACACGTTTGACCTCTCAGCCACTATAATTTTTCAAATTAAAAATAAGTAGTTTTGTAACAGAATGTGTCACTCAAATAAAGTTTCTTCGTGTAACTGTTGAGAGTGGCAAGAGTGATTTCATTTTAATAAGAATGGATTCTTATGCTATTTAAATAAGCAGTAAATTGTGCAGGGTTTTTTTTTTGTTGGGGGAAAACTTAAGTACTTTGAATTCTAATATTTATCTGAGATTTTTAATGTTTTCTAATTATGATGTATCACACTTGTCAATAGCACTTGCAGTTTGGCTTAAGAAAGTGGGTGACGGACAGACAGACGAACATGGCCACCATACAAGCTTCTAATTTTTTTTTTGTTACTAACATAATATGGCAGCTAACAAAGGAAAGTGTCCTACAAAAATAACTAAAAACCACTTACTAGGTTCAACGGATTCTGGCTCGGATACAATAGCAAGACCGGAAAAAAGGATGTGAGGTTCCGATTGGAGCTGGGAATTTCTAGGAGTATCAGAAGTAGAAGGTGCAGCTGCCTATTTTTGAAAATACATTACAAAACAAAATAATGTTACAGTTACTTTATTAAAAAGTAATTATGTTACAGTTACTTAACGTAAAAAGTAAGCAGTTACAGTTACTTAATGTGAAAAAAAAGCAGTTACAGTAACTTAATACAAAAAGTAACTCGCTAGGGTTACGTATCGAAATTTCAAGTTATCAAAGAGAAGAAAGGTTGAAAAAATAGTTACCATCAGAAAACAGTTAAGAAATGAAAGTTCAACGTTGTGAAAAGTAAAATTTTAAATATATTACTTTAAAGCCGAACGCATCTGTGAGAAGTAGCGGAATAGTAAAGAAATATTTTGTTACTGTTAAAAGTAACTTAGTTACAGCTACTCTTTGAAAAATCTAACAGCGCTAACCGGCCAAAAAAATTAAGAAGTGGAAGTAACACATTAACTTGTACAATCATATTCTCGATCTGCAAAAAAAAAATCATATTACATTCCATTTATATGGATTTTTTTGTTTTACTTTCCTCTTGCAACATAATTAATTTTAAACTTTGGTTTAATAGAAGAGTATTTGAAAATTAATCAAGTAAACCAAACACTGTTGGCTCGTGACAACAGTGAAAAGGTTAAAAAAATGTAAATGGAATTTCTGACAAATACAAAAAAAAAAGTTTAAATCACTGTATATAAAATGTTAATTTCACTTACTTCCACTGCTTGAGGTGGATCCTCATTTTGTCTATGTGCCCAATCGCATCGAATTGGGCCCTCATAAATGGCGTGTTGATCACGAGCACAAATAGCAAGAGCTGCAGATACTTTTGTGGTAAAACTAAAAAAGAATATTTATGAACATAAAGTTATATAGTGAAACCTCTAAGAGCGACCCTATTCCTGTTCCCTAATAAATCGGTCATAAAATGGGGGTTGGTCGCTCGTAGAGTACAAAATGTTAATTAGCTAGAATGTTAAAATCACTTTACAATGAATTATTAATCATTAAAAATATTACAATATGTTTATCGTTACATTTATTAATTAATTTGCAAATATACACACCAAAATTATACTAACTTATTTTAACAAACTAGTATTTACTAATTAAAGCTTTTTAAAGTAAGAAGAAATTTCTGACTTTCATTTTTTTCGATTTTTGGCAAACCACCTTTTTCCTAATATATTTTTTTAAATCAGAAAAATGTCCGTTTATATATTGTCATCTTTAATGCTATCGTGTAATTTGACATAATAAGATAATTTTTCAAGAAATGGGATTTGAAACTGGTTGTTTGGGGAATGAGACCTGGTCTTTCCCAGAGTGGCGCTTAACATTGAACACAGAGGGCTACACAGAGGCACTAATGCAATTAGGGTTTGTTTCATGTTTGGTTATTACCAGGGCTCGAAAAAACCGCTCGTCCTCGGAGGTAAAAAATTACCAGAGGACAACTAATTTCTCAAAACCGACGTCCTTGTGAAAGGAACATTTCCCCGTTAATGTTCATATTATTCTAGTATTAGGTTACTATTAGTAACTTAGTATTTATCTTATTACTGTATAATGTAATCCTACTAAGTAATAATTGAGCATTTTATATAAATGTTTGTAATAAATAAGAGAAAATTATATTTTTATTTATTTAGAAGTTATTTACATAATTGGAGTTCGACAAGTTAGTTTCGAAGAAGGACGGGTACATTGTTGGACAAGCCGTCTTCGAGGACGAGTAAAAATTCTGAGATTTTTCAAGCCCTGGTTATTACTAACCATTTGGAAAATATCGGTTTTTACAAATTTTAAATGTTGATACTTATGAAAGAATCTCGTAGCATTTAAGGCATTGGCGAAATTTACAAAACATGCCAAATGCCGCAGGAACGATTGCCAGGATTTGCTTACCCAAACTATTACACATAACTACTTTCTCATAGTGCAAATAAATCTAGTACTTGCTTTTTGATGGTAATTTCATTAAGTATTAAAGTAAATATGGAAGTAGGCGATTTTAGTATTCTTTCAAAACTTCTTGTTGCCTTTATATTGACTTATTGAAAATCAGATTCATAACTTAAATCTGCAAAATCCCGTAATCACTTCAAGTTTCACTACAAAGTTAAGCGAATATGAAGTCACTGGAGTCAAAAGTATTAAATGCATCAAATAGGGTAGACTAACCAGTGAATGAATGCTTAAGCACAATTTGTTTTAAAAAAATTCATGCATTTTAAGAAAATATTGCTTGTGGGTTTATGACAACATGAACACATCTGTCATTATATGTAAATTCTACAAAAAAAAAGGTGACTTTATATGGCATTGCTTTGGGTCATTTGGGGGTCCAAATAAAAAGTGGTATAAAAGCCAAGTGAATGTACAGTACTTTTACCTAAAGCTCTAGATTAGCGGTCGCCAGTCGCCAACTGGAGACTATTACATCGAAAGTGGCTACCTAAAAATTGAACCCCAGTCGCCAAATGTGGCGATCATAATTTTTCCTTTTTGTTCAACTAATAATTAATACTGAAGCTGCATTTCTATAATAATAAAACGCTCCGATTCGATTCTGTCGGGAAGAAAGACTTGATGACAGTTGTTGCTCATCGGTGAAATTGTACATCATCATTTTTTGTGTGACGTCACTGGGTCCTTCGTGTGAAGTAAATGGAGCTTAGCGATGAAAATCTTAAATGCAAATTTGATTTTTAAATTTTGCTTTACGATTTCGGCAATCTACAGGTGATTGATTTACATCTGATTAAGATCTCAACTATTCATTTAAACAATTTTGATATGATAAAATTTCATGAACAATCGTGGGTGGTGGGCGACGTCAAGAATTCCCCGAAACTAATAGTAGTTGAACTGATTGTACATAAAATAATTTTCTCATAACAATAATGGCCAATCACATAATGCTACATATTTTGTATGATACTTTTTTTACTATCAATCTTTTCATATCAAAAATGTCATTAATAAAATTTTCTTTTGTGGAAAAATCGCACTTTCATTGTTACCTAAATTTACCAATTACTAAATTACCTAATATAGGATTATATCTAAATTAACCTAATAAGGATAATTATATATACCTAAATTTAAAACTGGCTACTAAAAATTCAAATGTGGAGTACCATTTTTTTTCACTCTGGTAGCCACTGGCTACTATTAAAACTTTCCAGTCTAGAGCATTACTTTTACCAGTGAATGAACACAAAAATGTCCAGTCAATAAACATGTTGGATTTTAATTAATGACCAGGACAACCAATCAGATGTCAGATAGCTTCCTACTACATAGGAGGAAATCAGTGTTGCCAATCCATCCAGTGGAATGATTTTTAATCCTTACTTTTAAATGCATTTACCAACTGTTCATTCACTGGGGCCTGTTCATTCACTGGTCAGTCTACCCTATCCAAGAAACAAAGAAGTGCCAGACAGTTTACAGAAGTTTTAAAGGGCTATTCACTTCTGGAATTTAATTTACATTTTTATGCAAAGATTAAAATACAAGATTAATAAAAAGTACTCACCGTATAAATCCATAATTATGTAAAAGATTTACATCTTCAATGTCTCCATATTGACTAAAATTACTTCGGATTACATTTTCTAAAACAGTATTAAAACAAAACTTTAGCACATAATATAAAAAAAAGGGTAAAGTCCATAATTGAAGGATTAAAAAGCAGAGGTAACTCTCTTGAACTGCCAATAGACCTTAACCTCTAAAGACCTGAGCAAAATCCTATGCGTATATTCTTAATCTAAACATACTTTTCATACAAATATATGCTAAAAAGTATGTTTGGCAAAGAATTAAAAAAAAATATATCCATAGTTACTTAGAGACACGTCTTAAACTCTAGAAATAATCTTTTTTTTTGTTGCTATAAATGCAGCAAAAAAGGCTGTATCACTTATTTGTAGTTTACAGATTATTTTAATTGTTTTTCTGCAAAATGCCCTTAAAATTAACTACTAAAAGAACTTTCTGAAAAGTTTTTTTTTAAATAATTATTTTAAGAACTCTAATATCGTATTGTATTGACCCTCATTCAACTTAATTTTTTAATAGAAATAAATGACTGATATCTGTAATCAAAGTCTGAAAACTGATATTTGGATTATCTTCTATTAGACCATTACAATTTCGGAACTAATTAACATGTTAATTGTTTGTGAGGAGGTTTTAAAAAATGTCCCCAAATGGGGACGCCAGGTCCGCAAGAGGTTAACGGGGTTACACTGTATTTAAATTTGATCATGATCACAAAATTAATCGAGAAAAATGCAGCTAGATATAAATAAATATGAGGCCTCAGTTTGATTGTGCATCAATAAAGCTGTTTTAGGAGAATAATGATTATAAAAAAAAAATAAAACATTGAGCTAGGAGAAAAGCGGAGGGAGGTATGTGATTCACTGAATAGTTGTTTAGCAAATGAGCCAGTTCCATAACGAAACGCGTAGGAATACAGCAGCAGAAATGAACGGCGCAGAAAACCTAGAAACTTGCCAATTTTGCTATTGGGTTCGTCGTTGGTGGTTCTTAGTGATCCACATTGTTATTTCTTAAAAAAAAAACTTGGAATTTAAAGTTAAAGAAAGTTAATTTCTTTTGAACCAAAAATGTTAAAATACATTTAGAAGACCAAGTCATTATGACAGAGGGGTCTCATACAAGGATTGTGTACAAGTGTAGGGAAAATAGTCCATTTCTGCCCTGTTCGCTCAAAAGGGTGCGAGTGGGTTTCCCGATCGCTGACATTTCACTCTAGTTTCCGTTCTTGCTCAATAAAATAAGGTTTTTTGACACATGAAAGTATCTTACCTGTTACATAACTTTTTAATCCACCGATGTACACTGTGCGATTGCTTGGAGTTGTCCTGCTCATAACCACGTCAAAAGAATCCTGAAAAACTGCAATATAAAATTAATATAATAAATGTATGACACATTATAAACTTACCCCCTCCACCTCCCCCCCCCCCCCACATCTCATATTTTTAACCCCCAAAACTTAATTACTTTTTAACTCTAAAGAAACTTAATACAGGGTGGTAACAAAATAAAAAATTCCCTGATATTTCCATGATACTTTCATAAAAAAATGCCCTGATTTTACAATTACCTACTGTTTAGTTTGAATTATTGTCATACTAGAGCTACATGAGGCTATTGGTGACGGGCGTAGTAATTTAGAATCACAGTCAAGTGACAACCGAATGATAAAAAATTAAATATGTACACAATTTTAACTTTTAAATTTTAATATAATAATTATCTTTTTTTTCTCTTATATATCAAATTTTTTTTTTTAAACATCTCAACCAATCACTGTCAGAGGTGACAAAATGTCCCTAGATCAAAGTTCCCACAAAAAAAAAACATTAAATTCTAACTTATATTTCCAATAAAATGAGCCTCCGACTTAGGATTCGGTAGAAGAATCTTACATTCTTCGCCATTTTTGTGATTATTTCGTCTCTCTACGGTCAACTTCAGACGACCAATTTATCATTTACCAATGTCTAGCAGCTAAATAAAAACAACTTAATTTTACCCAAATTTTCCCTGTCGACTTATTCTAGACATATTATAAACTTAACCCCCGCCTCATCGTATATTTTTAACCGTAAAACTTAATTACTTTTTAACCCCAATCAAACTTAATAACTCAAATTACCCTTTCCCCATATCCTCAATATATCACTTAGTATTTTAACATCTCAACTGCATTCTGTCGGTGACAAACAGTCGCCTAGATCAGGGGTTCCCAACCGGTGGTACGCAGGAATATTTCAGGTAGCACACCTCTGAGTGACGTGAGCAACATGATGCTATTCTGTAATATTGATATCTTAATTACAGGGAAACAACGACAATTTTCCACTAAAGACTATAAAACTATATATTGTATGGTGATTAAATTTTTTGCTGAGTTTGTATTATTTTTTATTTGTATGTTTTTACCTATAAGTAATAAATAAAACTGTAAATTAATACCATTTTTATCTTTTTATTTCTCCTTTATTATAAGCATGTTAAAAATAAACAAAATATCTAACCATTAAATACGAAGTTTTTTCCCAGTAATTTTACTCAAAAAACCTTTGAACACTTTTAGAAGAGTAAATATTGTACGTTTATTAAAATATTTAGGTCTGGTGGTGCGCCAAAATTTCTCAAAAAGTCAAGTGGTACGCAGGTGCAAAAAGGTTGGGAACCCCTGGACTAGATGACTAGTTCCTACAGGGACAGCGGAAGGTCCCAGGTTAGGGTCCGGGCATCGCCAAAAAAGCTGCCGACCTATAAACGGCCCGTGCAGCCAAATAAGTCCGACGAATAATACCCCGTTTAAGGGGTGCACGTTAAATATCCTTCAAAGTCCTAACGCTGCGTACAATGTTGCCCTTAACGGTTGCGTTGGGTGACTATTCAGGTGTAGGTTCGTCACCTGACTGTGTTTCTATAATAAGACGCCCGTCGCCAATAGCCCTCGTGTAGCTCTAGTGCGACGATAATTTAAACCTAACCTATGGACACCCAATTAGTAGATAATTGACAAAATTCTTATGAAATAACAACAGACATAAAGGCAGAGTTAAGATAGGGTTACTGCATTTGATTGACGATTTCCAACTCTTTAATAAGAACTATAATTGCAGTGCATTATTTATCATGCTACAGCCCGACAACTACCGAACAGCCATTTTTTTTATTTTTTAATCAAATGATTTTAAAGAAAAAAATAATGATTTTTTTACATTGAACTAAAATTGAGTGAGTGTTTTGTTTGGGTTTACTAGGGGGACTTTTAGACGGCTTCACTTTATTTCGCTCCAAGCATCTAAATCTTCTCCTTAAGGTAGGCGAGTACCCCAAATTCTAAGATTTTTACTATTACTTTAATCTTTTCCAAATTTGGCATAGTGATTTCAAATATAATGAACAATGCTTTTTGGGCAATTTTTTTTATTTAACTATACTTTATTTATTTTAAACAGTGTTTTTCAACTAAAAAAAAAGGGGTTTATGCTATCACTTTAGCATAAAAGTTTTACATTCTTTTAACTGAAATTTTTTACAGATGCTTTTCAATATATATCTGTGCATGATCCTCTATCATCGGGTGGTAACTTATACAAGTTTCTTTTTTTAAATTTTCAAGTGTAAGTCAATAAAAAAAATATTTATAACATTTATCTTAATAACTTCTTTTCTTGTAATTTGTATGTAACTTGAGTGTCATGATGCATCAGTTCAAAACGCAGAATTTAACACATAATTATATGTTATAGGATGGAAAGTCAATTGTGGTAGACTTGTTTGCGTAAAGCTCTTTTTTTTGTAGAAAAAACACCATTTAAAATAAATAAATTATATTAAAAAAATGCTCAACAGTATTATTCCACTATATTTTGAATCACTATGCTAAATTTGGAAAAGATTAAAGTAATAGTAAAACATTTTAGAATTTTGGGTACTCGCCTTACCTTAACTCTAAGCGAGACTCTTTCTAATGGGTGGCACAAATAAAAGTCATGAGATAGAAATAAGATTAGAATTGTCGTGCCAAGTCAAAAACTATAAAAAAAAACAGGTTTGCCAAGCAGACGTCATTCTTGTTCTCCTTTATTTCGACTTGAAAGCTCGAACTGGGTGGTAACAAAATCCTTGAAGAAACGTTCATGGAATTAAAAAATTTTTTCACCATGATTTCCCTGATATTTAAAAAATTTCCTTATTTTACTATTACCTAGAGAACATGCAATTAACACAATTCAATGCAGTTCGGAAAATTTAATCCAGACATCACCAGGGAATTAAGATTTCCGTATTATGGGGTAGCTTCCTTATTTATCTCGTAACATTTCGAAAATTTGAATAAGTTTAGAGGAGTTTATGTGATCAGAAATTCATTTCATAATGATTCGGAGAGAGAGATTGATCCTTCCTCCAAGATTTGTACTTTCAGGCAAATCGGAATAAACCAAGAATTATATTATTATATTTATTATATATTATAGTATATATATTTTTTATATATATATATATATATATATATATATATATAATATATTATATATATATATATATATACATATTTGATCAAGTGATCCATTAGTAGTGATCACAAGAACCTAAACCTGCTGTTTAAAAAATCAAAATAAGAAAAAATTCAATGATATTTTGCAAAATTCCATGAGAATTTGATATATTTCCAGAATAAAAAAGTTCCCTGAGAAATTCCTGAATTCCAGGTTCTTTACCACCCTGTAGAACCTCAACGGCATTCCTCATCTCTTGCCGGGGCCACTTTTATCTTGAGCCCCCTGTAGTAAACAACAGGTAAAGTCAATTCTAATTTACTTGGCGAAGAAGATCGACTCTTGATTCGGAGCTAGGAGCTTCCGATGCAAAAATGTTGGAATGAAGTAAAAGTGAAGAAACCGAAGGCTGAAAAATAGCAATGCAAATGTTAAAGGTGAAACAAATAAAGAAACTGAAATTAAAAATACACTCCTTACCATTAACTTGGGGTAAAAACAAAGAGTAAGAAGCAGTGAGAAAAGCTTGGTTGGTCCGTTATATGGATATATTGTAAGGTAATATTACATTTTACAAAGGTTATAAATACATATTGATCGGAAATACAATTTAAGCAAAAAGACACTTTTTCATTTGATAAAATTGCCAAATTTTTTTCACAAATAATTATTCAATCTGTTGACCTTAAACGAGATTAATGCTTTAAACACGTTTTCTGGGTGGATTCACGAATAAATTTATGGAACTCTTTACTTCAGCGGATTGGAATATCCTCAATAGCATATTTTATTTACCTTGGCTTAGGTTGGCATAGGTGTGTTAGATTAATTGGTTGCTGCACAGTAAAATTCTATTATAGTAAAAAAAATCCTTCAGAGGAGCACAATGTTTATTAGGTTATAAATGAATAACATTGTACAAAAAATTATAATAAACGAGGTTCAAAATTAAGAGTAGGTAATCCTGTAAAATATGTATTGTGTACTCATAAATTTCAAATTGTATTGAAATTGTTTTCAATGAATTTGCATTTCAAAACTATTAACCCTTTATTTCGATACGTATCTCATCACTAACTTTTGAAAAAAAATTAGACTTTGCTATCTTAAAAAAGTCTAGCACCTCACTTCTAAAATGACCCTCTAATGTAGAAATCCTATCAATTCCTCAGTCCGACAAAATGCGCCTGCTCACGTAATCAGGTAAACAAAAGAAAAGTTCGGTATGCAATATTTTACTTTATGTGTGCATTTTGGACTTTTAACAAAGGCATTAACAAATTAGTACCAAAACATATAAGTGCACTTTGGTCTAAACACATTATGAAACAATATAACTTGTATTGAAATTTTGTTATAATGATTTTGCGATTCAAAACTACAGTAGACGCCGCTTAATGTGGATCACATCGGGGACGAACGTGATTGATTAAATACACGTAAAAAGGTTTACTAAAAATTCGATTTTTTTTACTTACGAGTAAAATAAAATTAATTTTATATTAGGAGTTGTTGTGTAAAACTACTACAGTATTTAATAGAAATTAATTGCCACACTAAAGAAAAAGCATTTCCTTGTGAGTTGAGTTTTCTTGCATATTAATGATGAACTGCAGTAAACAATACAAAATGCAAAAGGTTAATTATTCACAGAAAAAGAAATCATCAATTGTTGATAGTTTAGCATTCTTTCGAAGCAGGTCATTTAAAGAATCACTCATAAACATCATATTTATGAAAGTGTTTTCGAGTCGCTATGTTTTGCACACCTAGATGTAAGTTCGAAGTGCTCCATCATTTGATCAGGCGTCGGAATTTTGTCCTCGGTAGCACTTTTGAGTTCAACAGTGGCATCAGAACCTTGATCTTTAACACATATGGCTTTGCAAATGTTCCTCTTAGTTAACAAAGTAGAAGGCGAACCTTCTTGTCGATCTCCATCAATGCTTCACAAATTACCTGCATTCACATCAGATTTTTTCGGGGAAAATTTACATATAAACTGTTAACATTTATCGGATATTTGATTACAATAAACGTGTATTTTCAATGTATTTTGATTTTAGAGGACAGGACTAAGGGATTTTGATAACATTAACGTGATTAAGTGGGCCGTCTACTGTATTAAACCAATTTTCTCTATATGTATTCATCACTACTTATTATATATATATATATATATATAAATAATATATATATATATATATTTATATATATATATATATTTATATATAATATATATATATATATATATATTTTATGTATATATATACATATTATATATATATTTTTAATATTATATATATATATTTATTATATATAGTATATATATATATATATATTAATTATATATATATATGTGTACTCGACAATGGAAAAAAGCTTTTTAGTAACTACATGAAGATAAACAGGAAAAATGTGAATCAATTAACATTAAAGGTATCTAATCAATACATTTTAAATCACAAAAGGAAAAATACACTAAACTGTACTTAAAAGCAGTCTTAGTCTTTACTCTTTAGTACCACTAACACTATTACTTTATTTAGAATTTTTTTGTATTATTAATAATGGATATAAACTCAAACATGTTTTAACTTACAGTACTGCGAACATGGGGAGAGTGTGCCCAATCAACTCTGATTGTCTCAAAATCTACCTCAGTGTCGTTCAAATGGCAAATAGCACGTGCTGCATCCTCTTTAAAGGCAAAGCTGTAAAACAAATTACTTAAATAATTAAACGATAATAGCTACTTATGCAACTAGTGTGAAAAGTAAGGCTTTTTTTAAACGAGTTGAATAAATTATTTCAAGAGACAGTGAAATAAATTCACGAGTTTAACCTTTTCAAACCCAAAATTTTACTATACTACAGAAACATCTGATATTCTCACAAAATAAGCTTATTTTAGGTCAAAAATAAGAATTCCATAAGAAAAAAAAATCATTTAAATTCTTTTATATGGTTTTTGAAATAATGCCACAAATTTTTAACTGTGGAAAACAACAAAATAAAAATATATAGATATATTACCTAAAAACTCTTCGAATTATATATTTTTTAAGGTATCTGACCATATTATTAAAAAAAAGTAATTATTTTAACCGAAAATAGTTTAAATTGTGTTTTAAATATGTGGAACTGAAGTGAACTTTTCAAAAATCAGGTGAAACGCTTGTTAGCTATTTTCTAAATTAAAAAAAAAAAAAAAAATAGAAGTTCTGACTTCTATTGAGATTAATGTAAAATATTGTCTAATAGAAAAAAGTGTGAAAAATCAAATGATGTGTGTTTGGATGTCATAACAGGACAAAAATTTGGAAAAAATATTAAAAGTGATGATTCCAAATGGCATCACTGGGACTGAAAGGGTTAAAAAAAAAATATTTTCGACTTGTTGTCATACTCTATTTTTAATAACAACAAGCAAAAAGTATTTCTTAGATAGGCATTGGAAATAAGATGCCAAATAGAGAATCAAGAATCACGTTCAAGTAAAGAATTTTACAACAATCGAATGCTCTTACTTTGTCGCACTAGTGCGTAAAAGTAACTTTGAAGCACGGCTTCGTTAAAAGCATCACTTTTGCCATGGTTATTGATTTTAAAAATATATTTTTTTGCATGATATAGTGAAACCTCTAAGAGCGACCATTTGCCTGTTCCCTAATAAAACGGTCGTAAATGGAGGGTGGTCGCTCCTAGAGTACAAAAAGTGAATTAGCTAGAAAGTTGAAATGTCATTTTACAACGTATTATTCACCATTACAAAAAAACTATTTATCATTACATTTATTTATTAATTAGAAAACAATGTACACAAAATTATACTGACTTACTTTTGAACAGATTGTAGTATGAAAAAAAAAATACTATACTAACTTATTTTAACACACTAGTGTGAACTAATTAAACCTTTTAAAAGTAAGAAGAAATTTCATTTAGATTTTTCCCAAATTACCTATTTTTTCTAATTTATTTTTTGAACACAGAAAAAGACGTGTTAGAAAAAGATAGTTTTTCACGAAATGGGGTTTGGAACCGGTCGTTTGGAGAGTGAAATCTGGTCTCTCCCAGAGTGGTTTTTAACATTGAACACATAGGGGGTGAAATTGGTGCCTTGATTGGTCGTATGCAGAGGTGGTCGTTTAATGGAGGTGGTCCGTCGTGGAGTTTTTACTGTATTATAAAAAGTACTTTTTTTCTAACAGGATGTACTCTAAATACACTTACCGTACGAATGCATAATTTCGCGAATCATCAAAACATGTTATTTCCTCTATTAGTCCAAAGGGCTGAAAGGTGCGTTCCAACAAGCCTCCTGAAGTATAAAGATATTAACACAAATAAAAACACCTTATATAACAAAATTAAAAATTGATTGAAAAGTGGGATTATTAAATTACAAATCTATAATAATAAAAGAAAGAGTCTGTCTGTCTGTGGATCGCAAAAGACCTACTTTAGACTGCTCTAAAAATTCGAAATTTTTCAATATAGATTCCTTTTTAATACCTACATGTGCACCTGAGGCTAGTTTTTTCATATTTGATTGTGATTTTTAATTAATATAATTAGTTACAAAAAAAACGTCATCCATGTGGGACTGTGGGACCATAAACAGGGCTTGAAAAATACATGGAACGGGCCTAGGGGCCGAAACGGGGCTTGACGCCATCCTCAATTAGTTTAATTGATTGAGTTTGGTTGAGATAAGCGCTCGCCCTAAGGCTGCTTCATCCTGTATTAGTGTCTGCTTTTTTAAGTGTGCATGCGCCAACACGAATTTAATTTTGTTTTGATTTTGAGTGTATTTTCACAAGTAAGCATGCGAAGGAAGCAATGCGAAGTTAACGCGTTCCCAGTAAGGCGGGACCTTACTGCTAGTTATTAAATAAAAATTGGCCATGACATAACAAGAAAAAATAAAACATTGATCAATTTTAAACTGACTTTCAAACAATTTTATTTTAAATTTACAAATATGATTTTTAAATCAGACGGAACGGTCATTCCACCCGCCAATCTCAAAATGACGCCAAGGGCAAAACGGCAGTTATGTATATATACAGAAAACATTTCGCTATGTTAACAGCAAAATTGCCCCGCGAAGGTGTTCCCACTTTGTCGTAGTGCGGTGGCTTGCGTGTGTTGTTGATCCCGAGAGCTAAGCCGGCGGGAGCTTCGGCTCCTGGCAGGGTTACCCAAGCCGGACAGGTCGGAGGGGAGACACCAGACCAAGAGGAACACCCTGGTCCTCCAGGTTGGGGGTTGTGCGATGGGCTAAACACCCATCCGCTTAAAAAAAAACCCAGTTTACAGAAACCGAAGTCAAAGAAGGACCGTCTTTCTCAGATTGTTTCGATGGTATAGATTATCAAGACCCTATTGTGTCCCCACCAGTTGATATGAGCCCTGGTTGTGAAAGCCGATTGGAAGCAACAGGAGGATGAAAGTGACTGGTAAAATTTTCTCGGCAAAAACATAAAGTAAATATTGGTTGTTGGAATGTAAGAACGCTTTACGAAACAGGTAAAGCATCCCAGGTAAAAACCGAAATGGAAAGATATAAAATCGACATTCTGGGACTAAGTGAAACCAGATGGAACAGTATTGGAGAGATAAAAATGACAGGTGGAACATCAATTATCTTCTCGGGCAACGAAAATGAGGACGATGTTCATTGTAAAGGTGTGGCCTTCATGCTTTCAAAAACAGCAAGGAAAGCACTCATGGAATGGGACCCGGTATCAGAAAAGATAAAAAAAAAAAAATGAATAATACGGGCAAGATTTAAAGGAAAAACAAAAGAATATATCGATTATCAATGTATATTCCCTACCAATGATGCTACAGATGAGGTGATAGAGAAGTTTTATAGTACATTACAGGCGACTAAAGACCATGTAAACAAGAAAGACATAACGCTAATTATTGGAGATATGAATGCCAAGGTAGGGTCAGAAAACCTTGGTATTGAAAGAGTAATGGGTAGACACGGACTTGGAAGGATTAATGAAAATGGTGAACTTTTTATTGAGTTTTGTCTTACCAACGACCTATGTATTGGGGGAACTTTATTTAGCCACAGGGACATACACAAGGCTACATGGATCTCTCCAGATAAGAAAACAAGAAATCAAATTGATCACATAACTATTGATAAGAAATGGAGAAGCTCTCTCTTGGATGTCAGAACAATGAGAGGAGCTGATGTGAATTCTGATCACCTATTGGTGGTTGGAAAAGTCAGAATCAAACTCGCTAATATAAAGACAAATAAATATAGAACAAAATTTAATGTTGAGAAACTAAAAATCAAATCAGTGAAACAGGACTTTAAAATAGCTCTAGAAAATCGCTTTCAAGCGCTAAATAACATCACCGATATGGAAATAAATAATGAGTGGAATGTAATCAAAGAGATATATACAGAAACTTCTGAGGAGATACTGGGAAGGAAGAAGTTCGAGGATAAGGAATGGATTTCAGAAACGACTAAAGAGCGAGTACAGGAAAGACGTGTTATAAGATCAAAATTGCTTGGAAAAAGATCCCACGAAGTTGAACCACAAGCTCTTGAAGAATACAAAAGGAAAAAATAAAGAGTGCAAGAAGAGTGCTCGCAAAGACAAAAGAAAATACTACAATGACCTTGCCTCTGCAGCGGAAGAAGCAGTTTTTAACAATGATATAAAACAGCTGTATGATATTACACACAAAATCAGTGGGCGTAGACGAACGAAAGAGGTACCTATCAAAAATAAGCAAGGACAGAAACTGACAGCAAGTGAAGAACAAGTAAAGAGATGGGTAGAACACTTTAAAGAAACCTTAAACAGACCTAACCCTATTGTTTTGGAGGAGATCCCAGATGATGCACCCGTTCAATTAAACATTGATACAGGCCGAGTTAAACTCTTTGAAGTGCAGAAAGCTGCTGGCAGCGATAACCTTCCCGGAGAACTTTTCAAGGAAAGCTCCAAAACTGCACTCGAGAAGCTAACTGACCTGTTTAATAAAATCTTTGAGGAGGGTGTGATACCAGATGACTGGAACGAGGGTTTGCTTATAAAGTTGCCAAAAAAGGGTGACTTAACATCATGTGATAACTGGAGAGGTATAACGCTATTGAACGTTTCGAGTAAAATATTCACAAGAATACTACTTGAACGAATGAAAAAAGCAATTGATGAAAGGCTTCGACCAGAACAAGCCGGTTTCCGTGCGAATCGGGCTTGTGTCGACCACATTGCAACCCTAAGGATTATAATCGAGCAATCCATTGAATGGCAATCGACTGTTTATTTGAATTTTATAGATTTCGAAAAGGCATTTGACAGTATACATAAAGATACACTTTGGAAGCTGCTAAAATATTACGGAATACCAGAGTGTTTTGTGAAAATCATTAAAAACATATACAAGAACTACTATATCAGAGTAGTTCATAATGGAATACAATCAGAATCCTTTGAGGTAAACTCGGGAGTCAGACAGGGATGTATCCTTTCTCCAACAATTTTTCTGATTACTGTGGACTGGATTATGCAGAAAGTGACAGAAAACAAGAGGGGTATTAGATGGACACTTACTGAGTTTCTTTGTGACCTTGATTTTGCTGACGACCTATGCCTGCTAACTAATACCCTTAAAGATATGCAGGAAAATACAGGTAGACTGAATACCGAAGCAAAGAAAATAGGGCTTAATATCAATCAAAAGAAAACAAAAATTTTAAAAATCAACCCTAAACAAGCAAATGACATCCTCCTTGAGAATCAAAAACTAGAAGAAGTGACCAGCTTTACACATATCTTTGGTAGCACCATCAACAATAAAGGTGGAACGGACGAGGATATCACTATCAGACTAAATAAGGCACGAGGTAGCTTTGCAATGTTAATCAAGTTTTTTAAAAACAGGGCCATCTCTATCGCAACTAAGATCAGAGTTTTTAACACTAATGTGAAGTCTGTCCTTCTCTATGGATCTGAAACATGGCACTGCAATAAAACTAATGTGAGAAAGCTTCAGGTTTTCATTAACAAGTGCCTTAGAAGGATTCTTGGCATTAAGTGGTACCATAAAATTAATAACGAAGAAGTTCTAAGGAGAGCAAATCAGATACCAATTGAATTTGAAATTAAGAAACGAAAGTGGCAGTGGATTGGTCACGTATTGCGAAAAAATGAAAAATTCAAGATAAGACAGGCGTTTGACTGGAATCCCCAGGGGCACCGAAAGAGGGGAAGACCAAGAAACACTTGGAGACGGACGATCGAGAAAGAACTGAAGGACGTGGGGACAACATGGCGGGAGGCGAAAACATCTGGCCACCAACAGAGTGAGATGGAGGAAATTGACGGAGGCCCTATGCTCCAGTGATGGAGTGACAGAGGGCTAAAAGTAAGTAAGTAACAGCAAAATTGATTTTATTTTCTACCAGACAAACTAAACATCGTGGAACAATAAAAAAAAAATACAGTAGAGAGGTTTTGTAGATTACTTTAAATAAAAAAAAAATTGAATATTCTAGAATAAAAAGCAGCGGAGAAAAAAATTATAAAAATTTGCGAAAATGAAATCTTTCGAGCAGTTTTAGTCAAATTTTAGACCAAATTTTTGACTAGACCTACAGCCATTACTAGACCATGAATATAGAAGTAGTTTTTACTAAACAATTAAGAATGCCGTAATTCAGACCCTTTTAAAGGTTTGAAGTTTCATAAATATATCTTTCTATTTTTAATTAATTAAAATCTTTATTACCATTGGCGTTATGAATGCGCGATAAACAAGCCGTCTTCGCGACCAAGTAGCTCCAAAAACACGCCAAACGAGGTTTGCTATATTTTTATCAAAGAGCGTCAGAGTTCGAAAACACAACGAACAAGCCGCCATTACAACTTTTAAATAAATGATTAATCAAATATCTGAATTAACAGATTGAAAAAACTTTGGAATTCTAATTAATAAACGGAATGCGTCATTTAAATTTTTTTGGTGTTTTCATTTAAAGAAAATAAATCAACAACAATAATGTAATGAGTGATTTTGATCTATAAATGTAAACATTCATATTTGGTTGCCAGATTCAGTTCATATTAACATTCAAACTTTTTAAACACTTATCTTTTTCTACAAAGAGTAAGAAAAAATATTTTTTGGGTTCTCGGAAATTATATAACTCTCTATAAACATTGAAATCTTGTCGTCAATTCTGTAGTCATATAGTGTCTGTATATTTTATTATTTAAAAAAACTACTGATATCCCCCCAAAAAACTTCGTAAAAGTAAACAAACGCCAACCTCAAAAAAAGAAAAAACCTATGCATTTATTTTATAACAAAAAACAAGTCATTATGAAAGTTGTAGCTAAAAAAAGCCGTGATATAAAATGAATGCCAATCTCTTATTTAAAACTTCCTGGTCATAATTAATAGTATAATTTAAGTTTCGCTGCCATAAAAAAAACTGTTTGAGGTTGGTGCCCATCTTAATCCCCTTAAAAAAACTAAATCACGCAAATGAACTTGAATTACTAAATCAAAATAACGAAGCATACTGTTAACTTTTTTTTGACATATATATATATTCTCATTACATTTATATAAAGGTATAGAGGGTGGTTAAGATGGAAGATGGGCACCAACCTCAAACAGTTTTTTTTATGGCAGCGAAACTTAAATTATACTATTTATAGTAAAAAATATTATAGTAAAAAAAAATTATTCAAAATTATTAAATTATAGTAAAAAAAAATTAATAAACGAAATAATTTCACTTTATCACTTAAATTAACAAAACTATTTCCTTTGAAAAAGAAAACTGATGTATGGGTAATATACACAAGGACTAAAATGGTTCATTACTTGTTATATCTGACAATCCACCACAGAAAACAGTTGTGTTATCAGGGTCAGTTTCATTAAAAACCCTAAGAAAATCATCTTCTTCGCCTATAATAAAGATAACATATGTGGCAGCAAGTTCACTTAATACAAATTCTATAGTTAAGCAATAAAAAACAATAGTGCTTTAACCAGGGCTGGATTTAAAGATTTGCCGCCAGTAGGCTTCGATCGATTTGCCGCCAGATGTATATAGTTTTCATAACTATTTTTTTTTCTTTCAACAAATTATATGTAATTTTAAACTCTAAATAGAAAGCGTAGTAGTATACGAATTTTTTTAAACTGCTCTATTTTTCTTTCAACTTCTAAAACAGGGGGAGAAGGTGCAGCTACCATGTTTACTACAAAATATTAGTGCTTTATTTATGTTTACGAGTTACACATAATGTAAATTATTTGTTTCCTTTCTTGGAAATATTAGTATCTTTTAAAAAAAATAATTGCTGATAATGCCGCTTTAATTGGTCATAAAATTTGCCTCTCTAGGCTACAGCCTACTTAGCCTATTTAGAAATCGGGCCCTGGCTTTAACCACTTCACTCCCAAGAAAAAAACCCTAAACATATTATTTTTCAAGCAAATAGAGTCAAACTCTGTTACAACAACAACTCGTTTACAAAGACATGAAAGAAGAGCTTAGTAGAAGAACATGCTAACTGACATTTTTGAAAAAATTTAGATTTTTGTGTCGTTAAACATATCACTAACCTATTCAGAGGTAACAAGTTTCCACTGAGTGGAAACTTAGTGGTGAGTCTGAGTGGAAACTTAGAACTTTAACCCTTTCAGTCCCAGTGATGCCATTTGGCATCATCACTTTCAATATTTTTTTCTAAATGTTTATGCCCCGTTATGACATCCAACACACATCATTCGATTCTACACACTCTGTTCTATTAGACAATATTTTACATTAATCTCAATAGAAATCAGAACTACATTTTTTTATTCAGAAAATAGCTAACAAGCGTTTCACCTGATTTTTGAAAAGTTCACTTCAGTTCCTTATATTTAAAACACAATTTAAACTATTTCGGTTAAAATAATTATTACATTTTTTTAAAAATAATATGGTCAGATACCTTAGAATATATAACTCGAAGGGTTTTTAGGTAATATATATATTTTTATTTTGTTGTTTTCCACAGTTAAAAAATTTTGGCATTATTTTAAAAACCATATAAAAAATTAAAATGATTTTTTTTTCTTATGGAAATCTTATATTTGACCTAAAATAACCTTATTTTGTGAATATCAGATGTTTCTGTAGTGTAGTAAATTTTTGGGACTGAAAGGGTTAAAGCTCATTTTTTTCTCGTTTTCACCTATTTGTCACTTAGGGCGTTCTTCCACTAAGTGCTTCAAACGTTTGGTCCGTTGAATTGCCCAAATATATCTTACAAAAAAAAAAGATACACTACAGTAAAACTCATATTAAGTTTGCAGTATAGAAACGCTCTACGAGAAAAAGTGCGAGAATTGAATAAAAAAAAAGTTGAAACACTGTAAAACAGCAAGCATTATTAGGTTAAAATTATCGTCACACTGAGCTACACGAGGGCTATTGGCGACAGGCGTCGTATTTTAGAGCCACAGTCGAGTGACGAGCCGGCACCTGAATTGGCACCCAACGCAACCGTTAAGGATGACATCGTATGCAGCGTTAGGACTTTGAAGGATACTTAATGTGCACTCCCTTACACGGGGTATTATTCGTTGGACATTTTTGGGCTGCACGGGCCATTTATAGGTCGGCAGTTATTTTGGCGATGCCTGGACCCGAACCTGGGACCTTTCGCTTGCTAGGCGAGTGCGTAACCGACTGGGCTCCCCAGCTCAAGTGATTTTAAAAAAATTATTTTTGAGGAATAAGTAAGGTACAGAAGTATTTCTTACTATCACTGTCGGAATCATCAGAAGTATCGATTGGCCAACCATTAGCCCATTCTACCTTAACAGGACTTCCAAGGTAAAATGATCCATGTGTATCTTCGATGGCGTTTCGAGCTTCCTGCAAATGAAGGTAACATTGAAAATAAATAAGGTCTAGTGATTTGGTATGGTTGAATTAATGTTGAACTAGAGCTGAAAAAGCGCCTTTAATTCGGGTTCCTGGGCACAGAGGGATTGGTTAGGTTACTTACTTATAGTTCTTGCACTCCAACATGGAGCATACGGGCCTCCGTCATGGTCTGCCACCTTAACCTGTTGGCAGCAACAGTCTTAATCTCTCCCCATGACTTGTTAAGTTATTGGTTAGGTTAGGAGGTTGCTATTTGAGGAGCCATTTAAGAGGCTATTAATTGTGCTAGGGGACATACAAAAATTACATCATGCAAAATTTTGACTTTTTTGGCCCTACCCTCTCCTTAAAATTACGTCACATTTTTGCTCTCCCCCCCCCCCCTTTCAGAAGAAAAGTTAATTTTACTATTTACATTTGTTTCCGAAATGTAAAAAATATATTCATATTTATAAAATTGAAAAAAAATTAATTTGGAAAGAAATAAAGTAAAATTTTTCTTTGTTAGTCAATTTATTCACCGGAATAGACTGACTTTTGTAATTTACATTTCCTCTTGTCGAAGGACTAGCCAGCCATTTGCTAATGTCCTAAAAAAAAGGGTGCCTTAGTTTAATCGAAAATTTCTAGTTTAGGGCCATTTGGTGTTCTTCCAGGTAGCTGCTAGTCCTCTGATTGGTCAAGAGTTTTACAATTTACCGAGTTACGGAGTACTCGCTACGAAAAGGTCTGTAAATTATAGGAGACAAAGCTGAGGCAATATTAATCTTCCCATCCTCTTTATGAAATAAAGTGTTTCATATGATAAAAAAAGATTACAGATTTTTCTCAAAAAAATTTATTCTATGTAAACAGATTTTTTTGTAAGAGTGAAATTTTTTGAATCGGTACGTCAAGGAAGAGATTACCCCTTCCCCCTCCATGTCACAATCTGTCACGTTGGTGCATACGCATCCTTTCCCCTCTGATTAGGTTAGGTGTGAATTATCGTTGCACTAGAGCTACACCAGGGCTATTGGCGAAGGGCATCGTATTTTAGAACCACAGTCGAGTGACGAGCCGACACCTGAATAGGCACCCAACACAACCGTTAAGGGCGACATCGTAAGCAGTGTTCGGACTTTGAAGGATATTTAACGTGCACTCCCTTACAAGGGGTATTATTTGTCAGAGATTTTTGGCTGCAGGGGCCGTTTATAGATCGGCAGCTATTTTGGCGATGCCAGGACCCGAACCTGGGACCTTTTGCATGCTAGACAAGTGCCTAACCGACTGGGCTCCCCAGCCCAACCTCCCCCCTCCAAGCGTGACGTAATTTATGTATGTGCCCATGTCCATAGACACCTGGGCATCATGGGTGTAAAAGATGACCTTCTTTGTAGGATCATCTTTAAGAATTAAATAAAAAAGAAAAGCTAAAAATAAGCCAGTTCATAACTTACCCTTTTGTGGCGGAACGAAACAAAGCCAAATGGTCTTCCTTCATAGAAGCTAACATTACTAAAAAAGTTAATCACTTATAAAATAAAAACAACAAGAGACTTGGTCATATACATCATGAACTGTTAAAAATATTCTTAAACTTTTTTAAAACTAATGATTTGTTTTTTATTAAACCAGAAGTAGAAACTAGGTTTATACAGTAGAACCTCGATACAGCGACCGCTCTCGGGACCAACAGTTTACGGTCGTTATATCGAAGGGACGTTATAAAGAATTTTTCAAAAAAAAACTTACAAACAAAGAAAACAAGTGTACATACCTATAGAAACGTTTATTTTCGTATTTATACTTATTGTGCAGATAAAAATGAAGTAATTGAAGATTGTCTCAAAGCTCTAACAGAATTCTTAATTATGACATTTTCTATTTCCGTTATTTTTTGTAGTAAATCCTCGGCATTGTTCTCTCTCTCATAGTAGCGACGTAATACATCAATAGCATCGTACGCGGCTTTGGTTGTCGGCTTTTTATAGGAATCAGAGTCGGAGTGTTCTGAAACATCATCTTCGGAATCGCTGTTCTCTGCAGTTTTTGTTATTTTTTCAATGAGTTCTTCTTCATGAGAAAATTCTTCACAGCACTGAAGATCATCATCGACCTTTACAAATTCTTCAAAAGAAAGATGACCCCCGGGAATGTCCAGTTGACTTATCAGTTGCGTCAGTTCTTCACTTTCGCTGATCTGCTGTTGTGGTGATGGTGGGGCATCGGACGTTGAGGGTACTGCGGGTAAAGATGATTGATCCCGGACTACTTCGGATGATTTGATTTCCTCTCCCAGTTCCTCTTTGGATTTAAATCCTGCGTGCCGAAAACAGTGGGCGATTGTTGCTTCGGAAATATCGTTCCAGGCAGATTTTGCTAAATGCATCGCCCAAGAACGTCAATTACGTAAGGTTTCTGGCTTTCGATGGCGGCAATCATTTTCTTGACAATCATTTTTCGGTAATTTGATTTGAAACAATGAATTACTCCTTGATCCATGGGTTGGAGAACTGCTGTGACATTAGGAGGCAGAAATTCTACTTTAATGGTCTTTAAGTTGTTGATGACGGGATGAGCTGTGCAGTTGTCAATAATAAGCAGGATCTTCCTTTTCGTGGCTGACATTTTTCGGTCATGCTTACGGATCCATTCTTCAAAGATGGCGGACGTCATCCATGCTTTAGTGTTGTTCTTGTAAGCAGTAGGCAAACTTTTACCTCCTTTAAAACATCTTGGATTTGCTGACTTCCCTATGACTAGAGGAGGTAGTTTTTCACTTCCAGTCATGTTTGCTCCAAGAAGTACTGTTATCCGTTGTTTGGCTCGTTTTCCGCCGTTACCACTTTCTTGGCCTTTGAACACAAGAGACTTTTCTGGCAACATCTTGAAGTACAGTCCAGTTTCGTCAGCATTGAAGATGTCTTTTGGATCATACTTTTCTACCAGTTGTTTCAGTTGCTCTTTTCGCCATCCGTTCACACAATCAATATCCACAGCAGCGCTTTCCCCGCACAGTTTTCTGAAGGACAGTCCATTCCTGTCCTTAAATTTCTCGAACCATCCATTAGAAGCTTCTGAAGCATTGAAATCCATTTCAATGTTCATCTTTTCTGCAAATGTCTTTGCCTTAAAAAAATTTCCATCAATGGGAACGTTTGAAGAGCGCATTAGTTGTAACCACTCCACCAGGGCCTTTTCTAGAAGTGGAAATTTTCCATCTCTTGTGCGCATTCTATTTTTTAGGCTACCGGAATCGTTTGCAGCTAAAATTTTATCTTTACTTTTCAAAATCGTAAATAAAGTACTTTTCTGAATGCCAAACATTCTCGCAACTTCTGCTTTTGAAACTTTTTCTTGTCTATTTTGGCCAAAATTTTACATTTTACATCGATAGAAATTTGGCTCCTTTTATTTTTAAGAGCCATTTTGTAGACATGCAAATTGTACAAGGTCAGTTAGTCCAATGGTCAAATGTGGCGTCGTATTTTCTACATCTATGTTCACCAACCAATCACAGAATGCATGACAAATTAAGCTGACCTTGGCTTCGTTTGCAACACTGGTCTCTGGCGATTTCCCGGCCAATTCGTCCCTGCCCTATTCACCTATTCATCCATTGTTCGACCCCTTTCCTCGCTTGGAGAGGGGTTTCTTTATTTTGTTCAAACAAAAGCAAACAGGAACACTTCCCCAAGTTGAAATTTTGAAGCAAATACAAATATGGCTTCTGGTAGCAAATTTTTTTCTGAAATGTCTAACAAATATCGAGGAACTGCTTGTTTTTCGGTCGCAAAAAAGAGGGTTTTTTAACACTATTCCTATGGTAAAATTATTGGGACTTTCTGAAGCGGTCTTTATAACGGAGGGGTAGCTAAATCGTGGGGTCGTAAAATCGAGGTTCTACTGTAGTTTATAATATTGGAGAAAATACCGCAATTCAAAACATTTGCTACAAAAAAAAAATTAAACAAAAATATAGATGATGAGATGAATAAAAGGTATGTACATGAAATGTGCAATAATACACTCCGTTTTTTTTCTTTCAAAATTTAAGGGTTCTATAGGGCCCTTGTAAAATTTGTAGGGATTGCATAATTGATGAAACTTTGCCGAGTTCTAATCCTTTAAATTATCAACCCTGTATACAAAAAATCATTATTTATTAAACTAACCAAACTTCTCCATATTTTGAAAAGGTTTCTTCAAGAAGCAAATGGTCTACGTCTGAGTCAAGATTTCCAACATAAATACGATGTTCTGAAAATAAAATTAATAAATAAAAGTTTTTATAAAATAATTATTAGCATCATAACCAAAAATTCCTTAAAAAAAACACATATACAGAATAACTCTGTCAGTATAATTCAAAATATTAGAAAAATTAAACTTATATTCTATGCAGAGCGATGACTATGATAATGTATAGGGTAGAGTAGTTAACAGTTATATTGCGGCTTATGTGCTTGATCAGAGACATGCTTATAAACCTTTGTCAAATTTGACAGACACAGAAGAATTTTACTGTCACAAAGAAAGGAAGTACACCCAGGGAAAAGGCGGGAATCCAATCTACACCCGTTACAGTGCGCAGACTGCTGGAGTAATGGTCCAAACCACTTGGCCAACTGGGCACCTCTAATATGAATGATACGCTAGTTGCCGGTAAAATGTTTACATTTCAGTTTTTTTAAAAAATTACCACGATAATGGAATAATTTGTTTATCTTAAATGCCATAGAAATTGCGTTAGTTAACCATGGTAACACGGGCTCGCCAGCAATTCATCCGACTTGAATCTAGATAATCTTGAAATTGGTTCAGTAACACACATGGCTCTAGTGCAATTAAATACTAAACGACCAAACGAAAGTTGTGTGTTAAGTTTTCAACATTCACTCATCTATTACACTTTGTATCAAAAATGATCCAGCCAAGTTCGTTGGACTATTGTTTACAGGTACAAATAAATATGTACCAGTAGTCCTTGTTTATCAAGAATGAATAAAAGAAAAAATATTTTTTTCGAACATATACTTACCATTGATCCCCTCTGCCATTTTTCAAACTGTGCGATTTAGCATAAACAAATCTTTTAGTTAAAAAAAATTTAAATCCATTTAAAACTACGAATGCATGCTAAAACTCTTCAATTTCATGATGATGTAGAATATAAACAAACCAAACCAACACAACAACAAACAGCGTTTAGACGTTGCCATCTTGGGTTTTTAATATAATTGTTCCATTTAATGGGAGCATTTAACTTATTTCGGTTATTTTCATAGAGATCTTAAGTTATTTTAGAACTTATCAATATTCCTAAAACTAACTGTTGGGGGCAACATTGCGATTTTTTAAAATCATATTACAAGTGTGCTTGTATTATAGATGCAAAATGGAATGTTTCTTGTGATGTCAAACTCTGCTTACTGCAATGTCATTGGTTGGTTTTCTTCCCTTATTACGAAAAACAAGCCAATTGTTTTTTTTTAGAAGTCAAGCTCTCTGCACTGCCATTTCACTGGTTGATTAGTTTTCCATTCGTACCACGTGAAACAAGCCATAGTGTTTTTTAGTCAATGTATAACACATGGCTACAATTTTTTTCTAAAATATAGAAATACCAAAAACGTCAAGTTATTGACATTGAATCTTTTCCTTTCCCTATATAATTCGAATGGATAAAAATAATTTACTATGATTTTCCACAATCAGAAGATATTTATTTTTGAATATAAAGTTTACGATGTCTTTTTTAGTACACATTGTTATTTATAAATTAAATTAATAAAATGATAAACACTGGCATGGGGAATATTTACATAGCTGCGGTTTAGTATGGTGGTTTTAAGGCTGTAAGACCTCTATGCCCTCCTTATGTAATATCAATTATATATTCTTTTTAAAAAGGAAAAAAAAAGCAAAACACTTTGAAGGCCTCATTCGCTCTTAAGGGGGAATGGGCGTGCAGGACCGGGGGTCTCCAAACTCAAGTGCCTCAATGTTAATCCAATGGGAAAAAATTATTTTCTTTGCCACATTTCTCCGGCTGTATTGAATATTTTTACAAGTGGATTTTTTATGTGATAAATGTAGCTGAATTACAGGTCTTCTTCCCACTTTTTGAAATTAGTACAAATATTTTTTTTAATATTCAATAAATTATTTTACACAAAATATTCGAAGCAATTTCAAAAAGTGGGAAGATAGAGATCTGTAAGTCAGCTACATTTATCACATTAAAAAATCCACTTGTAAAAATATTCAATACAGCCGGAGAAATGTGGCAAAAAAATAATTTTTCCCCATTGGATTAACATTGAGGCACTTGAGTTTGGAGACCCCCGGTCCTGCACGCCCATTCCCCCTTAACATTGGGAGGAGAAACGAGGCCGGGAGCTGTTTGATTTGGTTCAAGCATAAAAACCTAAGGAAAAACTTGGAAAAGTTGACGTTTTAAAAAAGTCAACTTTTATTTCACAAATTTTACACCCATAAGTGATAAGGATAAAGTAACTACAATTGAAAAAGCCATAAAAAAATTACGAATACTACATTGACATTTATTATTTAAAAAAAAAAAAAACTGAAATATAAAATTTTTACCGACAACTGGGTGTATCATTCATAGAATGAGATTATTGTCTATATGCTTTCTACCCACGTAAAAGTAGTTTTGATTTTACAAAGTTAGCCCCAAAAACCCTTTCTTCCCCTATTTATTCGTGTAGGAAATGGAGTGAGAGTCGCTGCTAATAAATACATGTAATTAATATTTACTACCACACTCGCCAGGTCAATGCTAACTAAAAACCATGGTAACTTTCTATTTACACAAACAATAACAATTTTGATGATCGATGAAACCAATGAATTGCTCTTTTAAATAATTTTTAAATGAAAACTGGGAGACCTTAAGGCTGCTCTTCACCCCCAGTCCCCGTCCTCCTTCGATCGGGCTTGCTAATGGTAAGTCTATGGGGAAAAATGGTTTTTATTCCAAAAGAGAAAAGAAATTATAGGAATATTTCGATGCGGTTTTTTTCATAAAACTCCTTTTCATAAAATTCATAAAACTCCTATAAAGTTGTGCTTTTAGAGATTATTTAAAAAAAAAAAAGGTTGTTTACCTTTTTTTAATCTAAATTTTTTCTATTAAAAAAAGGTAAACAACGTTTTTTAAAAAATAATCTCTAAAAGCACAACTTTATAGGAGTTTTATGAATTAAAAAAAACCGCATCAAAATATTCCTATAATTTCTTTTCTTTTTTTTTTGGAATAGAAACCATTTTTTCCCCATAGACTTACCATTAGCAAGCCCGATCGAAGGAGGACGGGGACTGGGGGGGATGAGCAGTCTTAAATGTTTCAAAACTAGAATAGAAAACTAAATTCTCATTTTCAGGTCAATATTTTTTTTTACAATTTAAAATTTGTAAACTTTTCGCATCATTTGAAAAAAAAATTCAAATAGTGAAAACGACTTTTAAATTTTTTTCCTTAAAAAAAGAAAATTGAATTGAAAAAAAAAAAGACGTATATATTTTAATATTTATAACCGAGGATTTGACTAAAGTATTGGTACTATTGGCTCTTGGTAAAGAGCTGGTACTTCAACCCAGTAAGAGAATTTTATTTTTTAAAGTCGAAAATAACGAAAAATTCAAGGTTGAAGATAAGGAGCGTTCATACTTTGAACATTTACTATTTACGAAAATGATAGCAGCCAGCTGGTAGCCAGCTGCAATCATTCCATTACTATTTCACAACCAGCTCTGTTGTGTCTTCGTGTTTTATTCTCTTTTAGGCCAACAACATTCTAGAAATAATTCGAGGTATGTTTGTTCTTTTTAATTCTTTTTCACCACAATACAGTGCAATCTCGAATATCTGTCATTGTTTATCAAAACTATCTTTTATAAATAGTAAACATAAAAAAAAACAAGGAAAGAACAAGCTCTGTTGTGCCTTCGTCATTTATTCTCGTTTAGGCCAACAAAATTCTAGAAATAATTCAAGGTATGTTTTTTTTTTCATTCTTTTCCACCATAATACAGTACAACCTCGAATATCTATCATTATTTTATCAAAACTATCTTTTATAAATAGTCATCATAAAAATAAACTAGCTTGAACATTCTGCAACGATTTTGAAATCGGGATATTCCGGAGATTCTGAAATCGGAAGACTTCGGTGATTATAACTTATTCAACTCTAAAAATTAAAAGCAGAGTTCTCGAAATCCTAAATCTTCTAAATTCGTTATTCAACTCTAAAAATTAAAAGCAGAGTTCTCGAAATCCTAAATCTTCTAAATTCGTTATTCAACTCTAAAAATTAAAAGCAGAGTTCTCGAAATCCTAAATCTTCTAAATTCGTTATTCAACTCTAAAAATTAAAAGCAGAGTTCTCGAAATCCTAAATCTTCTAAATTCGTTATTCAACTCTAAAAATTAAAAGCAGAGTTCTCGAAATCCTAAATCTTCTAAATTCGTTATTCAACTCTAAAAATTAAAAGCAGAGTTCTCGAAATCCTAAATCTTCTAAATTCGTTATTCAACTCTAAAAATTAAAAGCAGAGTTCTCGAAATCCTAAATCTTCTAAATTCGTTATTCAACTCTAAAAATTAAAGCAGAGTTCTCAAAATCCTAAATCTTCTAAATTCGTTATTCAACTCTAAAAATTAAAAGCAGAGTTCTCGAAATCCTAAATCTTCTAAATTCGTTATTCAACTCTAAAAATTAAAAGCAGAGATCTCGAAATCCTAAATCTTCTAAATTCCTTATTCAACTCTAAAAATTAAAAGCAGAGTTCTCAAAATCCTCTTAATCTTGAAAATTCGTTAAACTACAAAAAGCGAGACCATGCATGCGCAAAAAATAATGCAAACAAGTGTAGATTTTGGAAATAAATGGATTTTTCTACGCTGCGCTACTATATGCATTACTATTCAATTAAAAAATTCTATATTATCCGGAATTTTCGATTATCCATTCTATTTCCGGTCCAAATTATTTCGGATAAGCTCTTATTCTGTAGTTATTATCTAAAACATATCCTTGTCTTGAATATGACGGTGAATAATCGAAGCCGGGGGAATGTAGACAATCACCGGTGGATCTCAGCATTTCCCGGTGAATGTCGGTTTTCACTGGATTTCGCACATTCGCCGAATGAAACATGATCTCATTTCACATCCAAACAGGCAAATTTAGGGTAGACTGACCAGTGAGTGAACAGGCCCCAGTGAATGATTGACATTTCAAAAAGTATGCACATCATATTTTGGGAGCTCTTTTGCACAACATTTTCTGCGATTTCCCGTATTAATGGGGGTGCAAGTTGCCCGATGAATATATTTTGCTAACATTTTATCGGTTTCCTTAATAACACCGACCAAACGAGTCCTTAGGTCAATGTCTGGAGTAAAATTCAACAAGCCTAGAGTAAAAACAGAGTGAGGTCTCAGAAAACTTTTCTGAAATTTTAGGAGTATATCTAGAATGCTCTCATAATCGATACTAAAATTTCAAGACCCCCTAAAGTTTGAGGGCTATAGGTCTCGGCCTAACTGGCCTTATGGCAGACGAAGACCCTTTATAACTATATACATTTCCTCTTCCAGATGTCGGAACAAGATTTCCACGTGGTGTGTTCCAAAATAGACCAGGAGAAGGAGTTCTTGAACGGAATCAGTCAAGACATCTGGCAACACCCCGAACTCGGGTACCAGGAGGTTAGAGCCCATTCCACCCTCACCACTGCCCTCAGAAAGCACGGGTTCCAAGTGCAGGAGAACTACATCCTACCAACGGCATTCAGGGCAACACACTCTTCCAAGGAAGGTAAGATTTATACACTCTTAAAACAAAAGAGTTAAATCCACTCCTATAGGAGAAATGCATTTTCGACACGAGTGAAAATTAACTCCTACACTCTTAAAACAAAAGAGTGAATCCCACTCCAGTTGGAGAAGTTATTTTCAACACTGGAAATGAGTGAATATTATCTCAGACTGAGTTAAAATCACTCGTTTGGAGTGATCCTGTCGGAGGTTTAACACACAAAGGATCCACTCCAAAAGGAGAAGTGCATTTTTCAGACCGGATTAGTGAAAATCAATGAGACTGAGTTAAAATTGCTCGTTCGTTTTAAGAGTGTAAATGGCTCGTAATCGCCCTAAATCGCTCCTAACTGCCTTAAAATAGTTTGTTATTAATATTGTTGGAGGTTAACAAAACAAAAGAGTGAAATCCACTCCAATAGGGGAAGTGCATTTTCGACACCGCAATGAGTGAAAATTAACTCAGACATAGTTAATATAGCTCGTTTAATTGTTTTAAGAGTGTACATAGAGTTCGGAATGAGATGAGAGATGCTAGCTTGAAGGGGATAAGCGAAGCTTCATAAAGTCACCAAGTCTCCCTAGAAAGCCCATAACAAACCGCTCACTAATGTTAGTTCTATCATAAACAAAGAGATAAGACTCATTGCAATCTGAGCGTCAAAATTGGTAGCGAGAGTCGCCTCTAGATGGTGCCACAAAAAATGGCCATCAAGTTCAGCGGAATATGCCGAGTCTGCAAAAGCTTGACCAACAAAATTGTAGCCCAATCGGAGAATTTTTTTTTAGTTCAATGTAAACCTCACCATTTTATTTTTAAAAGACTTCGATTAAAGAACGAGAACGCTTTCAGAGTCAAGTCAGAGAAGCTTCTATATCCGAGTCGAGACGCTTTCATTTCAGTGTAAAGTCAGAGAGAGGCTTTTTAATCAGAGTCAAGCCAGAGAAGCTTTTATATCAGAGTCAAGACTCTTTCAGTGTGAAGTCAGAAAGGCTTTTATATCAGAGTCAATCCAGAGAAGCTTTTATATCAGAGTCAAGTCCGAGAACGCTTTCAGAGTCAAGTCAGAGAAGCTTCTATATCCGAGTCGAGACGCTTTCATTTCAGTGTAAAGTCAGAGAGAGGCTTTTTAATCAGAGTCAAGCCAGAGAAGCTTTTATATCAGAGTCAAGACTCTTTCAGTGTGAAGTCAGAAAGGCTTTTATATCAGAGTCAATCCAGAGAAGCTTTTATATCAGAGTCAAGTCAGAGAAGCTTTTATATACTAGTCGAGACGCTTTCAGTGTAAAGTCAGAGAGGCTTTTATATCAGAGAGGCTTTTATATCAGAGAGACTCTTTCAGAGTAGCTTTTATACCTGAGTCAAGTCCGAGAACGCTTTCAGAGTCAAGCCAGAAAAGCTTCTATATCCGAGTCGAGACGCTTTCAGTGTGAAGTCAGAAAGGCTTTTATATCAGAGTCAATTCAGAGTAGCTTTTATACCTGAGTCAAGTCAGAGTGGCTTTTATAGCAGAGTCAATACGCTTACAGTGTCAAGCCAGAGAAGCTTCTATATCTGAGTCGAGACGCTTTCAGTGTAAAGTCAAAGAGGCTTTTATATCAGAGTCAAGACTCTTTCATAGTAGCTTTTATACCTGGGTCAAGTCCGAGAAGCTTTTATACCAGAGTCACGACGTAAGAGAATCTTTTATATCAAGAGTTTAGAACCTTTTACATAGCTAGTAGCCCTTTGAAAAAAAAATCAAACGCTGATAGAGCTTTTTTTCAGGCGGAGGTCCTACCATCGCAGTTCTATTGGAGTACGATGCCTTGCCGGAGGTGGGGCACGCCTGCGGCCACAACCTCATAGCGGAGGCGGGATTGGCCGCCGCCATCGGGATCAAGGCAGCTATGGAGGCGGACAGCACCATCAGAGGACAGGTATATGCACCCAACTTGACCAATACCAACTGGGTCACTACTAAAGCCTGGATATGTACAAAATCCCCCACCTACATCTACTTATGAATCGAAAAAAACTAAACTCCTCGGCGCAACAGCCCGTTAGTGGGCCATAGGCCTGCCGTGCCCATTCTAGCTTTCAGTACCAAGGGCTCTGGGCTGCTAGGCATCCGGTAAGGTGGTCAGCCACACGCGGAACCCTTAGTGTTTAGTTTCCAAGCATGCTTGGTCCTCATTTTATCGTTATAGAATTCATTTATTCAATAACTTGTTAAAGCTGCAAAAAAGACTGCTCAAAACAATTAGGGGAGCACTTTGAGTACTTTTGTTTACCCTTCCAGTTCCAACTTCTTATTTTTTATTATAAAAATCTAAAATTTATGAAATAGAGTCCTTATGCATACAGATTGAAATGGTAAAAAACAGGGAAACAAATCTTAATTTTTTTAATTAAAATTTAAGGTGAAAAAAATTGAATCGTAACTTTTGAATAAATAATAGCAATAATTTTTCAAAATTTCATTGTAAGAAATGATGAAATCAAATTTTAGACTTCGAAGAAAGCAAGCGTGAAGAATTTAGGGTCAATTTATTTTATAAAAGTTTTTGGAAATGGATTTTATTTTACCATGTTTTTCATATTTTCATTCAATTAAAACAAACATTATTTATTTCTTCAAAAGACATGATTCTTCCATCTAACGATAAATAAGTAAGAGTTCAACTTAGTGAGAAAAAAATCGGAAGCTGATGATTCGAAACGGAATCATTATGGGTGTAAGGGTTTAAACCATGCGCTCCCCTAATTGTTGTGAGCAGTGTATATTCTAGCTTGTGTGCTTGTTCAGAGAACCGCTTATAAGCTTCCGTCAAGTGGGACAGGCACAGAAAAAGTTTTTACAAGCACAAGAGACACACAAAGAAAGGGCAACACAAACACATAGACAAGTAACAACAATTATTGACGGTCACAAACATCCATGCCTGACCGGGATTCGAACCCGACCCCAGCAGCTCCAAAGGCTTGCATCCTAACGATTGCGCCACCGAGGCGGCAGTTAAGAAGAAGATGGAGATGCTTCCGGGCAAAACCAATACAAAAACCAGTTCGCCAAGTGAAGCCATCGATCACTTTGTAGTAAGCCCAAGTAAACGCTCTCGGCGAGGTATTTGGCGCTATTTATGTAAAGGAGTTTGTATAGTCTATTATACAAACTTGGTGACTTTTTGACTGTCGATTAAAACCATAATTATAATGTTTTTCTTACCTGTGAAGGTGGAATAATTGCCATCTTGTTAAAAAATTAAGGCTGTAGCGGCTTAATTGATAACCCATTGTCTGCCAAAATTATCCTCCAGTTATCTCGTCTTATCTGAAGAGAAATCAAACTACTCAACAAATTATCCATGTTCATGAAAAATAAAGGGTTATTCAAAGATATTTAAAAAACCATAAAAAGCTGCTAGCCATAGACTTCGCAATTTTAATATTGTTTTATTCTAAACCTCGAGAAGGCCTCAACATTGAGCCGATGCGAAAAACGTTTTTATTCGTTATCATTCGTTTTTATTCGTGTTAATGGTATTCACAATTGATTCGTTAATGGGTCAAATTGATAATGTTATGTTCTTAAAATTAACATTACATGTATCACATTTAATATTTTTACATTTTGACAGAAGTTTTTAACTTTTGGTGTCGCCATCTGTTTTACATTTTAAGCACTAAAACATCACCTTAGATTTTATACAAGTACTGCTCTGCTCATTTCAGCCAGGGCCGGATTTCTAAAAAGGCTAAGTAGGCTGTAGCCAAGAGTGGCGAATTTTTTTGGGTGGCAAATTTTACGACCTATTAAAGCGGCATTCGGCATAAAAAATTATTTTAAAGACACGAATATTTTTAAGGAGGAAAACAAATAATTGTCAAATGCGTAAACCATAAACGTATATATAGTACAAATATTTCGTAGCACATCGGCTTACTGCATCGACATGGTGATTTCTGAACATTTAATAAAAACTATAATTTACAACGCAAATTTCTTACTTTCTTTTTAGAAAAAAGGTCATTTGCATTGATTTTTGTTTTGTTTCTGCCTAAATATTTGCTGAAGCCACAAAGTGATCCACAAAAATAATTCTCGAATTAATAAACACATGCTAGGGTAGTTCTTAGAAAGACAAGGGTCACCTATGGCGTCTTATACAGGGTGGTTATAAAATAACACTAGCTATTCTTAGTGGTCTGTAGCTAGAATGAATAATCCAAATGCATCAAAAATTGAGGCACTTACTAATCAAGAAGGGGGGAAAAGAATAGATTCATAAAAAAGAATCCTAAAAAATAATAATAATAAAGAAAAATCATAAAAAGCAAACTCGTCTCTTGACCAGGGTTCTAAATTACAAGGCGTCGTCAATTATGGCCAATTACGGCCAACACAGCTAATTACGCCCCGTAATTTAGAACCCTGGTCAAGTGACGAGTTTACTTTTTATGATTCCATTCCTTTCCTCCCTTCTTGACTAGTGAGTGTCTCAAATTTTGAAGCATTTGGACTATTCATTCAAGCTACAGACCACTCCGAATAGCGAGCGTTATTTTTTAACCACCCTGTATTTTTCTATGTTTGTTCCAGTTGTTGGTTCTGGGCACTCCTGCCGAAGAGAACAACGGTGGCAAGCTCGACCTGATTCGTGGGGGCGCTTTCGAAGGGGTGGCCGCCGCCATGATGGTTCACCCCACCAACTTCACAAACAGCTCGCCGCAGACTCTCAGCAGGATCAGTGTGGGTATACAAAACGACTTTAGCAATGAGCTATAGTTAGATTTATAGTTTCCTTGCACAGAAGCCAACAACATTGTCGTTTCGGTAACCGTTTTCATACTTGAAATTTAAACGAATGAAAACCGATAAATAGCAGGGTACGGAAATAAGTTTAACATAAAGAACTTACGTTTGTAGTGTTATAAACAAATTGCAGTTGCAGCGGAGTTTGAATTACTTTTTTTTATATTTGTTTTACAGGTATCGGTGAATTTTAAGGGCCAACCAGCTCACGCCGCAGCCTTTCCTTGGCAGGGCCGCAATGCCCTGGACGCTGCCGTTTCAGCCTACACCAACATCGCGATGCTGAGGCAGCAGATCAAGTCCGACTGCCGAGTCCACGGTAATACTATACTCAGTAGTTCAGTTTACACGCAGGACCGACCTAACATAGTCCGGTTGTCACTTCATAGCATCCCAACTCAAGAGTACACGGGAAGAACCGCTTGATTTCGTAGAAGGCTCCTTAAAAGCCTCTCCTAAACAGGTGTAAAGAAGCCGGTTACTCGCTTAGTTTATCTTTCACGGCAACCCTGATTCACTCATCAGTGGAACGATTCACACGTTTGTACCGCATATGAAGAACCAAAAGAAAAACCGGTTTCTGGTGACCAATGTCCGCTAAGCAGACACAGTTACAGAAAGACTCTAAAGAAATCAAGCGGTTCTTCCCGTGTACTCCTCAACTATTTTGATTGTTTAACAGTCCACTTTGTAAGAAGGTAAAGAACCTAAAAGGAGTCAGGGTTGCCGATCCCATGGGGTTTGGCGAGCCTAGGAGATTGTTGGGTTAGTTTGGCTTTAAATAATGTGTCACACTACAAATACACATGGATAGTTTGGAGGATTGAAAGGAGGATTCTAATGAATTGGTGATGGTCGTCTTCAATTGCACACAGGGCCTGATTTCCGGCAGGGCAAACGGGGCACGTGATCAGGGCCTCCCACTTTAAGGGGGACTCCAAATTTTCTTCATGAACATTTATGCTCAATACAACTGCCCTAAACTTTTTAATCTGAAGCAAATAAAAATATTAAATTCATGAACAAAACCTCCCAAATTCATGAACAATTCAGAGCAAAAGTAATTTTGAACAAAGTTGAAATATGTGTTCAAACTCTGTGTCACATTGGCTGTTTGTTCACTTACTTGTTTCGACAACTAGCACTTTCATTGCGAGCAGTCATACACAGCATTTCCCGTAAAGAGGCTACCAAAATTTGCTGTGCTTGTAGTCAGAGTTTTCAATCAGGCTCTGAAGTTGTAGTGCATGTCTTTAGTTTCCAGCCTTAGCGTTACGATGAAGATGGAAATGATGCCACCCCAAAAAAACCAAACAAAAACAGTTTACCAATTGAAGCCACCAATCGCCTTGCCGTGAGTTTAAACAAACCATTATTAGGGGCGTTCTTAAACTGGAGTTTGCATAAGCGTTGAGTGGGCGGTTTGTCTGGGCTTACGGCTTGGCGACTTCATAGAAGGCTTCGTTTTTTCGCTCCAAGCATCCCCGTCTTCTTAGGTTGTCATTCCCTTAGAGCTAAAATGAATTAGTTTTTGAACCACAACATCAGCATAAATATTACTTTGCCATGTTAGCCCTTTTTCAAAATGTATGGGAATCAACATAACATCGAATTAAAACAAATTTGAAACGGAAATGTTATCTAGTTATCTAATTAGATATTTTTGAAGTTTTAAAATGCCAAAAATATAAAGTAGATGGCGACACTGTTTTCAAACTTCATCAATTAATAATTAAATAACCGGACGTTATTTTCTTTTCAATTTTGCTTTAAATTTATGTTATGATGATTCCCATACCTTGGTGAAAATGACGTATCATGGCAAAGCAATACTTCTGGCGAAATTGTGATTTTAAAACTAATGCATCATGCTGCATGGGACTGACAGTACCTCTTAATTCTATGCTTCCAGCCATCCTGACCAAAGGCGGCACCGTGCCCAACATTATTCCTGATGAAGCCAGGCTAGAGCTGTACGTGCGGGCGCCAACTTCTCAAGAAATGCACGCTCTGTTCGAGCGGGTCCGCGCATGCGTGGAGTCCGGCGCAAAAGCCGCGGCGTGCGACTTCCACTTCGACGGGGAAAAAAGCTCATACGACAACCTGATCAGCGATAAAGTCATTGCGGAGATATACAAAGGTTTCGCCGAGAGAATGGGTGAGGGTGTTTTTTTTTTGTGCTACAAATGACGGCTTACCCTATACCTTGTCTATCCAGAATGCGAGCTTCAAAAGCATTTTCCTCCCCCATCACCGCATGTGGTTTTCTCCGAAACGGCGCGGCGTAAGCGGGTTTTTCCCCCACCCTACTTGGGATTGAACTGTTCGGATTGTTAACACCTCACAACAGAACCGCAAACGCGTCAGGTTTAGAAAAGCGATGCTCCCCTCTTTTCCTTGAAAACCAAGCGAAGGGATGGAAGAAAGTCTTTTCGAGGCTCGCACAGTAAATATACAAGGAATAGTAGAATTTTTTTATCGAGCGTTTGATGAATATTCATATTTCGCAGGTCAGCCAATGAGAATCCGAATATCGTATTTCTATCGAAAATTGCCCATTGTATCGATAATTGATCAGTTATGTCCGCTCGAGCGATAATCCCTCGATGAGTTTTGCCGATGGAATTCGATTAAATGTCAAAAAGAAATCGATAAGAATCGAATAAGTAAAAATTTCATTGTCCGATAAAATTTCATACACTTTCTTTATTTACCTTCGTATAAAAATAAATTCGGATAATTGTGAAAATGGGTGTAGTTTTTTTTGCTGTGTTAAAAACTTGATTTGAAAACAAATGCGGACATTTGTGTCGCATATAAACTTCTATAAACATTGTAACTACTTTTATATAACTCATCTGTAATTTATGTAAATTATCTTTTAAATATATACTACAGTAAACTTTCAATGTCTATCGTTTGCCGTGATTTCTAATAAAGAAACTAACGTCCAACATAAGTTGTATGAAAAAAGCCATTACAAACGTGAAGGCTCAAACTGTCAAACGTGATGTTGAATGGTTGATTTTGGTTTGATCGATAACACCGAAACCAAGAATAAAACCCGAGACTATCAGACTAATAATTAAGCAATTGATTGAAATTAACCCCTTTTTTCCGATTAGACTCCTGTTATCCGAATTGCTGACCATCCGAATGTGGTTATCCTCTGCAATTTATCGTCTACCAAAAGGATCCTCACGATGGAGATACTTCGGCTTTTAAACTACTGTTCTTCGTTTTTACATAGATTACTGGTAGGAACTCCGTGGTAAATCAGCGCCATCTGGCGTGGATGTTATTTTGAGTGATGTTCTTTTTTCTGCAGGCATAGTGGACTCCGACAGCGATAACCCCGGCGGTTCCACGGACATGGGCAACGTGTCCTACTTAGTGCCCTCCATCCACCCGTTTTACGCCCTGCCTACAGACGCCGCCAACCACTCGAGGCCGTTCACAGATGCGGCAGGCAGCCCTAGTGCGCAAGGACCTACTCTCGGGGCGGCGAAAGCCCTAGCCCTGACTGCCCTGGCACTGATGCGACGCCCCGGAGTTTTGGCGAAGACCCTCTGAAGGCGAGTTTACACGAGTCATTGAATCCATGAATTGACGAGCAAACTCAGCAATTTTTCCCTCTTGGGGATTTTCTTCCAGGCAGAACGGAAATGCTGGGTTCATTGGGGGGTTTCGGGAACCCACCATTGGAGGAGGGTTTGATGTTTCAAACCATGGATTCGGCCACAGACAAATATTTTGGTTAGAAATCCCGCTGGACCCCTTTTTCCCCAAATGAGGATTTTTGCATTTCATGGATTCGATGGCTCATGTAAGCGTGCCTTGAATTGGATGAGAAGCATGATTCTAATAGAGCGAGGGCCCAGTGCATCCCAGACTTAGCGCTACTTATTTTCTAACTAAAAGTAACAAACAATTACAGTACCTCGAAAAAAAAATAAAAATACAAAAGAAGAACGATTGTCTTTTCAATTTAATTAAACTTTTATTTAGTTACAAACTAAGTAGCCCCATATCGCGCCGCCAGAAGCGTGGGACAAAGTCTGAACTTTACAGGCACATTTATAGCATCTGGCAAAAGTTTTGAACAGCGGAAAGTGTCGGGCAGATTTATTGCTAACTTCTAACAATATTTTTTTTTAAAGCATATGTAAAAATCATCTTTGAGAAAATGACCTTCAAATTATCCCCTTCTCGCAGGATTCATGCTCTTGGGATATCTAGAGCTACTTGACTCGAACTTGGGCTCTTGGACTATAAAGGGCAAATCACATGGACGCTCATTCACTCAACTCAGCCCTCAAAGCAATTCAATCTTCGCCTTTCACTGATGGAGTTTTAGCAAAGACCCATCAGGCGCGTTTACATGAGCCATCGGATCCATGGAATGAAGAGCAAACTCCGCAATTTTTCTCTCTTGGGGATTTTTGCCCAGGCAGAACCTGAATTGCAATGTTTATTGGGGGGTTTCGTAAACCGTCCATTGGAGGAGGGTTTGATGTTTCATTCCATGGATTCGGTCACAGAAGGCCACATTGGGTTACAAATCCTGCCCGACCACTTTTTCCCCTAATGAAGGGTTTGGCATTCCATGGATTTGATGGCTCATGTAAACGTTCCTACTGAGTTGGATAATAAACATGATTCTAATAAACAGATCACATGGACGCTCATTCACTCAACTCAACCCTCAAACCGATTCGATATTCAACTTTCACTGATGGAGTTTTAGCGAAGACCCACTGAGTTGGATAAGAAGCATTATTCCAATTGATATATCACATGGACGCTCATTCACTCAACTCAACCCTCAAACCGATTCGATCTTCAACTTTCACTGATGGAGTTTTAGCAAAGACCCACTGAGTTGGATAAGAAGCATTATTCTAATAGATATATCACATGGACGCTCATTTACTCAACTCAACCCTCAAACCGATTCGATCTTCAACTTTCACTGATGGAGTTTTAGCAAAGACCCACTGAGTTGGATAAGAAGCATTATTCTAATTGATATATCACATGGACGCTCATTTACTCAACTCAACCCTCAAACCGATTCGATCTTCAACTTTCACTGATGGAGTTTTAGCGAAGACCCAGAGAAGTGGATAGGAAGCAGGACTCTATAATGGACATATCACATAGACGCTCATTCACTCAATCTTACTCTCAACGCAATTCGATCTTCAACTGTCACTGATGGGTTTTAGCGAAGACCCACTGAGTTGGATAAGAAGCATTATTCTAATAGATATATCACATGGACGCTCATTTACTCAACTCAACCCTCAAACCGATTCGATCTTCAACTTTCACTGATGGAGTTTTAGCAAAGACCCACTGAGTTGGATAAGAAGCATTATTCTAATTGATATATCACCATGGACGCTCATTTACTCAACTCAATCCTCAAACCGATTCGATCTTCAACTTTCACTGATGGAGTTTTAGCAAAGACCCACTGAGCTGGATAAGAAGCATTATTCTAATTGATATATCACATGGACGCTCATTTACTCAACTCAACCCTCAAACCGATTCGATCTTCAACTTTCACTGATGGAGTTTTAGCGAAGACCCAGAGAAGTGGATAGGAAGCAGGACTCTATAATGGACATATCACATAGACGCTCATTCACTCAATCCAACTCTCAACGCAATTCGATCTTCAACTGTCACTGATGGGTTTTAGCGAAGACCCACTGAGTTGGATAAGAAGCATGATTCTAATAGACATATCACATGGACGCCCATTCACTCAACTCAAAGCTCAACGCAATTTGATCTTCAACTGTCACTGATGGGTTTTAGCGAAGACCCACTGAGTTGGATAAGAAGCATGATTCTAATAGACATATCACATGGACGCCCATTCACTCAACTCAAACCTCAACGCAATTCGATCTTCAACTGTCACTGATGGGTTTTAGCGAAGACCCACTGAGTTGGATAAGAAGCATGATTTTAAAGGTATCACATGGACGCTCATTCACTTAACTCAAATCGATCTTCAAACTTCACTGATGGAGTTTTAGCGAAGACCCACTGAGTTGGATAAGAAGCAGGATTCTATAATGGACATATCACATGGACGCTCATAAACTCAACCCAACCCTCAACTCAATTCAATCTTCAACTTTAACTGATGAGTGATGCTACGCCACGGAGTCTCAACGAAGACCCAGAGAATTATATAAGAGGCCAGGATTCGAAAGGATATATGATATGGACTCTCACTTTAATGCTTTAGGGTCAACTTATTTAATAAAATTGAACTAAATTTTACTTCATGTTTTAATCCCGGTCAGGCATGGATATTTGTACTTGTTAATAAATGTTGTTAAAAGTCTATGTGTTTGTGTCGTCCTTTCTTTGTGTGTCTCCTGTGACTGTCCCTTCTGGCGAGCGGGGTAATGGGCTACATAGCCTACGCCCTTTCCTTCTAGAGGGCGCATTTGCATTCCATTCCACTTCATGTTTTTCAGTTTTTATTTAATTAAAACAAACATTTAATTCTTCAAAATACACGATTTGTCCATCTAACTATGCACCGCTAATTGTTTGAAAGAAATTTGTATAATTTAGGGAATGGGCGCGCTGGAATACTTAAACTAGTTTTTTTTTTAAATAACAAATGTAGATAACTTACAGGTCTCAATGATCCCAGTTTTTCAAATTGCTTTAAAATTTTTTTGTAAAATTATTTATTCAAAATTTAAAAAAAATGACCTAATTTCAAAAAATTGGATTGTCGGACCTGTAAGTCAGCTACATTTATCACATTAAAAAATCCGTTTGTAAAAATATTCAATACAGACGGAGAAATGTAGCAGAGAAAATATTTTTTTCTCCATTGGATTAACATTGATGCACTTCGCTTTGAAGACCCGCAAACCAGAGTGCCCATTCCCCTTTAAATAATTGGGGGAAGAAAGGTATACTCAGTTACTGCATGCATAGTTGGGCGGCGAGACCGTGCAGTTCTAGTTTGCTTCGATCGAAGCATAAGTGCTGTATGGCAGTTTGAGTGATAGCCTATTGCAATAGTTTATTCTTTATTGTTTTGAAATTCAGTACGTTTATAAATTAAACATTGAAAAACATGTTTTACCAATAAGAGCGGTAAAATCCATAGGATAAACATGTTTTTACTAAGATGGTAAATACCGGTAAAAACCCTAAATGGTAAATACCGTGCCAACCCTGAGCTTGACACAATCGGAATCAAATAGGAAACTTGGTACGTGTTAAGCTTGAAGGTGCCTCTCTTCCCTTTCTATAGCTTGCAAATTATAGTTAAAAAAAGGTAAAATGTGGAACACGGAAAACATTTTCGGACAAACACGAGCCGTTCCATGACAAGCGACACACTTCCTTCAACTGAAAGACGTTTGTTTATGCCCAGATGTGCCTCATGTTGTGACGTCACACTTCACAGAGTTATACTTCAAGTGTGATACTCAAGGTATTGACTGTGTTTGGGTGACTTATGTGAATGGTAACCATCTATAGTAGGTCTATTTACAATGCAAGCCTCAAAAAGACTTTCTTCCCCCATCCCCTCGCTTGGTTTTCTAGGGAACGTGGAGAGCGTCATTTCTCTAATCCTAACGCATTTGAGGTTCTGCTGTGAGGTTGACAGTTCAAACTATGTAGGGTGGGGGGAAAATACGCTCACGTCGCTTCGAAGAAAACCACATGCGGGATGGGGGAAAGAAAATGCTTTCGAAGCTTACATTCACGCTAGACCGGGAATAGTTATAGGTAATGTGTATAGACCACCCAACAGTAATATAAGTTAGGACAAAGTTACCATAATGCTACATTGACATTCATTCAATTTTTTTGAAACTGAAATGCACAAAAATTACCGACAACTGGTGCATCATTCAAAGAATAAGGTTATTGTTTTTATGCTTGCTACCCACGTAAAAGTCCTTCTGCTTTTACAAAGTAAGCCTCGAAAACCCTTTCTTCCCCGACCTCCTCGTTTTGGAAATGGAGTGCACGTCGCTGCCGGTTAGACACTCGCCTAGCATGCGAAAGGTTTCAGGTTCGGATCCGGGCATCGCCAAAATAACTGCCGACCTATAAACGACCCGTGCAGCCAGAAATGCCCGACGAATAATACCCCGTGTTAGGGAGTGCACGTTAAATATCCTTCAAAGTCCTAACGTTGCGTACGATGTCGCCCTTAACGGTTGCGCTGGGTGCCTATTCAGGTGTCGGCTAGTTACTTGACTGTGGTTCTAAAATACGATGCCAGTCGCCAATAGCCCTCGTGTAGCTCTTGTGCGACGCTAATTCAAAACCAATTTATTGCAGACTTGAAATTTAATGTAATGTAATGTAATCGATTCCGGCCGCCTATTTCTATCCTCCAATAGGAGCTTTAATACAGCCAATAACGCATCGTAATTTCGAACCCTGGTCAAGTGACGAGGTCGACGCTTGAGCGGACATCCAACGGAACTTCAAGCGACATCGTACACTGACGCCGTTGGAACTTTAAACTCCACAGATTTAACGAGCACGTCTGTCCCAGTGTATTCGGGCCCACCCGTCACGAGTTGGATTTTTTCTACTCTTTCCCAGTACAGAGATACAATTTACAGGACGACTGGCAGAAGGTGGGATTCGAACCCCCGCACTCCTGAGAACGCTGAATCCTGAGGCTGATGCCTTAACCACTCAGCCACGGACGGGTCCTTGAAATTTAACGTAGCTGCATAAAAGAATTGACAAAACTAACCTCTTATGGGTTTGATTATATCCTTCTAGAAAAGGTGTAAATTATAGAAAAAAACTAAAATAAAAATATTTATTTAAGGTATTTTTAAGGATTTTGAAAGAAATTTTGTCTAATGTCGGCCTTACATCAAAACACGATAACAAAACTTTTATTGAGGTACTTAAATTCTGAAATGGGAAACTAGGAACAAATAAGTGCGTTAGGTCATAAACAGCTTTCAGATGTGTGTCTGAAAAATGTATATGCTGTAAGCATATAAAGTTAAAAACTCAAGTTCAGTTGAAAAGTAGAGCTGAGAGCTAGAGGAGAAAAAGCTGTATTTCAATTTCAAATAAAGACATCAAAGGAATACAAGGTATGATTTTGCCTAATGTTCAAAGCTTTTATTTATTTTCTGAGTGCATGTAAAAAAATTTGAAAATTTTTGACGCAATAATCGTTGGGGTGAAAATGTGTTTTGCGATAAAGTAACACTATAAAATCTTATTTCGAGATTAGAAACACGATGTAATTCAGAGGGTAATATTTAAAAGGTAATTACTTAATTAAATTTAATTACATTGAACCCTTTTATTAAGTACTAGCTGAACTACCCGGTGTTGCACGGGTTGGAAAAAAAATAAATACCAAATCGATCCAAGTATTTGTACCATACTACCATTTAATCTGTTTTTTTTTTTGGATAATAAACTTATGTTACAAATTTCCGTTCGTTATAAAGTACAGAATCCCGTTACTTATATGACCCATAAAAATTCAAAATTTAAAAAATGCTATAAAATTAACGGATAATGTCATAGTAATTTCCCGAATAAAAACATTTTAGCTCATTTGGCATGTTTGAAAAATTTGGCGAGGAAAATATATAGCTACCAATAACACACCCATTCAGCTTTGTCCCAATGACCATCGCACAACCAACCAGCTAATAAAGAAAAAAGGTCATTTGGCGCGTTTTTTGTAATAACTTGTCGAGTTTATCAAAGTATTTGGCGAGAAAAGAAATACATAAAATCCTAATATGCATCTGTAGTGCGATGGCCTTCAAAAAACAACATAGTTCAGTATAAGCTTCAAAATAAATTATATGCATTTAAGTTTTAAATAGATCAAGTTTGTGAGTTTCGGAGAGACATACATACACGCATACACACACACAAAACTTCATTTTTATTATTATAGATACATAAATGCAAACATAACATATACAGATATATTATTCGGACCATATTTAATGTTTTAGGTTTTGCAATAAACAAATATATATTCTTTTTTAATAAATATTGCTACGAAACTCGTCAGTTCAATGCTAAGTAAAACAATGATATTTTTTTTTACACTAGAAAGAAAACTTTTGATGATTTGTTAAGTCAATGATTTTAAAAATAAATAATAATAATAAAAATTCAAGTTTGACTGGAATTCTAATTAAAATTGAGCTGTGTGAGAATTTAGGTATAAGTCTTTGTCTGTACATATTTGTGCAATATGAAGTCATTTTCTTGGTCAGTTTTTTAATTTTGACCTCAAAATTTGCCGCGCAAGCCTAATCCCAATGTGTTAAAATAGCTTTATGTTTATATCATTTATTTTAGTTTTGGCTAAAGTTTCATGAATTTTAAAATTTGTTTTATATTAAATAAATCTTGAAGAATTACATATAAAAAAATTATACTTATATATTGAGTAGTTAAAAAATTACATGAAAAGATTAAACTATACTTTGTAGTACAGCTGGGGAAAAAAAAAAACGCTCCACCCCACGTTTCTCAGCTGCTATTGGGCAAGGAACTTTGTGAAAGGTGTCATTTTTCAGGAAATAGCGTAAGGAACTGAGAACTGGCAACAAAAATTGTATAAGGGGTCGTCTACATATTAAAATGTGTACCAACTTTGAAAATTCCAATAGCAACACCCATTTTTTTTTAAATAAAAATGTTCAGCACCTTCAAAATACCCCATCTGTAAAAAAGAATTATTTACTTTGCATTATTTGCTGAGCTATAAGCATTCAAAGTTGAACGCCCATAATGTAAAAAAAGTTTCATAAACTTTTATTCATATCTCCACAAATAAAAGGAATTAAAGAAAGTTTTTTTTTTTCATTATATACCTTTTGATCTTCCAAAATCAAATCACACAAGTTTTTTCATCAATTTTTCAGTTTTAATAATTTTTTATTTAAATTTAAATAATAAAAAATAAAACATGAATAGCAACCCCAAATTTTTTTTACATAAATCGATAAAGTAGATCAAGTAGAACCAAAATCCCAAATTTTTTAGTTCAAAAACAATTATTTGCCGAGTTATTGTAAAAAAACTGAAAAAGACGAATTTTAGGGATCGTGTAAAAAATTACTTGGCGAATTCGATCCTAGCTTGCATTATCGTTTGGTGATTGAAAAGCATTTGTTGATAAATGTTTATTCAAATTATTGATGTCTGAAAAAAATCTGAAAATCTTTTCTTATTTCAAGTGCATGCAATGTATTTTGTTTGTCGGATTAACTTTAAATTATATCGATTACTATTTTTTTAAATGTGTTATTTCCAATACAATTTCAAGAAGTGAGTATCAAAAATAAATATGCTAAAATATAATTGGAATTCGGTTTTCAGTACATTTTATTGTTACCACATTGCTTATTTAAAATTATTAGTGCCCACTTTCCTTGATTATAAAACATGGCCCAATCATTCTGAATAATTTTATTTTGCTTTCCTTAAATATCGTGTTAAGGTTGTAACCCTCGTTTTGAAATACGTGGTTTATATTACCGATAAAGGGCGACAAATTTTTAACTAACTTTTTGCAGAAATATTAATGAAACAAAAATTTGCATAAAAAATGTGAAACATTAATGCAATAATCATGTTAGTCAATGTGATTATAACTAATCGCATTTGAAAATCTGTTCGTTATAAATAACCGTATATGCGACTTAAATTAAAATTAAAACTTTTTATCTTCTAGTCTTTGTTTTATTTCTGAATTTATAATTTCAAAATAAAAAAATCACAATATTAGTGAAGAAAGTTAAATTCTAGCATCCGTTGGCGAGATTATGTTAACCCAGTTAGTTTGTTGTTTTGAAAAGACGCAACCCAAATATTACTGTTTTCACTTTAGAGATGTCCCTCTAAACGAGTTAAAAATTAATGCTTTAATATCCCAGCAAATAATGCGAACTAGATCATAATTTTTTATACATGGGGTATTTTGAAGGTGCTGAACATTTTTATGTAAAAAAAATTGGGTGTTGCCATTGGAATTTTCAAAGTTGGTACTAATTTTAATGTGTAGACGACCCCTTATGCAGTTTTTGTTGCCAGTTCTAAATTACTTACGCTATTTCCTGAAAAATGACACCTTTCATAAAGTTCCTTGACCAATAGCAGCCGAGAAACGAAGGGTGGAGCGTTTTTTTTTCCCCAGCTGTACCTTCTTTGCACATTTTTAAGACTCCTATGACCCCTTAAGTGTTTCAAAACTAGATTTGAAATAAAAAATTATTATTCTTCGGACAATAAGTTTTTTTTTAAAAGCGATAAATAAATTTGAAATTTCTAAACTTTTCGCATCATTTGAGTAAAAAAAAATAAGATTCAAAGAGTGAAAATGACATTTAATTTTTTTTCTTCAAAAAAAGAAAATTGGATATCATGTAAACGTATATATTTTAACCCTCTAATGCTAATGCATGAATTTTTTTTCGTCCCTAAAAATATATATATATATGTATGTTTAATACTCTTACATTATGGGGAAAAATACTGAAAAAAATTTAAGTGCATTAGAATTTAAATAGTTTCAATTTTTTAAACAAATTCCATCTGATAAAAACCAAGTAAAAATTATAATTTTGAAAATAATGACTAAAAAACTACTAAATATACTTCAAAATAACCCTCTTTCACTTAAATTTGTTTTTTCAAAACAATTTATTTGTATATTTAGTACTAATATTATTATACTTTGAGTACTGCCAAAAACGTAATTTCACAACAGTTAATAACTCAACTCTTTAATTTTACATACACTTTTACTACTATCATCTATGAGGATTATTAGTAACTAAAACTACAAAATTATAATGTAATAGATGAAAAAAAAAAACACAAATTAGTAGAGAGGGAGCTCTACACTCTCAGACATAACACTTTCATTTTTGACGATTCATGTCATGAATCCTCAAGCCTCATTTCGTTAATTGTTTCGTCAAACTATCACGTGACGTTTGAGTAAACGCGAATCCTCACTTTTACGATCGTGATTTGACGATTCCGTATTTTGATTTTGAGGAAACTGAATCTCATTGTTGTACTCACATGCTCAAAAATGACGAAATAATTCTTTAGATTAGACGACATTCAAATCCTCATAAAAATGACGATTTCAATTTCCTCACTGTGAGGAAACGAAAACTCGGAGCATTTGTCAGTAAACGGAATCGTCAAAATTAAGGAAAATTTCGTCGTTTTTGAGCATTCATTTTTTTTAGAGTGTACTATAATAGAATAAATTGGATTATGTTACTTGTTGCCAAACATAATCCATAGAGGGTTAATCTTTATAACAGAGGATTTAAGTGTTATTTCTAAGAGTGTACTTCAGCCCAGTAAGAGATTTCATTTTTTTTTAAGTCGAAGATAAGTAACGTTTATAGTTTGAACATTTACTTAATACGAATATGATAAAACAGAGCTGTTTATGAAATAGTAATGGAATGATTGCAGCTGGCAGGCAGCTGTAACCATTCCTTTACTATTTCAAGGATATACTTGACCGGATCATTACTATTTATAACCAGCTCTGTTTTGTCTGCGTGTTTTATTCTCGTTTAGGCTACGTTAAGTTGTAACAAAATTCTAGAAATAATTCAAAGGTATGTTTGTTCTTTATTCTATTCCACCATAATACAGTAAAAAATTGAATATTTGTCATTATTTTATCGAAACTATCTTATAAGTAGTCAACATAAAGAAAAAAAACTTAATAAATTTGAAACTGGCATTCGGCACCGATTTTGGAATCGGGAAATTGCGGAGTTTCTGAAATCGGAAGACTTCGGTGATAACTTATTCAACTCTAAAAAAATTAAAAGCAGAGTTCTCGAAATCATCTTCTTCTAAATTCGTTAGACTACCAAAAAAGAGACAAGGCGCAAAAAATTATGCAAACCAGTGCATGTTTTGGAAATTAGCTGATTTTTCGATGATTTGCTGTACTATAAGTTATTTACTATTCAATTAAAAATTTTATGCTATCCGGAATTTTTGATTATCCGATTTATTTACGGTCCCAATTATTTCGGATAATCGAGGCTCTTCTGCAGTTACTATCTAGTTTATTCTTGTCTTGAATATGACGGTGAATGATCGAAGCCTGGTGAATGTAGACAATCACCGGTGGATCTCAGCATTTCCCGGTGAATGTCGGTTTTCACTGAATTTCGCACATTCACCGAATGAAACATGATCTCATTCCACATCTGACAGGCAAATTTACAACAAATCTTTTTGAGAAAACACATCTTTTTGAGAAAACAGATCTTTTTTGTCCACACGGCATCTATCTTCTTTTTCGGAAAATGTGAATACGTGTCCTTTATCGCCCCGCGTTCTAAACCATATTTTGAAAGGTTGGAAATAAATTTTTAAATCTAAATAGTAAATATTAAAAAAAATTTACATTTCAAAAAGTTGAAATTTTTATGGAATCGCCCAAATGACATCACGAGCTTGCCTGTTCGTGGTGCCATCAGGGACTGAACTAGGATAACTCCAGACTATAGGCGCAACATATTTTGGGGGCTTTTTTTGCAGACACTTTTATGTCATTTTCCGTAATAATGGGGGTGCTAGTTGGCCGATGAATATATTTTGCAAACGTTTAATAGGCTTCCTTATAACGCCAACCAAACGAGTCCTTTTAGGTCAATGTCTGGAGTAAAATTCAACAAGCTAAAAAGTAAAAACGGAGTAAAATTCAACAAGCTTCAGGCCTCAGAAAATAAAAATTAATGCTGAAATTTTAGGTGTATTTAGTATGCTCGCATAATTGATACTAAAATTTCGGGAAAGTTTGAGGGCTATAATCCCGGGCCTAACTGGCTTATGGTAGATGAGAGAGAGAGGCCCTTTATATAACTTACACTCTTAGAACAAAAGAGTGAAATCCACTCCAGTTGCAGAAGTGCATTTTCGACACTGTAAAGGAATGAATATTAACTCAGAGTGAGTTAAAATCACTCGTTTGGAGTGATCCTGTCGGAGGTTTAACACACAAAGGATCCACTCCTTCCGGGTAAGTGCATTTTCCAGACTGGAGGAGTGAAATTAACTCAGAATGAGTTAAAATCGCTCGTTCGTTTTAAGAGTGTAAAGTTTGAGGGCCATAACCCCGGGCCTAACTGGCCTAATGGCAGACGAGGCCCTTCCTAACTACACATGTCCTCTTCCAGATGTCGGAACAAGATTTCCATGTGGTGTGTTCCAAAATAGACCAGGAGAAGGAGTTCCTGAACGGGATCAGTCAAGACATCTGGCAACATCCCGAACTTGGGTACCAGGAGGTGAGAGCCCATTCCACCCTCACCGCTGCCCTCAGAAAGCACGGGTTCCAAGTGCAGGAGAACTACATCCTGCCAACGGCATTCAGGGCAACACACTCTTCACGGGAAGGTAAGATACACTCCTTGCCGACCTAACTTGGGTAATAACAAAGAGTGAAAAGGCAGAAGGAAAAGCGCGATTGGTCCGTTTGTTGGAAACTCTTGTAAGGTAATATTAACATACAAAATGATCTGAATACAATTTAAAGAAAATACACTTCTCATTCAGATAAAATCGCCTTATTTTCTCAAATAACATTCAAATATGTTAGACCTTAAACGAAATTAATGTTTCTAACATGTTTTCTGGATGGATTCACAAACAATTTACGGAATTCTTTACATCCACGGAGGGATCTTCTCCATAGAATATTTCTATTTACCCAACTTAGGTTGGCCCGGAGTGTAGAATAGCACACATACCAGGGCTCGAAAAAACTCAGAAATTTCACCCGTCCAAGGTGGACAGCTTGTCTAACAGTGTACCGGTCGCGGTCCTCCTTTGGAATTGACTCGTCAAACTCTGTAAATACTAAATAGCTTCTAAATAAATAAATAGAAATATTATTTCCTCATATTTATTACAAACATTTATGTAAATTTCTAAATAAATTAGAAGTTTCTAAGATAACATTACATAGAAATAAAATAAATACTAGGTTACTAATAGTAACCTAGTATTTCTTTAAGGATATAATTAAAGATATGTCATGAAACATTAACGGGGAAATGGTCGTCCACGAGGACGTCGGATTTGAGAAATTTGTTGTCTTCATGGAATTTTTGCCACCGAGGACGGGTAGTTTTCGAGCCCTCTGGTACGTATTATTAAGACAGAGATCATTTAATTATTGACACAGCCTTTTTTTAATTATTAACACAGATAAGATTAATAACATAGATTTAAGAAGGAGAAGAAAGGTGCTTCTTGGAGCGATAAAAAGCGATGCCATCAAAAAGTCGCCAAGCCACTTTATAGTAAGCCCGAACAAGCAGCTAACTTAGTGGGGTAGTTTAATGATAAATGTATGATTTTACTCTTTAAAAGGCGTTGATTTAAGATTTTAAAAAATACTGTTAGTGAAGTTGTATTTGCTGTAGCACGAGTTTTAAATTTACAGAAGATGGTAGTTATTCCCTTTACAAGACATATGGTTAGATATATGAAGAGTACAATGGAAGAACCGCTTTCTTTCGTAGAAGGCCTTCCTTAATAGTCTCTTTGGGGATGGTAGCGACTAGCAAGAAATCGCCTAAACTGGTGTAAAGAAACCGGTAACTCGCGTTTTTTTTTTAATCTTTCGCTGCAACCTTGATTCACGCCAGAGATCAGTGGAACGAGTCACATGTTTGTACCGCGAATGAAGAACCAAAATAAAAAAGGTTTCCAGTCGCCAATGTCCGCCAAGCAGACACAATTACGGAAAGACTCTAAAGAAATCAAGCGGTTCTTCCCGTAGCCAAAATATATATTTCGCCAATATTTCAGCTCCATTGGAAAAACACACACATATGGATAGCACATATGATTACAATTTGTTCATGATGTCAGTCAAGATCAATAGATGTCATTTTACAACTTTAATTAACAATATAAGCACATAATGGGGTTGTTTCACGGAGGATATGGCTACAGCTCCATGGTCTTGTTTCCATTTTTCTCGGATTACTTTTGTTGTGGTTAGTTGGTAGAGATATATTCAGGTTTGTGTGGGCTGACCAAGCACATTATAACCTGATTATATGTCAACCAACCAACCAATAAAAAAAATGTAATTTGAGAAAAATGAAAACAAGACTGAGAAGCAGTTGCCAGAGCCTCCGTGAAACAATCCTATACTCTTATTTTACATGATTTGTTGCACTTATAATATTCAACTTTGTTTAAAACGTTATCGTGGTCCCTAGAATGGCGCTATAATAGGGTTAGGCAGTACTTTAATGTTTTCCCATTTAAAATATTTCTATACAAAAACACACCCTAAGTTTGCAGCATTGACATGTCCTACGCGGATGAAACGGCGTAAACAACGCTGTCGCCAAGCAAAGGCGCCGAAATTTTGCCTGCTCTGATTGGTCTCTCCTTTGCGATACGTCCGCCCTGATATTCGTGCGCAATGTAATGTCAAAATCGAAGGGAAAAAATAATTAATATCACACTCTAACTGAAGCATAAACTAATAAAAATAAGTCTTGAAATTACGAATAAATTAGTTTATTAAATGTGAAATACCTTTTTTATTCGATTCTCGCACTCGAAATTGAGAACTATTGACACTCTTAAAACAAAAGAGTGAAATCCACTCCAGTAGGAGAAGTGCATTTTTGACACTGGAAAGGAGTGAATATTAACTCAGACTGAGTCAAAATCACTCGTTTGGAGTGATTCTGTCGGAGGTTTAAAACACAAAGTATCCACTCCTCTAGGAGAAGTGCATTTACTAGACTGGAGGAGAGAAATTTAACTCAAACTGAGTTGAAATCGCTCGTTCGTTTTAAGAGGGTACCCTTTTTCTCGTAGAACATTTATATAATGCAAACTTAATATGTGTTCTACTTTAATGACCTGTTTCGTTTGGGGCAGGCGGAGGTCCTACCATCGCAGTTCTGTTGGAGTACGACGCCTTGCCGGAGGTGGGGCACGCTTGCGGCCACAACCTCATAGCGGAGGCGGGATTGGCCGCCGCCATCGGGGTTAAGGCAGCTATGGAGGCGGACAGCACCATCAGAGGACAGGTAGGGTAGACTTACCACTGAAGGAACGCTTAAGGGGGAATGGGCGTGCAGGACCGGGGGTCTCCAAACTCAAGTGCCTCAATGTTAATACAATGGTAAAAAACTATTTTCTTTGCCACATTTCTCCGGCTGTATTGAATATTTTTACAAGCGGATTTTTTTATGTGATAAATGTAGCTGACTTACAGGTCTCTATCTTCCCACTTTTTGAAATTGCTTCGAATATTTTGTGTAAAATAATTTATTGAATATTAAAAAAAAAAAAATATTCGTACGAATTTCAAAAAGTGGGAAGATAGAGACCTGTAAGTCAGCTACATTTATCACATAAAAAATCCGCTTGTAAAAATATTCAATACAGCCGGAGAAATGTGGCAAAGAAAATAATTTTTTCCCCATTGGATTAACATTGAGGCACTTGAGTTTGGAGACCCCCGGTCCTGCACGCCCATTCCCCCTTAAGGGTTCATTCAGTGGTAAGGTACCCTAAAATCGGGGAAAAAATCAAAACAAAAATTATTGGCTTAAAATACTATTACAACCTTTATTAATAATGTCACAAAGTATCAAGACGATTGGAAAAATAGTTTTGACATTAAAAGCCATTTTAATTTCATGGCTTCGCAAGGAAATGGGTTAACAATAAAAACTTCAAACGCGTTTTTCTCAGAACTTAATTTTTTGAACTTCGATGTACCTTTTCTCAAAAACTATGCTGTGTTTTCTCGTAAAATTTTTTATATGATGTAATACATAGTATAGATTAATCTCAGGTTATAAATTTTAATAAAACTAAAGTGAAAAAAATTTTATGGGGCAAAAAAGTGAAAAATTTCATGATTTTTTGGGTACTTTAAAACTTATTTTATTAAAAAAAAATCTAACAGTTATTTACAAAAAACTTTTAACCTCAGATTAATATATAAGGTTGGTACAACACACACAGAACATTTTAAGATGATCTGAACAGTAGTTATTGTGAAAAGGTACATTGTAATTGGCCAATTTAACATTACCGATATACAATATATTGAACCCCCTTAAGCACAATTTGTTTTAAGAAAATTCATACATTTTAAGAAAATATAGCCTGTGGGTTTATGACAATGTGAACACATCTGTCATTATATGTAAATTATACAAAAAAAAAGGTGATTTTATATTGCATTGCTTTAGGTATTTTTGGGGGTCCAAATAAAAAGTGGTACAAAAGCCAAGTGAATGAACAGTACTTTTTACCAGTGAATGAACACAAAAATGCCCAGTCAATAAACATGTTGGATTTTAATTAATGACCTGGACAACCAATCAGATGTCAGATAGCTTCCTACTAAATGAGAGGAAGTCAGTGTTGACAATCCATCCAGTGGAATGATTTTTAATCCTTTCTTTTTAAATAATTTACGTTTCTATTCGCAATGAAAGTGCTAATGATAATTGTAAGTGATTCGTTTATGGGTTAGACTGATAATGTTGTGTTCTTAAAATTACGTTACTTGTATCATTTAATATTTTTGCATTTTGACTGGATCTATTTAAGTTTAGTGTCGCCATCTGCTTGATATTTTAAGCACTAAATCACCACCTTAGATTTATACTGGGATTTCGCAACAAAACTATTATAATATATATAATTATTTAATATGAGTTTTAAAATTTAGACATTAAATATTCAACATCGATCAAATTGCTAATTACTTTAATTCCTTGTGTTTTCATGCATTTAAGTGCTTATATGTATGTAGTTCATTTGTTCTTTTGTAATGATTCCTTGTAGGACTTTGCCAACCATTGTAAACGAGTAAAGTTAATATGCATAGATTTAGAAAGTAGCAGATATGCCCACTGATTGCGCAATCCCGTACAACGCAATACAAACGATTGTGTAATGAAGTCACACATTTCGCCGTTTTCGCAATGCATCATGGGATACTGGTTTTACAAAAAATGCTTTTGCCGAAGAGTTACATGCAAAAAAAAACTGCATTTTTAATATGCTTCTTTTATAAATATATACCTATGTCTGCCAGAAATTATCAATACATATCCAGCTATAAACTTATGCTAGCAAAACTGGTAAAAAGGTTTAATTAGTTAATATTAACTATATATTTTTATGGGGAACATTCATGTGAGGTCGCGCTGTTTGTTATGCTACAGCTTCCGAAACACGTGCTAATGTTATCCTATACAGCTCTCGAAACACGTGTTAATGTTATCCTACTGCTCGAACCTGTCTAACTGCTTGTTTCCCACAGCCATTTGGAATTGAAGCTCAGGTAGATATGGTCGTTAGGGTGGGCCGAAAAAATCTTTTTTATTTTATTTCGAATTGCTATAGTGCGGAAAAGTTACCATTGGTAAAGACATGAAAAATGCACTAATTATTATTTTTTTATTATTATATCTTCCGTTCGCGCAATGCCATCAAAGTTGGCAAAAAATTGTTAAAAACCGAAATTTTTTATAATTTTTTAAAACATGGTAGATGTTTTTAATTACGTTCCTATATCATGAATTAACTACTAAAAGTATGTAAAATCCATACATTATAGCACTTATTAATAATAAATGTTATAATATATAGTATAATAAGTTATTATACATTTGTGTCACATCTTCCGGCCACTCACCGTAGTATAAAATTAGGAAAATTCGTATTTTTCGCTAAATTTCAAAGTTTTAACTATTTGTAAATTTTAATAGCACAACATTTTGTAGAAAAGCAATTAAAAACATATATCGTGTTTTAAAAAAAAATTATGAAAAATTACGGTTTTTGACAATTTTTGCCATTTTTGAAGTCATTGCGCGAACGGAAGATATGGTAATAAAAAAATAATAATTAGTACATTTTTCATGTCTTTACCAATGGCAACTTTTCCGCACTATAGCGATCTGAAATAAAATAAAAAGTTTTTTTCGGCCCACCCTAATGGTCGTGAATGCCCCCCATTCCATTAGTCGAATTATCTCATGGTGCCATCTAGTGACTGGTTCACAAGTATCTTCACCTTTCCGGGGCAGATCTGCTACTTTCTGAATCTATGGTAAAATGCAATAAAATTATTAATTATCTATCTAGTTGCTGGTTCTGGGCACCCCTGCCGAAGAGAGCAAAGGTGGCAAGATCGACCTGATTCGAGGGGGCGCTTTCGAAGGAGTGGCCGCCGCCATGATGGTTCACCCCAGTAACTTCACCGACAGCTCGCCGCCGATTCTCAGCATGATCAGTGTGGGTACACAAACGACTTTAGTAATAAGCTATAGTTAAACTCATAGTTTCTTTACACAGGAGACAGACATGGGCGGAGCTATAAAATGTGCGGAACAATCAGATGAAGACAAAATAAAACGGCAGAGGTTTTCTCATCATCTGATTGCTCAGCGAGTTTTATAGCTCCACTCATGGTCGTGGCTTCTATGAGTGTGGGTATATACAGGAGTGGTTAAAAAATAACGCTCGCCATGCGGAGTGGTCTGTAGCTTGAATGAATAATCCAAATACATAAATCAAACATTGAGACACCAATCAAGAAGGGGGAAAAGAATTTAATCATAAAAAATGGATAGAATTATAAAAAAATAATCACAAAAAAAGAATAATCATAAAAAACTCGTCTCTTGACCAGGGATCTAAATTACGAGGCGCAGTCAACTATGGCCAATTACGGCCAACACAGCTAATTACGCCTCGTAATTTAGAACCCTGGTCAAGAGACGGGTTTGTTTTTTCGAAAAAAAAATGGAATTATAAAAAAAAAACCCTCGTCTCTTGAGCAGGATTCTCAATTGCGAGGCGTAGCCAATTATGGCCAATTACGGTCAACACAGCCAATTACGCCTCATAATTTAGAACCCTGGCCAAGAGAGTTTTTTTATGATTCCATTCTTTCCCCCCTTTCTTGATTAGAAAGTGTCTCAATGTTTGTTGCATTCGGATATTCATTCAAGCTACAGACCTCTCCGAATAGCGAGCGTTATTTTATAACCACGCGTTAAATGACTTAAGTAATAATCCTCTTAGTCAGTACCGAATGGACGAGTTATTATTTCGATACCGTCAAATTCAGTTACAGAGATAAATCGTTTGTAAATATGTATGCTGCCTTAGTAACCCACAGTTTACCAAAAGGATCCTAAAGATAGAGAGGAGTTATCTTAGCTTATAAACTACCATTAACGTTGTAATCTGGAATAGGGCGGTAAATCAGACCCACCTAGTTGTTGATGCAATATTAAAGGTTGAGTGAGTGGGAACCGCCACAACTCGTTTATAAATCTGTAACTGCCTTAGTAACACACAGTTTACCAAAAGGATCCTGAAGGTGGAGATGAGTTACCTCGGCTTAAAAAAATCAGGAATAGTTGGTAGGTACGTGGCTTGTAAATCAGCGCCACCTAGTTGTCGTTGGAATATTGAGGTTACGTGTGTGGCGAACCGCCACATTCGGGCCTTTTTGATACTCAACACATTACCTTAACTTTCTCTGCACAATATAAAATATCATTTAAAACGAAGTGAAGTTTGGCAAAAATATTGCACATAAGAAGCGTTTACATGAGCCATCGAATATATGGATTGAAGAGCAAACTCAGCAATTTTTCCCTCTTGGGGATTTTCTCCCAGACAGAACCGGAATCGATGGGTTCATTGGGGGGTTTCGAAAACCCTCTAATGAAAGAGGGTTTGATGTTTCAGACTATAATTTGGAACAACAGACTATAATTTGGGTTAGAAATCCTGCTCGTACCACTTTTTCCCCTTGGCATTCCATTTATTCGTACGGCTCATATAAACACGCCTATAAAAAAACTTACGTTTATATCGTTATGAACAAATTGCATTTGGAACGGAGCTTGACTTTTTTAATTTGTTCGCAGGTATCGGTGAATTTCAAGGGCCAACCATCTCACGCCGCTGCCTTTCCTTGGCAGGGCCGCAACGCCCTGGACGCTGCCGTCTCAGCCTACACCAACATAGCGATGCTGAGGCAGCAGATCAAGTCCGACTGCCGAGTCCACGGTAATACTACACAATAGTTCAGTTCACACACAGGACACTTGATATACAGAGTGGTTATAAAATAACGCTGCATATTTTTAAGTTTTAAAATGCCAAAAATATACATTAGATGGCGACAATGTTTTAAAACTTCATCAATTAATAATTAAATACCCGGATGTTACTTTCTTTTCAATTTTGTTTTGTCTTAAAATGATGCTATCATGAATCTCATACCTTGGTGAAAATGGGATATCATGGCAAAGCAATACTTCTGCGGCAGTTGTGATTTCAAAACTAATACAACTAACTCTATGGTACTGACAGACCCTCTTATTTTCCATGCTTCCAGCCATCCTGACCAAAGGCGGCACAGTGACCAACATAATTCCTGATGAAGCCAGGCTAGAGCTGGCCGTGCGGGCGCCAACTTCTCAAGAGAAACTCGTGCTGTTCGAGCGGGTCCGCGCATGCGTGGAGTCCGGCGCAAACGCCGCGGCGTGCGACTTCCACTTCGAGGTGGAAAAAATCTCATACGACAACCTGATCAGCGATAAAGTCATCGCTGAGATTTACAAAGGTTTCGCCGAGAGAATGGGTGAGGGTGTTTTTTGTTACAAATGTGAAACGACGGCCTATCCCATATATTTAGAAAGTAGCAGATATGCCCATCGTTTGCGCAATCCTGTAAAACGCAATACAAACCGCGCAATTGTGTGATGATGCCTATTTTCGCAGTGCAACATGGGATACTGGCTCACAAAATAATGCTTTTGCCGAAGAGTTATATGCAATAAAAACTGCATTTTTAACATGGTTCTTTTATGAATACATACCTCATGTCTGCCAGAAATTATAAATACATATCCAGCTATAAAGTTATGCTAGCAAAACGATAAAATGTTTTAATAAGTTAATATTAAATATTTATTTTGTATTTGTCGAATTATTTCATGGTGCCATCTGGTGGCGTATGACATGCCATGTGCTAGGGCTTGCGAACTGCCTTATGGGATACTGATGGTTCACAAGTGGCTTCACCTTTTCCCCTATTGGCTGAACTGCTGCTTTCTAAATCTATGGCTTACCCTAATAGAATTTTTTTTATCGAGCGTTAAACGAATATTCATATTTTGCCGGTGAGAATTTGAATATCGGATTATTCTATCAAAAACTGCCCATTGCAATCGATAATTTATCATTTATGTCCGCTTGAGCGGTAATCCCTCGATGAGTTTTACTATTCAATTCGATTAAATCTCGAGAAGAAATCGATAAGAATCGAATTAGTAGTAATTTCATTGTCCGATAAAATTTCAAACACTTTTTTATTTTCCTTCGGATTCTCACGATTGAGATGAGTTACTTTGGCTTTTAAACTACTGTTTTCTTCGTTTGTAGCTAGATAACTGCTATGAACTCAGTGATAAATCAGCGCTATCTAGCGTGGGTGTTATTTTGAGTTATTTTCTTTTTTTTTACAGGCATAGTGGACTCTGACAGCGAAGATAACCCCGTGGGCTCCACGGACATGGGCAACGTGTCCCATTTAGTGCCCTCCATCCACCCCTTTTACGCCCTGCCCACAGACGCCCCCAACCACTCGAGGCCGTTCACAGAAGCGGCCGGCAGCCCTAGTGCGCAAGGGCCCACTCTCGGGGCGGCGAAAGCCCTAGCCCTGACTGCCCTGGCACTGATGCGACGCCCCGGAGTTTTGGCGAAGATTCTCTGAGTTGGATGAGAAGCATGATTCTAAAAGAGAGAGAATAAGGGCATTCCAGACCTAGCTCTTCTTATTTTCTTACTAAACAAAAATGTATTTAAATCGAAATGATAATATTTCTTAGTTTTCATTGTTTATCGACTCAGCTTTACTTCTGTCACCATAAAAGTAACAAACAATTACAGACCCTAAAAAAAATTAGGAAGATTGTGTTTTCAATTTAACTAAAATTTTGTTAAGTTAAATTGAAAAGGGCATATCACATGGACGCTCATTCACTCAACTCAACCCTCAACGCAATTCGATCTTCAACTGTCACTGATGGGTTTTAGCGAAGACACAAAGAGTTGAATAAGAAGCATGATTCTAAAGGGCATATCACATGGACGCTCATTCACTCAACTCAAACGTCAACGCAATTCGATCTTCAACTGTCACTAGGGTTACTGGAATATCTGCGTATGAGGGTTGCGACATGATGCTCTCACCTGATTGGCTGGAGCATAGCCATGCTCCAGAGATACGGCGCTGTTATTTTTTCTCCGTAGACATTACACGGTGACTCAGCGAAGCTCTAATAAATCGCATCTAAACGATATAATCAAAGGAACGTAACCACTATTTGTTATTGATTTTGTTTTTAATGATCTATATTCTTCAATATTTATTCTTTTTTGGATTAAAATTCTTAACGGTAAAGCTGTAATCCATGTTTTAATACCGGCGTGTGTCATTGCTATGGAATAAAAAAGCTGTTAAACTCGGAAAAAAGGTATAAAGCTTTACTTTTTAATCTTTGTATTGTAAATTAAACATCATGTTCACTATTACATTTCTAGCAAAGACCCATAGAGTTTGATAAGCTGAATTCTATAATGGACATATCACATGGACGCTCATTCACTCAACCCAACCCTTAATGCAATTTGATCTTCAACTTTCACTAATGGAGTTTCAGCAAAGACCAACTGAGTTGGATAAGAAGCATGATTCTAATGGACAGATCACATGGACGCTCATTCACTCAACTCAGTTCAATCTTCGACTTTCACTGATGCTACGCTACGGAGTTTTAACAAAGACCCAGAGAGTTATATAAGAGGCAGGTTTCGAAAAGGCATATAATATGGACGCTCACTCATTCAACCCTTTCAGTCCTAATGACAATTTGGCATCATCATTTTAGAATTTTTTTTATCTGATCATCTGTAGTCATTTATAATATCAAAAAGCACATCATTTGATTCTTCAAACTGTTTTCTATTAGAAAATATTTTTTATCAATTCCAATAGATGGCAGCAAAATTATTTTTTTTTCAAAATTGTGATCAGAAACATGATGATGCCAAATGGCATCACTGGCACTGATAGCAACTTTAAATTTTGTTTATAAAGAGTTACTATGGTAACAGCTTGTCAGACCCAGGGTTATAAAAACCCAGGTTTTTTCATGAAAAGCCCAACCACTTTGGGAATTTGTTGTATTTCAGGGGTTTAGGTTTTTTTTAAAATAGTGTTGGGCGTTTTTTTCAGTATTTTGTTTGCTTCTTTCAGGGTCTTGTGGCTTATTTAGGGAAGTTTTAATTATTTATTATTCTTTTTTAAACCAACAGGACATATATTGCGAATGTTTTCATTTCAATCAAAATAATTAAAACTAATAAAAGTATGTTTATTTGTTATATAAATGTACATTTAAATTCTAAAATGTATTGCTTAGGACCAAGTCTTGTTTGTGTACGCGTAAATAAATGATCTTACCCAGAATATTGTATCTATAGAAATTCAAATTATAATTTAACAAATGCACTAATTATAATTAATTGTTACATAATTAGTATACATTTAAATTTGTAAATATATTTTAAAAATTTAAAGGTACAAAAAAAAGTAAAAGTATGTTATTAGTAATAATAAAATACAAATTGAAAATTATATGAAACAATTATTTCTTTGTTTGTATAAAAAGTTTTAACTTTATTAATTTCCAGTACAGGCAATTTTAAGTTCGATTACCCACTAGGTTTTTTTCTAGTGAGTTTAAAAAAAAGTCATAGGAGTTTTTTCGGGTAAAATAACAACCCTTGTCAGACGTGGTTAAAGCAGCTATACACATGCCTTTTGTTGCTTCAAAACAAAACGTGTACCCAAATGAAGAGTACAGGGGAAAGACCCCTTCATTGCATTAGGAATCTGTCTGCATTGCAGGCTTCTTTTGCGACGATAACGATTTATCGCCTAAACTGGTACAAGGAAACCGGTTTCTTACTTTTTACGCTGCAACCTTGATTCACACTTTGAACTAAACTAAAACTCTGGAAGGAGCATCAAAATGCTCGACAATAAGGTCGGTGAAGCCCTGCGGAAGAGAGCAACCCAACTTTTGCCACCAATCCTATACTTTACCTGTTAAAATACGCATTTTAAATCAACTTTTTCAATATTTTTTTCAACAGAAAATTTGTATGTTATTGCTTTATAAGTTTATTTACAAAAGGAAGTTTTAACTAAAAAAACATTTTTTCCCCGATTAACTTACAATTTGACATTTAAAAAAAAACCTTATATTTACACCAGTTGTTAGAGGCTTATAGCACAGATATATAAATATATATATATTGAAACAGCATCAGTAAAAAAAATTCAGGTAAATTAATGTATAACTTTTTATACTGGAAGTGTTAGCGTAAACCCTTCTTTTTAGTTGAAAAACACCGTTTAAAATAAATCAATTATATTATTAGGGTTTCACTGTAGGTATATATTTTAATTGAAATGTATTTTTTTTATCATGGAAATAGGTTAATGTTTTATAGAAAAAAATAAAAACTGGTTTGCTATGAATCATATGACAGTTTTATTGTCTTTTTGATTAGTTTTATTGTCTTTTTGATTATCATTACAGTGTATGCTGTTTTTGGCGGGTAAACTGCAGTTAACACAAAAATGACTTGGACCATTTTGGCCCTGGAATAATCAGTGATTTCTAATACTTTGTTATAGGTAATAGTTATTTGAGTGTTTACAATAATGGTCCAAGTCATTAGCGTAGTTACTAGTTTACCCGAACATTCCTTTTACAAATACAAACACTAGAATTACCGAAATTTAATCACATCATCAGTTGTGTGTTGTCAAAGTATTGAAAAACATTCCAAAACTGAAGTTCCTCATTACTAAAAATAAAATACTTAACCATTTCAGTCCACTGATGCATCATGTTTCTGATCATAAATAAAAAAAAAATGGGGTTGACACCTATTGGGATTAATAAAAAATATTTTCCAATAGAAAAAAGTTTGAAGAATCGAATGATGTGCTTTTGGATATCATAAATGGCTTTAGACAATCAGAAAAAAATTTCTAAAATGATGCCAAATTTTCATTGGGACTGAAAGGGTTAAAATGACGTTAAACAGTTAACTAAGTTCACACAAAAAAAAACTCTCCCAAAACATTTAGAGTTTCAGAACTTTATTTCACTTCTGTTTTATGAAATTACAAAATATCAGCTTAAATGCACAAGTGTTCTTTTGAATACAGCGAAACTTGTAGACATCGATTTCATTTTATTTAAAAGTAAGAACAAGTTAATAATAGAAGACTAGAAATTTATTAACTTTTTTAAAAAACTAAAAAAATTAGTTTTAAAGATAAACATGGCGCTAAGTTAATTACACAAAAATTTTAATTCAAAGGGAAAAAAAAAACCAGTTATAGCAGAACACCAATTATCAGAAGTAATTTGCATTGAACCACATTTGGATAATCAGAAATGTATTCGATTTAAGTGAATTGGAGAAAAAATATATTTTCGGTTACTAAATGCATTGTTGGGTGGTGCGATCATGTACTTCTAGTTTCCCTCGACCAAAGCCAAAGTGCTGCATGGCAGTTTGAGTTACAGCATCTTTTCAAAATTCAATGTAGGAAAATTGGATTCTTTTAGAAGCTATGATGAACATTGAGCTAGAAGAAAAGTGGAGTGAGGTGTGTGATTCACTGAACAAGGCAGCAAATGAGCCGGTTCAATAACAAAGCGAACGGGGCAGAAAACTCAGAAACTTGCCTATTTCGCAATTGGGTTCGTCTTAGCTGGTTCTTAGTTAGTGAACCACATGGTTATTTCTTAAAAAAAAAAGTTGGAATTTAAAGTAAAAGAAAGTTAATTTCCTTTGAACTAAATATGTTAAAATACATTTAGGATCCCAAGTCAGTATAATAGAGGATTCTCATACAAGTATTGCATAGGAGTGTAGGGAAAATAGTCCTTTTCTGCCCCGATCTCTTAAAATGGTCTATGTGGGTTTTCGGCTCACTCACACTTCACTCCAGTTTCCCTTAGCACAATGAATGATGGATATTGAAAGTTTAATGCATTATACTCAAAAGATAATTTACATAAATACCAGAATAGCACATAGCATATGAGAGTAGTTAGAATTACTGTTCACCTCTGTTGGTGCCATTAATTTTTTTTTGGTCGACCTAACATCCAACAAAGACGGCAGACTAACCAGTGAATGAACTCTTAAGCACAATTTGTTTTAGGAAAAAAATAAGGAGGTGACTTTGCATTACTTTGGGTCTTTTGGGGGTCCAAATAAAAAGTGGTACAAAAGCCAAGTGAATGAACAGTTATTTTACCAGTGAATGAACACAAAAATGTCCAGTCAATAAACATGTTGGATCGTAATTAATGACCAGGACAACCAATCATATGTCAGATAGCTTCCTACTAGTCCATGTTGCCAATCCATCCAGTGGAATGATTTTTAATCCTTACTTTTTAAATGTATTTAGCAACTGTTCTTTCACTGGGGCCTGTTCATTCACTGGTCAGTCTACCCTAACAGATAGGCCGGGAGGAATATATATATTTTGAAATTGCAATAATTAGCAATGCTTGAGATAAATGGAGTTCTACTGTAACCACTTAAACTCTATAAATAAGTTATTTAGCTGCGATGCTCCTGAAACGAGCACCCTCGAACACGAAGAAAGGCACCAACCATTACAATCCTATAGCAATAATGAAAAATTATATATTACTACACACAATGTAAAAAATCATACATTGAAAAATATTCTTTGATTACAAATCAGTATTTTTTTTCGATAGATGAGGAATTTTTGACACTAAGAAGGCAACATCGACTGCTCCGATTCCTTTAGGATTTTTCTCGGAACAGCGTCATAGTTCTAGATAACGTCTAAAATGTCCAAATATAGAAAATAACTGATTGTAATAGTTACATAAAGCACAGGTGACATCATCTGTTTATATTAAAGGGAATCACCCCAGAGTTGAAGAAAACAATTCCCGGCAAAATATCTTCTTGTTTTAAGCGTGTAAATCTTACAGATAAAAACATGCGTTTGAGAATTTTGATAGGCAATAATGCAGGAGTAATCCATTTAAATTTAATAAGATTCCTATTAATTAGTTTATATATTCAGCGTTAAAATACACGTGTGATGCAGAATTGCTTAGTAACCAAAGCTAAATATCAGTAATCTGAACGTTTAAAACCCCCTATTTTCGGACCACAAAGGGAGTTATAACACAGTTATGTATGCCTTGTAATTCAAATGAAGAAATAATAATTCAAACAGGGTGGGTTACTGTACTTCTGATCACAACGCAAGCAACAGAAAATTTATTCTATACCAATTGTCTGGTTTTATAAGAAACCACAGGAGGGGCACTGTTCTAAACTTTTCTTGAATGGTTCTCCAAACCCAGATCGAATTCAAATTGGGGAAGGGGAAACAAAAACCCAGACACCCAAGCAATTTCCAAGGAAAACACCTTAAGGGGTAGAGGGGAGAGAGTTTTCGAAGCCTGTACTACGATAGAAAGTACAATAGAGGTTATATTTTAAAACAGTTCGATTTTAGAATGAGAAACCCTGCATGTTACAAAACATAACTTAAAGCACAACTTTTAAAAAAGTATTCATTGGTTCCTCTTGGCTTATGAAAAAAAAAATCAGGCTAGTTTAAACTTTAAAATGCATTGTGTTCACTGTTCATACAACCTTAAGTTCTTTTGCTTAAACTGTTTTATCTCTGGGATATTTCCCCACAACAGAATCATAGTCCTGTGCTTTATTATCATGTGATAAAAAGCTATTTCAGCAATGCGAGTTGCAGCGATAGCAAAGTTTTAAATGTCAGTTTGGTATTCATAACCTACAACATTTATTCTATATGGCACTGGGCGAGGAAGACCTATTGGACAAATACGACTTTTCAAGTTATAAACGCTAAAAATAACAAAATTTCTTGCAAATTATTTTGAAAATACTATAGATTACAGAATATGGGCTTACAATGCAAAAGGAAAAGTACTCTAAAAGAAAATCAGGATAAAAAAAATAGGAAATAGCTATGATATGATGGCCGCTCTCAATTTGACAACTTGGATAATGTTACCAATACCAAGCAGTCAAAATGTCCAATATGGTAAAAAAAATTTACTCCATACAACTTAATAGGTATAGCATGGCCAACAAATTAGCTCACCAATAAACGAACTGTCCATTATATCATATTTGCTCCGAAAATAGTGATTGCTATTAATTTAATCGTTTACAGATTTTAGTATTACCACTGAGACAAAGAACAGACCATTATATCATAGCTGGACCAAAAATAGTGATTGCAATTGATTTTTTGCATTGCCATAGAAAAAATACATAAATATAAATAGACAATGCAGCTAATTATAAACCTGTAGGTAATTACTTGAACTATTGCCAACAGAAAAATCCTTGTTTCTTTTTTAGCACAAAATTGCTTGCACATAATTTTAAGGTAGAAATTTGCTGTACGGTAACTATTGGCGAACTATCCTGTTTCTGGCGACTTTTGACGTCATGCTCTTTTCGCAACGATGACGTTTTCCGGTAACCCTATCTGACCGTCATGGGTTTCGGTCGAAGTCAGGCAGGTTGCCACAAAAAACTATTTATCGCCAAATCTGAAAATCGCGCCTATAGTTACCGTACAGTAAAAATGATCCTAATTTTAAAAACTGGTTCAAAATCCTTTGTAAAGGCGTGGTTTCAACGGTATTCAAGTTTCCTACGCTTGCAACTCACATTATTGAAATCGCATACCTCAACAAACAACCTCCTACAGCGGAATGTCACTGACAAGAATCTCATCTACTCAACAAGGAAAAACTACCAAAGCTCGCCATCTTTATCTTTCGCCGGCACCTCGATCACCCTCGGCCTGTCAATAATCCTCGCAGTGCGATCGCCTTTCTCGACGATTCCTATTATCCAGGCCTGGAAGCCCTCCTGCTTCTCAATGTCCTTACAGTAGGCCGCGGCCTGCTCCCGGGGGAGGCAGATTAGCAGGCCGCCCGACGTCTCGACCGACCGGCCCTGCAGCAGCTGGAAGGTGCTGCCGCACGCTTTTGCCACCGCCGCCATCTTGGCGATCACCGGCAGGTTGTGGATGACGAACGACACCTCGTTCTTCTGCACCTTTGTTGGGAAATAAAGTTTTGGTTGATTATTTAAAAAAATAAACGATTTCATCTAACTTACTTTTCTCTAATTTCCCGTAAATATTTCGGCAACATGCCTGCAAACATTTTTAGTAAACAAGTAATTTTTCACTTCAGCTCATATTAACGACGTCAGAATAAAGTCGGAGCTGAATAGGTTTGGTTTGTTTTACTTTTAGTATTTTTCATAGTTAATCATAACTAGATTAAATATAATATTACTTATCTAAATAAACTAGTTTTTGGTGATATTAATTATGTACTTTATAATATGTACTACATAATAATATACTATATAATTTTTTCATGAATATTATGTAAATACAACATGACTGACTGGTTGCCTTGTATACATGTAAATGAGCGATAATATATATAAGGCTGTGGTCAATCATGTAGTATCACTTGCCTCCCTTCTTGTTTGTAACGAGTGCATGCTCTGTGAGCAATGATGAGTGCAAGTGGCACGTTTCGTTTTTAACTTTTAAAATAAATCTCTTTTTACAATTAAACCAAGTTTTTAGCCTTCCTTATTTCTATTAGTGATTTTCCAAGAAACTTTTAAGTAGTTCTTTGAATCAAGTTCGAGCAAGCTCTGCAAATTTTATTAGGACTGGTAGTATTTTATGAGTGACTGTCACACCTTGGCGAGGTTCTCGGCGTGGCCGAGCAGGCCGAAGCCGGTGACGTCGGTCGCTCCGTGCGCGTTGTACTTGTGCATGAGCCGCGCGCCCACCCGGTTGAGGCGCGACATGGTGTCGACGGCGCGCTGGTACGCCTTCTGCACGTCCGGCTGTGTGATGACCAGCTTGATCCGGTTCCACCGCTCCGGGACGTCCAGCCACTGGTAGGCGCTGACGGCCACCTGCAGGGTGGTAACAAAATAGTTGTTAGGAAAAACTAGTGTTTTAAATTTTACTTACTTTTTCCCCATTTTAATTTTGCCACGACGAAAAATTTGGATAAGCTATTTAAACTTGCCACGAAAAATTTCGGCAATGTTTACAAACAACCGAACCACTCTTTTCAGTTCAGATCTTTTGAGTGTTTGGTTGGTTTTAATTAATTTCCTCAGTCACAAACATTTTGACTGTTTTTCTATGTTTTATAATTGAATTAATTCCAACTTGCATTTTTTCTATTAATATTATGTAAATTTTGTATGCTTAACTGCATCGTCTCTTCTAACTTATGCAAACTATCTCAGTATATAAGCAGCCGGTTTTCCAAAGTCTTTCTCTTCTTCTTCAATATGCAAGATCACTTCTAGTGACTATAATCATTCTCATCATGAAAGTTTAAGCCACCGGTACCCTTTTGGGTTGTTAGTTTAACATCATGCAGTAAAGCAATATTCTTGACTGCCAAGCAGTCACTTTGTTTTGTTTTGACTATTTGTGTTTGGTGAAGCAAAGTATGTTTGACCGGTGAGTTGTGATATTTTAAATAAACTTTTACTAAAGCTTCGAACATTTATTTACGTAAATGCGTTACTCTGCTCAACTTATAAGAAGAAACCTGTAACAATAGTTAAAAAAAGTTCCCTGATATTTCCATGACTTCCCTGATACTTTCACAAAAATTTCCCTGATTTTACAATTACCTAGATAACATGCAATACACACAATTTAATGCAGTACAGAAAATTAATTCAGACATCGCGGAAATTAAGACTTTCCTGATTATGGGGTACCTACCCAACTTTTTTTTAAATTTCCGAAAATCTTAATAAGTATAGAGGAATCAAGCATGTGATCAGAAAAATCATTTTATAACAAGATTCGCGAGAGAGATTGATCCTTACTCCAAGATTGGTCCTTCAGGAAAATCGGAACAACCAGAATATATATTTTTTTATTGAGCGTCCTTTAGTAGTGATCACAAGAACCTAAACCTGCTGTTTAAGTAATCCAAAATGGGAAAAATTCCCTGATATTTAACAAGATTTGAAAAATCCCATGAGAATTCTATGATATTTCCAGCATTAAAAAGTTCCCTGAGAATCCCCTGATTTCCAGGTTCTGGGTAGAAATTTACTATACGGTAACGATTGGCGAACTTTCCGAAATCGCGCCAGAAGTCCGTATTCTGGCGACTTTTGACGTCATGCTCTCTTCACAACGATGACGTTTTCCGACAACACTATCGAACCATTATGCGTTTCGGTCAGGTCAGACAGGTCGCCACAAAAAAAGATTTATCGCCAAATCGCGCCAATAAGTACCGTACATTAAAGGTTAACCCAGGTTCCGTTACCACCCTGACCTGCGTCCCGAGGGGCTTGGCGAGGACGAGCACGTCCCCGACCACGGCGTTGTCCGGTACGAGGAGCTCGTTCTGCTGGCACACGGCGGAGGCGACGCCGCGGACCGTCAGCCACGGGTTGAGGACCGTTTGGCCCCCGGTGACCCTCGAGAGAGATTGATCCTTACTCCAAGATTGGTCCTTCAGGAAAATCGGATCAACCAGAATATATAATTTTTTACTGAGCGTCCTTAGTAGTGATCACAAGAACCTAAACCTGCCGTTTAAGTAATCCAAAATGGGAAAAATTCCCTGATATTTAACAAGATTTGAAAAATCCCATGAGAATTCCCTGATATTTCCAGAATTAAAAAGTTCCCTGAGAATTCCCAGGTTCTGGGTAGAAATTTACTATACGGTAACTATCGGCGAACTTTCCGAAATCGCGCCAGAAGTCCGTATTCTGGCGACTTTTGACGTCATGCTCTCTTCACAACGATGACGTTTTCCGACAACCCTATCTAACCATTATGCGTTTCGGTCAGGTCAGACAAGTTGCCACAAAAAACTATTTATTGCCAAATCGGAAAATTGCGCCAATAGTTACCGTACATTAAAGGTGAACCCAGGTTCCGTTGCCACCCTGACCTGCGTCCCTGGTAGCAGAAACTGCGCAGCATGGCAGCAATGCTGCGGCCCGATCGGGGGGCTGCGGCCAAATTGCCGAACTTTCGGCAATCCGAAAGTCGCGAAACTCCGGAGGACCGAAGGTCGCGGAGCTCCTGCGGTCCGAAGTTCGCGGAACTCCGTCGGTCCGAATGTCGCGGAACTCCGGCCGTCCGAAGGTCGCGGAACCCCTGCGGTCCGAAAGTCGCGGAACCACGGGGGTCCGACAGTCGCGGAACCACGGGGGTCCGACAGTCGCGGAACCACGGGGGTCCGACAGTCGCGGAACCACGGGGGTCCGACAGTCGCGGAACCCCGGCCGTCCGAAAGTCGCGGAACTCCGTCGGTCCGAATGTCGCGAAACTCCGTCGGTCCGAATGTCGCGGAACTACGGGGGTCCGACAGTAGCGGAACTCCGTCGGTCCGAATGTCGCGAAACTCCGTCGGTCCGAATGTCGCGAAACTCCGTCGGTCCGAATGTCGCGAAACTCCGTCGGTCCGAATGTCGCGAAACTCCGTCGGTCCGAATGTCGCGAAACTCCGTCGGTCCGAATGTCGCGAAACTCCGTCGGTCCGAATGTCGCGAAACTCCGTCGGTCCGAATGTCGCGAAATTCCGTTGGTCCGAATGTCGCGAAACTCCGTCGGTCCGAATGTCGCGAAACTCCGTCGGTCCGAATGTCGCGAAACTCCGTCGGTCCGAATGTCGCGGAACTCCTGCCGTCCGAATGTCGTGGAACTCCTGCCGTCCGAAAGTCGCGGAACTACGGGGGTCCGACAGTCATGGAACTATGGTGATCCGAAAGGTCGCCAAACTACGGCGATCTGTAAGTCGCGGAACTTCGGGGATCTGAAAATTGTGGAACTCCAGCGATTCAAATACATTGATTTTCATGACTTTTGGTAGCTTTTTGTTCAAATTCATGACTTTTAATGATAAAATTTACCCTATGCAAAAAATTCATGACTTTTTATAAGCGCGAAAACCTTGCATTTAGTCAATTAATTTTTTATGAATATTAGTTTGTAATGTTTTTTATTTTATATGTATGCACATAATATTTATATTTGTGCACCTAAGCCACAAGACTTCGTCCACCTGGCATAAAAACTTAATTTCGACCCCTGGAGTTTTGTAGGATTAGCTATCGATACTATCGAATCACGCTGGTCCTTATTTCTTACAGCCAAATTTTTCCCCTAAAATCTCATGCTGCAGCCACATTCAGAAAGTTCTGCTACTGGGCCTGCGTCCAGAGGGGCTTGGTGAGGACGAGCACGTCTCCGACCACTGCGTTGTCCGGTACGAGAAACTCGTTCTGCTGGCACACGGCCGAGGCGACGTCGTCGACCGTCAGCCACGGGTTGAGGACCGTCTGGCCCCCGGTGACCCTCGTCCCAGCCTCGTACGCGCAGTCCTTGAACCCGCGCATGAGGATGGGGATCCTGGGTAATCCAAAATGGGAAAAATTCCCCTGATATTTAACAAAATTTGAAAAACTCCATGAGAATTCCCTGATATTTAAAGAATTAAAAAGTTCCTTGATTTCACAGGTTCCACCCTGCAGGCATGAGTTTGGCAAAATAAAAAAAAGCTGAAACTAAAATGCGGAATTGTACGCGTAAAAAACATTTTAAGCAGTCTTAATTCGCGAAATAAGCTGTTACATTATACATGTATGTTTATAGTTATGTTTTTTAAGCTTTAGGCATGAATAGAAGTGCTGATCGAAGAATTCATGGCATCAGATGTCAAAATCAGAGTTGCTTTGGGGAATTGTAGCTAGTTATTACATTTCTTAAAAAATCCAGCTAATAAAAAACTGAAAACATATTAGCCTAGCCCCCTATTTTAAAAAACTTCAAAATATCTGAAATATTAGCTATACTGGACAAGTTTTAAAAAAAACATGGTTGAAGTTTAGGAAAATCCCAAACACTGAAAACTTTTTTTAAGGGGGAGGGGATAAATCGCAGACTTGGCAACCAACCTCAACATTTCTGCAATAATTTTATAAAGGTTCTTGTTGCAACATCTTAACATTTTTCATTCCTTCTGCATCTAATAGATATTTGAATACCTAGCTCTAAAAACTATTTTTATGTTAAGCCCATTAAATTCTAGCGACCTATATATCTTAACTTAAAAAAACTAAAAAAATTCTAAAATCAGAAACCCCATTACAGGCGAAAGTAGAAAAACAAAGGTTCAAACGTCAACAAAATTCAAAAAGTATTTTAACTTCTCTGTAATCACTACTCACGGACACTTGATCAAAAAACATTCTGGTTGCCAGACTCGGCCTGAACTGGAGCTACACAAGTAACTCATCCGATCACGCAATGCCAGAGAACTGTCAATCATTCTGATGCAATGTGACGTCGTCTAATGGGAGATTGCTTTGGCTGGCCGAGATTTGAAAACATCTTAGTGTAATCTAATCTTAATTCATCTTCCTATTTTGACTAAAAAATTTATCTTCATTATTAGAATCTGTTATTTCAACTTGTTGTTTTATGAAATTTAAGTTTAGTTTCACCGAATTAGGGTGCGAAAAAATAAAACAATCGTTTAAAAAAATGCATCACAGTTGTAGCGAATATTCTTTCATCAGGTGCAGGAAACTGACAACCGATTTTAACGGTGATTAAGTTTATAAGTTTGTTAATAACATAAACAAATTAGGATTTCAATTGATCAAGATGACCATCTAGCCAATTTTAGAGGTTTTGACACACTTATAAAAAATAGAGAAGATAGGAAATTTGGGTAAAAAAAATGCTCATCAACCTGTTGTTTCGCCAATTTTGTGAATTGGGAGGGTCGTTTTCCACAATCGTAATTTTGCGAAAAATGCGACGGGGCACATTTTTCACTCAATTTTGTGAAGGGGTCGCTATATGGCCACATATTAGCTCTGGATGGAACCCTGCTTTGTCAAAGGTTTTTTTGGTGTGTGAGGGATTAGAACAAGCAAAAAACGGAATTTTTAGGCAAAATTAGAAAAACGGAACTTTTTCTAAAAAACGGATCTCTTTTTTTCCTAAAAAATTAAAAAGCGGAATTCCGCTTAAAAGCGGAAAAAACTCATCCCTGCACCCTGACCTGTGTCCCGAGGGGCTTGGTGAGGACGAGCACGTCCCCGACCACGGCGTTGTCCGGTACGAGGAGCTCGTTCTGTTGGCACACGGCCGAGGCGACGCCGCCGACCGTCAGCCACGGGTTGAGGACCGTCTGGCCCCCGGTGACCCTCGTCCCGGCCTCGTACGCGCAGTCCTTGAAGCCCCGCAGGAGGATGGGGATGACGGCATCGCGCTCCTCCGCCGTCATCTTGCTGCTGACCGCAAGCAGCATGAGCATGTTGTCGCACTCGGTGACCCCCATGGCGTAGAGGTCGCTCAGGACGTTGCAGCAGGTGATGCGGCCCATCAGGTAGGGGTCGTCGCACAGCGGGTAGAAGAAGTCGGTCGTCTGGACGAGCGAGAGGCCGGCGTGCCGCAGGGGGGTCACGCTGCAGTCCATGCCGATGCCGATCCGCGTCAGGGGGACCTGCGGGGAGTGTGGCTTGTTGGTCAATATGGCAATGTTATTTTAATTCAGTGAACATACAGTGGTGGCCAAAAGTGTAGATATTTTTTTAAAAGTTTCATGTAACTTCGTGTGCTTGTAAAATATATTAATCTTCACTTAAATACAAGCGTTTATACATTCAATTGAAGGTAATTTAATATAGAATTTAGTAATGCAAATTGCCAAAAGTGAAAATTAATGTATTCTACAAGCACACAATATTGAAAAACACGAAACCTTTTAAAAAAATGTCCACACTTTTGGCCACCACTGTAAATGAGACGATACAGAAGAACTTAATTTTTATTCTATTTCACAAAGCCAAAAACCATCATAACTTTCGAAAGGTAAACTGATTATTAAAAAGAAGAACTGCTCGAGAAAAGAAATAATTGTGAAATAATCCCATATACAAAATAATTTTGCCATATACTCCCCCCTGGATTCAATGAAGTCCGGGCAAGGATCCAGCAAGAGTGCCATGTTCAGAAACAGTAGAGTTTAGTGAAGACCTGTGGCAACAGCTGTTTTGAGAGCTGGTGATTTTGGAACAGCTAGCATATTACAGCTGGAATGCTATTTGGCAACATTGGTGTTCGTGAAAAAGCAAACACAGGGCTGCTATAGCAACAAGATTGATGGAAACATCAATCAAGTTGAACTGGAATGTTCACCAATTTAAGCAAGTTTTCGCTACTTGGCAACAAAAAAAAGTCGCCAAATCTTGACCCGCCATAACACACTAGCAGTTTGGTTTTGTTTATAAAAATAGAATCAAGAATCTTGCTTTAGAAGGGATCACCTTTACTGTGCGGTAACTATTGGCGCGATTTTCAGATTTGGTGATATAGTTTTTTGTGGCAACCTGTCTGACTTCGACCAAAACCCAAAACGGTCATATAGGGATGCCGAAAAACATCGTTGCGAAGAGAGCATGACGTCAAAAGTCGCCAGAATAGGACTTTTGGCGCGATATCGGAAATATCGCCAATAGTTACCGCACAGTAAATTTCTACCCTTTAAAAGAAACATGTTCATCTTTAAGGTACTTAAGACATTCGTATGTTCTAGTTCAACATAATTTGTTTATAATTATATGTTACCTGTTGTTCTTGTTGGTCATTATAATTCTAACCAAGAATTTCTTGGTTACATTAAGTTTAACCTAAAGAATCGTGGCCGGATTCGGCTACTTTTAAAAAAATGTCGCCAAGTCTAAATGACAACAAACAAAAGGGCATCCAAGAAAATAAGTAATAACCTATATAGTACCAGGAAGAATTGATTAAAAAAAATTCTAATCATTTGAAATTGTTTAGCCAAAGGATTGGTAGAAAAAACTTTAGAACTACATGCCAATTTCGCCAAAGGTTGCCATAATACAAAATTGTCGGGGTTACCAGATTTGGCTTAAAATTGCCGGCCACGATTCTTTAGTTTAACCATTTCGATTATCAACATTACCTGCAGGAAGTGGGCTTGCTCGTCTACATCGTGGATGAAACCATCTGTGTCCAGCCCCTCCAAGAGCTTCGCGAGAGTCTCTTGGGGGACTTTACACCCTCATCCGCGCATCTCCGAGAACTTGGTCAGGCGGAAGTTCGGGTCCAGGCCGAGCGACTCCGGCTCGAACTGGCTCCGGAAGGTCCACGGGGTGTTGCTGACCTCCAGCTGCACGGCGGCCGTCAGGGTCGGGTCCTCCATAGCGAATATTTAAGTCGAAATGAAAGGTAAACAAAGCGGTGTCGTCGCGAGAGATGTAGGCTTAATTATAAATTGATTTCGCGCGTGATAATCTCAGGCGGATAAAGTTAAGGAAGGGGGGGAAAATAAAGAAATCATAAATAAAAGGGGAAACGGTTGCCATGTCACTTTTGCGAAAACTTTGTGTATTGGTTTCCATGTAGGTTTGAAAGTGTGACGTATTATGTTTGATTTGTTTGGAGAAAATTTCAGCGAGAAGGAGGATGGTGGCTGTTGGGGATTGTTGTCGTGAAAGGCAACAGCTCAGTGGTCATTTTTTCGTTTTTGACTGGAATTAATTTTGTTTTTGAATTTGAAAATGACTTTTCTAAAAATGTTTTACACATTAAATGTTTTAAATTCGTTTTTTTGCTGTGCTGTTGGTTGTTTAAATCCTTTGTTAAAGAAAGCTTGAATGGAAAGATAAGATTCTTTTTTATCTCTGACTATCATTTTAAAAGTGTATGATATCGCAAAAAACGGAAACGTGAAAACCAGAGCCTAACATCATCTGAGACCTTCTCATTTATTAATAACATTATAAAAAATAACAATATTCTTTGAATTTCTTCTGAAATATTGGATAAGTTATTATATCTCTGAAAATCATAACACATTCCGTCTCAACTGTTTCTGGCAATATTGCGATTTGTGCAATTGGCGTGTTTCATGTGACATATTTCCTTCCAGACTTCTTTCCAAATTTAATTTGATTAGGGCTCTGTTTCCAGTGGCATTGATTTGCCAATCGAGGCCAGAGCAAAGAGTTCTATAGTAAGGTAGAGGGACGACTCGTACTGAGCTGCCATCGGCAGCCATGGCTCACTACAGAGCCCGAATAGAGTGGTACAAGTGTGGTGCGCGAGCAGCCAAGATTTATCTACCTTGATCCTGGATGGCAGCACAGCGCGTTGCTAGGGCAACGTAACTTTACTTCTCAATAACAAACTTGCTGGCCGTCGTGTTCCATGAATTTCAGAAGCTGCTGAACCAGTATCTTAGGCTTATCATTTAAGTTTTGTTATTTATAATTTAAGTCTCTAAAATAATCTTTGTTTTGTAAATAGTTGTAAATATTAAAAGCCTTTCATCTCGACACTTTCCCTCCATCATTTCGGCCACCTAATATACAAGCATTCATCTTAACAACTGTTGATCCTGGACGTGATCTTTTCTGGCTGAAAGAAGGTCTGTGAATTTAAATATAACTATTATTATTTGAATTGACTTTTAATAATGACTGAGAATACTGGCGAAAATTTAAATCCGCCAATTCTAGATTCTAATTTGGAGGTAAGCAGAGTGTCGATAAAGCCGCCAACTTTTTGGCGGCATAAGCCTAAGCTATGGTTTTTACAACTTGAAGCACAGTTCGCAAATTCGAATATTACTCAAGACGTTACAAAGTATAACATTGTCGTAGCTTCATTAGATGAAAATGTTTTAGATTTTGTCGTGGATATTTTATCGAATCCTCCAGCGCAAGGCAAATACGACGTATTAAAGAATGCATTACTCGATAGATTGACAGATACGGAAGAATCTAGGTTAAGAAAAGTTTTGACAGAACTTAATCTTGGCGATAAACGTCCATCTGACTTGTTACGACAGATGAAGAATTTGGCTGAAACTGCCATTTCTGAAGAATTGTTAAAGTCTCTTTGGCTTCAGAGGTTACCACAACAAGTTCAGGCTATACTTTCAATAAGCTCTGATTCTCTGGATAACATTGCAGCGATGGCGGATAAAATAATCGGTATATATAGTGCTACAGAATTATGTACAGTGAGTAAACCGATCGAAAAAATTCCCGAACCGAATAATGCCAAGGATGAGAAAATTAGTTCTTTAGAAAATAGCATAGCCGAGTTAACTAGAAAGTTTGACGCATTCACGGCAAGGGGTCGATCGACAAATAAATCTGCAAATAACCGAAATCGCAGTCGTTCGAGATCGAAGTCTGCGAGTTATAAGCTATGTTGGTACCATTACAAATTTGGTAAAAAGGCTCATCAATGTGTAAAGCCATGCGAGTTTGAAGAGTCAGCAGGTACTACGGGAAACTAATGGGCCAGTCGCTTGAAGAGGCCAACGACTACGGCCAGATAAACTGTCGCCTCTTTCTCTTTGACAAATCAAGCATGAGAAACTATCTTATAGACACTGGCGCAGATGTGTCTGTAATTCCACCGCCAAGACCAAATAAGCTGTCACCTTCCGATTTTAAGCTATATGCTGCGAATTCAAGTTCAATAAAAACTTACGGCAAGCAACTTGTCAGCTTAGATTTGGGTTTAAGAAGACATTTCAAATGGAATTTCGTCATAGCAGATGTCTCCAAGCCGATAATTGGCGCGGATTTTCTTAAGGCTCATGGACTCCTGGTCGATATTAAACAAAAGCGTTTGATTGATCCTTTAACATCATTGTCAGTTCCGACTAAAACCGTTAAAGGCACATCTTCATTTTTGACACCCATCGATAGTAGTCGTTTCGAACCAGCTATAAATTCTCTTCTGCAGGAATACAAAATTTTATTTTCAGAAAATAAGATGCAACAAAATAACGTGAACGCTAGCCATAATGTCACCCATGCCATTGTAACTAAAGGTCCTCCTGTGACATCTAAAGTTCGTAGATTGGCGCCAGATAAACTAAAAATCGCCAAGGCAGAATTCGACTACATGCTTGAGCAAGGCATTTGCCGGCCATCTAGCAGTCCCTGGTCTAGTCCATTGCATCTGGTCAAGAAAAAGGACGGAGGATGGAGGCCATGCGGAGATTTTCGTGCTTTGAACGCAGCTACATTGCCGGATAGGTATCCTATACCACACCTACATGATTTCACGCACCAATTAGAAGGTACAACTGTATACTCCACATTGGACCTTCATCGTGCCTATCATCAAATTCCGATGGAACCGTCTGATATAGAAAAAACGGCAATTTGTACACCGTTCGGACTGTTCGAATTTCCCTTGATGACTTTTGGTCTTCGAAATGCAGCGCAGACATTCCAGAGATTTATGCATTCCGTGCTAAGGGGTCTGGAATTCTGTTTCGTCTATCTGGATGATATACTAATTGCATCTCGCTCAAAAGAGGAGCATTTAAGTCACCTCAAAATAGTTTTTGAGAAATTACAACAATTCGGGTTAACATTAAATCTCGGTAAATGCCACTTCGCTCAGCCTGAGGTAAATTTTGTTGGTCATATTGTATCTCAAAAAGGAATTCGTCCAACGGAAGAAAAAATCAAAGTCATCGAAGATTACGAAAAACCGAAAACTGTCAAACAACTTAGAAGATATTTAGGTATTTTAAATTTCTATCGAAGGTTTATACCTCAAGCAGCTCATCACCAAGCAAGCTTAAACGATTATTTGAAAAACAGCAAAAAGAATGACAATCGTGCAATTGAGTGGACAGATGAAGCTTCAAACGCCTTTGCAACATGCAAAGAACTGTTGAAATCGGCGGTAACTTTGGCGCACCCAATTTCATCAGCTAAACTTGCTCTTATGGTAGACGCTTCGGATATAGCAATAGGAGGAGTGGTGCAACAACTAGTGGCTAATGATTGGCAACCACTTGGTTTCTTCTCTGTTAAACTAACACCGGCGCAAAAGAACTATAGCACATACGACCGTGAACTGCTAGCAGCATATTCTTCTATCAAGCATTTCCGGTATTTGTTGGAAGGTCGGGAGTTTACTTTATTCACCGATCACAAACCGCTGGTGTATGCATTCCAACAAAAACTAGAGAAAGCATCCCCTCGCCAACAAAGGCATTTGGAGTACATTAGTCAGTTCACGCTCGAAATTCAACACATTTCAGGGAAAGACAACATCGTTGCTGATGCACTTTCAAGACTGGAGGAGATCGGAATATCACCTCAGATTGATTTTGATACTTTGGCCGAGGCTCAAGAAAGCGATGAGGAGTTGAAGGATCTTATGACATCTATTAACTCTTCACTGAAGATCGAACTTATTCCAATTTTTGGTTCTAGTCGCTCATTGTATTGTGATACAACCACTAAAGTAAAACGACCTTTCGTCCCAGCTAACTTTAGAAAAGCAGTTTTTCAAAGCATTCACAATCTTTCACATCCTGGAATCAAAGCAACTGTTCGATTAGCAAAATCAAAGTTCATTTGGCCTTCAATCAGTAAAGATATTCGTAATTGGACCAAAAATTGTTTAAAATGCCAGAAATCTAAAATTTCTAAACATGTTCATTCTCCATTGCAAGAATTTCCTACCGTTAGTCAGCGTTTTCAAGACATTAATCTAGATCTGATTGGTCCTTTGCCATCATCAGAAGGATTTCGATATTGCCTGACCATAATTGATCGCTATACGCGTTGGGCGGAAGCTATTCCCCTACCAGATATTCGAGCTGAGACGGTTGCTGACGCCTTATTGAAGAACTGGATCTCTCGCTACGGTATCCCACAAGTAATTACAACTGATCAAGGTGCTCAATTTGAGTCCCAATTATTTCAAGAGCTATCAAGATTTCTTGGTTTTAGAAGAAATAGAACGACCGCATATCATCCGCAAGCCAACGGCTGTATTGAACGCTGGCATCGTACCTTGAAAGCCAGTATAATGTGCCACGAAAATCCGAGTTGGACAAAGTCACTTCCGATTATTCTACTTGGATTGCGCACGACCTTGCGTGATGATTGTCAAGCCACCCCGGCAGAGCTTTTGTATGGTGAAAATATTAAGTTGCCATGTGATTTTCTCGAAAATTCAAATACTGAAGCACAATCAGATTTTGTGAAGAATTTAAAAAACACCATGGAAGAATTGAAACCCATTCCATTTCATCACCATTCAAAGCAGAAGCCTTTTGTATTCAAAGATTTGAAAACATGCTCTCACGTATTTGTCCGCACAGACAGTGTTCGACACAGCCTACAACATCCATACCATGGACCATATGAGGTTTTAAAAAGAACCGACAAGATTTTTACTCTCAGGATGAAGCAAAAAGACGTTAACATATCTATAGACAGAGTTAAACCATGTTTTTCGGAGAATTATGAGGAACCCGAAAAGATTTCAAAAACACCTGTGCTTTTGGACAAGAATCCTGGAACTGTTTCATCACCGGAGAAGAACAAAGTGAACAAAAGAGTTACATTTAGTATTCCACCTCAAGTGACAAGATATGGACGCACAACCCGCATTCCAGATCGTTACGCCTGCGCATGAAGTTTCCATCGTTCGAAACTCACTAGGGGGGGAGTACTGTGGTGCGCGAGCAGCCAAGATTTATCTACCTTGATCCTGGATGGCAGCACAGCGCGTTGCTAGGGCAACGTAACTTTACTTCTCAATAACAAACTTGCTGGCCGTCGTGTTCCATGAATTTCAGAAGCTGCTGAACCAGTATCTTAGGCTTATCATTTAAGTTTTGTTAATTATAATTTAAGTCTCTAAAATAATCTTTGTTTTGTAAATAGTTGTAAATATTAAAAGCCTTTCATCTCGACACTTTCCCTCCATCATTTCGGCCACCTAATATACAAGCATTCATCTTAACACAAGTGCTATTTAATTTGTAATTTTGATACTGAGAAAGGAAGTACACTCTTGGTAAACGCTGGAATTGAACCCGCACCCGTTACAGCACGTGGACTGCTGACGTTACGGTTTGCGATCCAAACCACTCGACCATTGGGCCCCCACATGCCACCCTATATTGTCTCCGTGCTGGTCCTTGGTGCTGTTGTCAAGTTCAGTGTCTACCCTACTATAGAACTCTTTGGCCACGAGAAATAAATGTACGTTCATTAAAGGGCATTTCTTGAAAAAAGAACAGAAATATACAAATCGGTCAATCTTGTAACGTAAAATAAGTATGTTTTTTTTTTCGTTTTTTAATAAAGAGAACCGTTAAGAGCACTGTAGATGTAATGTTTCTTCTTCAAAATAGCGCCCAGTAAAGCTGCTTAATTGCAATAAAATATATATTTATAAAATTATTTATTTTTCAACCATAAAAGTATTAGAATGCAAATCAAAGTATATTTTAAAATTAGTTTAATGAAAAGAAATACTAAGATAACAGGTCGACAATTTTGAAAGAGGGAAAAAAAGCCATGATTCCTCCAAATTTCCTCTGAAAATACATTAACACTTTAAGTTGTTCTACAAAATTGTCAACCTTTATTTTGTTTCATCAAACCCTTAAGGCTGCCGAAACCAAGGCATTAAAAATGCTAAATGTACATGTGAGTTAAGCAATTATTTTGTTCTTAAAATAACCAGCTTAATTTTATTTTGTTGTTTATATCTCAAAGCAAGATTTCTGTGTTTTTTTACTTTGCCGCTTGTAATCCCTGTCTGTATTTGAAATTAATTTTGGATTGAATTTTGTCTGTATTTAAAATTAAAATACAGCTATTTTTATCAGCTAAATTTGAGTTAATGATTTTAGATACTAATCAAGCATGTAAATTTTATAACACATATCTAAGAATGGTTCTAAATATCCTAGTAAATTTTTTAGATATTGTGTATTTTGGTAAAAGACCGTTTTTAGACAAATTTTTAATTAAAAATATTTAAATAAAAATTTATAATTAAAATTTTGTATCCATTTTACAACTATTCCACTTATGAATTATCGTAAAATTCTGTTTCCCCCTATTAAAAAAAATTAGACTGTTACATATACGGCCACTTTACATTAAAAAAAAAAAAGAACTATTCAAACTAGAACTTTTCTTTTTCGATCTTTAGAAACGTAATTTTTTTGGCCTTTTTCATACGCTTCCCCGATTAAAAATGATATTTTTAAAAAAACTTAAAAAAAGGAAAATATTCATTTAATAACGTTCCACAAAACAGTACCAAAAAAATGACAAGTTATAATTATGTAAAAGTTTATGCTTTAACGGTGTAGCAAAAAAAGATTTTTTTTCGCATTTTGACTTTCAAATTGCTATATAAAAACTAAAATTATTGAAACACCTTATTCCAAGCACATTCTCTGAACCACCTGTGTGACGAGGTTGTATAAAATAAAATATTTAAACTTGAGTTTATTATAAAAGCCTTAGGGGTTTAAGGGGGAATGGGCGCGAAGGATGGGGGATCACTAAACTCACGTGCCTCAGTGTTAATCCAATGGGAAAAACTATTTTCTCTGCCACATTTCTCCGGCTGTATTGAATATTTTTTCAAATTTTTGATATTTTTTAAAATTTAAAACGTCGAAAACTTACAGGTCTCTATAATCCCACTTTTTCAAATTGCTTCAAATACTTTTTGTGAAGTTATTTATTCAAAATTAAAAAAAAAAACTTCGAACAAATTTTTAAAAGTGGGATTGTCGGGACCTGTAAGTCAGCAACATTTACCACATAAAAAAATCGGCCTGTTAAAATATGCAATACAGCCGGAGAAATGTGGCAGAGAAAATATTTTTTCTCCATTGGATTAACAGCGACGCACTTTGCTTTGGAGACCCGGGGACCAGCGAGCCAATTCCCCGATTAGACAGACTTAGGTTTTGAGACGACACCAATGGGGGCTCGAGAAACAATTTATTTTCATTCTGCCTTTCTGTTGCCATTTAAGATCTGAATCACGCCCCTTCATATTTACCTTATTTTTTCAAAAAAGAAACTTGCCTATTACCTTAGAGAAGAAATCATTTTTTAACCTCGAAGGCGAAAAAATAATAATTTAAGAAAAATATTATTCTCACTGATTTTTAATTTTCTTTTCAGACAATGAACATCTTTAGAATTATGCATTGAATAAAATTCTGTTTGTATTTACATGTTATGGTGTTACCAAAAATAACCAAATTAGGCATTTTTGTTTGTAGGTTCATTAGAATTTCCAACTCTTTCTCTAAAACGATATAAAGTTTGTTCTGGTACAGCTGTGGAAATAAAAAAGTACCCACTTGAGGTTATTTCATCCGTTAGTCACCCTATGGAATCGGACCTTTTTGAGATTTTGTACAATTAACATTCCGAGTTAATTGCACGATACAAAATTTGCATAAGGGGCCGTCTTCATATTAAAAATATTACGATCTTTGAAATTTCCAATAGCAACACCCAATTTTAATAACTTAGAAATGTTAAGCACTCTTGAAAACCCTTAAATCTAAGTTTTTGTAACATTTGGATGAATATTTGACGAGTTATTCAATCGAATCACTTGTGGACCCTTTGGGGACCATCTCTAAAATGACAAGCAAGCATGCATGCAAAGCCGTCTTTATTTATCAACTACACACGTAATCTTATACACAGTCCCCTAAAGGGTAATTAAAAAGTATTTTGTGATTTACTCAGCAAATTATGAATAAAAATTTTTAAAAATTGGGATTTCGCTTAAACTTCTTGTCTTAAATTTATTTCTTTAAAAATATTAAGGGGTTTCTATTCATATTTTTTTAAAAAATTAATATAATAATTATTTAAAAATATAGAAATTGTTTTAAATACCCCAATATTGAATGCATTTTGTTTGGGTTGTTATAATTTCTTTTCAGTAAAAAATTCGTTTCATTATCTTAATTATTTATAGATCGGGGTAGTTTTTTATGTGCAACTCATTTAACATTATGGGACCTAAACTTTGCACGTCTCTAACTCCTCTAATAATGCTTAAAAACTAACAAAATTTGGCATTTCGTATTAACATAGGTCAGAGATTAGAAATATGGATTCAAAAAGGGGTGTTGCTATTGGAAATTTTAAAGTTAGTAACATTTTTAATATGAAGATGGCCCCTTATGCAAATTTTGTGTTTTGCAATTAACTCAGAATGTTAATTGTTCACAATGTCAAAAAGGTCCAATTCTATAGGATGACTAATGGCCAAAATAACCTCAAGTGGGTACTTTTTTATTTCCACAGCTGTACTCCACTCTAATAAAAAGTTACAGAGGTTTTTCGAATCTTCCAAATCATGAAAGTTAGTTAGCTTTAATAACCTTTAAACTCCATATTCTCAAAACTTCATTTTTCTCATGTGTTTCTTTGCTCAAACAAAGATAACTAAAGTTAAAAATTAACATTTATCATTGTTTATTTAATTGTGGAATAAGTTGGGGGAGGGCGTGAACCTTAAAAACGAAGATTTGGTTTTAAAATAATTTTATATTGCATGTCAAAGTTATCTTTTTTTTTCTAAAAAAATTGGATTTTTTAAATGTTGCTTGCTAAAAAAAATTAAATAAAAAACTGAAAGAGCTACACACGCTTTTAAAATGAATTGGCGATTAACTTGCATGGTAATTTTTATGGGTCTAAGATAATTAGTTCTTGAGTTATGAGTGTTTAAAAAATGCTAATTAATGCATAAAACGCTAATTAATTAACATTTTAATTTTTAAATGTTTTTTGCATGTACCCTCATACACTTATGAATTATATCAAACATAAAAAATGGATTTTTAAGTGAAATATTACAAAAAAAATTTCAAATTACACATACACCCTCCATTGCAATAGACGACTCCTGATAGTTGGCTTTCACTTGTTGAAAGTCTGACAACAGTAAAAACGCTTTTACAAAATTCGGACTTACAAAAAAGACATCATGCAGGCGTGCTTCTAAATATGAATACTCCCGCTACCGCTTCTTTCAGAAATTACTTTTCGTCAGCTTAAATTTTAAATAGAGAATGTATAAATATAGTATAAATTTTCTTGAACGGATGGTAAGGAAATTCAAGCTGTTTTCGGGTCTTTTTTGTGTTGAAAATAACTCCAGTTTAATAAAAATAAAAAAAAATAAATAACTAAGTTATAAGCTAATTAATTATTTTTACTTCTTGTACTCCACTTAAACATATTTATAGAAAATAAAATTCAATAATTAAACAAAAATTAACCTTTACCCTGTCGCTCCGGTGGCGCAATCGTTAGGACGCAAGCCTTTGGAGCTGCAGGAGTCGGGTTCGAATCCCGGTCAGGCATGGATGTTTGTGACTGTCAATAAATGTTGTTATTTGTCTATGTGTTTGTGTTGTCTTTTCTTTGTGTGTCTCTTGCGCTTGTAAAATCTCTTTCTGTGTCTGTCCCACTTGACGAAAGCTCATAAGCGGTTCTCTGAACAAGCACACAAGCTGGAATATATATGCATCATACCATACCTTTACCTTGGGTGACAATAAAAAAGAAACAATAAAGCCCCGCAGCTAATTTTACTGAGATTTTTTTAAACTTTTGAACTAATAGATAATGTATATAAAAATGCGTCTACTAACTGAAATGCGAGTTTTACTCAGTATAGTTTTCATGATTGAAGAATCACTGTAGCTCCATCCAGTGCCTCTCTTTACCACCTCGGCAATGAGGTCAGTGAATGTACCAAAACCCAGGGACAATGTTAGGAGAACAGAAATACACATCATAAATATTAAAAGAAAACATTTTATAGAAGGAATTTGTTAAGATATAGTATTAGTTCAATTTAAAATCCAAATGAATGCAAATTTTAGCTAAAAAAAATGTGTTAGTTTGAGCACTAAACTAGAAAGTTGACATTCGGGACACAGGAAGGTAAGGAATTTTCTGCTTTGTGCTAAAAATTTGTTTGCTTTGTTTTGATTGCTTTGGTGACCTAATTTTTTTTTGGTGTTTCCTTGCTTTAAAATTCCGGTTTACAATTGAATAAGGAAAAGTCTATGAGTTTAATAAGAAAAAATTTAAAAGAAATATTTTTTTCAAAAGTTATGCCCAAGGGACATAATATTAAAAATTATGGTAGAATTGCCCATGTACAAGATAGATTTTAATGTTGAAAATACTAATAGTTAACTGCCGTATTTTTATGCATGAATTCTAAGGAATACACTGTTACAAACCTGCCTGACCGTATACACAAGAAACACATAATTTGTAAAAATATATTTATATTCAATAATTTTACTAACCTGGACGTGATTATCTTTAGGGACATCTCCACCGTATTGGTGTTTCGGAGGTGCCTGATTGCCCACTATGCTCAATTGAAACATTTATGGGTTTCAATCATTTGACAAATTCTGCCTTTCTAGATGATGTTTGTAATTTTTTTACCTAATGACAACTTGAACCAAAGTGCTATGCTTTGTTGGGCTGTAAGAAAAGAAACGTCTAATAAGGAGAGCTCCCCGGCGCAAATAATTTTTTATTTTATTTTTAGCCTACTTTTCTTTTTTTTTTAATTCGAAGAATTAAAAAAAATGAAAAAGTAGGTATTGACATGCGGTCGATGTCCGTCCGTCCGTCTGTCTGTCTGTCTGTCCGTCTGTCCGTACCCCCCTTCCAAAATCAGTTCTATCTATCCGATCTTAAAAATTCTTTTTTTATTAGAAAGGTATAACCTCAGACACCCAACTTTCATACTTTTTGTCCGTCTGTCTGTGCGATAGGACGGACATAAATCTACTATTTGATGACAAATTTCCCATTGAATTAGCATTGAAATTCAATTTCGAGTCATTTAGATCGCTGAATTTAACTACAAATGCTACGGACAAGTGAGATACGTCAAAAAATTCAGCGCATCGAAATTAGAATACATTGAAAATTTCAGAAAAAAATTCGAATTCGAAGTACTTCAATTATTTAAAAAACTTCAAAATTTAATGCTCATTTAAAAAGCATAGGAAGCCATTTTTATAAGAATTAATTCGCCATTGCCATAGCAACAATTGCTTGAGAAACTTTAATTCATTTAGACAATAAATTAAAATAAATTTATTTTTGAGACATCAAACAATTTAAGATGACGTCAATATATATTTCTCTACGAGATCTTTGTATGTTGATATAAATTGTTTTCATTCTATTTAAAAGCGAGGAATATTATATATTTATTCTTTGAAATATAAATTTTTGCAAACGATTTAAGTAATAATTATTTAATTTTCGAAATAAAATAAATGAAACTAGCCGAATTTAGCAAGTAAATGTTTATTGAAGAGTAGTTTTTTGGTTTTTGTTCTACGAAAAATTAAATATTTATTTATAACTGCAAATAAAGCTGTGTTTAGTTAGATGCTGTGTTAAGTGAAATTTATTTTAGAATTTAAGGTGGAAAAACGGTTGTTGATGTCACTTACTGTTACGAACTTCGTTTTTTCAAGATAAGAATTTTAGTAAGTATTTAAGTAACAGGAAAGTAGGCTATTTTAGTTCTTTAAGAACTTCTTGTTTTTAAACTGAAAGTTTGAAAAACTTGACTACAAAAATAAAACTTAATAGTAAAAACTTAGTAGTTTTAAATTAGCTACGACATTGAGCCACTTTCGTTGTAATTTTTCTTTTAATTGAAGTGCTTAGTGGAAGAACGTGCTAAGTGACAAAAAAGTGAAAACGAGAAAAAGAGCTTTAAAGGTTTTCGTTTGCATTTAACTACGTTAATAATGTTGGGTTATATTAGAAAAAGTATCACTTCCAAATCTAACTAAAGAGATTATTTTGACATTGTATAGGGGATTGGCAAGGCCACATATGGAATATGCTGTTCAGTTTTGGTCCCCCTTCCTCAGAAAAGATATAGAGTTGATTGAAAGAGTACAGCATAGGGCAACAAAAATGATTGAGGGTCTATCTGGTATCGATTATGATAATAGATTAAGATCCTTTACTATGCATTCTCTGGAAAATAGGAGAACAAGGGGTGATTTAATTCAGATTTTCAAGTTCATAAAACAGGGGACATGGAGGGCTTAGGTTTTACCGTAAATAGCCGGACCAGAGGACATGGTCAGAAATTGAATAAATCATGCTTTAGAAAGGAGGCAAAGAAACATTATTTTTTACAATAGAGTCGTCAATGAGTGGAATGCTTTGCCAGAATATGTTGTGTATTCGAAGAGAATTGAAGATTTTAAGAAAAATCTCGATAGTTACTGGAAACAGGTAAGGAATAAGATATATTTTGGACCAACCTTGCTGGGCCTCTGATCTGTTGTTGGTCGACAATTTTCGTATTTGTATTTGTTGAAAACTTAACTTATAAAAAAATTAAAAATATTCTTAACCTAAGCAGCATAACTTAAGAAGGGTCATATTTATTGACACAGAGATCTCTGTTATTTTCCTAAAATGTCACTTAACACGTTATTTCACTAAGCTCTTCAATTAGCAAAACCATTTAGCCATTTCATTTCAACGAAACCAACCAATCAACCACACACAAAAAAATTCGCCAAAAAACACAAAAACTGGCGCCCATTCACGTAATCTTCGCCAATCGATGCATTCTCTCGCCATTGTACCAATTCCTCTTCCACGCTGCTTTCATTCCATTTTCACTTGGCGTCCAGAGAACAACTTAACCGGGAATTTTCTCGACAAACGGAACGAAAAACGTGGTTTCGTGTTTTCGTCAAAAATAAGTTTTCGTCACGTAATTCTCTCAGTTCGTTGTGCAGTGATTGGAGCTGGATATTTCGTCGTGTGTATAACGAGGGAAATTGTTCCTGATTTGGCGTTCTTTTTTTGCTCTTTTTCTTCTAAAAGAGACATTGTTCGAAAAGTTTTATGGAGCCGACAAGGAAGTATTCATGGTAAGCGCTTTTTTTGCTGTTAAGTTTTACTCGATTGTTTGAATTAATTTTATTTTTAGTTTTATACAAGTATTTCGCCCTTTAACCACTTGCAACCTGTCGTCTCCATTTGAGGACATTTTTTAAAACATCCCAACAAACAATTAACACATTAATTAGTTCCGAAATGGACCTGGTCCGATAGAAGAGGATTCAAATATTAGCTTTCAGCCTTTGATTACAAGAAACAGTCATTGTTTCCATAAAAAATGAAGTTAACGAGGGTTAATACGATTTTAGAGTTCTTAAAAAATTATTTTAAATGTTTTGCAAACTTTTAAAATTTCTTTAGTAGTTAATTTTTAAGGCATTTTGCATTAAAAACAATGTTAAAATATTCTGTTAACTTATAAATAAATGATACGGCCTTTTTTGTTGCATTTATAGCACAAAATGTGTATTTTTAGAGTTTAAGGCGTGTCTTTAAGTAACCATTAAATATAATTTTTTTTAAAAAAAATTTCTTTGAAAAACATACTTGTACTACATACTTGTTTGCATTTATTTTTTATGAAAAGTATGTTTAGATTAAAAATATACGGTATAGGATTTTGCTCGGGTCTTAAGAGGTTAAGCATTTTAGTCTGACTGGAACTTAACTTTGGACTTTAATATAACTTTTCTTCTTTTTTAAAGTTATATCATAAAAAAATCTATTGTTACAACCACATTAAACGAATACTTTTTTTTTGACCAAACTGATTTTTTCCTCAGACCTCTAAACCATTGTCACAGTTTTTAAAAAGTGATTTTTAATTAAATTTCTAAAGGTTTTTTTTTGTAAACCAACAATCCTTCAATCATGAGATTATAATAAACTGATCATATACAAGCTCAGATGAGTCAAAATTTTAATTAAGAAAGAATTGAATTTTGACTTTGAGAAAGGAAATTACATTTCTTACTGATAAAAATAAAGACCGTAAAGAACATAATTAAGTTTTCGAAGATAATGAAATTCTCGTAGACAACTGTAAAAATTGCAGAAAAAAAGTTAGATATTAAGTGGAGATTATTAACTTGACTTTTTATAACAGATTAATGACACAATTTTCATAATCGAAAATATTGTTTAAAAATAAATTTTTGGTTTTGATACTTTGTTTCTTTTACTTGGAAATGAAGTTATTATTTTTTTTCTAGTGGGAATCTTTCAGATGATGAAATACTCTTGTTTTCATTTTTCTGCTTTCTGTGATATCATTGGTTGCTTTGGTTTCACTCTCAAAATGACCGATATAGATACAAGAAAACTTTTTATGAACGCTTTTAGTACGGTGCAATTAGTCCAAAAAAAGGCCGAACCCGGACATCCAAAGTAAAAGTTTCATTCCAGGTCCAAATTGTTCTATACATCCTACATATTGTTTGGTAAAAAGTCTCACCATTTTGAGCGTCGGGTTTGGGGGGGAGGGGGGGAGAAGTTTAAAAATGGGGGGTTTTTTCAGTTTTTCTTAAATATTTTGAAAAATATGCAGTTTAGAGCCAAAAGTTCAATTACAAAAATATTCTACATTAAATTACAAACAAAATGACTATTTAAAGTATTGATGTAAAGTGAACGGTTGTAGAGTTACAGCTGCTGTAAAAGTAGCATTTTTGCGAACTTGTTTAGATTTTTAGGAAAATATGACATTTTCAGTGCAAAATCTTTTGGATTGGGCTTTGTATAAGAAAATGTATACTTTAGTGACCGGTGGTATGTTAGTGATAAGCCCTTGAAGGAACGACAACCTCACCACCTTCTCAAGGGGCGCTACTTTTTAAGGGGAAAGAGGCTTCCACAGGCCTAGGCCATATAAACCTGTGGTACGGAGAAACCCAAACTCAACTGGTAAAAATGTAGAATAAGAAATTTATTCACCATCAACTTCTAAATCTTCATATACGATGTTCATGTCGCTGTTATCACATCCTAGGCCTGAGCACTTACTGCATAGATTCGAACAATTTAAACCACTTTTCCTGCACCTGCAGTTACGGACGCATTCGTCTTTGCAAGCGCACGCAATGAGGGAAAGTAATTCTTCAGGAGCTGCAGGACATGTTGTTACAATCGGTCTGAAACGTTCGCCAACCTTTTTCCACCCCCACTTAAGTGGATTCTTCGTCTCATTCAACCACTGCTGCACCTGATGGTAGGCTCGAAATGAATGTTGTTTAGAAGCAGCTGCAGTTGGGGGGAGTGCAGCCAACTTGAACAGTGAATGTATGGGCTGTTTTGCTATAGCTTTCAAGTAGCACTGGTACCGAAAATAATCTAAATCTTCAGTATCCTTGGCTCCGAACATCGCAAGAAAAAAATGTTTTCCAGCGTCAGCCACTGTAGTGGGGTCAGCTTTGGGTTCTTTAAAGACTAGAAGCTTCTTACGTAGCGCGTCGTTGAGTAGCACCTTCCTATACGGCGTAATTTTCCCCTTCTTGTAGATAGCCGATACAGTGTCACATCCTGTGAAGGCGTATATCGGTAAAAGTGCATCTTTCATGTCCCCAATGCCTCTCTGAACATCTGAAATTATATACATTTTTTCCTTTTGATTGCCTTTCTTTGGTACTATGAATTTTAATTTATTATCTGAGGGTGAGTGGACAGTCAACAAGACTAGTAAATCGGTGTCGTCACCAATTACACAAACCTCAACTCCTTTCTTACTTTCCTCAATAGCTGTTAAAACTATTAACAGGTCAGCATCGCCTGATGCTTGATTAACTGTGCAACCACCTCTTTGCAAATGCACTGTGAGGAGAGAAATAAGGCTCATTTTGTTTTTAGAGTTAGCTAGAAACTCGCTTTGATTGATGTTTACATTGATTGAGTCGTCTACTTTCACCTCAATGTTTGTGGTATAACGAGATCTGCGCAAATGCTCTTCGTCTTTTGTGTTTCCTTCGTTGTATCCATCGAAAACAACAGTTGCTGGCCCATAATTAGAAGTTACGTACTTTGAGTATTGCTCGCAAATCTGTTTAAAAGTAGCTGGGCGTCGCCAGACCACACGATGAAGGAGATGACCTCCATCAATGATGTAAGACACTTTCTCTGAATTTTGGATAGTTGAATTTTGATTTGAATCTGGAAACAAAACGGTCACAATTGAAGATTTGTTTCCTTTCCTCATCAAACCAGTTTCGTCGAACAGGGATGGAGGATAAGCACATAGCTCATACTTGAAAATTTCTTCTAGCCTCTCATCACTTCTTACTGTGCACACCATCCTATGTAGAAGAGTGTTGGGGTTCACACATACAGTGTTGTTATTAATTGAAATAGACTTGGTTATAGAGGCTAGAGATTTAACAGCTAACTTTCTTTTTAAATGTATGTCTTTGAACGTTTTATTCTCAATCTCTTTCAATGCTAATGTTCCAATTTCGAAAGCTTTATCACAGTTGACGTTTTCGTCAGCTACAATCCCTGTTGATAAGGAAGATAGTTCAGGTGCTTTAGAAAATGGATTGTGTTCCTCAAGCCAGGAAATAAAAATTTGCAAGTCTTTGCAATTTCTTTTCTGTCTTGCTTCTCGTAACTCCACGTGCTGCTCTGAAGAGACGCTGTGAACACCTGTAAATTTTTCCATTGCTTCACATACCCGAGAACAAGCTGGCATTGAATTTATCCAAGTTGCCATGGTTGTTGCTGTTATTCCTCTGCCACCGGTCAATCCGCCAATGCTACTAAAGGATCTCATCAAAACTTGTTCAATGGTCATGTCACTCCAGACTCCAGACCAAAACTTTTCAGTGCGTCGAATAGTGAAATAGCCACAATTAACGAATAACTCGTTTTCTGGACTCTTAGAATTAATTAGTTCCATTGAGTCTTGTAGGTATACGTGGGAATATTTAGCGTAGTTCAAGTGACCAGAAGCATGGAAAATGGGAAGCATTTGATGGACACAGTAAAGATGAAGGTGAAAGTCCCCACTCCTCTCTGCTCTAATAAACATTCGAACAAGCTGAACCATTTCTATGAACTGAATCCATAGCTTTTGTGTTCGTCCCGATTTTTTTGAAAGTTGAAGTTGGTTTTCTAAAACTTCCACAAAGCTTTTCACTGCAGCTGATTGCATAATGTCTTCAGAAGATGCATTACCATGCTTGAAAGTTGAATAAATAGAATTCAGCTCATCTTTATCCACAATAATGGAAGCTTCACTTGTTTTCAAAAATACTGTAATGAGTGCCTCTTCAACTAGGAAGAGGGCACGAATGGCCCTGGAGTAAGCTTTCCCGTTCATAATTTGTTGGACACTATTTTTAGCATAGACAGTACAGTACAACTCCTCCAAGCCACTTCCTGACATGATGAATCCAATCGCCGACATAAAGGACATTAACAGGTGAAAACCACCTAGTCGAATGAAGAGTGATTTCAATAAGCTGTCATCAGGTGCTGCTGCAACTATTTCACGCGCTTTAGCGTACAAAGGCTGATCAAAAGTAACCATTGTCATGCTTTGTCCATTACTTGTCCCTTTGATGGCAGCTTGAAGAAGAGCCGTGTAAATTGTTGACGAATTTGAAGGAGCCAAATTGATGAATGGAAGAGGGACTACTGCTGAAGTTTGGAACACTTCTTTCGCATACAGCAATTCCATGCAGCCACTCCAACCAGGTTTAAATTCTTCTGGGCCTTCCAACCAAGTTCCACTTAACCAAAACAAATTGAGTGTTTGACCATGTTTATATGACAGTGGTTTTTTTTCCAAGGAATCCATGTCTGTAGCAACTATTTTGGAATACCCAGACTCATTTGGGGCTATGTAAGTTTGCAAGTCAAAAAGGCCTCGTTTTTCTACAGCATGAGCAGAAACTTCCTTTCTAAGTAAATTGTCCTCTACCTGAAGAGCAGCTTTAGGAGTTACGCAAGCAATTCCACCCATAACATGAAACGTGTTATGGCCATCCAAAGTGTGGACATTATAGTCTGCATTATCAAAAACAAATTGCACGTATCCGTTCTCAATTCTTGTGCTTTCTTGCGAAGTAACCGATCTCTCATATTTTAAAACTTCCTTGTAAGGTACAGAAGCACCCAAATTGCTCAAGATATCAATCAATACTTTTGAACCAAATTTTCTGTGCACTAAAACACCTGTTCCAAGTTGAAGAGGAGACAAAAATGATCTTGGACGTGCAGCGTTTATTATACTGTGGCATATTGCAGCTTTTTTCCTTTCAGTTATTTGTTTCGTACTTTTAATTTTCTCGGTTGTTTGTCGTTTAGAAGTAGGATGTATAATTTCAGTTATCAAGATATTGAGTACTTCGGGTATCAGTTCAGCTCCTCCTTTAGATATTTCTTCAATTGTTGGAAACTGAGAATAATCATAGCTTCTAGCCTTTATTTCACGTCGAATAATAGCTGCTGCAGTTTTGATCACTCTCACTTCCTCTTGAGATTCATCTTCACAGTTCCGATTTTTATACCAGTTATCCGATAAAATACTACTAGTTGCTCCAGAAAAACAAATCACATTTCTTTTCCCTGATAAAACTGAAAAATTCAAGCTATTACCATAGCGCTGGATAAGCTTTCTTTTCAAATGCTTGTCGGTATACGGCTCAACTTCAGGACTTAGTTGAAAGAACATACTTTGCAATTCTTCAAAATCGTACTGACATTCATCATTTTCCTCCAAATAATCACACAGCTTTTTAAAAGAGTCTTCTCTTTTGGCATCAGCACTTGACCCACCTTTCATTGTTTCTGCTGCCTTTCCAGGCTTCAATGATCCTGGCTTTTGAAATGTCTGGTAACAATGCCAGTGGTATCTTCCATCAGAACTGACAAGGTCTATGACTTGAGAGAGCCTCACATTTACCTCATCTCCCCAATTATCGTGCCTGTTATTTGCTTCTGCTCGTATATTTTCAACCAGTTCAAGTTTTTGAACTAAGCTCCACTTTTCTTGCGTCGGATTCCTACATTTAGATACATCTACACACTTGCGACCACAAAGAAAACATGAGGTTTTAAAATCAAAAATTTCTCGGGGAATTTTTTCGGGAGGTTTCTTTTCCTGTTGAAGTGGCTTTGGACGTAATGTATAAGTTTTTCGACACTTATGATGTACTTGTAGAGAGGTATTCTGCAGGAACTTTTCCTTAACATCATCTTTACGGATTTCACTACACTGAATTATTTTGTCCACTGCCTTTCTAGTGAGAGTAATTAGTTCACCACCCTTGTCCTTACAAGGTTTCAACACACACTCCGCCATTATTCACACACTTTTAAATGATTGCTACATAGTTCGAACAGTATTCAAAAGACGAACAATTAAAATAAAAATGGAAGCAGAACTTCAATAGAAATAATTTAAGTAATAGTACTTACAAACGCGAGCTCTGTAAACGGAACAACGAATACGAACAACGACTATATAATGGAGACCAGTTAAAGAACGTCTGAACGAAAACGAGTAAAGCAGTGTTTTACAGTGGGTGGATGTCAACTTCATTCCAGGGATGTTTGGGACTGCCAGTTGTGACCCCATGACCCCCTGTGGGGGAGAACGGATGTGGCTTTTTTTTTATCTTAGGGGGAGAAAGACTTCATTAGAGAGAGAAAGGGGGTGACTTTTGAACTCATGGCTTTGCCAGTGGCGTGTCGAGCCTGCTACCTAACTCTTTGTACAAAAATATAACAATCTGTAAATATTGGCTGTAGCATTAAGTTGAATAAATAATATCTAAACTCTAAAACTCGACCGTCATACCTTAACACAGTGTTACAGAGGGAAGGGGGTGTAAGATGCGTAAATAATTTTGTTCTTGTTCTCAGTTTCAGTATTTTTGCAATTGTAATACTCTGTGATGCTTCTTATTCTCTATTAAACTACAAAAAATCGATCAATATTCTTTTAAAGTAAAGTTTTGCTCACATCGTAGTTAAAAAGTCTTTTTTTCCAAAAATCTGAAAAAGTTCGCCAAAACGCTACTTTTACAGCAGCTGTAACTCCACAACCATTCACTTTACAGCAATAGTTTAAATAGTCATTTTGTTTGTAATTTAATGTAGAATATTTTTGTAATTGAACTTTTGGCTCTAAACTGCATATTTTTCGAAATATTCAAGAAAAACTGAAAACCCCCCCCCATTTTTGAACTTCTCCCCCCCCCTCCCCCCCAAACCCGACGCTCAAAATGGTGAGACTTTTTACCAAACAATATGTAGGCTGTGTAGATCAATTTGGACCTGGAATGAAACTTTTACTTTGGATGTCCCGGTTCGGGTCTAATTGCACCGTACTATTTCTTCGACAAATAATTTGAACAGCCAACAGCACAGCAAGAGGTTGGCATTAAAAAAATTTAATAAGTACACTATTCTTAGTAAAAGCAGTTTCGAATGCCACAACAAAAGTTATTCCAGACGACAAATGAAAGCAAACTGTTGGAGCTTTTGCCATCCATGACGTGAAACAACATCAATATTTATCTGAAATAAAAAATTTATTTTATTTTTCAAGAAATGTTCTGCAATAATTTATTCAAAATGAAAACATAATTTGGTTGAACCAGAAGAGTGAAATTAATAACAGTTTGGAAGAAGGCAATGTTGGGCATTAATCAATTAATTTGTCAATTATCTTGTTAATTGGCCAAAAAAGTAATTGCAATAAAAATTAAATACAATTAAGTTAATCGCAATTGAACTCTTAACTGCACCTTGCAATTAAATTATTTTGATTAACGTATGTCAATTGTGACTTTCAATTTAAATAATTTCAATTGCCATTTTTTGTTTTATGAAAAATTAAAACTAATAATTAACTTTATGTATTAAAAGGAAATTAGTAAAGGTTTATTAAACTTAAGGTATAAGTCTTAAACTTTACCACGAATAAAAAAGTGGTTAGTTCTTATTTTTAATTGAAATTCACAAAACAATTGAAAACAATTTAATTGTTCATTGTTAATACTACAGTTAACAATTAAATTTTTGTTCAATGTAATTTTGCACAATTACAATTGATGAATTATTAGTTGTTGTTAAATTTATCAATTGATTAATTGTTAATCTTTAATTGTTCTTGCGCAATTAAAGTTTGAACGAAGGCAGTTTAATTGCTCTTGCAATAAAAATTGCCCAATACTGGATGAAGGTACATTTTATTTCTAATTTATACATCGATGGTTTTTGGAATCCAGTTATTAGAATCCAATTAAGTAGACCCTTATTTTAATTGTCTGTTTACTTATAACAGACAATTAAAATAAGGGTCTATTTAATTTAATGCATTAGACTTAGATTATTAAAAGTTAAAGAGGAGATACGATAAACCGGAGTTCGGTTAAGAGGGGCTAAATTGCAATTACATTTATTCTGTAGTCGTACACTTAAAAACTCATTTACAAAGATAAAATTATTTATTACTTTAACCTGTGCATTTAATTCATTTAAAATCTTTTTATGTTAAAAAAAAACCCCATTATATTAAATTAGCACATAATAAAATGTTCATTACAAATTTAATCAAATTAAAAGGCTATCTGAAATAAATCAAAGTGAGATAAATAAGGTGAAACAGAGATAATTGAAGAAAAAAAAGCGTGAAACAGGTAATTTAACAGAGAGCAAGAAGCAATATTTTAGCAAAACTACACGAAAAGAAAGAAAATTTGGAAACAGAGAGTAAAAATGTGATTTAGTAATGTTTTAGATATGCTTGGGTCGAAAGATCTAATTTGGTTGATTGCAAAGTGAACTTAAAATAAAAGCATTACAAGTCATATAATTTTATGCAATTTTTAATACTTTTAAATTATATATGGTGTTTTTAGAGACGAATATTGTTTAGATTTTATAAAAATGTATTACAAAAAAGGCGTAAAAAATTATTTTGAACATCTTGCGACCTGGCGATGGTCTGACCCGAACCTGGGACCTTTCGCATGCTACGTGAATGCCTAACCGACTAGGCTCCCCAGCCCCACATTTATCTGATAAAAAAACCCGTTCGTAAAAATATTCAATACAGCCGAAGAAATGTGGCAAAGAAAATAAATGTTTCCCTATAAGTTTAAAACTAAGGCACTTTAGTTTGGATACCCTTGGTCCCCAGCGCGTTCATTCCCCCTTAAAATATATCCCCCCATTAGGATGAACACAGAGGCACTTTGCTTCAGAGACCCTCGGTCATCCAGCCCCATTCTCCCTTAAGCGTCAATTCAGACGTAACCAGAGAAAGATTACGTCCGCATTTAAGTATCCCTTGGGGGGTCTCCAAAAGGGTCCATAAACGTAATTGCCCTGACCAAATGGATTATTAGTAATTACTTGTGAATAGCGGACCCCCCTTTTCACATGAAGCAATGAGGCCGGTATCTGTTCAGCGATCCCTCTGGGCCTTTAAAATAATTTGTAACTTTGTGCTTCACTCTAAATTGCGCCCGGTAGTGATTATCCTTTTAGAGAAACTGTTACCTTTGGGTTGAAAGAGTTGTTAGAGTGAATTGTTTTCCATTTGGGATTGGGGAGGTGGCGCGTGATAGATGGCAGCATCTGTCACGTATATGTATGTGAGTGTGTGTGTGTTGTGACTGTCCTACATGACGAAGGTTTATAAGCGGCTCTCTGAGCAAGCACACAAGCCCGAAAATATATGTATATCAGCCGCCTCGGTGGCTGAATGGTTGGTGTACTGGCCTTTGGAGCTGCTGGGGTCGGGTTCGAATCCCGGTCAGGCATGGATGTTTGTGACAGTCAATAAATGTTGTTATTTGTCTATGTGTTATTCATTTCTTTGTGACTGTAAAATTTCTTTCTGTGTCTGTCCCTCTTGACGAAAGCTTATAAGCGGTTCTCTGAACAAGCACACAAGCTGGAATATATATGTATCATACCATACCATACCATACCATATGTATATCAACCAACCAATCAATTCATTTGGGATTTTAAGTAAGCTGTAGCGGCTCAGTTGGCTGAGAGGTATTACTTGTCCGTCTCATTTTCCCAAGTTTGCGGGTTCAAGCTGCGGTTGAATCGTTGGATTTTCTGGATGGGAAAATCTTGGGCACGCATGTCATGTTATCATTAAAAGATCCTTTTGAGTACCTGTATGGCTTGGGTTGTCTCTACTATATTAAATTTAGTTATACTTAACATCCACAGAGAGCTCAGATTCATTGTAATCTGAGCGTCAAAATTGGTAGCGAGAGCTGCCTAGCTGATGCCACAAACAAATGTTCTGGGGAATATGCCGAGTCTGCAAAGACTCGGCCACCAATAAATCAGCCCCGTTTAAAAAAAGTACGCTGTTTTAAAGTAATAGAATTGGTACACATGGAAATTATTTTTGAGAAAGCATTGGGCAACTCGTAGTGGATTCTGAAGATACAGGGTCGTGGGACAATGTGCTAGGTGGTACATCAGCAGCTATTGGCTTTTGAGATCGCTGACTTTGAGTAGCTGTATTTGAAGAATGAAGAAATGTTTTGGATTTAGGAGTTTCTCAACATTCTGATTTGATTAAAAAAGTTAGAGATATTTTTTAAAGCAATATTAAATCAGTTCATTACCATGTAAATTAAAAAAAAAATATCGCTTTTTTTTAATTTAGTATTTATGTGAAATACATTTTAAGAGCTTTCCAACGATGTCCCTTGTATGTCTTTCAGACAAGTATAATCTAGTTAAATTTTAATTTGAATATGGATAAGCAGTATTTTCATTATGTAAGTGTGAAATGTAAAATAGGAACCACTGACAGATGGTATTATTAAGGAAGTTGTTTCAAATGCAGAATTGATACCTACGGAAAATATAACAAATGAATCAGAAAAATAAAGACATTTTGTTCGGCAATATAAATTCAGCAAAAGAAACCCCACTAAAAATGAGCTTTCTGCTTGAGTTTAGTATAATTAAACTAATTAGATGGTATGGTATGGTAGGTACATATATATTCCAGCTTGTGTGCTTGTTCAGAGAACCGCTTATAAGCTTTCTTCAAGTGGGACAGACACAGAAAGAGTTTTTAGCACAAGATACACACAAAGAAAGGACAACACAAACCCGCAGACAAATAACAACATTTATTGACGGTCACAAACAACCATGCCTGGCCGGGACTCGAACCTGACCCCATCAGCTCCAAAGGCTAGCATCCTGACGATTGCGCCACCGGGGCGGCACTAATCAGATCACAACCAAAGACCAGGGCTTTGAACAATTTATGTTCGATAATTTAAGCTACATGAAAAAAAAAAAACTTTTAAAGTTTTTATTGGGAAGCGTCTTTGCATTTAGACCATAAACGACCACACCCGTTTTTCAAATAAAATTTCATTCAAAATTAATCCAGCGCCAGTTAAAGCTATGCCACCCCAATTGAACCCAATCTCCCTTGGAATTTTAAACGACGGACAGAGTGTAATAAAGTTAAAATTAAACTTGTCTTTCTTCATTCTTCAAGCCCCAATTAAATTTGCGCGCTAGCTTGGAAATTAATTTGCGGGTCTTGGCGGGGAAAGCGTATTTTGGTTGATCGGAGTGTAGTAGCAAATCGTAGAGTTAACGAAGAAGGTGGAAGTGCTTGGCGCGAAATGCAGTGAAGCCGCCAAAAAAAGTCGCCTGGCTACCCTGGTAAGGCCAAACACACCGATCATTCAACTTTAGTTTAGATTGAATTATCTTCGCACTTGATGTACACGAAGGCTATTGGTGACGGGCATCGTAACTTAGAACCACTGTCAGGTGACGAGCCTACACCTGAGTAGGCACCCAACGCAACCGATAAGGACGACATCGTAAGCAGCCTTGGAGAATATTTAACGTGCGCTCTCCCTACATGGGGAATTCGTTGGACATTTTTTGGCTGAACGGACTGTTTATAGGTCGGCAGTTATTTTGTCGATGCTCTTACCCAAACCTGAGACCTTTAGCATGCGAGGCGAATGCCTAACCGATTGGGCTCCCCAACCCTCAGAAGAGGGACGATACAGGACCCAAAGCAGGATGATAGTATTCACATTTATCTTAAAAGAAACCTAGTGGTAAAAAAAGATTTCTCATCTCTGAAAATTCAGACAGCATTTCAACGAGTTAGAAATCGTCTCGATACATGTTTAAAAAGCCTTTCACATGTGAATAAATGTATATAATGTAATATGCATTAGTTTAAAAACTCAATGTGTTGTTAATTCACAGAAATGTTCATTTTTAAGTATCAGGATACAGTCGTGGTTGCAAAAAATGTCATTCAGTCACACAAAAAGAAGTTAGTCAAAAATGAAATAATTAAATACTTAAATAAAAATTGCAACTTTTTTTATCATCTTTTAATCATTCTAAAACTAACTGTGATTAGTGAAATAACTGTGATTAGTTACTTTTCATATTAAGTAAGTGTAACTGTAGCAGAGTTACTTTTTCGTGTAAGCAATTGTAACTGAGTTACTTTTTAAAAGTAACTTAACACCATAATGTTAGGAATGAGAATAGAGCGGCCCATGTATGTGCGCAGTAACGCACAAAAGAAGCAGGCTATAGCGGCGCATCTTGGGATACCTCAGAGCCAGTTTCCATAGTTTCGGCTACTATGTTATGCGCAGTAGCTCAAAAAATGCTAAAGCGGTGCATCTTGGGATACCTCAGTGCCGATTTGTTGTGAGCAGTAGCTTGAAAAAACCTGACAACCCTGCTTCAAACCATTTGAACTGATAGACCCCTCTACTCCTCCTTCCTTACTCTATGCTTAACACTACCTGCAAACTCCGTTGTTGAATAGCGAAGAGAATCTTCATTTGATTGATAAAACTCTTCAAAGATCTTCATTTGATTCCAAAAACCGCCAAGTCAATGTACACTGCTCAAAACAATTAGGGGAGCACATGTTTTAAACCCTTTCGCTCCCAATGATTCCATTGGGAATCATCAGCTTGCGATTTTATTTTGACTAAGTTAAATTCGCCACTTATGTATCGTTAGATACATCGTTAGATGGAAGAATAACGTATTTTGAAGAATTTAATATATATTTTTATATTAATGAAAATATGAAAAATATGGTAAAATAAATTTCACTTTAAAACAGTTTTAGAAAATAAATTGACCCTAAATTTTTCATGCTTGCATTTTTTAGATGTTTAAAAATATATCTCAACTATTTTTTAAAAAAAAGTTTTGAAAAAAATTATTGTTATAATTTATTAAAAAGTTATAATTCCATTCCCCCCCCCTTAAATTTAAGTATTAAAAACTTAAGATTTTTTCTCCTCTTTTTTACTATTTCATTTCGAATGCATAGTGAACCTATTTAACAAATTTCAGATTCATAGTATAAAAATTAAAAAGTTGGGAGTGAAGTTAAAGTTGGAATTAAAAAGTGCTCCTCTAATTGTTTTGAGCAGTGTAGAAAGCCTCTACAAACTCCACTTCAGAAAAGCGCCAAATAGTTCGTCAAAAGCTTGTGTTTGGGCTTACTATAAAGCGATAAATTGCTTCATTTGGCGAGCCAGTTTTTCTCCATCTTCTTAACTCCCTACGGTAGCAATAAGGGTTTTGAAAAGGGATTGATAGTAACATTACGTCAAGTCGTAAACGATTATAGATGGTTGAATAGATTGTATTTTAGTGGAGAATATGTTATGTCATCTTGAATTGTTTTGATAGTAAAAGTATGTAAGGACTGTTTCCGAAAATGTGTATAAAATGTTTATGTCAATTCGTAATTTAAATGTTATAATGGTATAGAAAATGTAAAACTTAAGTCAGTATATGGTGGATTTTCCAGTTGACGATTTTTGCCAAACACTATAAAAAGGTGACACTTTTTTGCAACGCCTTGCAACGCCATATTATATTTTTGTTGGCAATGTAATATCAAGCCTATTAAAGCTATATTCCTTTAAGTTTTATTTGCAATAACTTTCAATCGTATGGGGTTTTGTTTTGTTTTTATGTATAGAAAAGGGTCTAACCATTTCGCGAAACGTTCAAGAATATTAATGTTAAACCTTCAATTGAGAAGTTAACTAATATAATGAAACCCATATAAAAATTATAGAGACAGTTTCTACACTGAAAATCATCGACAATTTAGTGGAAGTGAAAAAAAACAACGCATACCCTATAAATATTTCAAGTAGTGCAGATGAGGCCCAGTGGCGTAGTGCTTCGCATTGCCACGCCACAGGTTCGGGGATTGAATCCCGGATTGGACGAGGTTGACACATCCTTTCATCCCTTGAGTGGGTCGATAAAATGGGTACCAAGCATGCTTGGAAACTAAACACTGGGGGTTCCGCGTGAGTGTGGCCACCTTACCGGGACATATGCATAGCACCCCAGAGCTCTAGGTCACGAAAGCTGAAATGGGCATGGCAGGCCTTGGCCCAGTATTTGGCTGTTGCTCCAAGGAGTTTAGTTTATACTGTGCAGATATTGGACCTCGTTATTTGGGATTGTTGTTAAAAATTAGAGCCCATTTGACGTGATAAATCTTGCTAATCAGATGCTTGAAGCAGTCAGAAAAAAACATAGCTCCCAAGCAACGAACAATTACCTTAAGTTTCCCAATATTAACATTACACAGTAACCTTTTTATAGTCCAACTAATGCTGCCTAAGCCCAAATTAGCGAAGCGCTCAAATCGCATCCACTGTCGGAACTTCTGAAGTCGAAAAACATACAAGACATTCATCTCTACTCTGTTGACATCGTTCAAGACGTAGAGGTAAGAAGAGGACGGATGATGATGCCAGGGTAAAAACCAATACAAAAACCGGTGTACTAAATGAAGCCATCTATCGCTCTGTAGTAAGCCCAAACAAATGGTCTCGGCGCTATACCACCTAGATTAGAAGGCCGGCGAACTAAATGCTTGACGTCATATTAGTGAACCGATTATGTGGTTTTGACCGATGATCATTCGTGACTAGATCTTGCATTTGAATAAATTTTAAAGATAAGATGAATCAAGATACGACGTCATCTTAAGATACGATATTATTGGTCAGCAAATCGAAATTGGTCTACTAGTGTGACGTTGTGTTGCTTAGTTCTTCGGCCTTCTAATCTAGGTGGTATTGCTCGGCGACGTATTTGGCGCTAGTCTAAAGTGGAGTTCGTACGTGAAGAGTGCAGGGGAAAAAAAACCTTCATCGACTGGGAATCTGTCCGTATTGAAGTTGGCTTGGCGAGTAGTGGCGAAGGAAAACGGTTTCTCATTTGGTTCCTCTTTCGCGGTTCAAGCGTTAGGGTAATTCTGACATGAAACTCGATCATAGAGATAGTGTACCTTTGCGCCACGCTATAAGCACCAAGGCAAAACGGGTTTCTTCACAGTTTAGACGATCAATCGCTATCTTCGCCAAGTCGATCTGATGCAGACTGATCCCTAAGCAATACTGGGGTTCTTCACCTGTACTCATCATATGTTAACTGCATCGATTAGGTGGTTTTGGGCTCTCTAATAATAACAACAAATGCATTGTTGTTACCTGCGAAGGAAATTACACCATCTTAAATAAATTCAGGTCTCGTACTATAGCCCACAACTGCGCAAACAGTATTTTTTTTTGTTTTTAATTAATCCTTTATTTTAAGGAACAAAACGATGCATTTCAGCAAAAACTAACATTGAGCGGTTTGTTTGGGCTTACCATGGTTGGTTTGGCGACTTTCTGGCTGTTTCACTTTGTTTCTCGCCAAGCAACTCCGTCTCCCACTCTATTGACATCGTTCATGCAGCGTAAAACACCTCTCGTTGCCAAACCGAGAAGAGAAATGTCAATACAGAAACTTCGGTAGAGTCACCGTTAGTCCAACTATATGGAGAGAGAGAGAGAGAGAGTTCCGATGTTGTGTGTTATTTTAGAAGAACAATTTCGTTTTAACCCTTTCAGTCCCAGTGATGCCATTTGGCATCATCACTTTCAATATTTTTTTCAAAATTTTTATGTCCCGTTATGACATCCAAACACACATCAGTCGATTCTTCACACGTTGTTCTATCAAACAACATTTTACATTAATCTCAATAGAAGTCAGAACTACTATTTTTTTTATTTAGAAAATAGTCAACAAGCGTTTCTCCTGATTTTTGATAAGTTCACTTCAGTTCCACATATTTAAAACACAATTTAAACTATTTCGGTTAAAATAATTACTAAATTTTTTTTAATAATATGGTCAGATACCTTAAAATATATAACTCGAAGTGTTTTTAGGTAATATATATATTTTTTATTTTGTTGTTTTCCACAGTTAAAAAATTTTGGCATTGTTTCAAAAACCATATAAAAAATTTAAATGAATTTTTTTTTCTTATGGAATTCGTATATTTGACCTAAAATAAGCTTATTTTGTGAATATCAGATGTTTCTGTAGCGTGGTAAATTTTTGGGACTGAAAGGGTTAAAACCAAATTCGCAAATATACCATAAAATTAACAAATATAAACTTTTTATTTTTTAAATTTTAATTTTAACGGAAAAACTGCTTTTAGCAGACAAATTGTATAAAAAAACAAAGAAATTTTACCTCTTCCTCCCCGGTCACTTGAGTGATAATGACGACAATACGACGAGGAATGATAATCTGCCAAAACCGGGTTCGAAAAACTGACATTTAGAACTCCAGTAAAACGCACTACCAATTACTCTACTTCTTATAGATAGTGTCAACAAACAATTAAAATTCTGGTTCGGTTGCAGCATAGTACTGTACTGCTTGGTTAACTAAACTCCTTGGCCAGGGCCAAGGTCTACCATGCCCATTTCAGCTTACGTGACCAAGAGTTCTGGGGTTCTAGGAACCCTCAGTATTTGGTTCCCAAGCAATATTTGGTCCTCATTTTATCAACCCGCTTAAGGAATGAAAGGATGAGTCAACTTTGCCCTATTCGGGACTCGAACCCCGTACCTGTAGCATGACAGTGCGAATTAAAACCACTAAGCCACTGGGCCTAATTCTAAGTGGTTAAAAATTAAAAAATAGTTATTTTTTACTTCAAGCAGCATATTTTACAGAAAAAAGCTGTCAAAAAGAAAATAACAGTATTTGTCTGTAAAAATACTCATATGCATGTAAAAATACTTTTTTCTCTCTGAAAAGTAAAGATTTTTGTGCAGTGTACATCCTTTTAAGACCCCAGAAAATTCCTACACGTCAATTTTTAATCTAAACATACTTTTCATACAAATATTTGCTTAACGGTTGCGTTGGGTGCCTATTCAGGTGTTGGCTAGTCACCTGACTGTGGTTCTAAAATACGACGCCCGTCGCCAATAGCCCTCGTGTAGCTCTAGTGCGACGATAATTCAAACCAAACCAAACCATACAAATATTTGTGTTAAAAGTATATTTTTCAAAGAAATAAAAGAACTGTTTAATAGTTTCTTAGTTATACGCCTTAAACTCTTAAAATACACATTTTTTGTGCCATCAATGCAACAAAAAAAGGCCGTATCACTTATTTGTAGTTAACAGATTATTTTAACACATTTTTTTTGCAAAATGTATTTAAAATAACTAATATAAGAACTTTTTGAAAAGTTTGAAAAAAAAATTAAAATATTTTTTTAATAATCCTTAATATCGTATTGACTCTCGTTCAACTTAACTTTTTTTTTAAAAAAATTAATGTCTGATACTTGTAATCATAGACTGAAAACTGATATCTGGATCTTCCTCTATCGGTCCAGGTCAATTTTGGAATTATTAACGCGTTAATTGTTTGTGGGGAGGTTTTAAAAAATGTCCCCAAATGTGGACGCCAAGTCGCAAGAGGATATTTCATGTAATTAAGAAGGTAAAGGAAAACCTGGTGGTCTTGAAATCCAAGCCACCCGGTGTGTTGTTTCTACTTAATATTGATTGATTAACTTAAAAGCCGTCAAACGCCAAGCACAGCGTGTTCAGCTCTTTTAACAACTTTTAAAAAGTATTTTCAGTGCCTCGTGTAATTTATCACGTTTCCGTTCTTTAGTAATCCTTTTTGGCAAAGATTATAAAGGCTCAGAATAACAATCTTGAATTAGGGTCACGTGGAGTATTTTTTCATCTAATTCGATTTAAGTGGGAAATTTCAGGGTAAGGCTTTTAAAAGGCATTTTAAGGTTTAAAAATAGGGTTTAAAGAACATTTTTTTCCTGGACAAATTATCTTTTGAAACGACGGAATTAGGTAATTAGGAATTTTTATGAAGCGCTTTTCTTCTTTTTAAAAATTTTTAATTCTAGTAGAAATAAAAGGATTTGAGTTTTGACGATTTTTTTATTTAAAAATTTTAATTCAAAAGATACTGTATTTTTGATTGTTTACAGAGAAAAATTAACACTAAAGACTGTGAATAGAATATTTTCTTTTTAATAATTTTCTAAAGAGAGATATCAGAATAAAAGAAAAGATGGTGGAATATTATAAAGATCTAAAGATAGACAAATTTTAATTTCGTAAACAATAGATAATTGATTTTCATGCTTTCGATAAGTGATCCTTTGTTAAATGTCTCAATAGCACTGCCTCAAAGTCAATTATTAAAGAATAGAAAATAATAATTTGCAACAATCATTTGATGGTTGAAATTTCAACGAACAAATATTATTTCATTGTAAATTATTAACAAAAATGCACATTTAAAATTGTTAAGCTTTTGCATTTATATTTCTTAAGTAAATAAGTTTTCGTATTACACGTTAAAATACTTCAATCAAGTATAAACATTGTTTCACTACAATGAGTAAATAATGGCATCACGAAATTTTACATTCAAATACTTAAGGTTTTGAATTTTCTTTGTATTAATGTTTAATTTCTAAATTATTCAAACGTTTCATAAAAAAAAAAAAAACATTTGTTCACCAAACACTCTTGTGTCGTTATTTTATATTTTAATTAGTATCTATTTAAACTTTTAAAAAAATTTCTTTTGTAGTTATACTTTGTCATTATTCTTCATTTAAAAGTTCTTACAACTTTTCATTGAGTACAAATAATTTATTATTAGCCAATTACGTTCGACAAACATTTGAAACGTCAATTAGAACTAATTATATTTGCAATTACTTAAACAATATTTGCTTTACGCTACTTTTTAAAAAATCTTTATTGAAAACGGAGCAGTAAGAGATGAAAGCCCAACATTTTGTTAAAAATACATATCGTTACACAAAAAACTATATTATTGTAAAACTGATTCAATTTGTAATGAGAAAATAAGGGGATTTGTTTAAGAGTTTATTCAAATATTTTTACATGGTTAGAAATAAAATTATATATATTTAAAAGTACCACTACACAAACATTGTTTTAAATGCAATTTTTAAGAGCCTGTTTTTGAATCTTTAAAACAGTGCGATATTATATATCGCTTTGGGGAATTCTTACAAAGCACTATTTCAATATTTTGTTTAAATATTGGTTTAGTATTTTTGATTTAGTATTAGAATGGTATTTTGGTAAATTTACTTAAAGTCTTATTATGTTTTTAATTTTTTTAAAAGTTATATAAGTTTTATTTCGTTGTTTAAATAAATTTTATAAGAAGTAGTATACCGCGGAGTATTGTTATTATGATCTGTGAGGCTACTTAAATTGGGCTCATAATAATAGTTTTGTAATAAAAAATAAAAAATGACATTTAAGGTAGGCGAGTACACACAATTCTAAAATTTTTACTATTACTTTAATCTTTTCAAAATTTGGCATAGTGATTTCAAATATAATGAACAATGCTTTTTGGGCAATTTTTTTTATTTAAATATAATTACAGTAAAACCCCGATTTTACGTCCCCCGAATCTACGTTTTTCCCGCATTTTACGTTTTTTTCATCAGGTCCAGGTTTTTTCCGTATACTGTAAAGCTAATTTAACCCGGATTGTAAGTTTATTATTTATGGAATTCCCCGCATTTTACGTTTTCTCTGGGAAGAAAAAGAATTTTTTTTTCGAAAATAAGCTTTATTTTTCCCATTCAAACCACTTTACTAAGTTGATGTGGAAGACATCTTAGTAAAGTGGTTTAAGGAAGCTCGTGCCGCGAATGTACCTATAAATTGCACGATATTAAAAGAAAAAGCTCTAGCAATCGCCGAAAGGATTGGTTGTTTGGAAACTTTCACAGCTTCAAATGGCTGGATTGACAGAATGAAAAAAAAATTACATGATATTGTGTATAGATCGCTTTCGGGTGAATCATCAAGTGTAGATGAAGCTACAATAGAAGAATGGAAGAAAAATGTACCAAATTTGACCAAAGGATACGAGCCAAAGTACATATTCAATGCGGACGAGAACGAACTTTTCTTTAAACTCCTACCGGAAAAAAGTTAAATTGTTAAAGGGGAGACTCCTTTAAGATGTCTACATTGCGTCTTACGTTTTACTGTGCTGTAATAGTGAAGGAAGTGAGAATTTGCATGAATTTTTGCATTTTATGCATTTCCCGTATTATACGTTTTTCCCGCATTTTACGTTTTTTTTACCCAGTCCCTTGAGAAACGTAAAATCGGGGTTTCACTGTAATATATTTTAAACGGTGTTTTTCAACTAAAAAAGGGGTTTACGCTAACACTTCTAGCATAAAGTTTTACATTAATTTACCTGAATTTTTTTTACAGATGCTCTTTCAATATATATCTGTGCCATGAAGCTCTAACATCAGGTGTAATATACAAGTTTTTGTTTTTAAATGTCCAAGTGTAAGTTTATCGAAAAAAAAACTTTTTTGTGTGGTTAATTTATGACATTTTTCTTAATAACTTCTTTTCTTGTAATTTGTATGTAACTCTAGAGTGTCATCGAAGAATTTAACCTATAATTAATGTTTAAAGGAGGAAAATTCAATGTGGAAGACTTGTTAGCGTAAACCTCTTTTTTTAGTAGAAAAACACCGCTTAAAATAAATAAATTATATTTAAATAAAAAAATGCCTAAGTAGTATTATTCATTATATTTGAAATCACTATGCCAAATTTTGAAAAGATTAAAGTAATAGTAAAATTTTTAGAATTTTGGGTATTCGCCTACCTTAACATTTTATTTTCTGAAAATATTTGAAAACTGCTTGTTATTCCCTGCCATTAGTTTTTATTAGTTTCTGAAGTTTTGTTTCGAGAAATTCTAATTTAAAACAAACTGATAGATTATTGAATTTCAAATCTACTACTTTTGAGTTCCCGGCAATATTTGAGCAAAAGAATATGTTTTTGTAATTTTATTGGTAGCAAATAAACTCCCAAAAGGAATCAACGTTAGTATTATATTAGTTAAGATTTTTTTTTAAATATAGAATAGGCTTGAAAATATTTGTTTCGGCACATAATGCAAACAAAACAACAAGTTTTAATTCAAAACCAACCGAGATATCATCAAAACTCAATCAACTGCTTTAGAGTTCTATTGAAAGATTAAAAAAAAATACAAGATATTTATTTGAAATTTTGTAAGTATCAAATAGACTCACAGTAGACTTGACGTAAAAATTCTATTGACTCATATATTTTTAAACGTGTCAACCTAACTTGGGTAAAAACAAAGAGTAAAAAGGCAGGCGGAAAAGCGCGATTGGTCTGTTAGTTGATAACTCTTGTAAGGTAATATTTACATACAAAATGATCTAAATACAATTTAATCAAAAAACATTTTTCATTCTGATAAAATTTCCAAATTTTCTCAGATAATATTCAAATTTGTTAGACCTAAAACGAAATTATTGTTTTAAACTAGTTTTCTGGATGGATTCACAAATAATTTATGGAACTCTTTACATGCGCGGAAGGATCTCCTCCATAGCATATATCTATTTACTCAACTTAGGTTGGCAAAGAGTGTAGTGTCCAAGTTTTCATTCTTGTCATCCGCGATTTCATTGGTTGTTCCGGTTTCACACTTCATTCACGGTAAAAACCGCGGATATTTAGCATTGAGGATATTTTATGTAAAGCGATAATTGTATTTTTTACCCTCTAATGCATTCTGTTGCCGTTTGGCAACAAGTGACATAATCCACTTTATTCTATTAAAGTCGAGCTTCCTTTCGACAAATTTTTTTTTCATCTATTACATTCCATTTTGAAGTTTTAGTTGTAATCCTCATAGATGACAGTAGTAAAAGTGAATTCAAAATTAAAGAGTGGGATTATTAAATGTTGTGAAATTACGTTTTTGGCAGCATTCAAAGTATAATAATATTAGTACAAACTACAAATAAATTGTTTTTAAAAATTAACTATAGTTCAAAAGGGTTATTTTGAAATATATTTAGTAGTTTTCTAGTCATTATTATCAAAATTGGAATTTTGAAGTTGGTTTTTGTCAAATGGAAATTTTTTTAAAAATTGAAATTAATTAAATTTTAATGCAGTTACATTTTTTTCAGCATTCTTTCCGTAATGTATGAGTATTAAAGATACATGTATATTTTTTGGGGATGAAAATAAATTTTCATCCATTAGAGGGTTAAACTAACCATCAACGTAAAAAGAACAATAAGATAACAAAGATGACGAAACGCATAATAAGAGAAATTAAAATCATCAGAAATCGCTGAGAAAACATGTAGTTAAAACTTATCGATCAATTACAATATTTTGTTTAATATTAAGTTGAAATAATTCGATGAATAGATTTTCTAACCACTCAAAACCGCTCAAGATGTGAAACATGCCCGTTCACAATAATGAATAACAAAAAACATTTTTCACTCTTTTATCTAAATTCTGCGCAAAGCACTTAGGAAGCATTGCAAGGAAATAAATGTCAAATTCCGATTTTAAAACTTGCGTTTTACAAGACGTCACAATTCCCAAGTCTGCGCGATATTCAAAAAGAAGAAAATTTTTAAGAAAGAATGTTTCTTACCATAAAACTCCCCTCCTCTACTCTAATCACATTAGCTTCGTGGTTTTATATTTCCTCGCTGGTTTGACATGAGCGTAACTAACATTTGAACGGGGCAGAGCGTTGTTTATTGTTTGTGGGGGGCTGTGGGGAGCCTACAGTAAAACACACCTTAAGGGGGAATGGGCGCGCAGGACCGGGGTTCTCCAAACTCAAGTGCCTCAATGTTAATCCAATGGGGAAAAAACTATTTTCTTTGCCACATTTCTCCGGCTGTATTTTTACAAGCGGATTTTTTTTTATGTGATAAATGTAGCTGACTTACAGGTCTCTATCTTCCCACTTTTTGAAATTGCTTCGAATATTTTGTGTAAAAATAATTGATTGAATATTAAAAAAAATATTCGTACTAATTTCAAAAAGTGGGAAGATAGAGACCTGTAAGTCAGCTACATTTATCACATAAAAAAATCCGCTTGTAAAAATATTCAATACAGCCGGAGAAATGTGGCAAAGAAAATAATTTTTTCCCATTGGATTAACATTGAGGCACTTGAGTTTGGAGACCCACGGTCCTGCGCGCCCATTCCCCCTTAAGTGTGCAGCATTGAAATGCTCGACGCGGAGGAAACCGGCGTAAACAACGCTGTCGGCAAGCAAAGGCGCCGAAATTTTGAGGCTCTGATTGGTCGCCCCTTTGCGATACGTCCGCCCTGATATTCGTGCGCCCTGTTGCGTCAAAATCGAAGGAAAAATAATTAGGTTTGGTTTGGTTTGGATTATCGTCGCACTAGAGCTACACGAGGGCTATTGGCGACGGGCGTCGTATTTTAGAACCGCAGTCAGGCGACGAGCCAACACCTGACTAGGCACCCAACGCAACCGTTAAGGGCGACATCGTGCGCAGCGTTAGGACTTTGAAGGATATTTAACGTGCACTCTCTTACACGGGGTATTATTCGTCAGACATTTTATGCTGCACGGGCCGTTTATAGGTCAGCAGATATTTTGGCGATGCCCGGACCCGAACCTGGGACCTTCCGAATGCTAAGCGAGTGCGTAACCGACTGGGCTCCCCAGCCCGACAAATAAATAATATTACACTCTTACTGAAGCAAAAACTAACAGAAATATGTCTTGAAATAACGAATAAATTGGTTTATTGAATGTGAAATACCTTTTTTTATTCGATTCTTGCACTCGAAAATGAGAACTATTTACCCTTCTTTTCGTAGAACGTTTTTTTTTCTGCAAACTATGTGTTTTACTGTAGTGGTTAGTGTCTTGGTCTGGGAATCGAAAGGTCCCGCGATAGAGTCACGATACCACTGAAGACTTACCGAGTATATGCGGAGTACGTGCTCGTTAAATCTGTGGGTCCGAACAGCCTGTGAGTGGTCATTGCGCAGTTTCCCCTGGGTCCCTGGAGACTATTTACCTCCCCTTCAAGGACCTGTCTAAATAATGGGGGTGGCGATAGATGGCAGCATCTGACACTTGTGTGTTGTGGCAGTCTTACTTGGACGAAGGTTTATTAGTGGGTCTCTGACCAAACACACACATCTGAATTTATATGTCTACCAACAAACAAACAAAACCTGGAATAGAACTCCAGTTACACTGAATCGATCAAAAAACACAAAATTGATATCGACGTTACTATTACTTAAACAGCTTCCATCAATTTCGATTATTTTAGAACTGACAAAATACACACAAAAAAAAAACTTTTAGTTGGATATCAGTCAAATAATCGAGTTGCATAGAGCTACGATATTTCTAATCGTCAAATTAACTGCTGAAGCAAATTATCGTTTGCTTTTCTCCATAGCTACACATTCAGTAGCTAAACGATTTGGTATAGTGCGTCCAACTCTATATCAACTGGGCTGCCAAGCCGCTTCCCAAGTTTCAGTTGGTTGGTTGGTATACATATATTTTCAGGCTTATGTGCTTGGTCAGAGACCCGCTTATAAACCTTCGTTAAGTAAGGCAGTCGCAACACACACTCACACATACGTGACAGATGCTGCCGTCTATCGCGCACCACCTCCACAATTTAGACATATCTCTGAAGAGGAGGGAAATAGTCTCCAGGGACTTGTACCCGTGGGAAACTGCGCAATGACCGACAACAGGACTTAAGGACCCAACAGATTTAACGAGCACGTACTCAGCATATACTCGGTGGGTTTTCAGCTACCAGGACTCGATTGCGGGACCTTCCGATCCGTAGATCGAGACTCTGACAACAGGCCTTAAGTTTCAGTTACAGCTTTGTCAATCTATCATCAAATCTCAAGACGAGTTGAGTTGTACCGGTGCTTCTCCTGTGAGAATACGTAAATGGAAGAAACTCAGGGGCTTTTGAAAGCAATGATTCCTAGAGTGCGCCATAACATGTTCTTTAAGACTCGGTGTAAGTCCAGAAATGGATCTGTACCGTCGCCATTAAATTCCTCCAAAGCAACTTATGTCTTCTTCTTGAGAAACTGTTTCAAACGATTTTTCTCCTCTGTTCTACAGAAGATTTCTTTAAGGAAGTCGTGGCTAAATTGTAAATGCTGTCGAGGGTTTCGTATGTCAAAGTTTTTCAGGCTTTAAACTTTAAGTTGAATTAGCAGGGTTTTATGTTTATTAAATGGGTATCGTGAGTGGCAATGGTTTCAGCTGTATTGTTTTCATTTTTTGATTATTCTCGAAAATTCTATTTTGATTTACTTTGCTAGTTTATGTTAGTCTACTTTTCATGAAATGGCGTTTTTATTAAAATAAAAAAAATGCACAATGTATCACAATAATGATAAACAATGCAAATAATTAAGTATACGGTTTTTCTTCCGAAGCAACTTATGTCTTCTTCTTGAGAAACTGTTTCAAACGATTTTTTCTCTCCACTAGAACAGAAGATTTCTTTAAGGAAGTCGTGGCTCTATTGTAAATGCTGTCGAGGGTTTCGCTTGTCAAAAGTTTTTCAGGCTTTAAACTTTTAGTTGAATTAGCAGGGTTCTATGTTTATTAAATGGGCATCGTGAGTGGCAATGGTTTCAGCTGTATTGTTTTCCTGTTTGATTATTCTGGAATTATTATTTTTTGATTTGTGATTTACTTTGTTAGTTTGTGTTAGTCTACTTTTCATGAAATGACGTTTTTACTAAAATAGAAAACACACAGTGCATCACATTCACATTATGATAAACAATGGAAATAATTAAGTATACGGTTTTTCTTCCGAAGCAATTTATGTCTTCTTGAAAAACTGTTTCAAACGATTTTTCCCCCTCTAGAACTATAGATAACTTTAAGGAAGTCGCGGCTAAATTGTAAATGCTGTCGAGTGTTTCGTATGTCATAGTTTTTCAGGCTTTAAACTTTAAGTTGAATTACCAGGGTTTTATGTTTATTAAATGGGCATCGTGAGTGGCAATGGTTTCAGCTGTATTGTTTTCATATATTTGATTATTCTGGAATTTTGATTTGTTGATTTACTTTGTTTGTTTATGTTAGTCTACTTTTCATGAAATGACGTTTTTACTAAAATAGAAAATACACATATATATCACATCAATGATAATCAATGAAAAAAAAGTTTACAGTTTTCTTCCAAAACAACTTACGTCTTCTTGAGAAACTGTTTCAAAAGATTCTTTTCTCCTCCATGACTGAATATTTCGGTAAGAAGTCGTGGCAAATGCATTGAATTGTAAATGCCGTCGAGGGTTTCGAATGTCAAGAGTTTTCGAGAGATGTCGAAAGTTTTTCAGAATTTAAACTTAATACGTAAGTTGAATTACAAAAGGATTTATGTTTATTAAATGGACATGTTTAACGTCGTGAGTGGCAACGATTACAGCTGCATTGCTTTCATTTTAGGTCTTTTTAAAGTTACATTTATTTTGAACAATACAATTTTTTTTTCTTACTGAAACGAATGTTAAGTACTAACTTTTCTTTCAGCAGAATTAAAGCTTTTTTTTCTGTTCGTGAATCACGTTAAATTGCTGTAGAATTCATACACTCTTAAAACAAACGAGCAATTTTAACTCAGTCCGAGTTAATTTTCACTTCTCGTGTCTAGAAAATGCACTTCCCCACAGGAGTGGATCCTTTGTATGTTAAACCTGCGACAGGATCACTCCAAACGAGTGATTTGTACTCAGTCTGAGTTAATATTCACTCCTTTCCAGAGTAGAAAATGCACTTCTCCTACTGGAGTGGATTTCACTCTTTGTTTTAAGAGTGTAGTTTCCGTCAACGTTAACACTCTTTGGAAATAGTTTGCATACTTAAAATCTAATCACCTTAAAACCGACAAAAGTTTAATAAATCGAAAGAATACAAACAAGTTTCGATAACAGAACACAGCTGAAGAAAAAACCGTCCATTTTGAGAGTGAAATCGAAACAAACAATGAAAACACAGGAAGTTCAAAAATGAAAACAGGCGTTTCATGCAATCTGAAACAACCCCGCTGTAGTAGGCGCAGGTAAAAAAATAATAGATAAGATAAAACAGAATTTATGAAAAAAAAACATAAGTTTCCAAGTAATCTGGATAACTGACGATATTAAAATCTAGTTTCTATTTAGAAAAAGTTTAAATGTACATTACCTCGGTTTATAATACGTTAGAGAATCTATAATACAGATAACGCAAGACTGCAAAAAAGTTTTCGAAAATATAATTAGGTTTTGTATATTTATTGTTAAACGGTATCAAGGAAACAAGAAGTATCAAGAACGCATTCAATTTATCGTTAAACGTTTTCCAATATTTGCTAATTTGAGGGATTTTCTTACAAATTCGTCTGGAAGATAGTTTCATCTTTCATTTTAGTATCGAATTGTGTTTTACAGTCTAACTAGTTTCCAAACTGTTTCTCGCAAGACTATGTACAGTAGAAATCCAATTAACCGGCGAGCTCCATTATCCGAAACTTTTCTGAATATCCGATGGACAGAAAAAATTCCACCAGGTCTACCCGTTACTATTCGTCTTTATTTGATGTCATACTTAGGTTAGGTTGGGTTTGAATAATCGTCGCACTAGAGCCACACGAGGGCTATTGGCGACGGGCGTCGTATTTGAGAACCACAGTCAAGTGACGAGCCGACTCCTGAATAGGCACCCAACGCAACCGTTAAGAGCGATATCGTACGCAGCGTTGGGACTTTGGAGAATATTTAACGAGCACCCCCACTACAAGGGATATTATTCGTCGGACATTTTTGGGCTGCACGGGCCGTTTATAGGTCGGCAGTTAATTTGGCGATGCCCGGACCCAAACCAGGGATCTTTCCCTTGCTGGGCGAGTGCCTAACCGACTGGGCTCCCCAGCCCCCGATGTAACTTAGTAATTTTTTCATCAGACCAAAAAAACTGACGTTTTTTTGTGTTGTTTTAAAACAACTTGCTAGATTTGTTTGAATTATTGTTGCCGGAAGTCGTAATATAGAGCTACAGTCAAGTAACGAGCCGACCCCTGAATAACACTACTTGTACACTCTTAAAACAAACGAGCGATTTTAACTCAGTCTCAGTTAATGTTCACTCATTCCAGTGTCGAAAATGCACGTCCCCTATAGAAGTGGATTTTCCTTTGTTTAGTCAAACCTACGACGGGATCACTCTAAACGAGTGATTATAACTCCGTCTGAGTTAATTTTTACTCCTTTCCAGTGTCGAAAAAGCACTTTTCCTATAGAAGTGGATTTCACTCTTTTGTTTTAAGAGTGTAATAACTGGGGGAAATATGTATTTTATATTGAAAGTCAACAATAGTTATTTGGTATCGTAATTATAATGCCCATCGTCAATAGCCCCCGTGAAGCTCTGTGGTGCGACGGTAATTCAAACTAACCCTAACCGAGTGTCAGGGGCGCCGACTTATAATAAATATTGGGGGGGGGGGGCCCATGCGGGGGTCTTGTCCTCGGGAAATTTTCAAAATTTTCGATGAAACATAGTAAGTTTTTAAGCATTTCAGAGTCATATGCTGAACATTCGTTAGAACCCCGAAAGCTCGAGTCTCGACACTCCGGGAAACTCGAAAAGCTTGAAAACGAAACAAAACAAAAACACCGACGTTATTTTCCTAAGAAGCTAATTTAATTTACAGTAATAATTATGCGTATGAACTATAACTGTACGTACAACCCTTCACTCCTGATGTAAACTCGACATTTAGGAAACTCGACGCCCTTCAAGTCTCGAGTTTCCGGGGTTCCACTCCACTGTATATTGCATCATATTAATAAGTGAAATAGCTAAGCTTACCTTGAATAAGGCACAGGGTTCATTAAACAAAAACAATATATCAAAGTTAAATGGTAATACAGTGTGCCCAATACTTTCAGTCAGAAAGTATGTAAATAGCATGTTTTAGTTTGGTTATTCTTACACCTTAAAAATATCTATTAATAATTAATTGAAAATAACTAATAAAGAAAAATAATATACTTCCAAACGCGCCTTTTTGGTAACAAATTTACACTTCTAATAAAAAAAGACTCCTGGGACCGGCAGGCGCCGAACAAAAAGAGAAAAAATGCAGAGTAGAAGAAACGAATAAAAAATGAGATTACGTGATATTGATATTAGGACACACTGAACGAAACTATCCCAATTTTGTGATTTTACAATGCATAATATAACTAATAATTTTCTTAAATTATTGAAGGGGCTCTGCCCCCCCAAACGAATTTTTGAGGGGGCTCGGGCCCCCTCAGGCCCTATGGAGTCGGCGCCTCTGCCGAGTGTATTAGTTATTTTAAGCTTCTTTTCAAGCACTGAAATTAAGCCTGACAAAACCAATTTCACCCTCAGTGCTAAACCTCTTTCTCTCAGCAGACCTTACTTAGTATTTTTCGGGCAATCTCAGCTTTGTTTTTCGTGTCACGACCAAATACACAAAGGACCCTTCATTAGCGACATGCCTAAGGTCCTATGGACAAGCGCCATTGAGTAAAGAGGCAGGTAGAGATGTTTGGCGCGAAACAAAATGAAGCCGCCAAGATAGCCGCCAAGCCAACCCTAAGTAAGCCACAAAAAAAAAAAAAAAAAACCCGCTTACTTAAAGTTAAAAGTGTTTTCATTCGTTAAATTACGATGACTTTATCGGTGAATTTTAAAACGTTTTTAAATTTTGAATTTTTAAGGTAATATAAGTAGCGGGATTCTGTACTTTATAAAGAACGGTAACAGCAACATAAGCTTATTATTCTATAATGGATTAAATGATAGATGAATTGAACTGACCTATATGAAAAAGGCAAATTGTTTGCTGCTTGCTGGAGTAGCTTATTTTTTAATTCTTACTGATTATTTTTACTTAAATATGTATTCTTTAATTTGAGCTTCTTATCAATGGTATTTTTTAAATTAATATTAATCATTGCTATATCCAAGATGTGTAATTAAATGAAAAATTACTGGGTAATCTTCACATCTTATGTAACTCAAATGAAAGAAAAAAGTTAATTTGACTATTACATTATTTTTTCACCTCTATACCCGTGCGACTAACAGCTAGTATATTATTTCAATGTAATAAGCATAATTTATTCTTTAAAAAGTGTTGATTAAAAATCAAAAAATGACTTTTTGAAAAGTTGTAGGCTGTAGCACGTGGTCTTTATTTTTTTTATATAAGAGGGTAGTCCCGTGTAGAGGGAGTGCATGTTAAATATCCTTCAAAGTCCTAGCGCTGCGTAAGATGTCGCCCTTGGGTGCGTTGGGTGCCTATTCACGTTGGGTGCCTATTCAGGTGTCGGCTCGTCACTTCACTGTGGTGCTAAAATACGAAGACCGTCGCCAATAGCCCTCGTGTAGCTATAGCATGATGATGATTCAAGCTAAACTAAACTAGAGGGTAGAAATTTTCAGTCAAGGTAATTAACAAGAAGTTCCAGAAGAACTATAATAGAATTAATTTCCTGTTACTTAAATACTTGCTGAAATTTTTATCGGGAAAACAAGTAGGTTTGTATCAGTAAATGTCATCAACAACCGTTTCTGCAAAAGTTTTATACACATTAATTTATAGCATGAACGGTTTTTTTACTAATCTTTTTATTCCCTTAAAAGAGTTAATTAAAAATCAAAATAGTTATTTTTATAACAACGTGCAAAAAAGTTCACTTTTTTATATCATATTCATTCATAAATCGTTGCGAAAATGACACTTTACGTGCTTGCGTCACAGACAGTGAGCGAAAGTTTAACTTTCGGCACAGTTTGGTAAAGTAAATAAGAGTATCTGATTGGTAGAAAAGCAAAATGATGTCATGAATATATCCATGGAAACTAAATGGTCACGAAACTCAGTTAATTCTATTGGTTCATTACTTTTGCATTTTCTAATCTCCATGGAAACTAAAAGTATTACAAAAATTATTAAAGGAAATGAAATAAGATAAAAGTAAGAACCCAAATTTCACTCCAAACAATACTTTTCTGGAATAAGATTCGACCAAACTTGATTAGCTGCTTTGTTAATTTAATCTGGAAGTTGGTCGAACATCATTTCAAATTCATTTTCACCTATGTTCGGTAGCACTAATTAATCTAAATACTATTACTAATACTATTACTATTATTTTTGAATTAAAATACTATTTTGATTCAAAAAAGAAAAGTATTTTGCAACTTTTCTTTCACTACTTTGCATTTTCGAATATCTCCATGGAAACTAAAGGATGTCATGAAAATCACTCATTGGTAGAAATACTTTTTTGCACGTCATTATAAAAAATATTGTAAGCAAGCACGTTCCGAATAATACTTTATTAAGCTCGTGTCATAATTTCACTCGCTCGTACCTCGCTCGTGAAATAAAAGCCACTCGCTTAATAAAGTATCATTTTCGGAACTAGTTGCTTAATAGTTATTTAAGCAACTAGTTCCGAAAATGATACTTTATTAAGCGAGTGGCTTTTTATTTCACGAGCGAGGTACGAGCGAGTGAAATTATGACACGAGCTTAATAAAGTATTATTTGGAACGTGCTTGCTTACAATATTTTTTATAATGGCGTGCAAAAAAGTATTTCTACCAATGAGTGATTTTCATAACATCCTTTAGTTTCCATGGAGATATTCGAAAATGCAAAGTAGTGAAAGAAAAGTTGTAAAATACTTTTCTATTTTGAATCAAAATAGTATTTAGATTAATTAGTGCTACCGAACATAGGTGAAAATGAATTTGAAATGATGTTCGATCAACTTCCAGATTAAATTAACAAAGCAGCTAAGGAAGTTTGGTCGAATCTTCTTCCAGAAAAGTATTGTTTGGAGTGAAATTTGTGTTCTTACTTTTATCTTATTTCATTTCCTTTAATAATTTTTGTAATACTTTTAGTTTCCATGGAGATTAGAAAATGCAAAAGTAATGAACCAATAGAATTAACTGAGTTTCGTGACCATTTAGTTTCCATGGAGATATTCATGACATCATTTTGCTTTTCTACCAATCAGAAACTCTTATTTACTTTACCACACTAGTGCCGAAAGCCAACTTTTCGAAGACTGTCTGTGACGCAAGCACGTAAAGTGTCATTTTCGCAAGGATTTATGAATGAATATGATATAAAAAAAGTGAACTTTTTTGCACGTTGTTATAAAAAAGTACTTTTTTTCACTGTTTCAAAAAGTCAAGCTTTGTGCACGCGTCTGATATTGAAATTATAATGTAAAAGTCGGCTTTTTTTCACGCAATTATAAAAAATGACTTTTTGCCCATTTGCATGCTTTAGCAGCACGAAATTTAAATTGACACAAAATAGCCATCACGAAAGAAATTACCATCGCAGGTTTTAAATAAGGGATTGCAATATCACCAAGTCTATGTGGCAAGCCCATACAGCTCCATTTCAGAATAGCGCCAAATACTTCGCCAAATTTTTGTTTGGGCTTACTACAAGACGATCAATGGCTTCAATAGGCAAACCAGTTTTTGTATTGCTTTTCGACCCGACATCATTTCCATATTCCTCTTACCTTCTATGGTAAATGCCCCTCTTTATCATGGGCAAGCGAATTAGGCGAGACACAAAAGCGTGAGCCTTGGCGATTACCAAGAATTGAGCGGAGTCGCCCATGAAAATTGCTTTGGGAAATGGTGATATAGCCGACTGATGGCGAGGTTGATTAAGATTTTTTTTGCGTGCGTAATAGCTTATTATTAAGATATTTTGTAGTGTAGAAGTGTTTTGTACAATAAACGAGTTTGTTTGGAATACTACTTTGATAACTGTTGGTCGTATTTTTCGTTTTCCATTTTAAACTCTCTTACATTCTTATTCATTTAATCTTAATCTTTATCTTCATTTTTATTCATGTAAATTTATTGAAATAAATATTTTTGGATATAAATTAGGATTTCAGTTGTATAATTATTGTCATGTATAATTGTACAATCTAAATGTTAAAAAAATATATTGCTTTGATACACATATTTGTTATTATTCGATTAAACTACATTTTCTTTACATTGATGTAAGAATATATTGCATAATTAGTAGCCTGAAAAGAATTGACATCAAGAATACTTCAAAATATTTAGTTTAATGCAAGTCCTTCTAAAATGTAATTAAAAAAATAATATTTAAAAAATAATTTAAAAATAAAAATTGTGCAAAAAAAGAAAAGAAAAAAATGGTCTAAGATTATTTTAAGAATAAGTTAAATTAAAAAATTATTTAAATATCATTGCTCATTTTGTGTCCATGTCGCTTAAAAGTTATTCCAAATTAAGAACTATATTTTAAAGAAATTTTATATTTTGAAGAAATTTTTTTAAAGAATCCTACAAACTTATTCCTATCCCATCGGCAATTTATAAAGGGACTTGAATTGTCTAAATTGAATGAGCCGAATTGAATCTGGAAGTTGGCTTTTTTCGTCAAGAGTATACTAAAGGAGAAACGACATGTACAGAAATCGAAACCACCTTCTCGCTTCGTAGGTGCGCATGCCATATGTTAACCTTTTTAAAGACCCGAGCAAAATTCTTTCTCGCATATTCTTATATATAATCTAAACATACTTTCCATGCAAATATATGCCAAAAAGTATGTTTTGCAAAGAATTGTTTTATTGTTACTTAGGGACACTTCTTAAGGTAGGCGAATACCCAAAATTTCCCAAAATTCTAAAATCTTTACTATTGCTTTAATCTTTTCAAAATTTGGCATAGTGATTTCAAATATAATGAATAATACTATTTAGGCATTTGTTTTTATTTAAGTATAATTTATTTATTTTAAACTGCGTTTTTCTACTAAAAAAAGAGGTTTACGCCAACAAGTCTACCCCATGGAATTTTCATCCTATGAACATTTATTATGTGTTAAATTCTTCGTTTTGAACTGATACATGCAATGACTCTCTAGAGTTACATACAAATTACAAGAAAAAAAGTTATTAAGAAAAATTTTATAAATTAGCCAAAAAAAAAAAGGATTTTTTTCGATTAACTTACACTTGGACATTTTTTAAAAAAAAAACTTGTATACTTACACCAGATGTTAGAGGTTCATGGCACAGATATATATTGAAATAGCATCTGTAAAAAATGTCAGGTAAATTAATGTAAAAATTTTTTTACTAGAAGTGTTGGCGCAAACCCCTTTTTTTAGGTGAAAAACACCGTTTAAAATAAATCAATTATATTTAAATAAAAAAAAAATTGCCTAAAAAGCATTGTTCATTATATTTGAAATCACTATGCTAAATTGGGAAAAGATTAAAGTAATAGTAAAAATTTTAGAATTTTGGGTATTCGCCTACCTTAATTTTTGTGTGTGCTGTAAATGCAACAAAAAAGGCCGTATCACTTATTTGTAGTTAACAGATTATTTTAACACTCCAATGAAAACTATACTTATAAAGCATATTACTTTAATGAGAAGGAAATAATTACCATCTTGTGTAAGATCTGATCTTGTACTACAGCCTTCAACTATGCAAATAATCATTTTTTATTTTTAATGAATAAAACGATTCATTTCAGCATGAACCATTCGTTAAGGAAACGGTTGGTTGGTAAACATATTTTCAGGCATGTGTGCCCAGTCAGAGACCCGCCAGTAGGCCTTCACCAAGCAAGACAGAAACAATACACACACACAAACGTGACAGATGCTGCCATCCATCGCGCGCCACCTCCACAATTTAGACATGTCCCTGAATGAGAGGAGAATAGTCTCCAGGGACCTGTACCAGTGAGAAACTGCTCGATGTCCGCTTACAGGACTTTCGGACCCAACAGATTTAACGAGCATGTACTTCGCACATACTGTGGAGAAACACAAACATCCATGCCTTACCGGGATTAGAACCCGAGCCCAGAAGCTTCAAGGGATAGCTCGTTACCCGTTGAGCTGCCGATTCATCGAAGAAACTGTTTGTTTGAGTTGCTTGGCGGCTTTCTGCCGGCTTCGCTTCGTTTCTCGCCAAGTATCTCCATCTTCTTCATTGAACTCTTTGAATCCTACGCCAATTCTAAGGCCTTGGCAATTTCTCATGGTCCTTTCACACATGGTTCAGGACTGCTATCAATCGCGCGGGATGCTGAAAGAAGGCACAACAAAAGATCTGGTTTTATGGATCCGTTGGCAATTATCGCGGTTACAGAGGTGTCATAAAAGGCTAAGGTTCACTCAGCTGTCTTTTGAAAGGTTGTGGAGTTTTATAGAGAATGGTAATTCTTGGCTTTTGTAACTCTTTTTTGTTTTAACCTCATAGGCGTTAGACCGGATTTTTCCTTATGCTAAAGCTTCAAACTTTTTAGAAAAATAAATATGAATTTTAAAACGTTAAAATTTTTTTCATAGAGAGATTATATTTTCGAAAATAAACCTGATTCTCACTTTCTGAAAAAAGTGCAAGATTTAAAATGAAAATGTATTATTTTTTAAAAAATGCATTTTCGCCTATTTCCAAGCGATTTGGAAAGTTATAGAAATGTGTTTGCGTGAGCCAATTTATGACGCCTGTGCATGAAAACGAAGCAAATTTATGATTCCATTTTTGTCTTTAAATTTTAGTTAAAAAAAATAAAGATTATCCCCCTGCTTTTTTACCATTTTATTCTGGTGGGTAGGTATGTTTGAACTATCGTCGCACTAGAGATACACGAGGGCTGTTGGCGACGGTTGTCATAATTTAGAACAACAGTCAGGTGCGAGCCGTTACCTGAACAGGCACCCAACGCAACCGTTAAGGGCGACATCGTACGCAGTGTTAGGACTTTGAAGGATATTTAACTTGCACTCCCTTACACGGGGTATTATTCGCCGGACATTTTTGGTTGCACGGGCCGCTTATAGGTCGGCAGATATTTTGGCGATGCCCGGACCCAAAAATGGAACCTTCAGCATGCTAGGCGAGTGCCTAACCGACTAGGCTACCCGGCCCTATTTCATTATGGATGCATAAAGCGCCGATTTCACTACTATTGAATTTTAGAATAAGAAATAAAAAGTTGAGATTGAAAAGACTCAGAAAAGTTATTTTATACATATATTTTTTTAACTCCTGATTTTTGGTTCCGAATCTTATAGCTTCTATACAAGAATAGCAATTTGTTCTTTTATCTTGGCAGATGCCCCAAACGGGGCCACCTTTTTTATTTGTCTTATTAGACCTGGGATAGCTATTAATCTACGGTTATTTGTGTTTTTTTGAAGAGCTCTTTTTAAAAAAAATATTTTTGTTTGGCTTTGTTACCTAATTTTTTTTCAAAGCTTAAAGATCTTTTAAGATTACATTAGAAAAATTCCTTGGATCCTGAGATTACTCTAACGAACAATTATTGATTCTGAGATTTTTTTCGCACTTTTTTGGTGCAGTCTTAAGGACTGTAAAATAAAAGCTATTAGAACCTTCATTCTTCTGTTTAATTTTTTTAATTCGTTTGAAATTTGTTTGTTGATTTTGCGACTTAGTATTGTGAACCTTTGATTTGTTATTGAAAACAAGAAGTCTAAAAGATCTCTTGTGTCCGCGAAACGGAAAAGTATCGATAAATGTAATCGATAATTTGGTACTGTACTTTAACTATTAAGTATGTATGTATGTTTTTTATTCTTTGCATAATTGTCTAATACTGTATTTTTTACTTTTTAAACGTGTTTCAAGCTGTTTCTTATTAAGTAGGTTCAAAAAACGGTAAAAGAAATAGTTTTTTTTTTTTAAATTATCTCTGTATAATATAAAATTGTAGTTGTCGGACGCCTGAAAGCTACGTGACTTACGCGGCTTTAGCCAATCAGAAACGCTGAAAGTTAGTGTGGCGGTGTGCTTGTTTTGTGCCGGGGCTGCTTCAGGTTGCGTCCCGTGGCTTTGGTAGAGATAGCGATAGTCTAGCGCTGCTTAGCGCTAGAGTTACGTGATGCCCTGGAGCAGTCCAACAGAAACTAGCCAGATTGTATAGATGAGCATTCCTGCATTGGCAGTATCCTCATATTAGTCTTGCATGTATGTTTGCGGAGCAAACAAATAGGAATTGCGTAGCCATTCCCGGGGGTTGGCGAGCAGTAGCGAGCAGGGGGCTTTGCCCCCTAGTGAGAAAAAAAAAAGATAAAATATATTTTATTTTTTTATTTCTCAGCATAGATGCCACAATATTATACTTCCACTTGTCTAACATATCCCAACATATTCTAATACTAGGAAAAAAGATAAAATGAATCTTTTGTCCCTAGAATTTATGTCAGACTTCTACTATTTGGCGACAATGCCCCCTCTCCACCGAAGTATAAAGTGCAATTGTTGAAGAGGAGTTAACGCCCCTCGAGGACCGAACTAATGCCCCCCGAAATCGCCCTCGGAGCTGCAAATCCTCCCCCAAAAGTCATTTCCCGGTGTCGCAATCTCGCCTAATCCAGATGACCGTACCCGTCACTGTCCCGCGAAAACAAATATCCGGGAGGTAAGAAGAAGACGAGAATGCTACCGAGCGAAGAGAAATAGGGAAATAGGTTTGCCATGGGACGCTATCGATTGCCTTGTAGTAGGCCTAAGCTATTGTTCTTGGCGAAGTATTTGGCGCTATTCTTAAGAGGGTAGGTTTGAATTGGTCGTCACACGAGAGATATTGGTGATGAGTGGCATAATTTAGAACCATAGTCAAGTGACGAGCCGATGTCTGAGTAGGTAACCAAAGCAAGGGCGACATTTAAGTAGAGATGGGACTTTGGAGCATATTTAACACCGCTTTTCCTTTATACGGGGTATTATTCGTAGGACATTTTTGGCTGTACGGGACTTTTATTGGTCGGCAGTTATTTTGGCGATGCCTGGACCCGAACCTGGGACCTTCCCAATGCAAGGTGCCAATGCCTTTCGCGAACTATTTAAACTAATAAAAACTATAACTACAATTGATTTTCTTACCGGTGAAGGGAATTACTACCATCTTACGTAAATGCAGAGTGTAATTTAGCAGAGCTGGGGGTCTGTGTTCAATTCCCGGGTAAGGCGTGGTTGTAAATTGTACCTATCCCAAGTTTTGTAATTGTGTGAAAACCTTGTTAAGAGCGCAAACAGTAATTTTTTATTTTTAATCTAACGCCTTTTAAAGAATAAAACGATGCATTTTACATTGAACCGTTTGTTTTGGCTTACTTGGCGACTTTTTTAGACGGCTTCACTTCGTTTCTCGCCAAGCATCCCCAACTTCTTCTTAACTCTTATTGGGCGCCGCGGCCTAAATGGGACTTTTACGCCTCCGTAATTTGAAGCTCGATGATCGGCTTCTTGAATGGATGGTATTGGGACAGGGAGAAAAGGAACAATTCCATGTTGGACAACTTCGACAAATGACAGTCTCGTATCGCTTTGCAGTTTTGTGTTTTTTTTAGTATTGTTAATGGATATATTGTTCGCGTTAAAATAAGTTAAGGAATTAAGTATTTGAAAAGTCAAACTATATTTATCTATAGCAATAAAAATGAAATATTATGTTTATGTGTTTATCTTACAGACTCTTAAACTAGACATACGTTTGACACCAAATGCATACGTAGTTCATACTAAAGTATTGAATTTTTCTTTCAGAAGCTCAAAGTGTTCTGTTTTCGGAAACCTAATTTGAAAAGCTACACCAATTCGCTCGAAACCAATATTTTTTTTCTTCTTTTGTGTTGCCATCAGCTGAAGTTATTTAAAAACAAATATTTACAAAAATAATTAAAATTAAAAACGTTTTGTCTATTCATTCTGTTGCCAATACTTTCTGAAACTAAATTCATTATTTGGTAAATAATTGGTATGTTTCACGTGACGTTTTCCCCTCCAGCTTTAAATCCATGATTTCATTGATGGTTTAGTTAGCTAATGGATTCTGTTGACGGCGCATATACGTATTTAACCTCTTGCGACCTGGCGTCCCAATTTGGGAATTTTTTTTAAAAACCTCTTCACAAATAATTAGCACGTTAATTAGTTCCGAAATTGACGTGGTCCAATAGAAGAAGATCCAAATATCAGTTTTCGGCCTTTGATTACAGATATCAGTCATTTATTTTCTATAAAAAATGAAGTTGAACGAGGGTCAATACGGTATTAGAGTTCTTAAATAATTAATGTAATCTTTTTCTAACCGTTGAAAGAAGTCATAAGGTGTCTTAGATCGCATGACTAAGATATCGTACAACTTATATCGATAGCCTTAAATCGTGTAAATGCATATCGATACATAAAATAACAATTTACGGTCTATGTAACTATTCTACCCTACGTCTCAAGAACTCAATCTTGATAGCTTTTGAAATAAATTGAACCGAGATTGAAAAGAATGGCCAATTTCGTAGCAAAGTGTAGGCAATTTCAGCAGTCAGTATGGTTTTCTAGCAGTAAGCAAAATAATATTTGGACCATTTTTGTTCTACAATAATCAGTCCTTCCTTATACGTTTGAAATAGTGAGTGCTTGCAACAATGGTCCAAGTAATTTGGCAACTTAATGTAGTTTACCTGACTGTGGTACTGTGGATATGTGTTTTCGATTTCATTTTATCTGAGTGCAATTTGTTTAAATATTTATTAAAACTAGATTATCCTCTTTAGACACGAGCAAAATTCTAAAGGTATAATCTTAATCTGAACTTACTTTTCATATAAATATATGATAAAAAGTATGTTTTGCAAAGATTTTTTTAAAAAAAAATTATGTTTATAGTTACTTAGGGACACTTCTTAAACTCTAAAAATCGGCATTTTTGTGCTAGAAATGCAAAGAAAGGCCGTATCACTTATTTGTAAAGAACATATTCTTTTACAATTATTTTTAATTCGAAATGCTTTTATTCTAACTACTAAAATAACTTTTCAAAAAGTTTGAAAAAAATTAAATTTTTTTTTAAGAACTTTGATATCTTATTAACCCTCGTTCAACTTCATTTTGTATAGAAATAAATGACTGGTACCGGTAATCAAAGGCTGAAAGCTGATATTTGGATCTTCTTCTATAGGACCAGGACAATTTCGGAACTAATTAACGTGTTAATTGTTTGTGGGGAGGTTTTAAAAAGTATCAACAAACGGGAACCTCAGTTCGCAAGAAGTTAAATAACAAGACATTCAGACATCTGATTAAGTAAAATTCTACATTTATAAACCGCAGTAAATCAACTTTCTTTCTTATTAATGTAAACTGTAAAAAAAACATAACGTTTTGATATATATCGCAAACAGCTCTGGCTTTTGCAAATTCATATAATTTTTTTTGGATTTCCAGTTCTTTTTTTCCAAAAACACAAAATATATCACAAAAAACATCAATACATCCAAAACATACAAAAACTTTGGACATTTCACATCAATGCATCTTTGTAGAAAAATTAACTATTGTAATGACGCGCGGAACACATTTATGAAGTTGTTTATCAAAAAGAAATGAACTTTGGTGGATCGAACCCTAGAAAATACCTATCTGAGTGTCATTTACTTAAATAAGAAATAACAGGAAGAGTGGCCTCACATCCCATGTAAATATTTTGAAACCAATTTGACATCTTTGATGTTTCCAGGAAATTTACTTGTAAAAGTTAGTTAATTAAAACTAAAATAAATTGCAATTTAAATAGTAAAAATTAGTTAATGCAATATAAATGACATTTGTTGTAGGAAAAAACGACATGTATTTTCATACTTGTAACGAAGTTTAATTGAAATGCAAAATTATAATACATTCAAATCAAATTAGCAAAATGTAGTTAATTAACAAAATGCTAATGTAATCAAAAATACATTTTATTAAAATTAAAAGAGTACAATTTAGTACAACAATATTTATTTTATACAAATTTTCAGAGAAAACGACAGGTCCTTCCAAACTGTATTGAAAATTAATTTTATTCAAAAACATTAAAATTAAACTAGCAAAGTTTAGTTAATTATACACAATGCTAAATAGCAAAAATATCACACCAAAATTAAATTAGAAAACTTTAGTTAATTTAATAAAAAAATAGTCATTTCAGAGAAAACGACGTGTATTTTCAGACATGTAACGAAATATAACTGTAATAAAAAATATATTAAAATTAAACAAAAATACAGTAAAAGTAAATTAGCAATATTTAGTTAATAAACTAAAATGCTAATATAATCAAAAATATTTTACATTAAAATTAAACTAGTAAAATTCAGTTAATTTAATATAAATAGTTATTTCGGAGAAAACTACGTGTAATTTCAGATATGTAACGAAATATAACTTACATTTTAAATTTTATACCCACGAAAATCTCAAACAAGATAAGTTTTCATAGGTAAAGGAATTTCTGCCCATTATCAATCACGTTTTTAGTGAAACTAAATTCTTAGTGCCTCGTTTACAATTTCTTAACAAGTCTAGAATTACTGAAGTTTTAAGTTTTCTTTTCGTTTATAAGCATTAATTCTGCTTTCATTGCGCAGTAAAAGTTAAACTCGTCATCATTTTTCATAAGGCAAAATAAATGAAGCGAATAGTTTAGCTTAACTTTTCGTCAAAAACGAAAATACGAAGGAACCAAGACATGCACAGTTTTTGAAGCAAATGAAACTTACTAGAAGAATGAAGATTGTATATTATGGTTAAACTAAAGAATCGTGGCCGGAAATTTTTCACCAAATCTGGTAAGCACGAAAAACTGGTATTGTGACATCAAAATCAGCAATTGCATTGACAATTTTGAATTGTTAATCTATTTAAAAATGAAATGCATATAATTTATTCTGAAGTTTTCTTATAATTAATCTTTTATTAATTATATGCTTAATGATTTTAAATAATTATTTACTTTTTTTTAAATCAATTCTTCGGCATTCTAACGCTCTACTTTGTTTTAATAAGCAAAATATTTTTAGAAAGCTCATTTTCGAATACCAAAACGAAAGTTACTTCAGTAAGAAAAATGACAACAAACAGTTTGAGCTGTTGCTACCTGTGACGTGAAACGACCCCAATTCAGCCCACTCGGTTATATTTGTTTTCCCAACAATTAATAAATTGCATAAAACAAAAACAAAACATGAGCTTACTTCAAATTCGCTACTCCAATCCCATTAAAATAATTAATTTCATTTAATCTAATAAATTAAAACAAAAATTCCAGCTACAATCAAATAAAGCCATTCAAAAACAAGAAACGCAATAAAGGTACTAGCTCTTTTCGAATCTAACAAACTTTACACCTCTGGAAAATACCCAAAGAATTCCGTTTTAAAAAGCGGCAATTTTCCCCATGGTATTTAAATTCTTTTCCCTAAATTGTTACCAAAAGAGGAATTGGCAACACAGTGACTCTCCAAAAAAGCAATTATCTTTCGAATTCAATCACGGAGGTAGGAATAAAGGTAAAAATGCTTGGCGAGAAAAAAGCGAAACCGTGTTTATGTCGCCAAATGAATGGAATAGGCCAAAATAGACCAAATAATAGGGTAACAAGTACAGTTTGGCCCCCATAAGACAGTGATTTTCCCCATGTTGACATTGAGACATATTTCTTTAGCGGCCATATTGTTTTCCCGATTGTTGGTGCACTGTTGCCAACATGACAAACGTTAATGGCGGGAATTTTAAAAACTTTCGACACACCTATTTTGGCCTTTAACATCTTATTAATTTCCATAATGAATGAGGAGGCCAATCACCGTAAGGGTGAACAATCATTGTACTCGTGATCCTATTTCAATGCGAAAGTTTTTTTTTTAATTGGCTTGATAATTTAAAAGACGGCTTCCATTTTTTCTTCGAATATTCGATTTTGTAATGTAAAATTCATAACCGAATTAGCTTAACAAACACGAAGTTGCACGGGTGTACCCTTAGTAACAGTGACTTGTAAATTATGTAGACTTTTATCATCTTCAATTGATTCTACTCCTCCCATACTTGTGTCAGCATTATTTTTCTAAGTTTGATACCCTTATGTTTCATATTAGATAATTGAAAGTAAAATGCGCCAAGCAGCCGGGTAAAACTGCATTTGGCTTCCATTTGGGCCGATTTCAGAAGCGATCAATGGCTTCATTTGTATAACCGTGTTTGCATTGGTTTTTTGAACAGGCATCATCTTTATTCAATTCCTACCTCCTCAAATTCAATCCCCGAATCATCATCGTACTGTTCTTAAAGTACGATTTGGAAAAGGTTGATACGATATTTTGATTGGTCCCGCGCTCGGCTGTTTAAGAAAGATTTTCATTTTAAAGGTGCATTAAGGCTGGTATTTGGTACGGAGTTTTCGTCTCTGAAAAAAGTTTAAAGGAGAAATTACTTTTTTGGTTAAATATTACAGCTGTTTCTTTTACCGAGGCCCAGTCGTTTAGTGGTAGTGCTCCGCATTGCCACGCCATAGGTCCGGGGATCCAGTCCCGGATTTGGCAAGTTGACTCCTCATTTCATCCCTTAAGAGGCCCGATAAAATGGGTACCAAGCATACTTGGACACTAAAACAATGGGGTTCCGCGTGAGGCTGACCTCCTTACCGGGACATATGCTTAGCACCCCAGAGCCCTAGGTCACGAAAGCTGAAATGGGCACAGCAGGGTTGGCCCACTAATGGGCTGTTGCGCCGAGAAGTTAAGTTTTAGTTTTTATTTCTTCTACCACATAAATAATACGTAATCTTTTTTGACAAAATTTTAAAAATGCGAATTACTTTTAAAAGAAAATTATGCGTTTTGATTGTATAAAATATTAAATATGGACGATGTCATTATCGAATTGGGTTATTTCAAATGACGTAAGAGTTTCTCCAGTTTTCATTCTTTAATTTCTGCTATTTGAATGGTTGTTTCGGTTTCACTTTCAATGCCCGGCAAAAACGGCAGACATTTTATATTTAGAATTTTTTTTAGTATTTACTTGAAATTATTCTGCTTCAGTACAATTTGTTACACAACTTAAAATGAGCAATAACAGAAAATAAAAAGGAAACGCTAAGAAAACTTACACTCTCCAAATTATTTAAGAATACCAGTATTTTTGTATTTAAATTGAAATTACATCCTATTATAACCAAAAAGAAAGGCATTTCTATAGAAGAACCAAAAATGAAAACTTTACAACTATAACTGTTGCCACTTGTGACAACATCAAGGAACATTACTGTTGGTGATTTCTAAATTTATACAGATTTTATCAAAATAAATGTGGATCGTTATTATTCTCACAAGAAGTTGCACTAAAATTACCGTTTTAATTATTTGACTTATTCGAAAGTATGTCCTATATTTCCAAACTCAAGTGCCTGAATGTTAATCCAATGCGAAAAAAGCTATTTTCTCTGCCACATTTCTCAGGCTGTATTGTATATTTTAACAAACGGATTTTTTTATGTGAGAAATGTAGCTGACTTACAGGTCCCGACAACCCCACTTTTTGAAGTTGGTTCGAATATTTTTTAAAAATTTAATAAATAATTTTATAAAAAATATTCGAAATAATTTCAAAAAGTTGGAAGATAGAGACCTGTCAGTTATCTACATTTATTATTAAAAAAAATGTTTGTAAAAATATTCAATACAGCCGGAGAAATGTGGCAGAGAAAATATTTCCCCCCCATTGGATTAACACTGATACACTTTGCTTTGGAGACCCGAGATCCAGCGCGCCCATTCCACCTTCAACTAGGTTCGTCATGGAACTTATTGTTCTTTTCATTTCTCGGGCGCCAATCTCAGCAAAAATAATTTTTGGCGAAAATCGGAATTGTTTTAGGCGACAAAACATGTTAGACACAGTTGAATAACCATAGTATTCCCAGTTAAAGGCAAAAATTGGAGATATTACGTTTGGCGCCGTTTGTAATTTTCTGGCGAAATAGTCGATTGCGCCAGCGAAAGGGAAAATTTCCAAATGTATTACTTAACTGTCCAATCTTATCAAATGTCATCTTTTGCGAAAAACGGAACTGTTTTTGGCGACAAAACATGTTAGACGCAGTTGAATAACCACAGTATATACAGTTAAAGGCTACCATTGGATAAATTACAAGTTTGGCGCCGTTTCCACAATTTTGGCGACATAGTCGATTTCGCCAGCAAAAGGGAAAATTCCCGAATTTATTACTATACAGTCTCTTTTAAACAACAACCCTAAGCAAAACATCAATATACTCAAAACTGAAGCTCAAATCATCTCAACAACGTATATTTTCAAATTACGCCTCATTTCACCCTGAGCAAACATTGTAAACAACACTCGACACACACATTTTTCATCTACTTCACTGTGGATTTTTATTGCCTCAATATTCAAACAAAACCTGTAAACATCAACAATGCTTAACCTAGGTTGGGCTGAGAGCATTGTAATAGTTATTTATGCATCAATCGTGAAAAGTAATACTTTTTAAAATGAATGGATTTTATTTCACGAGAGAGGAACGAGTAAGTGAAATAATGACACGTGTTTTAAAAACTTTACTTTTCATTCAACCTATTTTTAATCCAATGGATTAAGGGGGAATGGGCGCGCAGGACCAGGGGTCTCCAAACTCAAGTGCCTCAATGTTAATCCAATGGGGCAAAAACTACTTTCTTTGCCACATTTCTCCGGCTGTATTGAATATTTTTACAAGCGGATTTTTTTATGTGAAAAATGTAGCTGACTTACAGGTCTCTTTCTTCCCACTTTCTGAAATTGCTTCGAATATTTTGTGTAAAATAATTTATTGAATATTAAAAAAAATATTCGTACTAATTTCAAAAAGTGGGATTGTCGGGACCTGTAAGTCAGCTACATTTATCACATTAAAAAATCCGCTTTAAAAAATATTCAATACAGCCGGAGAAATATGGCAAAGAAAATAATTTTTTCCCATTGGATTAACATTGAGGCACTTGAGTTTGGAGACCCCCGGTCCTGCACGCCCATTCCCCTTTAAACCCAAATCCCAATCCCAAACCCAATCTCTAACCCAAATCTTTTCATCTTAAATAGCAAAGCTTCACGAGGAGCTTTATCAAAAGCCTTTTGGAAATCAATGTAAATAACATCAACCATATTGCCTTCATCAATATCCTCTGCAACAGTACCATAAAATTTTATAATATTAGTTTTACAAGAACTACATTTTCTGAAGCCATAGTGATTATCTGAATGCAAATTAATAGTTTCCAAAAAAATTCATAATACGCGTTTTCAACGGTGTTTCAAAAACTTTACCTAAAACAAGATGCAAGACTAACTGGTCTTTAATTATCCGGATCAGATTTAGGCCCCTTCTTGTGCAATGGAGTGACATTTGCCAATTTCCAGTCAGCCGGCACCTGGCCAGAAACAAATGATGACCTAAATATAATCAGAATTGCATCTTCCAACTCTTCTGCACACTTAACTAAAATTTTAGGATAAATATCATCAGGCCTATAGGTGCTTTATTGGGTTCCATGGTTTTTAAAAGACGAATAACCTCTTCTTTAGAAAAATCACAATCAATACAATCCTGTCCTTCTGTAACCTCACCTAAAACATGCACATTTTTAAAATCTTTATTAAAAACACTAATAAAAAAAGTCATATTAAATTAAAGTTACAAACATCCTTGTTGATATAAGAAAGCTTTTCTTAAACCGCCTCTGTTTTTACATAAACAATATCTTTTTAGGCCCACAAAATTCGAATACAGCTACTCTCGTGTATAAATTTTTCAATATTTATGAGTGAGATAAGATTAAAAAAATGGAATATATTGAAAATCTTGGAAATATCCTTTAGAACTTTATAGACTTGTTATAGAATGCAACGACATGCTTACAAGCCTTCTGATATAACACTACGCAGGAATATTTTTCTGAATATTTTATTGGTATCATTTTATATCCTAGATAATTTTTCTCTGATTATGCTATATTTTATACCCCGTATAGGTCATTATCTCTTATTTTAGGTTTCTTCTCAGATGAATTGGGACCTTAATTCAGTGCATAAAGGATTATTATCCAAATTACAAGTCGTTAATCTTATATCCAATTAACTTGAAACTGTTCAATTGCATTCATGTCTAACCAATATAAGTGATTTGTTCCATCAAGGGAAAATATTCCTTTCGTAACTAAGATCCACGCAATGTTTGCTCGGCAAACTGCTTATTCGAGATTCAATTAACTGGGACTAGATTTACCGTTTGAGCTGAATGACATTAAATGTATACACAATAGTACACGTTAGACGTCACAAAAACTTGTGGGCTACACAAACTCGAAACGTTTGCTTACACTTTTCAAATAAGACATGCTCATAGATTGTAATGGGAATGTTTGAGATGGCGTAACACGTTGTTTTCATTTTTCCACATTCTGCGATTTTGTGGGGTGTTTCGGTTTCACTCTTAAAATGACCATCACAGATGAAAAGAAGCTTTTCTTTCGCTGCAAACTTTCTTCAAAAAAGGTTCTAAACAACCGACAATACAGCTAGAAGTTGGCATTTTAAAAATTTAATAAGTAATATGTTCCTCTTGGTGTATGTTTTTTTTTTTTTTGTAATTGAAAGAGCTCTGCCATCATAGAGATCTTAATTTAAGTATTAGAGTGGAAGTTACATGGCCTATCTATGCTTACGGAACGAGCATGGGGGCCGCCATCTTAGAGTTGAGGACCGAAATTCGGGAAAGTGTTGCCAACTTTTTAAGTAGAAAGTGCTTAGAAAAAAAAATAATTTAAATTCTAAAATATTAGAAAAATACCATAAAATACTAGCTGCATTTTGGAATATTTTTAGTGACTTTAAAAGAACTTGAAACGCTTTTCTAGTATTTTTATAATATTTATTTTGTAATTTTAGAATTAAATTTTATTTTCGAGTGTTCTTCTTCTTAATGGGGCGGCGGTGGCGGCAAGTTGTCAGTGTGGCCATCACATAAAGAAAAAGAATGCCACTCAAAAAATAAAATTTAATTCTAAAATTGCAAAATAAATATTATAAAAGTACTAGAAAAGCGTTTCAAGTTCTTTTACAGTCACTAAAAATATTCCAAAATGCAGCTAGTATTTTCATGGTATTTTTTTATATTTTAGAATAATTTTTTTAAAAGCACTTTCTACTTAAAAAGTTGGCAACTCTTTCCCGAATTTTGGTCCCCAACTCTCATGGATGTATCCAACTCTAAGATGGCGGCCCCCATGCTCGTCCCGTCGTAAGCATAGATAGGTCACGTGACTTCCACTCTAATACTTTAATTAAGGTCTCTATGTCCGTCATCTACTTTGAACCGTTTGGCGTTATGTATCCAAAAATAGGGGTGAAGTTCCATGAAGACTAGAAATAGACAACCGCAAAACGTACAACCTAACCTCGGTTTTAATCTATAGTTCCTAAAGTTTTATTAAAAAAGGGATCTGCAAGGGTGCGTGAGCATTATTTAAAGGAAAAGAAGGTCGAGGGAGCATTATGAAAACTTTCAGTTGTACGAACTCCTGTGAAATTTTTTTCTTTCAGCACAACAAGCTTCTTCTTTCATGCATTTCTTTAAAAGATTTGTATAGACTTAATCATCAAGTAATGTAATTTATATAATTATTTAAGAGTGTTTAGTCATTTTTTTTGTTGGTCACATTCTTTATTAGTTATATACATAATCACGACCAAGAATAATATTTAATTTATAAAAATAATATTTAAGAAAATAAGTATGTTTATCGGAGTAAAACATTTATTATGTTTTAAATATATATTTATTTTATTATTATCAATCGTACATTTTTAAAAAATAACAAATCTAGCGAATGAAACAAATTTTGCTGTAAAGGTATCTTATTCGTTCAAACATTATGTTATGCTTCGACACCAAAATGTTTATTTTCTTATTATCACAATCATACATTCACAAAAAACTCACTAAAAAGCTTCTTTGTAAAAGTAGCGTTACAGTTAAATTCATTAAATTATTAAACTTATCATACACACATTATTTTATTTGAGAAATACAATAAGAACTTTTTTTCGAAAAGTTTCGTAATGAGACTTTAAATATCATTTATTTCCTCATTGTCAATCATAACAGTTCAAAAATAACGATTCAAATTTATTTAATTTTTTTTTACAATATATGTTACCGTTATTTAATGTTATTTTTAACATTACATCTTACAAATTAGGAAAAACACAGTCACATTTTAAAATTGGCTTCGAAGTAATCCAAATTCGAAGTTTGCATTTTAGTTTCCGAATAAACTCACCAAGAAATACAATTTGGATTTTTTTTGGAAAAGTCTCTTAATGAGACTTTAAATAACATTTATTTTCTCATTGCCAATCATATAATTACAAAAATAACGATTCAAGCACATTTTACGAATTTTACAATAAATTTTACTTATATTTAACGTTTTTTTTTTAACATAACAAAGTACAAATTGGAGAAAACACCGTCCAAAGTTCCTGTCACATGTTATAATAACTAGCTGCAAAATAATCCAAATTCGTGGTTTTCGGTTTCGAATAAACTTTCTAAGATGTATTTAAAAAGATTAAAGTTGGAATGTATGTTATAATTACAGCCATTGTGGGCACATATTTTAAGTAAGTAATTCGAAGAGCTAGTTAGATTTATGTTTAAGAACGTAATCTTACGAAAACCTTTTATTTGAATCTCAATAGCGCTGAAGAAGGATTTAGTTTCAAAGAAACGCATTTTAATTGCGCTGAAAAACAAACTTAAAACCTAAAGGGTAATTTGACTACTCATTAGACTCTTTTCCACTTTAAACATACTCCTTTTGCGGTTAATTAAGCTTTCTTCCTACACTTTTTCGTCGAGTTTCATTAGTCTTTTAAAAGTTTAAATTGGGGAAAATGTAATTAGGACGGCTAAAAAACGAGAACCGCCAACATTTAAGGCTTGCACTCAAATCTGTATAATTAGTATAAAATTATAAAACAACCCCCCTTCTCACGGGCAAAAACCAAATCCATTTCATTCAAACTCTATTTTAAAGAACATGCCTTGTTGTGTGAAACTGTGTAACAATGCTTCGTAATTTTTAAAGAAAAATGATGAAACTTGTTCTTAGTTTCAAATACTTAATATAAAATAAATGTAAGGTAATGAAAGCAATCCAATCCAGTTGATAATCCGAAATTGAGCTATTTTGTTCATTGAACGTTTTGGAGGGTGGATATCATATAAACATATGAAGAGTACACGGGAAGAACCGCTTGATTTCTTTAGAGTCTTTCCGTAATTGTCAATGCTTGGCGGACATTGGCGACCGAAAACCGGTTTCTCTTTCGGTTCTTCATTTGCGGTACAAACGTGTGTGTCGTACCCACTTATCTCTGGCGTGAATCAGGGTTGCCGTGAAAGATAAACAAAGCGAGTAACCGGCTTCTTTTCACCAGTTTAGGCTTTTTCTCGCTATAATACCCAGAGAGGCTATTAAGGAAAACCTTCTGCCAAATAAAGCGGTTCTTACCTTGTACTCTTCATATATTTTGCGTTATAACCGAGTAGTTGACATTTTCGTTATTAGCAAAATACCATAACATTCAGGTCTGGGAATTCCAAGTGACTGAATATTTCTGTCGTTATAAACGAGTTTAACCGTATATAGAGTAATTATAAGGAATTGCCTCCAGAAGGATCGAAGGCATCAGAAATGTAATGGAGAAACGGCAGTGTTGCATTGCGATATCCGAAATGGCTAGAAGTTACAGCACTATAGTGGTTTGAATCAATTGTAACAGTGACTGACGCAGATGGTGGACTGAGTTGGATATTTTAAATGTTAACCTATTTTAAATGTTAGTTTTTATATTTTTTTTGTCTTTTAATCGAAAAAAAAATTATACAAGAGTTTATTTTTTTTTGGTCCACTAAATTTTGAATGACATCGAAAAAATGCATGAAAAAAGCTCTCCTCTTATTTTTTTAAAAGGAGTTTTGATCATAGATCATAACTAGCGATGTGTAACACTACGCCACTTTTAATCACCGCTCAGTAAATAATTATGCATATTTAAGGATCATGACAAGCATAATAAGGTAATTACAATAACTTCAAAAGCTAAAATTAAAACCCAAAAAGTATTATATCAGCATCTAACTTATTTGATGAAAAGAAATTGTTGACATGTAATAATTACAGTTTACCAAGAAAATAGCATTATTGTTTCACGTTAGTCTTAGATTTCTTTCTCGCTACTGTTGTTGGTTTTTCATTTTCCAAAAAAATCAGCTATTTTGCACTTAAAATTTTATCAAACTGACTTTGCGAAGCTCTAAGGTAGGTTAGAATGACCGACTGGTGTAACATCTTAGCACAGCAGAGTTTCTAAGCAGTAGCGGATCAAATTAGGAAAATTGGGTCGAAATGACTTGTGATTTAGAACGAATTTAATGTGGATTTTGAGAGACATATTGGCAGAAACTCGAAAACTGAGAGAAACTCTAATGTTATTAGGAACCGATACGGTTGGATTATTTCCGTGAGTTTTGCTTGGATTTTGGAGCAATTTGATACCGTGTTTGATATTTTTGTTTGTGTTGTGTGAAACTTAAATGACAAGCACTTGCATTTTTTTTGTACCGTGTAATAAATTCCCTTAGTTTATTAAATTTTTAGAGTCTCAGAAATAAACTAAACTCTCGGTTAAAAACAAGCCAATTAAATGAAGAGTACACGGGAAGAACCACTTGATTTTTAAGAAGTCTTACATTCTGTGTCTGCTTGGCGGACATTGGTGACAGGAAACCGGTTTTCCTTTGCGGTACAAACGTGTTACTTGTGTCTACTGATCTCTGGCGTGAATCAGGGTTGCCGCGAACGAAAAACAAAGCGAATAATCGGTTTCCTTCCTCCAGTTTAGGCGATTTTTCGATATCATCCCCAATGAGGCTATTACGGAAAGCCTTGTACGAAATCAAGTGGTTCGTCCCGTGTACTCTTCAAATATAAACACGTAAAAGCACGTGGGTTTAATTTGAAGGTTTTAAATATTATTATCAATGAAGCATTTGAATATTAAACTACATAGTTGAATAGAAAAGTACTAGGACTCAAACTGCAGGAAAGGCCTGGATACAATCGGATAGGATAGACTAACCAGTGAATGAACGTTTAAGGCGCTGAGTTCGCCAGTGAATAAGCACCACGACATAATGACCAGGACAACCAACCATATGTCACATAGCTTCCAACTAGATGGGAGGAAGTCAGTTTTGCCAATCCATTTATTGGAATGATTTTCAATCCTCATTTTTTAATTATATTTACCAAATGTTCATTCACTGGGGCCTGTTCACTCACTTAGCAGTAGTCTACCCTATAATTTAAAAAAATAAATAATGCTGATACCAGAATTTGAGATTATAATATCCTGAGAGAGTGCTGATTTGCGGAGAGTGGCATAAAACCAAAGTTTACATGAAAAGCGAATTACTGTTATTAAGGGGAAATGGGCGAGCTGGACTGTGGGTCTACAAACTCAAGTGCCCCAGTGTTAATCCAATGGAAAAAAAACTATTTTCTCTGAAACAATTCTCTGACTGTATTGAGTATTTTTACAAACTTAAAAAAAATAATAATAATAAATGTAGATAACTTAAGGGTCTTTATAATCCCACTTTTAAAAAATTGCTTCGAATACTTTGTAAAATTATTTATCGAAAATTAAAAAAAAATATTCGAACATATTTCAAAAAGTGGGATTGTTGGGACCTGTAAGTCAGCTACGTTTATCACATGAAAAATCCGTTTGTAAAAATATTTAATACAGCCGGAGAAATGTGGCAGAGAAAATAGTTTTTTCTCCATTGGATTAACACTGCTGTACTTTGCCTCGGAGACCCGCGATCCAGCGCGCCCATTCCCACTTAAAGGTAGACCGGTGCAACGCCTGGTTTTTAAAGCTACACTCATTGCCAACCTAACTCGGGTAAAAACAAAGGGTAAAATGGCAGAGGGAAAAGTGCGATTGGTCTCTTGAAAGGTAATATTTACATACATAATGATGAATGCAATTTAACCAAAATACAGTTTCCTGCTTACTGTTTTTTGCTTTTGGAACTATCTGACTGTTCTATCCCACCTGTCTCTACTTATATTTGTCTTCTTTTTATTATTGTGTTTTTAATTTTTTTTTTGCACTGGTCACACGACAACACCAACAACTACAGTTTTTATTCCGATTAAATTACCCACAATTCTTTCAAATAATATTCAAATCTATTTGATTTTATATTAAATTAATGTTTTAAACATGTTTTCTGGATGGATTCACAAATTATTTATGGAACTCTTTATATCCGCGGAAGGATCTTCTCCATAGCATATTCCTATTTACCCAACTTAGGTTGGCAAGGAGTGAAGTATTATCTAAGCTACCACGTTTCTAATGTAACTTTTTTGGTGTCAAAATGTAATCTACCGACTTGGTCAGTTGCCCCTAAGTGGGTCAATCAATACACCACACATCATTTATCATCGTTTATTGGCTGCGAAATATCTCTTATCGTTGTAAACAAGAACAATTAATAACTCTCATCTGAAACATTCGTCTTTTTTATTATTTGAGCATAATGCTGGTAAATGAAAAGTTATACTTCATTTAATGCCGCCTCGGTGGCTGAATGGTTAGTGTACTGGCCTTTGGAGCTGCTGAGGTCGGGTTCGAATCCCGGTCAGGCATGGATATTTGTACTTGTCAATAAATGTTGTTATTTGTCTATGTGTTTGTGTCGTCCTTTCTTTGCGTGTCTCCTGTGACTGTTCCTTCTGGCGAGCGGGGTAATGGGCTACATAGCCTAGGCCCTTCCCTTCTAGAGGGCGCATTTGCATTCCATTCCATTCATTTCATTTAATAATTATTTTTTGTGGTAGTATACAAATAATTTAATGAGTAAAGTATGAAGCGTAGTGAATAAAGAACAATATTAGTTTCTCTTATCGTTGTAAACAAGAACAATTAATAACTATCATCTGAAACGTCGTCTTTTTTATTATTTGAGCATAATACTGGTAAATGAAAAGTCTTACTTGATATTATTTTAGATAATTTTGTTATAAATAAATAATTTAATTAGTAAAGTATGAAGCGTAGTTAATAAAGAACAATATATTAGTTTCTCTTATTGTTGACTCAATATTATTACTCTTACCATTGTAAACAAGAACACTTAAAAATTCCAGAAAAATAAAATAATATCCTGTAGTAAATGGCCAATAATTGAAATGCTTCAAATTCGATATTTTCTGGGATATTCATGTCTTCTCAATTCGATGAACTGAATTTTATTTTACGTATCACTCTTGTCTGTAGGATTTGTAGTTTGGGCTATGAAAGTGCGTGACAGACGGAGGTACAGATGAACATAGATATTATAAAAGCCTTCACTTTTCACAGTATAAACGTAGTGTGGAAGTTAAAATATGGAATTAAAACCTTGAAAATTAACATATTCTTGATAAAAAGAATTGGCTATGAATTTTTTCTAATTTATTTTAAAAATGATTTTTTTTATTTGAAAGTTTTCCTTTCCTTTTAAATATTTTCTATAATTTTATTGAATTCAGTAAAATATGCAATTTTTGTCAGTAAAGAACATAAGCTTTTTTAACTACCTTTTTAAAATTACACATGACAAATTATAAACTTGGAAAAACGCATTTATACAAATTCTGCATTTTTTTGCAATTTAATATTTTCTGTAATTTTAAAAATCTCTCCTGTAATTCTAATATTGACTTCTGTAAAACATGCAATTTAGTTCGTGAATACAGTTAGCAAATAACTTTAAGTTAAACTTTTTAAAATTGTCTTTTTGACATTACGAATTCCAAATTATTAAACTACGGAAAAAAACTCAATGCAAATTAATCGACAACTTTATTTTATAAATGTCAATTTTCAAAACGTACAAAGCATTTTTAATCCCTTTCTATTTCTTTATTTAAAAAAATCACAAAGTTACTAAAACCTTTAAAAACAAAAGGAGCCATTACAGTTTATCATAACCTATCATATTCCCCATAAAAGAACAATGCCCCAAATAATAAAAAAAGATCACCCTTAGCCTAATATTTCAAACACTCTAATCCATTCGAACAACAAAAACTTTGCATAAACAAACAATAATTTAGTGTCATTTTTTTCATCGCTAAGTGTTTGCCAATATTTTTTTATATGTTTGCACAAGGGTTCGCTACTTTTGGATATAATATTTTTCACGTGCGTGTTAGGGTTCGTTTTTAAGCTACTTATAACCTTAAACCCTTCTCGAGTTAATTGAATTTAGAGTACACAAGCTTATTTTAGAGGTAAGATGAAGATGGATATGCTTGGCGAGAAACGAAGTGAAGCCGTCGCCAAGTAACCCTACACTGTTAAAACAAACGAGTGATTTTAACTCAGTCTGAGTCATTTTCACTCCTTTCCAGTGTCGAAAATGCACTTCTCCTACAGGAGTGGATCATTTGTATGTTAAATCTGCTACAAGATAACTTCAAATGAGTGATTTTAACTCAGTCTGAGTTAATATTCACTCCTTTCCAGCGTCGAAAATGCACTTCTCCTGGATCCTTTGTATGTTGAATCTGCTACAAGATAACTTCAAACGAGTGATTTTAACTCAGTCTGAGTTAATATTCACTCCTTTCCAGCGTCGAAAATGCACTTCTCCTGGATCCTTTGTATGTTGAATCTGCTACAAGATAACTTCAAACGAGTGATTTTAACTCAGTCTGAGTTAATATTTACTCCTCTACAGTGTCGAAAATGCACTTATCCTACTGGAGTGGATATCACTCGTTTGTTTTAAGAGTGTAGTAAGCCCAAACAAACAGCTCACTCAACGTTAGTTTAATGCAAAATGGCATCATTTTATTCTTAAAAATTATTTATTAAAAATAAAAAATGCCATGCATAAGAACTGAGGGAGCTAGTTTGAATTATTGTTTCACTAGAGCTACAAGAGGGCTATTGGTGATGTGGGGTCGTAATTTAGAGCCACAGTCACGCGACGAGCCGACAACTGAGTAGGCACCCAACGCAACCGTCAAGGGCGACATCGTACGCAGGGGTAGGATTTTGAAGGATATTTAACGTGCACTCCCTGTACTAGGCGTATTTATTTGTTGGACATTTTTTGCTACACGGGCCGTTTATACACTCTTAAAACAAACGAGTGAATTTAACTCAGACTGAGTTAATTTTCACGCTTTTTAGTGTCGAAAATGCACTAATCCTATTGGAGTGGATTTCACTCTTTTGTTTAGTTAAAACTCCGTCAGGATCACTCCAAACTATTGATTTTAACTCGGTCGGAGTTAATTTTCACTCCTTTCCAGTGTCGAAAATGCACATCCCCAATATGAGTGGATTTCACTCTTTTGTTTTAAGAGTATAGGTCGGAAGTTATTTTGGCAATGCCCGGTACGAACCTAGGACCTTTCATATGCAAGACGAACGCCTAACCAACTGGGTTCCCCATCCCTAAATGAGATCTGAATTTTCACACGATGGCAATAATTCAATCCAAACTGAAGAAAAGCACGTTGTAATTATAGTTTTATTAAATTGTCAAAAACTCGCCAAGCCTATGTAATAAGCCTATACAAACTCTTCTTTAAAATATCGCCAAAAACGTATATTTGGGCTTATTTTAAGGCGATCGATAACTTCACTTGGGAAACCTGTTTGCATTGGTTTTTTTTGCCCGGCACCATCAGCATATTCCTCTTAACTCCATGCAAGCTATAAAACAAACATTCGAGGGTAAGTGGATACGTGTAGATGTAGATTAGGCAGCTTTATTAACTTAAGTATCACAACGTGCGGGGAAAAACGGCTTATGAGCCGTGTTATTACATTGAAGGAAGTGATACTTTTCTGCTAAAGTGGAATGTGTACTTCTTTTGGGGAAAGTTTGTAATTAAATGGGGGTGTTTAACGGCTTCTATTGGTGTAAGTTGTTGGGTAATTACTTGTGAAATTTATGAATAGTAGATGAAGATAAATGTAGAATGTTCAACGTAATGCACCAAACAATATTAACTCTCTATGTACTGAAGGTACTAATGATAATCACTTAAAAAGCCGCTGTTTCACTTTTCGTTGCTTGATTTGGAAAAAATGGGAAAAGATGGAAGTTTTTGATTGACATGTTCGGTTTCAGCGCATTAAAAAATACAAAAGTAAAGTAAATTCTTCCTAAAACTTTAGGGGAACCGTAACCTTGAAGCCCATTTTATAATGACCGTTTTTATGTACCTTTTTCTCAGAATCTATTGGATACTTTTTAGCGAAATTTTTAAATGGATTTTTAACTATACTTTACTAGAGGCATTTTTAAAAATTTTGTTTAGTTTTTAAACTATAAATTTTTAAGTGAAACTTATTTTTAACCCAAAAAACATCCTTGATATTAAAAAGAAAAAAATATAAGATAGTTATACTCGAAATTAATCTTCTTAAATATGTATAAAAAACTTCAGGTGGATACTTAGAGTATAATTTGGGAAAAAGGTACATGAACATTGGAAAAGTCAGGAATAAGATATAAGGGCAATTCTACCATAATTTTTAATTTTATGTCCCTTGGGCATAACTTAAAAAAAAATTAATATTTCTTTAAAATTTTTTCTTATTATACTAAAAGATTGGTCCTTTTATAATTGCAAAACGTAATTTTAAAGCAAAGAAACTCCAAAAAAATTTTAGAACACAAAACAATGCTGAAAAGTCCTTACCATCGTGTGTCCCGAATGTCAAATTTTTAGTTTCGGGCTCAATCTAATACTTTTTTTAACTAAAAATTACAATCTTTTGGATTTTAAATTGAACTAATACTGTAGCTTAACGATTTCCTTCCATTGAAATTTGGCTTTTGACATTTATAATACGTTTTTCTCGTCTCCTAACTTTGTCCCTGGATTTTGGTACATTCACTGACCTCATTCCTAAAGTGGTGAAGAGAGGCACTGGATTGAGCTGCAGTGATTTTTCAAACATGCAAACTGTATCGCAGAAAACTGATATTTCAGTTAGTAGCCACATATTTTTGCTAAAATTCACCAATAAGCCCAAAATTTAAAAAAACTCAGTGAAATTGGCTGCGAGGCTTTATTGCTTTCCTTACAGTCTCCCAGGTTTAAGGTTAATTTTTGCTTGATAATTGAATTTTTTTTCTATAAATATGTTTAAGTGGAGTACAAGAAGTAAAAAAAATCCATTTTTATTAAACTGGAGTTAGTTTCAACACAAAAAAGACCGAAAAACAGAGTGAATGTCCTTTCCTTCCGTTCCTGACCTTCCTAGTCCAGTAACCAGGTAGTTTTTTCAGGAAAAAAATACAGAAATTGTTTTCTCAACGGTTTTATATGTTTTCGAGGGTGCTGAATCCGAATATCAACTTTGTTAACAAATTCGGGCATGGGAACATTAAGAAAAATGGAAAAAATCCCGAAATTTTACCCCTTTTTTTGGTTTTTTCCTTCTAGCAGGAAAAGTATTAATTTCTCAACAAAAAAGTCAATACAAAAGTTAAAGTACTTTAAACAAGCTAAATAAAAGTCAATTACACTATTTATGTCAGATTAATAGTTTAGCTGCTACAGCGCGCTGAAAATCGGGCTGAATGTGAAAAGTCCGAAATTTTCACTTTCAGCACACACACACACACGCACACGCACGCACGCACGCACGCGCGCACGCGCGCACACGCGCACACGCGCACACGCGCACACGCGCACACGCACACACGCACACACGCACACACGCACACACGCACACACGCACACACACACACACACACACACACACACACACACACACACACACACACACACACACACACACATGCAAAATAGTACTGTCGAAATAGAGTTAGGGGTGGAATTAATTGGAACACAAACTAATCTTGTTGCAAATGGTAGGAAACATGCTTCTAATGAACATACTAAAAATCACAATACGAACTGTCGCTCAAAATAAGTTTTTTAGCCGTAATCTTGAAAAAAAACATCATTTTTTTTAAAATTTACAATAAACCATAATAAGTCAAGTTTGGTATCAAATTAAAGGGAATTTTATGCTGACAAAGAATATACACTTAGTTTTAAAACTTAAATATTTGCAAAGATGATATTAGAAGGAAACGATGAGAAAACGGCCGAAAAATTTCACTGCACGCCACGGCACTCCTTGTCATTATTGAGATATACAACAAAAGTTTGCGACCCAGAGCCATGCTTCAGTGAATAAAAAACATGGAGTCCCCAATAATAAGCAATAATGAACAAACCCTCATGAAATGTATCAAAAGAATTGAGAAAGAATAACTAAGTCAACATGGAACCTGGTTTTAAATCATTCGAAATGCAGTGAAATAACTTATGCAATGAGTTTGCTGACCAGTGTTTTCGTTAATCTAACCCAAGCAAGAAGGACGAAAGATTTTGTAGATCTTAACAAGGTAATACATTTAGACCGCAATGTGTGTGTGTGGGCAATCCATCCACTGATTTTTCAAGTGCTTCGTAGAATTTCGTTAATGGAATAATATATATTGCAGACAAGGATAACGTGACATGATTTGAAGCGATATTTAAAATAAACTAGTCTACCATACCTTTTAGAGATGGAACTTAATAGAAAAAGTACTAAGAAGCTACGATAAAACTATGGAAAAAGGAGTAGAATAACTAGTCCTTTCTGGTGAAACTCATCGAATAAATTCAAGTCTTTTAACATACAGGATGCGAGCTTCCATGTTACATCTGCTTGGATAATAAAGGACAGTACGAAAAATTCAATTACGAGCTATCTAAACGTTACCAACTTCATTTATTGACCATAGCAATCGACGAATGAATAAAACGGACAAATATATTGCAAACTCATCATATTCCATTAATAATAAAAAATTCAATAGACTCTTTGTGCCCAGCAAAGTATTTCCTACGTGCTTGATAACGATGCATTAGTTTCTCGGAAACACTTGTTCAATGTCAACAGAATTTATGGGGAAAGTTATAATAGTATTTGATGGGTATGAAAAACTAAACATAACATATATGGAGCACATTGTTCGCATTACCTTGTTTAGATCTACAAAATCTTTCACCATTATTGCATGAGTTAGATTAATGGAAAACACTGGTCAACAAACTCATTGCATAAGTTATTTCACTGCATTTCAAATGATTTAAAACCAGGTTCCATGTTGACTTTCAGCCATTCTTTCTAAATTCTTTTCGAACATTTCATGAGAGTTTGTTCAATATTTTTTTACCGTTTTCCGGAAATTTTTCGCACGTTTTCTCATCATTTCCTTCAAAAATCATCTTTGTAAATGTTAAAGTTTTAAAACCAATGGCATATTCATTTTCAGCGTAAAATTTCCTTTAATTTGATACCAAACTTGACTTATTAGGGTTTATTGTAACTTTAAAAAAAAAAAAAATGACGTTATTTCAAGATTGCGGCTAAAAAACAAATTTTAAGCGACAGTTCGGGTTGTGATTTTTATTATGTTCAATAGAAGCATGTTTCCTACCATTTGCAACAAGATTAGTTTGTGTTTCAATTAGCTCCACCCCTAACTCTATTTCGACAGTACTATTTTGCGTGTGTGTGTGCTGAAAGTGAAAATTTCTCACTTTTCACATTCAGGAGGAATTGCCCAATTTTCAGAGCGCTGTAGAAACTAAGCTATTAATCTGACATAAATAGTGTAATTGACTTTTATTTAGCTTGTTTAAAGTACTTTAACTTTTGTACTGACGTTTTTGTTAAGAAATTAATACTTTTCCAGCTAGAAGGAAAAAACCAAAAAAAGAGGTAAAATTTCGGGATTTTTTCAATTTTTTTTAATGTTCCCATGTCCGAATTTGTTAACAAAGTTGATATTCGGATTCAGCACCCTCGAAAACATATAAAACCGTTGAGAAAACAATTTCTGTGTTTTTTTCCTGAAACACCCCCTTTTGACTACCTGGTTACTGGACTATCCGATCCTTACCGTCGTAATGATCTAGGGATGGAAAACCGAAACCAGTTTTAAGACTAACCGGTTTTTTGCAATTTTGGTTTCATTGAAAAACAGTTAGTTTCGTAAGGCCGGTTTAGACCGGTTTCTTTAGAATCGGTGTTTTTAAAAAACTGCCGTCCCTTATTATAATTTTTTGTTTTTTACAAATAAGCTTTGCTAAACTTTTTTCCTTAATTCTAGAACCCTTATAAACCTCTTGATAAACATTTAAAGTGATTTTGAAAAAATAAATTTTACAAGTTTTTAATACCTGAAATTAAAAATTATGGTAGAACTGCCCATAAGCGTTTAAAGTAAACAATATGACTGTGAACGTGTTAATGCAGCATGTGGTTTCAACATATTAAAGACCAAAAATTGCAGCACATATTTATTCAACAAAATGTCATTATATAGTGAGTGTAATTTAGAAGTTATAAGTAAAAAGAAGGGGAAAAAATAAATTTGGGACACAGATTATCTGTCTCAACAGTTTTTCACTCCCGTTTCAAATAACTCATTAAAATTAAAACTCATTTCGGGACATAAAGGGTTTTACTCTCTTTCTTCACGCTCCCGTGAAATACACTCTTAAAACGAACGAGCGATTTTAACTCAGTCTGATTAATTTTCACTCCTCCAGTCTGGAAAATGCACATCTCCTTTTGGAGTGCATCTTTTGTGTGTTAAACCTCCGACAGGAACACTCCAAACGAGTGATTTTAAATCAGTCTGAGTTAATATTCATGCCTTTACAGTGTTGAAAATGCACTTCTCCAACTGGAGTGGATTTCACTCTTTTCTTTTAAGAATGCAGGACTTTCCGCCCGTGTCAGATCAATACCACCTAAATTAGAAGGCCGGCGAACTAAATGCTTGACGTCATATTAGTGGACCGATTCTGTGGTTTTGACCAATGATAATTCGTGACTAGATCTTGTATTTGAATACATTTTTAAGATAAGATGAATCAAGATGCGACGTCATTTTAAGATACGACGTTATTGGTCAACAAATCGAAATTGGTCTACTAGTGTGACGTTGTGTTGCTTAGTTCTTCGGCCTTCTAATCTAGGTGGTATTGGTCAGATGCACACAAATAGAAAATTCGTGAAAAGCATGGCTTCTGCGTACCGTGGTTTGAAAACGCCTCTCCCCGTCACTGAACAGTGATTAAAAATGTTCTTTATATTTAATTTTGCGTTTGTTGCTTACAATTTTAAAACGTCGTATAAAATAGTGAATAAAATAGTTACGTCATATAAAATAGTTAGATAAAAGTTTGATTTCTGTGTGTTCCATATTAATTTTTCTTGTTGATTTTTTTTCTTTTTTAACTTTTTAAATAAAATATAAATAAGACAGAGATAAAAAATAAGACACTCTTTATGAAAATACTTATCCTTCTTAAGCTTTGTTTGATAGATAAGAGTTGTTTAGCAGGTTTGATCAAGCAAGTTTTTGAGCACTTTTGATCAAGCAAGTTTTTGAGCATGTTTTGAAAATTGATTGAGCATGTTTCTTGTCTTGAGTGGCAACAGAAATTCTGATTGATAAAAGAATTCTTTCTCAAGCCTCAATTTTTAAATCAATGTCACGTGAACGAATATCACCAATAGGAGCAACGATCGAAGGTAGAATATAAAAAAGGATTCGGAACAACCAAATGTCAAAAAAATCAAGTATATCTTCAGTATCTGTCTAGTTTTTGATGATACCTATAATGTCGAAGTTCCCCATTGCAATAACTCCTCTTAACTCATCCATTTTGTTTCTAGTTCGCATAACAGTGGAATAGAATATCTCCGATGACCCTCTCACAAATTTTTCTTCGAATAAATGGCTCTATAAATTTTACTTATCTCCGATTCCATGTCTTTGAACCTCACGCTGGCCCCTACCATTAAAAAAAATCATTTCATAGAAAAGGTACGTCCATAGTCTATCGTCCATTAATTCCATAGAAAATACATATTTACAGTTATTCTCTTGTAATTTTTTCGGTAAAAATAAACGTTTTTAAGTAAAAAAAGCTCTATTTATGGTTTCTGGGGAGTCCAGTCGGTTAGGCACTCGCCTGGCACAGAGGGGAGGTAAAATTTCGACCTTTCTTTTCAATTGGTTTGTTAAGAAACTGCTTTTGCGGGCGATTGCGAAAGCAGTTTTAATATGCTATGTCCACACTACGACAATAAAAATGACAAGAAATTGCGCGCGCATGGAAATGCATATACAATTTGTACCATTCGAGGTAGGTGCGCGCGCATGTCAGACCAAATTGTACATGCATTTCCATGCGCGCGCAATTTCTTGTCATTTTTGTTGTCGTAGTGGGGACATAGCCATAGACAAATTGCCAAGGAAAAAAATAGTTTTCCCGGTCACCCCCTTGACTTGGATAAGGATAATGACTACGATTTTACCGAGGACTATTAAACTTCCAATCCCGATTTCGAACCACGGACATATAGAACTACAGTTCTTCGCTCTCCCAACTGTTCTGTTTCAGAACACGGAGTTTTCCTTGCAACCAGTTAAATTGCTTATTCGATTGTTTACTAACACACTTTAAACGGTTAAAACAGAAAAAAAAACTTTATTATTTTTAAACAGTTATTATTTTTTTTGAAGAAAAATCTTGAAATAAAATAACAGTATTTGCTGTAAATATATATTTTTTCTATAAAATTAACATATTTTTTTTTTTACAATGCAACACTTCTCCAGAATTCTCTAACTTCAAAGATAACTTTGTATTTTGACCCTTTCCTTCATCAACATGAATCAATTGAAGTTAGAAAACCGACCATTATTTTTTTTTATTTAATTGTTGTTTAAAAAAAAATAGTTGCGTAATCGGGAGAAAAATTGACATTGGCTTATAAAAACGGTCGTACGAGAAAAAAAACTCATTTTTTCAAATAATAACTCATAAAATAGTTAGCTTAACTTCAATATAGCACTGATACATTTTTATGCTTTAGTATTTTTACACAACATTTTTTTTCTGGAAGTCTACTTCGATTTTTTTCTTTTGATCATTTCTCACACATTTCAGATCTTAATATCTGTAATATTATATCTGTAATCAAAGCTAGCTCAACTGAGCTGTTTCAGAAAATTAAGTTTCAACTAACAGTTAAAATGTTTCTTCGATTTCAGTCTAATACAGATACTCCGTACTCGGTTAAAAACAGATATAAAAAACCCTTTAAAACACTATTACACAGTACTATTTCGTAAATATGTTTTCTATTTGTTTAAATTAACATATATATTTTACAGTGCAGCACTAATCCAGAATTCTCTACATCGAAGGTAATTTTATATTTTGACCATTTCCTTATCAACATGAATCAATCGAAGTAAGAACCAGCCATTATTTTTTTTTATCAACTATCTTTTTTAAGGAAAAAAAGGTGCGTAATTGGAAACAAATTGGCATAGGATTATAAAAACGGTCATATGTGAAAAAAAAACTCATTTTTTTCAAATAATAACTCATGAAATAGTTAGCTTAACTTCAATATATTCTACCGATTTAGGCTTTAATATTTTTACACAACATTTTTTTCTGGAAGTCTATTTCGATTTTTTTTCTTTTGATCATTTCTCATTTTAGATCTTTCTCTTGAATCAATGGAAGCTTTAATATTTTTGAAAAGAAAAAAAATCGGATTCAATCTTTTTGCATCTCTTCTTCAAGTCCTCTTCGAGATGAGATTTTCGAAGGTATTGGAGCATTCAAATCAGAATAATTTTTTTTTCTTTTCTTGTCTTCGTAGGATTTGCTCGAATAGTTCCTCAAGATAGTTCCATTTCTAAATTTTGTAAATGATTTTCTTTTTTCGGGGATTTGACTTCATCTCAACATTCATGCAATAAAAAACTAAAGGTATGCATCATAATTCGACATTTAATTACCTATCAATAAAACAGTTACAAAACCTAACAAAAAAAAAGTTAAAATAAGTTCACCACTCTACCCCTTGACTAATTCCATTTACACTCTTAAAACAAACACTCCCAATTTACCTCAGTCTGAGTGGATTTCACTCCTCCAGACTGGAAAATGCACTTCTCCTTTTGGAGTGGATCCTTTGTGTGTTAAACCTCCCACAGGATCACTCCAAACGAGTGATTTTAACTCAGTCTGAGTAAATATGCATGCCTTTAGGGTGTCGAATATGCACTACTCCAACTGGAGTGGATTTCACTTTTTGTTTTAAGAGTGCACCCGAAACACTTTTTATAACTCTCTCAAAACACGTTCCAAAAACACGCTAACAATTGAAGAGTACACGGGAAGAACCGCTTTATTTCGTAGAAGGGTTTCCTTAATAGCCTCTTTGGGGATGATAGGTGAGAAATAGCCTAAACTGGCGTAAAGAAACAGGTTACTCGCCTTGTTTATCTTTCGCGGCAACCCTGATTCAAGCCAAGAGATAAGTGAATACGACACACACGTTTTTACCGCAAATAAAGAACCGGAAGAGAAACCGGTTTTCGGTCGCCAATGACCGCCAAGCAGACACAATTACGGAAAGACTCTAAATAAATCAAGCGGTTCTTCCCGTGTACTCTTCAATTATTCTCTCTCAAAAAAAGAATTTCTATTACTACGCTTCAACCTGACAGCACCCCCATAGTTTCTCAGAGTTTTTGAGGAAAGCAAATCGTCACTTAAGTTCCCACATGTGCTATCTCATTTTGCACAACGGATCAGATTTACTCTACGGTAATCCTGGGCGAACTTAGCAAAATGGCGCCAAAAGTCTGTATTCTGGCGACTTTTGACGTCACGCTCTCTATACTGCGCTAATAAAAATGGTCAGATAGGGTTGCCGGAAAACGTCATCGTCGCGAAGTCAAATAATTCGAATCATCAGTCGAAGTGAGACAGGTTGCCACAAAAAAATATTTATCGTCAAATCCAAAAAAAATCGCTCCAAGGTTTACCGTACAGTAAATCTGATCCGTTGTGCAAAGTGAAAAACACATGTGGGAATTTAAGTGACGAAATCCTTTAACTTCTATTCTACAGTACTTTATTTTACTTTTATCTTACTTCTATTCTAAGTAACTTCAACTTATGTATACTGCGGTATTTTAACTGAATATACAGTGATTTGGAGCCAAAAAATTCATTTGCCTTTAAATATTACGTTTGGCGAGATTTGACGCCAATTGAAAAAGTACCATACGTACATGGGTTTTTTTGATAATTTTTTTTGCCATCACGGTTCTTTTCTAACGGTGCTACCACAACGATAGATTGTTTGACGCAACGTGTCCGCCTCGTAAGCCCAAGATCGCGGGTTCGAGGCCCGGCTGAGTCGTCGGATTTTCTGGATGGGAAAATCCTGGGCACGCATGTCATATGATTATGTGGCATGTAAGAGATCAATGGAGGGCCCGTTTGGCTTGGGTTCTCTCAGAAAAATTAAATCTCGGCGTACTTTACATCCGCAGCTAGCTCAGATTCGTTGTAATCTGTGCGTCAAAATTGGTAGCGAGAGTAGCCTGGGGAATATGCCGAGTCTGCAAAGGCTTTACCGCCAATGTTGCAGCCCCATTAGAGAAAAAAAAAGTTTATCGGAAAAAAAAACTTTGTGGTATAAGTCACGATCCGGACTGTAGCCTCTTTTTTTCGGAATATATTCCAACAAAACTTAGTGGTTAATACCGATTACCTAACACCATATCACCACTCAATCCATTTGTCTGAAACACTTCCTGTAACTCTCCAAAACACGTTCCAGAAACACGCCAACAATCAGTCTCTCTCTCAAAAAATGAATCAATTTCCATTACTGCGCTTCAACCTGACAGCACCTCATCGTTGCACAGAATTTTTGAGGAAAGCAAATCCTTTAATTTCTATTTTACTTCTATCTTACTGCTATTCTACGTAACTTCAACTAAGTATACTGCGGTTCTTTAACTGGGTATACTGTGATTTGCCGCCAAAAAAAAATTCAATTTGCCATTAAATATTACGTCTGGCGAGATTTGCCGATAATTGGAAAGGTATCATACATATATGGAGTTATTTATATTTGATTTTTTTTTTGGCCATCACGGTTCTTTTCTAAAGGTACTACCACAACGATAGATAGTTTGACGGAAAAACAGAAACTTTGTGGTATAAGTCACAATCTGGACTGAACCCCCCCCCTTTTTTTTTTTAAAAAATCCATTTCAACAAAATTTAGCGGTTGATACTGATACCCTAACACACAAGATCACCATGTATTCCATTTACCTGAACACTTCCAGGGCTGGGGAGCCCAATCGGTTAGGTCCTCGCCTAGCAGGCGAAAGGTCCCAGGTTCGCGACCGGCCATCGCCAAAATAACTGCCGACCTATAAACGGCCCGTGCAGCCAGAAATGTCCGGCGAATAATACCCCTTGTAAGGGAGTTCACGTTAAGTACCCTTCAAAGTCCTAACCCTGCGTACGATGTCGCCTTTAACGGTTGCGTTGTGTGCCTATTCCGGTGTTGGCTCGTCACCTGACTATGGTTCTGAAGTACGACGCCCGTCGCCAATAGCCCTCGTGTAGCTCTAGTGCGACGATAATTCAAACCTAACCTAACCCGAAACACTTCCAATAACTCTCTAAAACACGTTCCAGAAACACGCCAACAATCAGTCTCTCTCAAAAAAAGAATCAATTTCCATTACTACGCTTCAACCTGACAGCACCTCATCGTTGCACAGAATTTTTGAGGAAAGCAAATCCTTTAATTTCTATTCTACGATACTTTATTTTACTTCAATCTTACTTTTATTCTACGTAACTTCAACTTATGTATACTGCGGTTCTTTAACTGAGTATACTTTGATTTGGCGACAAAAAAATTCTATTTGTCATTAAATATTACGTTTTGCGAAATTTTCCGAAAATTGGAAAAGTACAATGCATACATGGAGTTATTTACATTTAGATTTTATTTGGCCACCACGGTTCTTTTCTAACTGTGTTCCCACAACGATAGACGACAAATGACAAATGACAGTGAATGCGCCCTCTAGAAGGGAGAGTGTAGGCTTTATAGCCCATTACCCAGCTCGCCAGAAGAGACAGTCACAAGAGACACACAAAGAAGGACCGACACACACACATAGACAAATAACAACATTTATTGACAAGCACAAACATCCATGCCTTGACCGGGATTCGAACCCGAGCCCAGCAGCTCCAAAGGCTAGTACACTAACCATTCAGCCACCGAGGCGGCTTTTCTGAATATATTTCAACAAAATTTAATGGTTAATACCGATTACCTAACACAAGATCACCACTCAATCCGTTTACCTGAAACACTTCCTATAACTCCCTAAAACGCGTTCCAGACACACGCTAGCAATCAGTCTCTCTCAAAAAATGAATCAATTTCCATTACTGCGCTTCAACCCGACAGCACCTCATCGTTGCACAGAATTTTTGGGGAAATTCAAATCCTTTAATTTCTATTCTACGATACTTTATTTTACTTCTATCTTACTTCTATTCTACGTAACTTCAACTTATGTATAGTGCGGCTCTTTAACTGGGTATACTGTGATTTGCCGCCAAAAAAAATTCCATTGGCCATTGCATATTACGTCTGGCGAGATTTGCCGCCAATTGGAAAGGTATCATACATACATGGAGTTACTTATATTTTGATTTTTTTGGCCATCACGGTTCTTTTCCAAAAGGTGCCACCACAACGATAGATAGTTTGACGGAAAAACGGAAACTTTGTGGTATAAGTCACGATCTGGACTAACCTCTGTTTTTCTGAATATATTTTAACAAAATTTCGTGGTTAACCCTTTCAGTACCAAAAATTTACTACACCACAGAAGCATCTGATATTCACAAAATAAACTTATTTTAGGTCAAAAATAAGAGTTCCTTTGAAAAAAAAAACTCATTTTAATTTTTTATATGGTTTTTGAAATGATGCCAAAATTTTTTAACTGTGGAAAACAACAAAATATAAAAATACATATTACCTAAAAACACTTGGAGATATATATATTTTAAGGCATCTGACCATATAATTAAAAAAAAATTAGTAATTATTTTAACCGAAATAGTTTAAATTGTGTTTTAAATATGTGGAACTGATGTGAACTTTTCAAAAATCTGGTTAAATACTTGTTAGCTATTTTAAATTAAAAAAAAATAGTAGTTCTGACTTCTATTGAGATTAACGTAAAATATTGTCGAATAGAACAAAGTGTGAAGAATCGAATGATGTGTGTTTGGATGTCATAACGGGACATAAACATTTGGAAAAAAATATTGAAAGTGATATTCCAAATGGCATCACTGGGACTGAAAGGGTTAATACCGATGACCCAACACACAAGATCCCCACTTAATCCATTTACCTGAAACACTTCCTTATAACTCTCTAAAACACGTTCCAGAAACACGCTAACAATCAGTCTCTCTCAAAAAAAGAATCAACTTCCATTACTACGCTTCAACCTGACAGCACCTCATCGTTGCACAGAATTTTTGAGGAAAGCAAATCCTTTAATTTCTATTCTAAGGTACTTTATATTCAACTTCTGTCTTACTTCTATTCTACGTAACTTCAACTTATGTATACTGCGGTTCTTTAACTGAGTATACTGTGATTTTCCGCCAAAAAAAATTCCATTCGCCTTTAAATATTATGATTTGTCGCCAATTGGGAAAGTACCATACAGCATGGAGTTATTTATATTTTGATTTTTTTGGCCATCACGGTTCTTTTCTAACTGTGTTCCCACAACGATAGATAGTTTGACGGAAAAACAGAAACTTTGTGGTATAAGTCACGATCCGGACTGTAACCTCTAATTTTCTGAATATACACTCTTAAAACGAACGAGCGATTTTAACTCAGTCTGATTGATTTTCACTCCTCCAGTCTGGAAAATGCACTTCTCCTTTTGGAGTGGATCCTTTGTGTGTTAAACCTCCGACAGGATCACTCCAAACGAGTGATTTTAACTCAGTCATTGTTATTAGTTATTAGTCTGAGTTAATATTCACTCCTTTCCAGTGTCGAAAATGCACTTCTCCTACTGGAGTGGATTTCACTCGTTTGTATTAAGAGTGTATTTCAACAAAATTTAGTGGTTAATACCGATTACCTAATACAAGATCACCACTCAATACATTTACCTAAAAAAACAGTTCCTATAACTCTCTACGCCAACAATCAGTCTCTCTTAAAAAATGAATCAATTTCCATTACGACGCTTCAACCTGACAGCAGCTCATCGTTCAATAGAGACTTCTAATGGTCCGTGGAAATCCCATCTTCGATGAGACGTTGAAAGTCGCATGAAAATGAAGTTTTTACAAGAAATTAACGAGGATGTTCCTTTCGTCTTGTGTCGTTCAGTGAAGTTATAGGTGTTAAGCTTCTTTGTGGAGGACAGTTGTTGGGATGTTAATGTCCATGGTGGCGCATGTTATAGAATGTCTCGGTACTGTAGAGTAAGAGTGTACTGTGGTCTTTTAACGAAGTACTGTCGTTCTTTAACTGAGTATTCTGTGAATTGTCGCAGGAAAAGTGTTTTACGCCAAAGATTTGGCGACATTTGCTCCACCAAAAAAAAAGCATCAAATATATATTTTTGGTGTATTATTTTTTAATTTTTTTTATCACCACTGTTTTGTTATTGGGGTTCTACCACGAAGATACAACCGGCTAAGCCTTCGTGGTATAAATAGTGATCTGGACTATAACATATTCTTCCACAATTATTGCTTATCCATGTAACTCTTAACGATTTAATAGAGATACCTAGTGTAAAAGCTTATCATTACTCCTGGGCTAATTTCATTTACCCGAAACACTTCCTATAACTCTCCAAAAACACTTTCCAGACACACGCCAACAATCAGTCTCTCTTAAAAAATGAATCAATTTCCATTACGACGCTTCAACCTGACAGCACCTCATCCTTCAATAGAGACCTCTAATGGCCCGTGAAAATCCCATCTTCGATAAGACGTTGAAAGTCGCATGAAAATGAAGTTTTTACAAGAAATTAACGAGGATGTTCCTTTCGTCTTGTGTCGTTCAATGACGGTAGATGAGTGTTAAGCTTCTTTATGGAAGACAGTTGTCGGATGATGATGTCCATGTCTGTTAAAACTTTTAACCCTTTCAGTCCCAAAAATTTACTACACTACAGAAACATCTGATATTCACAAAATAAGCTTATTTTAGGTCAAAAATAAGATTTCCATAAGAAGAAAGATTCATTTTAATTTTTTACATGGTTTTTGATATAATGCCAAAATTTTTTAATTGTGGAAAATAACAAAATAAAAATATATATATTACCTAAAAACACTTCGAGTTATATATTTTAAGGCATCCGACCATATTATTAAAAAAAATAGTAATTTTTAAACCGAAATAGTTTAAATTGTGGTTTAAATATGTGGAACTGAAGTGAACTTTTTAAAAAACAGGTGAAACGCTTGTTAGCTATTTTCTAAATAAAAAAAAGTAGTTCTGACTTCTATTGAGATTAATGTAAAACATTGTCTAATAGAACAAAGTGTGAAGAATTGAATGATGTGTGTTTGGATGTCGTACCGGGACATAAACATTTTGAAAAATATTGAAAGTGATGATGCCAAATGGCATCACTGGGACTGAAAGGGTTAAAGCGACTTAACACGCTTGTAGGCCTATTAACACGTTCACGTAGGGACAAATATCTACATTTTCCGCTTTAGGCGGGACTGTCTTATAAATCGTTATGCTTCGTCGGGCGGGAAAACGTTTGGAATGTTTTGAAAAGTTGCATCGATAAATAAATAATTGTTATCAATTTAAAATATTGAATGTTTATAATATTCAATATTTTTTATAAATAATCTGGAGAAAAAATAAATAAACTTATTTTTTAACGACATCTTTTCTGAAAACAAGTGACTCACCTGTGATCCACGCCACCTCACGGGATAGTAAAGCGTGACCCACAAATGGGTCACACTTCGGAACAGTTAAGTGTGACCTACCGGTGGGTCGCAACACCCCACAAAACAGTCAAGTGTGACCCACCAGTGGGTCACACTGGCTTGAACGTGTTAAACAATTAAAGCCTTGACTTGCCTTACCTATGTTCAACGGACTCCTTAAAACAGACATCATATCTTTTTGCGCTCGCAAGCCCAGTTGGTATAGCTTTGGATAAGCTATCAGGATTGCAAGCGTAAGGTAGTTGGTTGGTTAGACACATTTTCAGGCTTGTGTGCCTGGTCAGAGACACGCTTATAAAATTTGTCAAGTAAGACTTTCTCAAGGTGACAGTTGCTGCCATCTATCGCCACCTCCACAATTTAGACATGTCCCTGAGGGAGAGAGAAATAGTTTTCAGGGACCTGTACCCGTGGGAAACTGCGCAATGACCGCCCACAGGACTTTCGGACCCACATATTTAACGAGCACGTACTCCGCTTGTACTCGGTGGGTCTTCAGTGGCATCGGGACTCGAACGCGGGACCTTTCGATTCCGAGAGCGATACACTAACCACTAGGCAACCCATCCCCTAGTGTCCTGAAGCGTAACGAAAATAAAATATAATTGAGCCGGTAGCACTTTCGAAATATCGTCGCACTAGATATAAACGAGGGCTATTGTCGACGGCCATCATCATTTAGATCCACAGTCAAGTGACTAGCCGACTCCCTGAGTAGGCACCCTACGCAACCATTAAGGGCGACATCGTACGCAGAGCTATTGAATATCTGGTTAAAAAAATACCAGTTCGTTTTCATCATCTCTGTGTTTCAAGAGGTGATTTTAATCAATCAAATCAGGCACCTTACGTGAGGCCTCAGTGAAGTTGCGTGATTAGAAGCCATTTGGCTGAGAAGTAACCCTTTCTTGCATAGACCCACAGAGTTAAGAAGGAGATGGAGATGGCTTGGCGTGAAACAACGTGAAGCAATCAGAAAGTCGCCAAACAACCCTAGTAAGCCCAGTAGCGGCCCTGAAGTAACCCACAGTCTACCAAAAGGATCCTCAAGGCGGAGATGAGTAACCTCGGCTGATATACTACTACTCTCCGTGCCAACCTAACTTTGGTTAAAACAAAGAGTAAAAAGGCAGACGGAAAAGCGTATTTGGTACGTTAGCTGGAAACTCACGTAAGGTAATATTTACTTACAAAATGATCTGATTGCAATTTAACCAAAATATACTTTTCATTCTGATAAATTTGCCAAATTTTCTCAAACAATATTCAAATCTGTTGGACCTTAAACGAAGTTAATGTTTTAAACATGTTTTCTTGATGGATTCACAAATAATTTATGGAACTTTTTACATACGCGGAAGGATCTTCTCCATAGCATATTTCTATTTACCCAACTTAAGCTGGCAAGGAGTGTATCAACGCTGTAATCTGGAATAGTGGTAGTAATGTGGCGGTAAATTAGCGCCACCTATACTACAACCGACCTTAAGAATGCAGTTGCGCGCGCATCCCGCGGAGGAAACTTCGTGATCGGGTTCGGGTTGCCATCGAGTTTTGATGATGTCATCCAAACTGGCGTATCAGATTTGGCGCGTTATCTTTTATGTTGTTAATTTATTTTACGGTTGGTTGGTTGGTTGGTTGGTAGGCATATTTTTTCAGGCTTGTGTGCTTGTAAGCTGTAAACAAATAAAGTCTGCATATGTTGAGTTGTTAAATACCTTCTTCATTAAAAGAAAACGGTTTTTTTTTGTTTTGCGTTTATAAATAGAAAAGATTTACAGATTCTAAAAATAAAATATAGCAAGATCGAAACATATTTTTTTAATATAAAAAGTTTTAATACTTTGGATTATATGTTAAGTAGGTTTTGAATTATCGTAGTACTAGAGCTAAACGAGAACTATTGATGACAGGCTTCGTATTTTAGAACCCCAATCTAGTGACGAGCCGACATCTGAGTGGGCACCCAACGCAATAGTTAAAGGCTACATCGTACGCAGCGTTGGGACTTTGAGAAATATTTAACGTGCACTCCTTCTACACGGGGTATTATTCGTCGGACATATTTGGCTGCACGCGCCGTTTATAGGTCGGCAGTTATTTTGGCGATGCCCGAACCTGGGACCTTCCGCATGCTAGGCGAGTGCCAAACCGACTGGGCTATCCAGCCCCCGGATAATAGGTTAGGTTTTAATTATCGTCGCACTGGAACCACATGAGGGCTATTGGCAACGGTCATCGTAACTTAGAACTACACAGTCAAGTGACGAGCCACCACCTAATTACGCACTCAACGCAAACTAGATACTCATCGCCCCCCCCGACTATTTATTGCCCCCTTGATGGCACAAATCGCTCACTTGGGGGCGATCACCTCCATGTTGGAAACCACTGTTCTAATTGATTAAAATATATAAGAAAATACTTCATTTTTAATTACTCTAATGTTATAAAGCTGTGGTTCAATTAATGAATTTTTCAAGAATTTACCTTTTTTAAAAAATAAGAAGATAGAATGAATACCTTCTCATGGTTCAAGAAACACATATGCACTGTTAAAAATTTGGCGCTAGGCTTCACCAAAAAAATGATTCCTTGTAGCCGCAAAGGCAGTGTGGTGAAATGTTTAACCATAATTTCGGTACTAGGTTGAACCATTTTTCACGTTTTGGTTTTACCATTATTCTGGTTTTTCTTTTCACCATATTCTCTGTTCTTGGCTGAACAAATTTACTCATTTTTGATTTTAACTTATAGATGGTTTTTGGTTTCACAATTTTTTTTTTTTTTTTTTTTTTTTTGGGGGGGGGGTGTTAAGTTTCACCATATTCTAGATTTTAAGGAGCCCCAGGTTTTAGGCTTTTCACGAAAGCAAAGGATTGTAAAGCACTTTTTCATATTTACTTTTTTTTTCAGTATCCAATCTTCAAAATTAGAAATAAAATAATAAAAAAATCAAATTAATATTTTAAGCATAATTCCATAACATTTATTTTAAGCAATTTGTGATTAAGATGATTATTGCAAGTACATTAATTTTTGATGAAAAAAGAAATACAGTAAACTCCCGATTATCCGCGGAATTGGGTGGCGCGGCTTCCGCGGATAAGCGAATTCGCGGATAATCCGTAAAAATGAAGAGAATGCATGTAAACAAAATTTCTTCTGGGTTTTTATTAAAGTAAACTACAGCAATCGTATATAATAGCATGTACAAATTTACTTGCTTCAAAATGTCTATTATTATTGTCGTTTCTCCTATGCTATACTGCAAGCACATTTGATTTTTAGAGGATCTGTTTTCCGACTTTTTAATAAGTTGCAGTTCGTCTTGAATTGTCAAGACAACTTTTTTTTAGTTTCTTGTGCATTTCGCAAGTATCAAAATCACATAAAGCAATTAAATTAAAATAGCGGGCAGTTTATTTTACAAGTGATTCTTTTCGTGTAAAATATGTTCGTGATGTACCTGACTGAACACCAGATTTCTTACAGTCATTCTTATTTAATGCATTCGTTGTTCTTGTCAAATGTATTCGCTGTTCTTTTGAATGTGTTCGTCGTTCTAGAAAGGAATTCGTTGCTCTTGGAATGCATTCTTCCAAAAAGTTTTGAAACAAATAAAATTCATTTTCTGCTTTTTTTTTTTAAATTTTTATATTTTAACAGAAAAATGGGAGGGGGATGGTGGCCGCGGATAATCCGCAAAGCGGATAATCCACCCGCGGATAATCGGGAGTTTACTGTACATATATTTACTTTAACTTTTTATTAAAATGATATATTTTAACAGTTTTAAATGCACAATTTTATTAACACATATCCATACACTAAAATACAAATCTCAAAAATCAGTAACTTTGTAGTGGTACAAAAAAAATTCCAATATGAGCCAACTAACCTCTTAACTATTTTCAATAGTATTGTGTTATAAAAAGAGAGGAAACAAAAAATAAGAATGAAATCAAAACAAAGCTTATCAATCACGTTGTCGAAAGAGCACGAATGCAACGAAAAATTTCGCCAAGCAAAGGAGCCAAACTTTGGCATGCTCTGATTGGCTCCTCCTTATCAATACTCTGATATTCGTGCGCCCTGTTACGTCAAAACCGAATGAGAAAATAATTAATATTGCACTTTAACTGAAGCAAAAACTAATGAAAATAATAAAAATATGTGTTGAAATAACGAACAAAGTAGTTTATTGAATGTGAAGTACCTTTTTTATTCGATCCTCGCACTCGGAAATGAGAACTATTTACCCTATTTCTCGTAGAACATTTGTATACTGCATACTTAAGGTCGGTTTTAGTATAGTTGCTGATGTCATATTGAGGTCGTGTGGTGAACCGTCACAGCCCAAACAAACAGCTCACTTATGTTACGTCATACTGGAACACTTCGTTTTATTCCTTAATCCTTTCAGTCCCAGTGATGCCATTTGGACTCATCACTTTCAATATTTTTTTCCAAATGTTTATGTCCCGTTATGACATCCAAACACACATCATTCGATTCTTCACACTTTGTTCTATTAGACAATATTTTACAATAATCTCAATAGAAGTCAGGGCTACTATTTTTTCTATTTAGAAAATAGCTAACAAGCGTTTCACCAGATTTTTGAAAAGTTCACTTCAGTTCCACATATTTAAACTGTTTCGGTTTTAAATAATTACTAAATTTTTTTAATAATGTGGTCAGATACCTTAAAATATATAACTACTCGAAGTGTTTTTAGGTAATATATTTTTTTATTTGTTGTTTTCCACAATTAAAAAATTTTGGCATTATTTCAAAAACCATATAAAAAATTGAAATTAAATTTTTTTCTTATGGAACTCTTATTTTTGACCTAAAATAAGCTTATTTTGTGAATATCACATGTTTCTGTAGTGTAGTAAATTTTTGGGACTGAAAGGGTTTAAAAGCATTACTTAAAAATCAAAAAGAAAAATTATTGTAGATGTTTCAGATGATGTAACGCTCTTCTTTTCATTTTTCTACGGACTGCAATTCCATTAGTTGCTTCGGTTTCACTCTCAAAATGACTGATATAGATGAAAAGAAACTTTTCTTTCTTTGCAAGCCTTCTTTAACAAATATTTTGAACAACAACAGCACAGCTAGAAGTTTGCATTTATAAAAATTTAATAAGTAATATATCCTCGAAAATTTACTTTCGAATACTAAAATAAAGTTTATTCAGATAACAAATGGAAACAAACCGCTGGAGCTGTTGTCATATACGACTCGAAACAATACCTTTGCGGAGTAGTCTATCTGAATTTATACAGGAAAGTAGACATTTCGTTCACAAGAGTAAAAGAAAAATGCGCTGTAATGGTCTTGTTTCACGTAGAACGGAAAGAAAGCTAAACAACCAATGAAATCGCAGTACGGAGAGCGTTGCATCATAAGAAAAATTCCCATTATACAGGGACATTATTACGGACAGTAAAAGAATGTCCGTGTTTTAATGGCACATTACATTACAGGAGTTTATTTATACCAATTACAATAAATCATGTATGAAACTGGAGGAAAACTAACCTAGTTTTTCCCAAAAGTGCTCAATGTGTGCGCCTTTATTGATACCGCACACATCCAAACGAAAATGCAATTCTTCCCATACTGTCTAGAGTAATGGAAGCAACAGCTTGTGCAACTGTGAAAACGATGAAGCGGTACAAGCGCATGCGCTTATCTGAAACTGTTGGAGTTATTCTTTATTCGTCACCTTCAACCACAACTGTCGAACGATTACAGCTGATACTATTACAATTTGAAACTCAGACATTCTTTTACCGACACCCAGTAGTTTAATGAGATATTCAAAAAAATCTCCAAGTCGATGTAGTAAGTCTATGCAAACTACACTGCTCAAAACAATTAGGGGAGCACTTAGCGTACTTTTGATAACCCTTTCAGTTTCAGCGTTTTGTTTTTCTTTCTAAAAATCTAAAATTTGTTAAATAGATTCATCATGCATCCAGAATGAAATGTTAAAAATCAGGCGGAAATAATTTTTTAAACTAAAATTTAAGGCTGGGAAATTGGAATCAAAAATTAAAAATAAATAAATTATAACACTAATTTTTTAAAATTTTTATTAGCAAAAAAGAGGTGAAATAAAATTTTAAACATCTGAGAATGCAAGCGTGAAGAACTTACGGTCAATTTATTTCATAAAACTTTTTGGGAGTGAATTTTATTTTACCATGTTTTCATATTTTCATTTGAGTAAAACATTATTTACATCCAGTGCTGAAAAGTGGGGTGACGGGTCACCCCACTTTTCAAGAAAATGGCTATCCATCCCTCCATTTCTTATATCTCTCAAATCCATAATCCATAGAGGGGGGATGGGGCATGGTATTCTAATTAAAGGCATCCCCCCACTTATTTTTCTCCCACTTTCACCACTGTTTACATCCTCAAAAGACATGATTCTTCCATCTAACAATACATTACATAGTGCAAGCTCAACTTAGTGAGAAAAAATCACTACCTCATGATTCCAAATGGAAACATTGGGGTTGAAAGAGTTTAAACCATCCGCTCCCCTAATTGTTGTGAGCAGTGTATGCTGAAGAATAGCGCCAAATACTTCGCCAAGAGCGTTGCTTGGGCCTATTACAAAGCAATCAATGGCTTCACTTGGCAAATTGGTTTTTGTATTGGCGGCATCGCTGATCTTATTCTTAGCTCTGTGCGTAGACCTTTTTGAAATGTGCTGGTTAATTTTGCAAAAACCGTTTAAGGACTATTCGTACTCTTTCTCCCTCAAAAAGAATAATTTTTTTTGTAAAGAAATGTTTGACTGGTAATTTACGATAATGCTTTAAGATTACAAAAAAAATTATGTGAAACTGTGCTGTGTCAAGTTCTATGAATACGTGATGCGAGATAATTTGGTAACGAAAAGTTTAATCCATATAGAACAGGGATTCCCAGGATTTTTGCACCTGCGTACCACTTGACTTTTTGAGACATTTCGGCGTACCACCAGACCTTAAAGTTTTAATAAACGTATAGTGTAGTGTAGTGTAATCGTTTCTGGCTTCCTATTTCTAGCCTCCATTAAGCGCTTTAACGCAGCCAATAACGCCTCGTAATTTAAAACCCCGGTCAAGTGACGCGGTCGACACCTGAGCGTTCACCCAACGGAACTTCGAGCGACATCGTACGCTGACGCCGTCGGGACTTAGAACTCCACAGATTTAACGAGCACGTTTGTCATAGGGCTCATCCGTCACGAGTGGGATCTTGTACTCTTTCTGAGTACAGATATCCGATTTATAGGATGACTGGCAGTAGGTGGATTCGAATCCCCGCACTCCTGAGAAGGCTGAATCCTGAGGCGAATGCCTTAACCACTCGGCCACGCACGGACCTAAACGTTAAATATTTACTCTTCTAAAAGTGTTCAAATGTTTTTTGTAATTAAATTCCTGTGAAAACTTCATATTTAATTTCTATATATTTGTTTATTTATAACATGCTTACATAAAAGGACAAATAAATCAATTAAAATGGTATTCATTTAAAGTTTTTTTAAAATTATATATAGGTCTAAAGGTACACAAATAAAAAAATAGCACAAACTCAGCAAAATTTTTATCATTGCACAAAATATAAGAATTCAGAAAATCCACTCTCACACAAAAAACTCGTAACAAATAGCATAAAAAATAGCAGAGCTTGCTGAAATATCAAAAGGTACTAGGTTTTTTTTTTTATATCAGACCCTGCAGTTAAAGATTTTTCTTTAAAATAATGTTAATGTTTAAAATAATTAGTAATATATCTGCTTGCTCACTGCTCATGTGTATTACAGAAGCTATTAATGGCATCAAGTTGCTCACATCACTCACGAGTGCCACCTGAAATTCTCTCGCGTACCACTATAGAAGTTACAAAATTATTTTGGGTAGTTAGGTTAAGTTGAACCATCGTCTCACTAGAGCAGCACGAGGGTTATTGGCTAATAGCGTCGTAATGTAGAACGATTGGTTTGGTTTGAATTATCGTCGCACTAGAGTTACACGAGGGCTATTGGCGACGGGCGTCGTATTTTAGAACCACAGTCAGGTGACGAGCCGACACCTGAATAGGCACCCAACGCAACCGTTAAGCTAATGTAGAACGAAGAAAATGAAATTAATGAAAGTATTATTGCGATGGGATGGAGTCGAAAACACGTAATAGAGATTTTGTGTTTTCTACTTTTGTTTTCGAGGATGCTGATTATGAAGAGTGGTTTATGAGCATCAGTCAGTCTGTCTGAAACCAAACGATAATAATAAATAATAAATAATAAATAATAAATAATAAATAATAAATAATAAATAATAAATAATAAATAATAAATAATAAATAATAAATAATAAATAATAAATAATAAATAATAAATAATAAATAATAATAATAATAATAATAATAATAATAATAATAATAATAATAATAATAATAATTAATAATAATTAATAATAATTAATAATAATAATAATAATAATAATAATAATAATAATAATAATTCATTAATTTTAAATGAATAGTACTAATAATAATGATGATACTGATAATAACAATAATACAGATAATTATCATCATTAACTAAGGTGTTTTAAATTGAGATGAAAACTCTTTTGATTTAATCATTCTATCGATAGTAAATTTAATAATAATAAATGAATAATAAATAATAAATAATTACAATAACAATAATGGTTGGTGTCGTGCCCATATAATGACGATAATAATGATAATAATTATTATAATAATAAGCATTAAATATCAAATTCAAGTCAAAACATATTTTATACAAGTCAAAATATTTTAGAATCTTACCCTGCTAAGATAACAAAACTTATTAAAAACTAATATGTTTTATAGAAACACAAAGTAATTCAAAATTTACTTTCTCCTAACCAAAACATAAATAACAAACTCAAGAATACAGGAATAAAGATATTAGAAAAACCTCCGAAGCAAAAACAAAGTGTTGTTACACGAAGTAAATGATGAAAACCATATTTTGATTAAACATAAACTACGCATCCGAAACTTTTGCCTCTTATCTTAGGAAAACTCCTTTTGATGAAATACTTTCACTTCCACTCTTACATGTAATCTTTCACATCGTCATTTTTTGAAGATATCTGGGTTGTCGGGTGTTTTTTTCGCCAAGTTTCCAGTTTGTCGCCAGTAAATAGGTTACATTCTTAAAACGAACGAGCGATTTTAACTCAGTCTAATTAATTTTCACTCCTCCAGCCTGGAAAATGCACTTCTCCTTTTGGAGTGGATCGTTTGTGTGTTAAACCTCCGACAGGATCACTCCAAACGAGTGATTTTAACTCAGTCTGAGTTAATATTCATGCCTTTACAGTGTCGAAAATGCACTTCTCCAACTGGAGTGGATTTCACTCGTTTGTTTTAAGAGTGTAGGTTTGAATTATCGTCGCACTAGAGCTACACGAGGGCTATTGGCGACGGGCGTCGTATTTTAGAACCACAGTCAAGTGACGAGCCGACACCTGAATAGGCACCCAACGCAACCGTTAAGAGCGACATCGTACGCCAGCGTCAGGACTTTGAAGGATATTTAACGTGCACTCCCTTACACGGGGTATTTCGTAGGATATTTTCGGCTGCACGAGCCGTTTATGGGTCGGCAGTTGTTTTGGCGATGCCCGGACCCGAACCTGGGACCTTTTGCATGCTAGGCGAGTGCCTATCCGACTGGGCTCCCCACGTGCATTTGAAATGCTTGGTCACTTGCAGTCAAGTATTCTACGCAAACAACCCCCCCCCCAAAAAAAAAACCCTCCCTTTTTTTCAATTAACACTTTATAAATTGTTTAATTTTACAGGAAAAACTGTTAAAAGAAAGCAACCAGTATTTCAGTAAAAAAAATCTAGTATTTTACTGCAAAAATGTTTTCTTAAAATAGTTATTTAAGCAGCAAGAGTCGATAATAACTTTATTAAGCGAGGGCTTTTATTTCACGAGCGAGGTACGAGAGAGTGAGGTAATGACAAGAGCTTAATAAAGTGTTATTTGGCACGTGCTTGCTTACAATATTTTTTGTAATAATGTGCAAAAGTGTGAAATTTGTGTTCTTACTTTTGTCTATTTTAAATTTCTTTTAATAATTTTTGTGGAACTTGTAGTTGCCATGGAGATATTCAAAAATGCAAAAGTAATGAACCAATAGAAATAAGTGAGTTTCGTGACCATTTTGTTTCCCTTTAGATATTCATGACATCATTTTGTTTTTATACCAATCAGATACTCTTATTTTACTTAACCGCACTAGTGCCGAAAATCTCATTTTCGCCCCTGTCTGTGACGTAAGCACGTAAAATCATTTTCGAAACGATTTATGAATGAATATGATATTAAAAAGTGAACTTTTTCGCACGTTGTTTTAAAAATAGTTTTAATCTGTTATTAACTTTTTTTTTACAATGCAACTCACGCTTCTAGCATTGCTTGAATATAAATCAAAATCATTTTCACGAAACCATTTTTTTTTCTTAAACTAGCTTATTTTCACAGAAAAAAAATGGTTATACGAAAAAGTATTTTTCTGTAAAAATATGTTATTTTGTTAAAAATATGTTTTTCTGTAAAACTAATATTTTTTTATACAGTGTACCCACTTCTGGCTTCGTTTGGCGACGAATCAAAAACTTGGCTACAAAACCCCCTTTAATCAGAATTTCCGAGCATCCTCTCATCGCTCCCCAAGCGTGTGAGAAGTTTTCAATCTTGGAGAGGAATAAGAACTCAGGCCATCATCTTTTCGTTTTTGCTCTGTTTCCCCGTAAATGAACGCGGCAAAACAATTCCAAAGGGCTTGTTCCTTTTTAACCCTAATGCAGAATTTTTAGGAATTAAATCTTTTGGTAGCTTGCGATGGTTGCTTAGTGTGCTCTGTAAAAAAAAAATATTAATTTTGCAGAAAAAAATATATATTTGCAAAAAAACTGTTCTGAACTTCAAATAGTTTAATTTCCGTTAAAATAAACTATTTCACTTCTTAAGACCCGAGAAAGATCCTGTGTATTAAATATTCTCAGCATATAAAGTTTATATTATATTTCTGTCTATTTCATTCATAATTTCTATTTGGTATGTGCATTTATTTTACTGTTAAAAACATGACTGATTCAATACGGCAAAAAAGGCAGAAATTATCACAGATAAAGAAAATTTAATAAAATACTCATGTTTTGATACAAATTAATAATTAAACCAACAGTAGGTATAGATATAGTTATTGCCTATTTTGTGTACCTTACGAAATTGATGGGAACATTGACATTTGTTGGACATGTTTCATTGCATACGCCCAAAAACACCAATTACTAAACTTGAATTGTAATCAAAACTAAAATATTTTACTCATTGATCAAAATTAACACTTTGGGTTTTTAAATTAGTTTTATAATTAATTTATTTTTAAGTAATATATATTACATAAAAAGATCTTGCTATTTTTACTTCTTTTTTATATAAGATCAGATATCAAAGAGTGAATTCTAAATTTTTGATTCGAACTATATCATCTTTTATTCATTTTTACCTAAAACTCAGACTTTATAACCGTTATATCCAATTATACATTGAAAAACTTTATTATTTCATGTCAAAATAAAAATTCAAACAAGCTTCATTCTTTTTTAGTGCATTTCTACACTCTTAAAAATAACACTTTCATTTTCGACGATTCATGAATCCTCAAGCCTCATTTCGTTAATTTTGAGGATTGTTTCGTCAAACTATCACGTGACTTTTGAGTAAACGCGAATCCTCAGTTTTACGATCGTGATTTGACGATTCTGTATCTTGATTTTGAGGAAACTGAATCTCGTTGTACTCGCACCGTTGCATTCTGGGATTGGAACTTAGCGGTTCAAACAATGGCGGCTTCTTGAAGTTTGGTTAGGCCTAACATAATAATTCGTAATATATACAAGCAGCTTGAACATTAAATTTTACAGTAAAGAACAAGAAGTAGCATGTTTCTAAACATAAAACTATTTGCCTTCATTAGAATATGTAAGTATTATAAAAATAGAACGGAATTATAGCTTTTGTTTACTATTGATGCTGATTTTCAACTGTTAATTTACACTGCACTCTTGAATCAAGTTTAACGCAGCTAAAGAACGCTTTGCAAATAAGAGGTTTCATCAAACGACTTAATAAATCTTGCATAGTAAAATTAAGAACAGTATTTTAAAAAAATAATTAGATAATGAGTGCATAAACGGAACACATTAAATAATAAAACATAATATTTTAAAGCAACTTTAAATATTCGTAAATCGTTTGAAAAACTTTTGAAGATTGCATGGTACTGCTCAACTCTTCTTTTTTGAAAAAGAATAATTCTTTTTTTTTTTTTCGTTTTCTTTCGGTGAAATTAGAAGCTCGATAGAATATACGAATTAGTAAAAAGTAGTCACATAAAGTTTTGAGCCAACTGAAAAAAGGAAGACGACATTACACTTTGTTATGTGTTAAAAAACGACAGGTGTCGAATTCTAAACATGAAATTCGAAGTTCGCCTTTCTATGATAATAAACTGCTTTTTATTCGGACAGCAGATGTGATCATCGCCAGGTGCCATTGCTAAATTCGAACTTCGATACTCTAGGATTTTTTTTTTAATATGTGAAGTAGAAACGGAAAAAAGTTAAAATATATGGAAAAGGGGTTATGTTGTTGGAAAGTATTTGGATTATTATCAATATTTATTAAGGTAACATTTCATTTTGTGTCAAAATAAAAATGGTTTATTTTCTTCATTCAACTAATATGGTATAAAGTAATTATTAGTTAACTATTAATAAATTTTTTTTATTTATATTCTGCATATTTTTTAAAAGTGAAAAGTATTATTTTGACGATGCATAATTTGTGTCTTTAAATTATGGTTTTATAATTAAAAAATATTTCACACTGAAAGATAAAATTTTATGTGCACTGAATGCATTATATTTCCATAATTTTTTTCTTTAAAGGTACTTTTAATGCAAAAAGTATTTAATAAAATACCGTAATTAATAAGTTTTTTTTCCTTAATATAATATTTAACGGCCTTGTTTTTTAGGTTGATGCTTTTGGGTTCGACTCGAAGATGCAACTTAAATTGATTTAATATAGTATATTAGTTTTGTGCCATGGACTATGTTGATTCCAAGGTAGGGTGGGCCGAAAAAAACTTTTAATTTTATTTCGGATCGCTATAGTGCGGAAAAGTTGCCATTGGTCAAGACATGAAAAATGCACTAATTATTATTTTTTTATTACTTTATCTTCCGTTCGCGCAATGCCATTAAAGTTAGAAAAAATTGTCAAAAAATGAAATTTTTTATACTTTTTTATACACTATAGATGTTTTTAGTTGCGTTCCTATATCATGAAATAACTACTTAAATCAATAAATATGCACTTATTATACATTTGTGTCAGATCTGTCAATTTTGCAAAACCTAAGAATTTCCCTCATTTTGTACTACGTTGCGTGGCCGGAAGATCTGACACAAATGTATGATAAGTGCATATATTTTGATATTATGTACTTTTAGTAGTTAATTGATGAATAGGAACGCAACTAAAAACATCTATCGTGCTTAAAAAAATTATTAAAAATTTCGTTTTTTGACAATTTTTTCCAACTTTGAGGGCATTGCGCGAACGGAAGATAAAGTAATAAAAAAAAAATAATTAGTGCATTTTTCATGTCTTGACCAATGGCAACTTTTCCGCACTATAGCGATCCAAAATAAAATAAAAAGATTTTTTCGGCCCACCCTATTCCAAGGTTCAGGAATAGGGATTTGGATCTCTAATAGAAATAATTAAAAACAAGATTAAATGTAAAGCTATAATATTCAAAATAAGCCTAACTTTTTAAAAAGAATTATTTTTTTTAAATAGTTCTTTCTGTAATTTTTGTTTGAGAAAATTATCCACCTGAAATTTTGTGTACTATTTTATTGTTTAAATGCCTAACTTCTAAAAAACTGTCTCATCCCTGCCCCCCCCCCCCCCAAAAAAAAAAAAAAAAAAAAAAATACTAAAATTTTAATTTCAGTAAATTTGATGTGTTAGTATTCCACTTAAACTTGTAAGTCAAACAAATGCTATATTTGTTGTTTTTTTAGACTCGCCTTTATAAGGGTTGGCCCAATTAGGTTATGAAAAGTATACTAAATGCTTCCTATTTTTTTAGAAGACAAAACTGCTGTAATGATACGACTGAAGTACTGATGATTGAAGCAGCAGTTTGTGAAGTACTACACAGAATGCCAGCCTGCCCAGCAGTTCAAAGACTACCGGCCCGTCATCATATAATCAATATGTATATAAAAAAATTCGAAACTTGTGTTTATTTTGATAAAATAAATATACAGATTTAAATAAAGTGAAATGTTATTTTGTTGTAAAAATAAATGAACAATTTAAAAGTGGATTTTCTAGATTTGGAATGTAATAAACTGATTGTATAACTTATATTCAAAGCAAATTTTGGTTCCGAAATGCATTGAGAATCTTTTTAATATTTTATAAACATTATATATTATAGTTTTACATGCAAATAGTCAATTTTGTATCAAAATGCCTTCAATATTTCAGAAGCTGTACATAGATGGATTCGTGTCCGTAAAAAAGACAAATGTGGAATATAATTATAGCTTTTTTTGTATTCGGGTGAAAAATACCAATAACAAAATGATGTAGTAAAATCCTATAAAACATCCTAAAAACTTTTTAGAAAAATGCATCGCCTCAAATATGATGAAACTAGACCGAATACGACGTAACTCTAGTTAAACTCATAGTTTCCTTGCACAGAAGCCACGACCATGGGAGGAGCTATAAAACGCACGGAACAATTAGATGAAGACAAAATAACACGACTGAAATTTTCTCTTCATCTGATTGCCCCGCGAGTTTTATAGCTCCGCCCATGGTCGTGGCTTCTGTGCAAGGAAACTATGAGTTTAACTATAGAGCTGCCCGAACAATAAATATATATGCTCAAAAATGACGATGCAAAACTCTCAAATGAACAATAATAATCCTCAATTTAACGAAACCGGAACTATCAAAACAGCATCACATACTCAAAAATAATGATACCAAACTCTCAAATCAAGTATAACAATCCTCAATTTAACGTAACCAGAACTATAAAAACAAAATCACATGCTCAAAAATGACGATGCCAAACTCTCAAATTAAGAATAACAATCCTCAATTTAAGGAAACTAGCTCTCAAAACAACTAAATTCACATGCTCAAAAATAACGAAATATTTCTTTAGATTAGACGACATTCAAATCCTCAAAAAAATGACGATTCAAATGTCCTCACTTTGAGGAAAGGAAAACTCGGAGCATTTGCCAGGAAACTGAATCCTCAAAATTAAGGAAAATTTCGTCGTTTTTGAGCATTCATTTTTAAGAGTGTACTTTAAATAAAATTCAGTTTATATTTGATTCTCTTGTGGAACTGAATCCTGACATTCCGAACATTAATTTAAATCAAATCTCCACCATTTTGTATTTGTAAAGCTTCATACCTCATTTATATCCCTCATTCCTTAATAAACTGCTGAGGGAAATCCCGCAATAACAAATATAAATGTTACGTTGGGCATTTTCTCAGAAATCCATACGTTTCTTTTATTTCTATTGTACCAAAAGGTTTATCCAGTAGTAAAAACAAGTAGATTTGTTACAGTATCTGTCACTTAGACCGCATCCACACAATATTTGTGTTCAATTGGAAAAAAGGGGTCCAGACACAGTATTGATTCGTAATTAACTTAAATTTGGCCAGTTTCAATTATAATATTTTAAATATTCAAGAATTCTCTTTTTTTATCGTTTGTTAAATTAATTTATATTTCAAAGAATCAGCATGTTTCATTCTTCGCTGTTCAATAGAAGTCAATTAAAATTTAAAAAAAAATTGTACCCAAATTTTAAATAAAAAAAATTTGATTTGAATCTTATTGTAAAATATCTTCGACGTGATTTAAAACTGATTTACGTCGCAAAATAATTTTTCTTAGAAAACATTCATTGGAAAGAAATTAAAGTTTCTTGCCTGACATTTGTGAAACGCAATGGAATGTAATTCTAATAAAAATGGACTTCTTATGATTTTTAAATCATTATTAAATTTGACGGTTTTTTAAATGATTGAAATACATTAAAGTCGAATTTTTAATGAGATTTTTTAATGTCTTTCAATTTTGGCGGGCATAACTTTTTAGATGTATCACACTTGTCTGTAGAATTTGTAATTTTGGTTATGAAAGTGACAGACGGACAGATAGACGTACTGGCTGAACGATCATAATACCTTTTACCCCTTTCGTTAAGAAGGCATTGTGGAAGCTAAAAATAAAATTACCGAAATTGTGCTTTAAGCATGATAACTGCATTAAAATATTTCCTATTTGAAAACTTGATAAATGCTGCTTAGTGCTTATAGTATGCATAAAATTTAACGGAGATATTCTATAAGGGGGGATGGACTAGCTGGACGGCGGGTCTCCAATGCAAAGCGTATTAGTGTTATTCCAATGGAGAAAATTATATTTTATCTGCCACATTTTTCCTGCTGTATTGAATACATCTACAAACGGATTTTTAAAATAATAAATGTAGATAACTTACAGGTTTCTATAATAACACTTTTTAGAATTGCTTCGAATACTTTTTGTAAAATTATTTTTTCAAAATTAAAAAAAAAAGTATTCGAAACAAATAGAAAAAGTGGAATTTTCGGGACCTGTAAGTCAGCTACATTTATCACATAAAAAATTCCGTTTGTAAAAATTTTCAATACAGCCGGAGAAACGTTGCAAAGATACGGTCACTCACACCATGTTATCACGTCATTCCAGAAGTGTTTTAAAACCCTGTTGCGAATAGATTTTTTTTAAATATTTGTTTGAAATTTGTTGAGGTTAGGTTTGAAATATCGTCGCACTAGAGCTACACGAGGGCTATTGGCGACAGGCGTCGTATTTTAGAACCACAATCAGTTGACGAGCCAGCACCTGATTGACCTGGGCAGCTATTTTGGCGATGCCCGGACCCGAACCTGGGACCTTCCGCATGCTAAGCTAGTGCTTAACCGACTGGGCTCCCCAGCCCCTAATTTTTTAAGGAAATTTAATGAAACTTATTATAGTTCAGTTTGCATTATCGTCGCATTAGAGATACACGAGGGCTATAGGCTACGGGCGTTGTAATTTAGAACCACAGTCATTTGACCAGCCGACACCTGAATAGACATTCAACGCAACCATTAAGGACGACATCATACGCAGCTTGGGCACTTTGCATACTTAACATGCACATTCTCGACGCAGGATATTATTCGTCGGACTTCATTTTTTGGCTGCACGGGCCGTTGATGAAACTTAAAATCTAACACACATAAGCTTTATTTAAAATATGCTTTTAAGGGTTTACAAATTTGTGGGTGTATGGAGGGGGGGGGGGGGGATACCAAACTCCACAAATAGGTCAAACACAACAATATGGACCGGGGTAGCCTAGTCGGTAAGGTCTTGGAATGGCATCCCTAAGGTTGCGAGTTCACGCTGCATTTCGAAGGCCTTCGTGTACGCTAATGGTGACAGGTGCACGTTATATCCGTCGTGGTCACAAAGTTCCTCAAGTCCTCACACCCATTTAATGCCTCTGGGGGTGACAAGTCAATTCTGGGGATCCTCTAATTGGCCTCTGTCTTTAAACATTAGATGGATCCACATGTGTGTGTTTTGTCTGTCTTACTTGACGAAGGTTTATAGGCGGGTCTCTGACCAAGCACGCAAACCTGAATAATATATATGTTTAACTAGCCAACTACCAAAATAACAATATGGTATTTTTTAGTACACTCTTAAAACAAAAGAGTGAAATCCACTCCAGTAGGAGAAGTGCATTTTCTACTCTGGAAAGGAGTGAATATTAACTAAGACTGAGTTAAAATCACTCGTTTGGAGTGATGCTGTCGGACTTTTAACACACAAAGGATCCACTCCTCTTGGAGAAGTGCATTTTCCTGACTGGAGGAGTGAAATTAACTCAGACAGAGTTAAAATTGCTCTTTTGTTTTAAGAGTGTACAATATAAACAACTCTGACTAAATCCTCCGCAATATATAATATAAAAATAGTGGTAATTTACAAGTAAACCAGGGTTTGCGCAGAATTGCTATCAACTAAAATATGCGTATTAAATTCCAAACCCTTTCGCAAAACATTCATATCCAAGAGGCGTGACTTTGTCACCTAGAAAAATTCGCCTGCGAAACTTAAAGAATCTGTTATACCATGTAAAATATGAACGCTTCAATGGCTGAAATTCTGTTATTCTCAAAGAGTCAAGAAGAAGATGAAAATGCTGCGGGGAAAAAACCATCACAGAAACCTGTTTGCCATGTGAGGCCGTTCATCGTCCAGTAGTAAGCCCAAACAAACGCTCTTGGCGACATATTAGGCGCTATTATTAAGGGGGAATGGGCGCGCAGGACCGGGGGTCTCCAAACTCAAGTGCCTCAATGTTAATCCAATGGGAAAAAATTATTTTCGCTGCCACATTTCTCCGGCTGTATTGAATATTTTTACAAGCGGATTTTTTTATGTGATAAATGTAGCTGACTTACAGTCTCTATCTTCCCACTTTTTGAAATTGCTTCGAATATTTTGTGTAAAATAATTTATTGAATATTGAAAAAAATATTCGTACTAATTTCAAAAAGTGGGATTGTCGGGACCTGTAAGTCAGCTACATTTATCACATAAAAAATCCGCTAGTAAAAATATTCAATACAGCCGGAGAAATGTGGCAAAGAAAATAATTTTTTCCCGGCTTGGATTAACATTGAGGCACTTGAGTTTGGAGACCCCCGGTCCTGCACGCCCATTCCCCCTTAAGTGGTGTTTGTATCGGCTTTTTACATCAATTCGACTAGCTTTTGACTCTATTAACTATAATATACCTCTTAAGATCCACGAAAAATCCTACACGTATATTCTTAATCTAAACATACTTTTCATACAAATATTGGCTAAAAAGTATGTTTTGCAAAGAAATTTTAAAAATTTATGTTTAATAGTTACTTAAACTCTAAACATTTTTGCCGCCCTGGTGGCTCAATCGTTAGGATACTGGCCTTCGGAGCTACTGGGGTCGGGTTCGAATCCCGGTCAGGCATGGATGTTTGTGGCCGTCAATAAATGTTCTTATTTGTCTATGTGTATTCCTTTCTTTGTGACTGCAAAAATTCTTTCTGTGTCTGTCCCACTTGACGAAAATTTATAAGCGGTTCTCTGAACAAGCACACAAGCTGGAATATATATGTACCATACCATACCATAACTCTAAAAATACTACTACGCCATAAACTCTAAAATACGCATTTTTTGTGTTATAAAGCAAAACAGAGGCCGTATCACTTATTTGTTGTTAACAGTTTGTTTTAACATTGTTTTTAATGTAAAATGCCTTTAAAATTAACTACTAAAAGAGCTTTTTAAAAAATATGAAAACGAAATAAATTTTTTTTTCAAGAACTGTAATATCGAATTGACCCTCGTTCAACTTCATTTTTTTTATCGAAATGAATGACTGAAACCTGTAATCAGAGGCTGAAAACTTATATTTGGATCTTCTTCTATCGGACCAAGTCAATTTCGAAACTAATTACCGTGGGAATTGTTTGTGGGTAGGTTTTCAAAACTCTTCCCAAATGGGGACGCCCGGTTGCAAGAGGTTATAACGTAAGGATAAAACTATAATTGCAACGTATTTTTCTTAACTGTAAAGAGTATTCTACTATCTTGTATGAATTTAAATCTCTTACTACAGCCCACAACTGAGTGAATTTTTGTTTTCTAACCAACGTATTTTAAAGAACAAAAAGAAGCGTTTGGGCATTTAACTAACGTTGGGACAGTGGCTTGTTAGGGCTTAATTGGCGACGTTTTGGCGGCTTCACGTTTTTCCTCGCCAAGCATCTAGGTATTCTTCTTGACTCTTTGGTTATTCTTTTGAAGCGTGATAAACTTTGTATTCTCCCCTTAGAAGAGTTTTCGATATTCATTCTCCGTCCGCTTGAAGAAGCATTATCTAGGGAGGTGCGGTTCTTTAAAACACTGGTACTCGGTTTAACCGGTTATTTTACTCCCAGTTTTAACTGGAACATGTTATTTTGGCTCTAAAAATAGTTTTAAAAAAAAACAGCTCCGTATTTTTTTTAATTGATTAAACTTACGTTTTTGCCCATTCATTTCAGATTTCATTAAATTTGTCTGTTTTTTATACTTTAAGCAGTATTTTTTTCCAAAGCAAAAAGTGGAAGCTATAAAGTAACGTAGAAAGTGGCAGGTGTTATAATCGTTCAGTCCGTCTGTCAGTCCGTCAGCCATTCTCTCAGAGAGTACCACAGGTCTCACAAACAAGTAGGATACGTCAAATTGAGGCGAAAAATCAAGCAAAGTATGCTGAATTTCGTTGAAATATTTAAATTTGGAGTATGTTTTCAATTGAAGTTATTAAAAATTTAATCTGATTTGAAATGACATAATTTTTTTTTCATTTTTTCAACTATTGTCACTTCGTCAAACGAACAAAAAACTTTATTAAAAATGAATTTAAAACTTCAAATATTTATAAAAAAATATTTTTTTGTGATTTCTACGTGCTTTTATAGGGTGACCATTTAAAAAAATTTGGCTTTTGAATAATGGAACATCTGTCACAGTCTCGTATTATACAATTTGAACTCCTCTAAGCTGAGACTTCTAATAATGTACGTCATAATAATGTATATAAAAATCACGCAAATGGCAGTTGTTTAGAAATTTTTAGGTTTTAACCTTTTGTCCCCATTTGGGAACATATTTTAAAACCTCCCAACGTTAATTAGTTACGAAATTGACCTGGTCCGATAGAAGAAGATCGAAAGATCAGTTTTCAGCCTTTGATTACAGGTATCAGTTATTTATTTCTATAAGAAAATGAAGTTGAAATGCGTTATTAGAATTCTTTTAAAAAAAACCTGTTTTAAATTTTTTAAAAACTTTTCCAAAAGTTATTTTAGAAGTTAATTTTAAAGGCATTTTGTATTAAAAACAACGTTAAAATAATCTTTTAACTGCAAATAAGTGATACGGTTTTTTTGTTGTATTTATGGCGCAAAAAAAATTTATTTTTAGAGTTTAAGGAGTGTCCCTAAGTAAGTATTAAACATAATTTTTTTTTTTAAATTTCCTTGAACAACATACTTTTTAGCATATATTTGTAGGAAAAGTATGTTTAAATTATATGAATATACACTCTTAAAACAAAAGAGTGAAATCCACTCCAGTTGGAGAAGTGCATTTTCGACACTGGAAAGGAGTGAATATTACTAAGACTGAGTTAAAATCACTCGTTTGGAGTGATCCTGATTTTGCTCGGGTCTAAAGAGGATAAAAAGGTTTATAAGAATCAAGCAAATGCTTATAAATCGCGTAAATATTTTATATATTTTTATTATTTTATATTTAATTTTTTTTTAATATTTTATATTTGATATTTAATATTTTTTTAATATTTAATATTTTTTTAATATTTTATATTTAATATTTAATATTTTTTGATTTATTGAGTAGCAAGTCCCGCAGTCTTACACTCCTAGTTTTAAAATAATATTCAATTTTTTTTAATGAGTTAAAAAAATTAACCAACTTTCCTCGGGTTTTGGCTGTCAATAACCGGTTCTTTCAAAAGAGCAATTTCTCGGTTTAACCGTTTTCCAGTTCAACCGATTCCCGGTTTAACTGATTCCCGTTTTTCCATCCCTAGCTTCGGGGCAAACATAAATTCATCATATTCATGAATCAAAAATTGTTCGAAGCAACAGCAGCGTTTAAAAGAAGAACATCCTCTAGAGATCAAGGGGTCACGTATTTCGATTCTGACAGGCTTCTCAAGTTCCAAATTCTTTATTCAAATAAAGTTCAAGCCTCAAGAAGTTGATTTATCACAGTTATTTATTTTAAAAGAAACATTTTTCTTGTTTTGGTTCTAATAGGAAATTTTGAACACTGGAGATAGGCTTTTGTTGGATAACAATAAATTTATATAGCTTTATTTCAAAGGTAAACTGTGTTATTATCTCCTGTTAGTATGACAGTATAAGTGACAATAGAAGTTTATTTCATTTATTTGGAAAAACACACACTACAGATAAAAATCCATTTACAGTGGTGTATAAGAAAAGAAAACACAAATATCAAACACAAAAATAAAACCGCAAATTCACTTAAAAAAATATATACTAAAAAGGCATATAATCATTTAAAAATACGAATGCATGTAGCTTTAAAAACCTTTAAAGACATATTAAAAATATCAAGATCATTGGAGAACTTATTGTATAATTTATAAAATTTATATAAATAAAAAATTTCAATGATATTTGATTTTGTAAAAACGTTGACAAATAAACAATGACAAAAATCTACAAGGAACAAAATGAAGTACCGGCATATGGAAGGAGATTCCCCTAAAATATTGGTGAAGCCTATTTTGGGTCACTTGGCGACAGCTTTAGGGAGAATATATGCCACATCTGGCAGGAATTCGCCGATCACAATTGACACTTGACTTGACAGTTTGCATTGAATGTCAAAATCGCTCGCCAACAACAGTACTTCAAAGAATTTAAGTTTTAAAGATTGCTTCTGCAATTCCATTTTTTTTAAAGTACATGTTTCCGAAACTTCATCATATAAAGAACCTCCTAAAGCAACACATATCAATTTTCAGTTAAAGGGTCATAGGAGTCTTAAAAATATGCAAAGAAGGTACTACATAAGGCAAAGCATAGTTTTCAATTTCATATATTTTAACTACTCAATATAAGTTTAACTTTTATACTATGTAATTCTATAAGATTTATTTAAAATGTTATTTTAAATTTATGAAACCTTATCCAAATCTAAAATAAGTGATAACAAACAAAACTATTTACAAAATTTGAAAACATTGGGATTATGCTTGCGCGCCACATTCCGAGGTCAAAATTGAAAAAATGACCAAGAAAACGACTTCATATTGTACAAACAGAGACTTAAATACTTTAAGCTCAATTTTAAAGTAATTTCTAATTAAGAACTTTTTTTAAAAATTAATAAAAAATTTTGATTTGAATTTTTTTTAAATAATTTCAGCACTCTCCAAAACAGGCAGAAACTAACTCTAAACAAGTGGCTTTTCGACATTAGACCGTCGATTTGAAACCCCTCTCTCAAATTTGGCGTGCGAGTCGGCAGTACCTGTCGGACATTATAGTAAGGTATCGAGAAAATCGCGCATTCGTGAATATCTGCCATTGAACATTTCAGCTGAAGCACGGTCATGCATTGGAGGAATAAACCTTAAGCAATTTCACATGTGACGCTTACTCATTTTTTAAATCGAGTCCTACACTCTCAGAAATAACACTTTCATTTTTGACGATTCCTGAACCCTCGAGCCTCATTTCGTTAATTTTGACGATTGTTTCGTCAAACTATCACGTGACGTGAGTAAACGCGAATCCTCACATTTACGATCGTGATTTGACGATTCTATATCTTGATTTTGAGGAAACTGAATCTCGTTGTTGTACTCTCATGCTCAAAAATGACGAAATATTTCTTTAGATTAGACGGCATTCAAATCCTCATAAAAATGACGATTCAAATTTCCTCACTTTGAGGAAACGAAAACTCGGAGCCAGTAACGGAGCCAGTATTTGCCAGTAACGGAATAGTCAAAATTAAATAAATTTCGTCGTTTTTGAGCATTCATTTTTAAGAGTGCAGTTTTTCCAAATCTAATCTACAATATCAAGTTATATCTTAATAGCACTACTCTTAAAAGTGATATCTAGTTCAATTGCATTTAAACTTTCAGTAGTCATAAAAATTATAAAGGATACTAGTTTACCAATTTTAAAAATGCATTTCAAAGTTATGAAAAAACAAAATCACCACAGATGTAAAGACACATTAATTTTATTGAATAGCATATTCGTTTGAAGTTAAAACAAATATTACAATGAAAACAATTTTATAGCTGCTGTTCAGCGCTTTTAACAAAACAGCTACAAGTCCCGCGAGCTGCCATGATTCGAATCAACTCGTGTAACCAAGCTTGTAGCGAGTCCCTGGATCGACAACAAAATCGTTAAAGTTGGCCTGTCCGTGGCCGAGTGGTTAAGGCATGAGCCTCAGGATCCAACCTTCTCAGGTTCGAAATCCCACTTACTGCCAGTCATCCTATAAATCGGATATCTGTACTGGAAAAGTAGAAAAATCCAACTCGTGACGGATGGGCCCGAGTGCACTGGGACAGACGTGTTTGTTAAATCTGTGGAGTCCAAAGTCCCGACGGCGTCAGCGTACGATGTCGCTCGAAGTTTCCGTCGGGTGCCCGCTCAGGTGTCGAGCTCGTCACTTGACCAGGGTTCCAAATTACGAGACGTTATTGGCTGTGTAAAAAATCCTGACGGGGGCTAGAAATAGGCAGCCGGAAACGATTACATTGCACAACAAATCGTTTAAGAATTGAAATACTGAAAAGAAATTTTAAAACTTAAGGTAGGCGAATACCCAAAATTCCAAAATTTTTTCTATTGCTTTAATCTTTTCCAAATTTGACAAACCGATTTCAAATATAATGAATAATACTATTTAGGCATTTTTTTTTAAATTTAAATATAATTTATTTTTTAAACGGTGTTTTTCTACTAAAAAAAGAGGTTTACGCTAGCAAGGCTACCACAGTGAATTTTCATCCTATAAACATTAATTATGTGTTAAATTCTTCGTTTTGAACTGATGCATTCAATGACCTTCTAGAGTTGCATACAAATTAGAAGAAAAGTTATTAAGAAAAATGTTATAAATTAACCACAAAAAAGGATTTTTTCGATTAACTTAAACTTGGACATTTTTAAAAAATATATATATTTACACCGGATGTTAGAGGTTCATAATGGCACAGATGTATATTGAAATAGCATCTGTAAACAATTTCAGGTAAATTAATGTAAAACTCTTCATACTAGAAGTGTTGGCGCAACCCTCTTTTTAGGTGAAAAACACCGTTTAAAATAAATCAATTATATTTAAATAAAAAAAGCCTAAAAAGCATTGCTCATTATATTTGAAATCACTTTGCCAAATTTGGAAAAGATTAAAGTAATAGTACAATTTTTAGAATTGTGAGTATTCGCATACACTCTTAAAACACTCCTACTTTAACTCAGTCTGTGTGGATTTTACTCCTCCAGACTGAAAAATGCACTTCCCCGAAAGGAGTGGATCCTTTGTGTGTTAAACCTCCGACAGGATCACTCCAAACGAGTGATTTTAACTCAGTCTGAGTAAATATGCATGCCTTTACGGTGTCGAAAATGCACTTCTCCAACTGGAGTGGATTTCACTCTTTTGTTTTAAGAGTGTACCTTAACGCATTATGCATGCAAGACATGAAGCTATTTTAATACAAATGAATTTATTCAAAAAAGTCTTTACGTTTAAAATTGAATAATTTGTTAATACAATAAAATTAACGAGTGAAACATCTGATAATTTTGTCTGACAAAAATTAAAATATGTATATAAACTTTAACATTATAACAAAACTAACATCAAAAAAGTATTTATACATTTTTTCATTATACCAAATATATGGGTGGGGTCACGTATCTTAAAGTATGTTTTAAATAAATATTTTACTTATATTGCTGTTAATACTTACAATACTAATGCAGGTAAAATGCTAATATAATATCGTGTAATAATTTAAGTATAAATTGCCTGCATTTGCACAAACATAAATGTTTTTTAAAAGTTACAAGCCAAAAACTACAAGTGGCGTCATATATCCATGGTTCCCCTACTTAAAGCATCTGAAAAAGGGGAACGTTATTTTTAAAGGAGGGGATAACTTGTTTGTGTCGACACTAAAATCTCAATTTTATAAAAATAGTCACTTAACACGATCTTCCGCTTTTCTCTTAAATTCAGAAAGCACGTAAACTTAACACACCCAACAATTCATATTAAAAATTAGTGCAAGTTATACAGGATGATTCTAGCAAAAGTGGCCCCGGTCTATAGATAGGAATACGTTGAAATGCTTGGCGAGAAAAACTCTTGAAGCCGCCAGAAACCGTCCATAATGCAAATTGTAAGTCTTGCAATCAATTTAGAATGTTTTGTATTATTAAAAAGGTCCGATTCTCTAGGATAAATTACGACCAAAATAATCACTAGTGGGAACATATCAGCTCTACAAACCTTGTTTATATTTCATTTCAACTAGCTTATAAAACAATAGCGCAGTTGCCGGCAAATAAGTCGCCAAGCGTTTATTTGGGCTTAATATTGAAGCGATCAATAGCTTCAGTTAGCAAACCTGTTTTTGTATTGGTTTTAGACTTGGCAACATTTCGGTCATAATCTTATCTCTTGACCAGGGCCACCTTTGTTTGCCTCAGTACAGTGATACTCTATCTATTGAATTGTAAAGGCGGAACGAATGGTTGACAAGGCAAGCCCATATGGGCTCGCCTTGTCAACCATTCGTTCCCGGGATGGACCAACAGGCCCATCCCGTGGGCCGTAAAAAAAGTGGTTCAAAATATCACCTACCAAATAAGGAGGCAGTCTTCGCCTTTCCCCAATCCATTGTAGCTTAGTCTAGCATGGAAGACATCAGAACTCAGACCACCAGAATAGGAGAACACTAGAATAAAAGCAAAAGGTCAGTCAGGCTAAGTTATCGTCCCACTGGTTAGGTTTGAAATATAATCGCACTAGAGCTACACGAGGGCTATTGGCAACGGGCATCGTATTTTAGAAACACATTCAAGTGACGAGCCGCACCTGAATAGGCACCCAACGCAAACGTTAAGGGAGACATCGTACGCAGCGCTAGGGAAGGATATTTAATGTGCTCTCTCTCACACGGAATATTATTTGTTGGACAAATTTAGTTGCATGGGCCGTTTATAGATCGGCAGATATTTTGGCCATGCCCGGACCCGAGACCTTTCGCATGCTAGGCGAGTGCACGATATCCAAAAAAATAGAGAGCCATTTTTTTTGTGGTAAAATCTAGGCGACTCTGGCTACCAATTTTGATGCACAGATCACAATCCGATCTCTGTGGATGCTAAAGTATGCCGAGATTTCATTTTCCATGGGGAACACAAGCCAAACGGGACCATATAATCATACGACATGCTTGTCCCGGATTTTCCCATCCAGAAGATTTGGAAAACTTAGTCAGGCCCCGCTAACTTTAGCTTATGAGGTCAACGCATAATACCTCTCAGGCACCGAGCCGCTGTAGACTAGAGCCATTAGCGACAGATCGCATAGTTCAGAATCACAGGTAAGTCACGAGAAGACTCTTTAAGTAAGCATTCTTAAGTTAGTTAAGTACTTTTTACATTCAGTCAAAACATTACAATCAGCTGAGGAAATTTATAGTAAAACTTCTCATTAAATGAAATTTATTATCGTTAGTCTATCCGAAGATACGTTGCGAACATTTAGGAAGCAGTCACATCTCCCGTTTCTGTATGTTTAGCAACGAGTATAGCATGAATGCAAAAATTCTAACTAATGCAACTTAAATAATAAACTTTAAAATTCAGTTTACTAAAAACACTTCATACTAACTGAAGGCCAAATTAATATCCTAATAACAGTTACAAGAAAAGTAAATTTCTTACGTCTGATGCAGGAACAACCAGGATGCATTTCTTTACAATAATCGGCGACATGGTTCTAACTGAAGCGACGATCAACTAACGACATATTTCTAACTGAAGCGACGATCAACTACGACAGACTTCTAACTGAAGCGACGATCAACTACGACAGACTTCTAACTGAAGCGACGATCAACTACGACAGACTTCTAACTGAAGCGACGATCAACTACGACAGACTTCTAACTGAAGCGACGATCAACTACGACAGACTTCTAACTGAAGTCGTCCTTTGACAAGGCCCTGCCACGGCTTGCAATTTATACTATGCCTTCAAACTATCAGCCTGCAGCTCAGCCAATGGTATTTTACGATCGCCAAGTATTTACATGTCCACAAGATTTACAGCGAAAAAAAAAATTAAACATCCACAGTTTTATAGGATATCAAGTGTTTAGTTACTTGGTGGTAGTATCAATTTTGCTCTAACTCTATATTTCGGCTTATTTACTAACCAAAGGGCCTTCAAACTATCAGCAGCCGCCCCGGCGGAGCAATCGTTAAGTTGCTGGCCTTTGGAGCTGCTGGGGTCGGGTTCGAATCCCGGTAAGGCATGGATGTTTCTGACCGTCAATAAATGTTTTTATTTGTCTATGTGTTTGTGTTGTCCTTTTTTTGTGTATCTCTTGTGCTTGTTAAACTCTTTCTGCGTCTGTCCCTCTTGACGAAAGCTTATAAGCGATTCTCTGAACAAGCACACAAGCTGGAATATATATGTACCTACCGTACCATACTATACTATACTATCAGTTGCAGCTCAGTCAATAGTATTTTACGATTGGCAAGTACTTGCATGTCCATAAGACTTACAGCGCCGTGTATTTGCATATACCCACAATACATCGAATGATAAGTTATTCGTAAGCTGATGAAGGTGGTAGTATAGTTTTTGCCCTAACTCTACATTTTGGCCTAACTAACCAAGGGACTTAAAAATTTTAGCATGCAGCTCATCCAATGGGGGTTGTTTCACGGAGCATATGGCAACAGCTCCGCGATCTTGTTTTCATTTTTCTGGAATTACTTTTGTTTTGGTTGGTTGGTCGGTCGGTGGTTTGGTAGTTTGGTTGGTTTCGGTATAGTACGAGAGCTAGCAACGTCGGAAAAACAAGCGTTTCAGTTGGGCCAGTTTTAGGATACGCTATCTCTCTCACTCTCCCGGACATCATACGGGCTATCTGGCAGGCGGTAGTGGTTGCGTTCCTCAGTGCGCATCCTACTAATACAAGTAAAAAATTGATTTTTCAAATCATTTCAGGACGTTTTATTTTTTTATTGTTATTTTTAGTGAACTTTTTGCAACATAAATCTATTATTGCCAGACATTTTTATTGTTGTTTAAGCTGTGCCAGACGCTAATTTTGATTTTAAAAGTTCAGGTGTTGCCCAAATTACCAGCTCATTACAAGTATTGCCACATGGTATTGCGCAATGAATGACGATGACGTATTACAATGATTGGTGAATTCACACCTGAGCTGGTAAAGCTAAAATACGTTTATGTGTTCCTGAAATATGCGGAGTCCATCGTGTGACGGTGTTAGCGTAAGATGTCACTCGACATTTAATTTTTTTTCACCGCGGTTACTCTACCTTGAGAGCTAACTTGGACGCTAACCAAGTCAGTGACCAAGGCAATGTAACAGCTAAAAACCAAGCTGATGCTCAAGGCCACGAACTCATCTGGTTTGGATTTTTTTCCCGGTTATTTCAAAGGAAAGGGTTACCATAAGGTAAAGAGCAGCCAACTTGGCGGGTTTTCTCTTTTTTTTTAAAGCGATCGTATACGGTGAAAAATAGGAATAAATCGAATGCGATATAGAATCTCTCGCCAATTTCTCGCCGACTTCATCGAAACAAAAACTTCAGTAAAAAAACCTTGGCAAAACCAAGCTCAAACTCAAATCGTTGCTCAAGTTAGCGCTCAAGGTAGTGTAACCGCTGTCCGCTGTATAATTAAGCAGTAGCTGACAAGGTATATTGCTGTAAATTTATAGCGTATTGTCTTGCAATATGTAGAGTGATATATTGTTTCAGGTTTACCCAACATAATTTTACATCAACAAGTCAGCGACATTTACATTACAGGATTTACATTACAAGATCATTGCGACATTTACATTTACATTAAAAGTCAGCGACAAGCAAAAAGAACTGGTAGAAAAGAACACATTTCCTTCTACACCCGTTCTTCAGCATCCAATAAACGCTGCCGTATAACAACGCATATCTAAGATACATTTTAAGCATCCATCCCATTCAAGTTTTAATGACAAGAATTGGCAGTAAAAAGGGCCATGTATAAACAGTGAAAGGTATCTTTATTTTACCCTTAAAATATGATCGTTAGCTGGTAATGAGATAGCTGAAGTAAAAATTATGACCCTTAGCGTAGTCACTGCAGTAATTGTTGGGGTTTGTTTTTGGACTATCATAAATTGGAGGTCCTTCTCTTGTTAGGGAAGACATGGTCACGGAGGTAAGAATAAGGATATGCTGCCGGGAAAAAAACCAATGCCAAGTCTGGTTTAACAAGTGACGCCATCAATCGCTTTGTGGTAAGCCCAAACAAACAACGTCGGCGAATTATTTGAAGCTTTTTTTTTTAGCAGAGTTTGTATAGCCTTTAAGACCTAATAATTGGTTTGGTGCTGCCCAAAGAGTCATTTTTTTGATTTTTAATTATTTCTTTTTAAGGAATAAAATTGACACAAGCAGTGAGATTTAGACCTGTTTCTTTGGGCTTACTATTTGTGCTTGACGACTATCTGTTAGCTTCACTTGTTTTCTGGCCAAGCATGTCAGTCTTCTTCTTTACTCCATGCTCCTTGATGTGTGTTTGGGATTCAACGATGTGATAGACTGGTCGGAAATATGTTTGTAAACTGGTTGGAAAAAGGGTTCAAGATGAACTGATGACTTGGCGAGAACGGCTAACGCTTTTGGTGATTTATCGCAGCTGTTTGCGCGGTTGTGAAATAATTTTGTTTCAAACAAACCGGTGTGATGTTTTTTTTCTTGCAATTAAACTGGATTTAATCTAACTTACTATTAAAATAAGATATTTGTATAATAAAATTATTCGTGTATCTGAAATGACCTAAGGATTTCTTTTTCAAAATTAGCAACTCCGCTTTTTATTCTGGTTTGAGCATAAATGATAAATTTATGAAAAAAATTCTCATTTAAGAATACTTCGAAATACTCCAAAAACCGAAAAAACAACAACTTAAAATTGCTCATTTTCAACAGCCTAGGAAAAACATTCTCACGACAAAACCCACGTGACTTGGGTCAAAACGTCAAACTCTTTTAAGGTTTGCCAATGGAAAAAAATATTCTAACTCGAAGCCATTGTTACGAGTCCTCTCTTTGGCATTGTTAAGGAAGCCATTTCATTAAGGAGGAAAATATAAGCGAATTTCGTGACGTAATGATCTGAGAGTGGGTGAATTAGGCTGCAGTAAATTTTGAATTAGTGGGGACGCACTTTATGGGTAAGGTTAGTTTGCGACATACACACAAAACGATGAATGGTGTTTTGTTGCGCTTTTTATAAAAGAAAATGGGTTTTTGAGGACATAAAAAGAGTTATTTTTCTACTAAAGGGGCTTCTTTTTCTAAACTGGGCACATTCCCAAGTAAAATAACATCCGATCTATAAACAGTCCGCACAACCAAAAAGTTTCCAACGAATAATATCTATTGTAGATGGAGTGCACTTTAAATATGCCCCTTAACGGTTGCATTGGGTGCCTACTCTTGTGTCGGCTTGTCACTTGACTGTAGTTCTAAATTACGACACATCACCAAAATAACTGCCGACCTATAAACGGTCCGGGCAGCCAAAAATACGAGGCGAATAATACCCCGTGTAGAAGAGTGCACGTTAAATATACTCCAAATTCCCGACATTGCGTACGATGTCGCCCTTAACGGTTGCATTGGGTGCCAATTCGGCCGTCGGCTCGTCACTTGACTTTGGTTCTAAAATACGACAACCGTCGCAAATAGTTCTCCTGTAGCTCTAGTGCGACGATAATTCATACTAAACTAAACTAAATTATGAAACCTGTTTCGAATTGCCCTAAAATATCTGTTATGCGACGATATTCAAACTAACCTAACCATATCTCCAAGAATTGAGATCCATTTTTGTGGCATCATCTAGGCGACTCTTGCTACCAATTTTGACGCTCAGAATCTGAGTTCGCTGTGGGTGTTTAAATATGTCGATATCTAATTTTTCTGAGAGAACCCAAAGTCAAATATGTTCGAGAGAGATCTTTTACATGTTAAATAATCATATGACATATGGGTTCCATCCTGAAAATTTGCCAACTCAATCCCGCTATTTATGGGCATGTGACACGGACACGTCATGCCTCACAGCCATTGAGACGACATGAGAGTTATCATAGAATTTCTTATGGTTTTTTTTAACTAAACTATATATTTTAAAAATCTGTTCCTCTTAAGACCCGAGAAAAATCATACACGTTCATTCTTACATAATCTAAACATATTTTTTTATACAAATATATGCTAAAATGTATGTTTTGCAAGGACAATTTTTTTTTAAATTATGTTTAATAGTTACTTATGGACACGCCGTAAACTCTAAAAATACAAATTTTTTGTGCTATAAATGCAACAAAAAAGGCTGTATAACTTATTTGTAGTTAACAGATTATTTTATCATTGTTTTTATGCAAAATGCCTTAAAAAATTAACTACTAAAAGAACTTTAAGAAAAGTTGGGGAGAGAAATTAAAATAATTATTTATAAGAACTCTAATATCGTAATGGCCATTGTTCAACTTCCTTTTTTATCGAAATAAATGACTGATACCTATAAATAAAGGCTGAAAACTGATATTTGGGTCTTCTTCTATCGGACCAGGTCAATTTCAGAAGTAATTAAAGTGTTAAAGATCCATGGGGAGATTTTAAAAAATGTCGTTCCCAAATGGGGATGCCAGGTCGCAGCTATACGAAATGTTCTATGTTCGAATTATTCAAATTACACTTACTTAAATAAACAACTGCTTGACCTAGCAAATTAATACTACATACAAAACTATAATTTTATTTACATTTGTTATTACGATAATTTTTTTCAAATGTGTTTTTTTTGCAGGTAGAATTAATACGGAAATTTTGAAAGCGGAAAAAGAAGAAGTTGGACAATGTTTGACCGCATTTGATCGGTGTATCAGAAATGATTACAGATTCACTGTTTGTAACAACTACTCTCGAATATCTTTTTTGCCTCCTCCTCGCCTCAACCATAGAGTTTAGTAAGTATTTACAATTCCACGGGGCTTGGGAGCCCAGTCGGTTAAGCACTCGCTTAGCATGCGGAAGGTCCCAGTTTCGGGTCCGGGCATCGCCTAAATAGCTGCCGACCTATAAACGGCCCGTGCAGCCAAAAAATTCCGACCCCGTGTAAGGGAGTGCACGTTAACACGTCGGATGCTGAGGACGCGCGAGCGCGTCCGGTGGTTCCGATTCATCGATAACAGCACATTCTGATAAAATTCGTAGTACTATTTCGACAACCGTTCTTAAGAGTTCAAGTTCGTTTGATTACTTGATAAACATGGTGGTGTAGTGGTTACACGAACTAGTATTCCAAGAATGTTACTGATGAATTTCCATACATAAATTTTAAAAGCTTATGCAGCTTTTGTGTTATTTCGAAGTTTATATTTTTCCCATTGATAACAAATATAATAATACAGCCATAATTCTGTAGGGATGTTAACACGTTGACTGCCAGTCACTTTGAGTTAGATTTATAGTTAATGCCCTCACGTGGAATTAGATTATACCCAGATGCCAACATAATTATGATAAGAAATATGATTCAAAAATAGTTAAGTAATACTTAATCACAGATTTATCTTTTGTAACTTTTCATTGAAGAATTTTATAATTACGTGCCAGCGCGTGATTGCTCCTGAAAGGTCAAATTTTTCGCCACTGTCACTGTTATAATAAAAACACTTGGGTTCTCGTCTGATAATTCAGCTAACAAATTTACAATTTCGTTACTTGTAATAGCCTTGTTATTGTGATTTTTTCTTCTTTTGGGAAGCGAAGGCCCAGCACCACCATCTGAACGACTCATCACAAAATTCCTTTTTCAATTTTTTTTATTAATTTTGTAACCAATATCGTGTCAAGTGTAGGGCGACCAGACACCAAACATACTGCATTTCGCAGTGCAGTTTAGTTTGTTATTGTTCGATTCCCACCTTTGCCCTGGGTGTAATTACTTTCTCTGTGTCAGTAAAAATCCTTTTTGTGTCGGTCTCACTTGACAAAGGCTTATAAGCGGGTCTATGACCAAGCACACAAGCCGGAATTGTATATGTACCTACCCTACCCTAGTTTGTAATTGGCTAATTCCACGTAACTGTAGTGTAAGTCACGATTTAAGAGGAGATCAAAAGATTTTTTAATTAAAAAAATAAATCAATTTAAATCAAGTGCATTACATTATTTAGTTATAATGGGTGTAGATCAACTATTCCACAATTTTTTTTTCATTTAATGTTAAAAGTTGTAGTGATAATCACTTTTTACAATCGTCGAATCACATTACAGATAGGATAATTTTGCAATTCCCCTCTTCAACTATCTAGCTATAAAAAAAGGCAACTAGTCTATTACATTTTTTTATTAAAAAAAAACTCCCAAAAATTAAGAGTTAGGAAAATTTATTGATAGTTCATATTAAAAAAAATCATTGAAACGAGTCTGGTTATTGGCTTTCAATTCATTAAGGGGTCTAAGGAGTCTTAAAAATGTGCAAAGAAGGAACTACAAAGCATAGTTTGATCTTTCATGTAATTTTTTAACTACTCAATATACAAGTATAATTTTTTTATATGTAATTCTACAAGATTTATTTAATATGAAACAAATTTTAAAATTCATGAAACTTTAGCCAAAACTAAAATAAATGATATTAAACATAAAGCTATTTGAACACATTGTGATTAGGCTTGCGCGGCAAATTGTGAGGTCAAAATTGAAGACATGACCAAGAAAATGACTTTATATTGTACAAATATGTACAAACAAAGAATTATACCTAAATTCTCAGCTCAATTTTAATTAGAATTTATTTTAAGAACTTTTTTTCTAAAAAAATTTATAAAAATTTTTGAATTTTGATTAAAAAAAATTTTAAAAATTATTTCTAATTAAAATTGAGCTAAGAATTTAGGTATAAGTTCTAGTTTGTACATATTTGTACAATATAAAGTCATTTTCTTGGTCATGTCTTCAATTTTGACCTCACAATTTGCCGCGCAAGCCTAATCACAATGTGTTCAAATAGCTTTATGTTTAATATCACTTATTTTAGTTTTGGTTAAAGTTTCATAATTTTTAAAATTTGTTTCATATTAAATAAATCTTGTAGAACTACATATCAAAAAATTATACTTGTATATTGAGTAGTTAAAAAATTACATGAAAGATCAAACTATGCTTTGTAGTTCCTTCTTTGCACATTTTTAAGACTCCTTAGACCCCTTAAGGGGTCTAAGGAGTCTTAAAAATGTGCAAAGAAGGCACTACAAAACATAGTTTGATCTTTCATGTCATTTTTGAACTACTCAATGTATAAGTATAATTTTTTTATATGTAATTCTATAAGATTTATTTATTATGAAACAAGTTTTAAAATTTATGAAACTTTAGCCAAAACTAAAATAAATGATATTAAACATGAAGCTATTTGAACACAGTGTGATTAGTCTTGCGCGGCAAATTGTGAGGTCAAAATTGAAAAAATGACCAAGAAAATGGATTTATATTGTACAAATATGTACAAACTAGGACTTATACCTAAATTCTCAGCTCAATTTTAATTAGAAATTAATTTAAAAACAATTTAAAATCAAAATTTTTAAAATTTAAAAAATTTTTTTAGAAAAAAGTTATTAAAATAAATTCTAATTAAAATTGAGCTGAGAATTTAGGTATAAGTCCTAGTTTGTACATATTTGTACAATATAAATCCATTTTCTTGGTCATTTTTTCAATTTTGACCTCACAATTTGCCGCGCAAGAGTAATCACACTTTGTTCAAATAGCTTCATGTTTAATATCATTTATTTTAGTTTTGGCTAAAGTTTCATAAATTTTAAAACTTGTTTCATAATAAATAAATCTTGTAGAATTACATATAAAAAAATTGTACTCATACATTGAGTAGTTCAAAAATGACATGAAAGATCAAACTATGTTTTGTAGTGCCTTCTTTGCACATTTTTAAGACTCCTTAGACCCCTTAATTAGAATCAGATAATTATCTGGTTGGAGAAGTACAGGAACTTTTTCTCGTATTTTTTTTTACTAGCTGCCGGGTAGCTTCAGTTAGCGACGTTAATTCAACCAAACCTTGTAATTTTACGACCTCAAACTAAGATTTTTACTTTTTCGAAAATGAAGAAGAGTTAGTTTATTTCCATCGTAACGAACTGGTTTTAGAAACAGTATGTTCTTCTACTTCACATCAGCCTCTATCGATGAACATTTTCCATCGTTATCGCCGCAGCCAAAGTGTTAAATATGCTTCAAAGTCCTAACGCTGCGTACGATGTCGCCCTTTACGAGCGTTGGGTGCCTATTCAGGTGTTGGCTCGTCACCTAACTATGGTTCTAAAATACGACGCCCGTCGCCAATAGCCCTCGTGTAGCTCTAGTGCGACGATAATTCAAACCTTACTTACTTACAATTCCATATGCCTTGAGTGGTCCAACCAATGAACTGAACTAAAACTCTGGAAGGAGCATGGAAACCCTCGCCAATAGGGTCGGTGATGATCGGCTACCCTGTATAAGAGCAACCCAACTTTTGCCGCCAATCCTATACATTACCTGTTGAAATAGGCACTTTAAACCAATTTTTTCAATAATTTTTTAAACAGAAAACTGATAAGTTATTGCTTTAGGAGGTTCTTTATATAATGAAGTTTCGGAAACATGTACACTCCTAAAACGAACAAGCGGTTTTTTTACTCAGTCTGATTAATTTTCACTCCTCCTGTCTAGAAAATGCACTTCTCCTTTTGGAGTGGATCTTTTGTGTGTTAAACCTCCGACAGGATTACTCCAGACGAGTGATTTTAACTCAGTCTGAGTTAATATTCACTCCTTTCCAGTGTCGAAAATGCACTTCTCCTACTAGAGTGGATTTCACTCTTTTGTTTTAAGAGTGTACTTTTAAAAAAATAGAATTGCAGTTGCAATCCTTAAAACTTAAATTCCGAGGAGTACTGTTCTTGCCCAGCGATTTTGACATCCAATGTAAACTGTCAAGTGTCAATTGTGATCTGCGAATTCATGCCAAATGTGACACATATTCTTGCTAAAGCTGTCGCCAAGTGACCCAAAATAAGCTTCATTAACTTTTCAAGGGAAGCTCCTTCCCCAGAGTTTCAGTTCCGTTTAGTGGGGCCAACTTAATCCCGACAAGCTATAATTTCGACAGGGCATAATCCCGACAGGGTAAACCTTGATAGGGAAGAAACCCTCACAAATCAATAAATTAATACCCTGATGCTTGATTAAAGGCATATAAATTTAAAAAAAAAATGCATTAATATATGAAGAGTACACGGGAAGAACCGATTGATTTCTTTAGAGACTTTCCATAATTGGTCTCTGCTTGGCGGACATTGGCGACCGAAAACCGGTTTCTCTTTCGGTTCTTCTTTTGCGGTACAAACGTGTAGCTCATTCCACTCAACTCTGGCGTGATTAAGGGTTGCCGCGAAAGATAAACAAAGCGAGTAACTGGCTTCTTTGCACCAGTTTAGGCGATTTCTCGCTATCATCCCCAAAGAGGCTATTAAGGAAAGCCTTGTACGAAATCAATCGGTTCTTCCCGTGTACTCTTCATATTTAATGCCGGTTACCATTGTAAAGGGACCAATACATTATCTTAAAAATAATCAATCTAAAAAAAATCTCTCTTTAGGTTGTTGTTCCCCCCTGAAGATCAGCCACCTGCACATCCCGACCCCCGTTGTGACGGGGGACAGTGTCATGCTGAGGTGCGGATTCGAACTCGGCGACGAGACCCTCTACGCCGTCAAGTGGTACAAGAACATGGGGGAGTTTTTTCGATATGTGCCCGCCTCCGAACCCCCTTACAAGACGTTCCCGCAGCAAGGGATAGACGTCGACGTGAGTACGGTGTCCCTTAAACCTTTATTCATTCATTTATTTATTCACTTACTAGCTGTTATACCCGACGTTGCACGGGTAGAGGTGAAAAAGTAATTTTATAGTCAATTTTACTATTTTTTCTTTCATTTGAGTTACATAAGATATGAAGATTACCCAGTAATTTTTTCCATTTAATTACCCATCTTGGATATAGTAATAATTAATATTAATTTCAAAAATACCTTTGATAAGAAGCTCAAATTAAGGAGAATACACATATTTAAGTAAAAAAATAATCAGTAAGAATTAAAAATAAGCTACTCCAGCAAACGATTTGCAATTTTCTATAAGTTTATTTGCTTTTTAATAAGCTTATGTTGCTGATAACGTTCGTTATTAAAGTACAAAATCCCGCTACTTATATTACTTTAAAAAATTCAAAATCTAAAAAATGCTATAAAATTAACAGATAATATCGTAGTAATTTTCCGAATAAAAACATTTTAGCTCAATGGCGTGTTTGAAAAATTTTGCGAGGAAAATATATAGCTACCATTACACCCATTCAGCTCTAGCGCAAAGACCATCACACAACCAACCAGCTATTTTAAAAAATGCTCTTTTGCACGTTCTTTGTAATAATTTGGCGAGTTTGGCAGAGTAATTGGCGAAAGAAGGAAGACATGAAATGCTAATATGCATCTGTAGTGCAACGGTCTTCAAAAAACAACATAATTCAGTAAAAGCTTAACTATGATTTTAAACAATTCATAATTAAAATCATGTATACGCAATAAAATAATAGAATGGAGACTGGTAGGATTACGTAACTTGAAACATATCCAACTATTTTTTCAAATTATTAATTTTGTTTCTGAAGGCAATGAACAAATATTAAATTAATTAAACATTTTCAATTTCAATTGCTTTCTAAAAAGTTTTATTTAAATTTTTCTGCCTGATGGCATCAAGAAAAAGAAAAAATGATCGGATTTGAGCGAAAGTGGTGTATTTTTTCCCTTAAAACGTTCGCAAAAGATAGAAGGAATGGTCCGATTCGAAAAATTCTTACAATGTTTGTTCTGGAGATGAGATGAATTTTTGTGCCAAATTTCGTGACAATCTGTTGCGTGGTTCTTAAGTTTTTGCGTCCTATACAGACAAACAAACAAACATAAGTCGCCTTTTATGTAGATTCATTTGAAGAGTACACGGGAAAAACCGATTGATTTTTCAGAGAAGTTTCCTTAGCAGGCCACTTTGGCGATGATAGCGAGTGATCGCCTAAACTCGTGTAAGGAAAAAAGTTCCTACCATAGATATCATAGTTAAAGTAATACAGTATCACGTAACCTCCAATGCTAACGACGGGACGCGCAAGGAGCTCCCAGAAGAGCCCCAATGAAGTCAGAGTTGTAGGTCACGTGATATGCCACTCTATTAAGGCGATTGGCGATTAAGGCGATTGGCGATCCCGACGCTTGGACCAAGCGAAGAAGAAAGAGATAAACCGGTTTTCTGCCGGCAAGCAGACAATTGCGGGCGTCCGCCTAATAAATCAATCGGTTATTCCCGTGTACTCTTCATTTGTTTATTTATTTGTGAGGCCCAGTGGCTTAGTGGTAGTGCTTCGCATTGCCGCGCCATAGGTCAGGGGACAAGGTTGACCCATTCTTTTATATCCTAAAATTGTCGATGAAATGGGGACCAAGAATGCTTTGGAATTAAACACTGGGGGTTCCGCGTGAGGCTGACCACCTTACTTGTACATAAGCCCAGCACCCCAGAGCCAGAGGTCACGAAATATAAAATTTGGGCACGGAAGGCCTTGGTCTAAATAAAGTATACGACATGCATTCACAAAAAGTTACCAAAAAATACAGAAGAAAATTATTTTGCCATTAAAATAATTTATCTGTATAATTTTAAAGATATTATTTATTTATAATTAAAACAATTTTTTTTATTCGATATTTACATGTTGTTAGTACTGCCATCTGTAAATTGTGAATAATTTCTAAACTTTTGTTTTAATTATAACTAATTAATATCTTTAAAATTATGCTAATGAATTATTTTAATGAAAATTTAAAGTTCCTCTTCATTTTTTTGGTAAGTTTCCGTGGGTGCATGTCGTATATTTTATTTAAAAACAGGAGCCAAAGTCTCTCCACTGGAATTGTTTAGTGTGTTCTAAGTGTTAATTGCTTTAAGTTTAATTGTTTTAAATGTTTTTCTTTTTATAAACCTTTTTGTGAAACTCTGAATATCAGTTCTTACCTAAACATTAATTTTCTTTTGCGTTTGCTGAAATATAAGGTTTTTCAACAGTTAGTAACATTTCATTTTCTTTTATTTTAACTGAGGAATTTTAAATATATCTTCTAAAAAAATTATATAATTTTAAAGCTGACTTTTTGTGTGTGTTTTAATAATTTTTTTTAAAAAAATTCACTGTAAAGATATTTTTTCATGCAGTAAAATATCCCCAGTTTAAATCAAAGAACCATATGTAAGGAACAAAGTATAAAAAATTCATAATGATATCTGATATAATTCCGGAGAAAAATGGTCCTAAAGTTAGTAAATTTAACATTGACGAATTAGAAGAAAACATGGTTTTCTAAGCAACGTTCTTCCAGCTGTATAAACTGTTTTTACAAACGGTTTTTATATGATATTTTCAATAAAAATTTTGGCAACTAAATATTAGAACCATTTTCAAATAATGAGATTTAGAACCCTGTAAATCAGCTACTTTTATCATATAAAAATTGCTTGTAATAATATTCAATACATTGTTTGAATGAAAAAAATATACAAGAGGTTTAGCGAAGTTGGTTAATTTCAGCTAGTAAGAACGTAAAAGAGATGATATAAATATATTCGATTTCAAAACTTAGGGAACACATAGTATTGTTATGTTAGAAACCCTTTTTTGTATTTTCAGAAAATATTTAATTCATTATATTTTCAATAATAATCTGTTTTTTTTGTCACAGTTACAAATCTTTATGCTATTAGAATTAAAATAGTAAACAACCACATTGAATTGTTTTATTCAATAATTACATCCCATCAGTTTATCTTTTTCAGACTGCTTCGCAATTTTTTTCTAGATATAATAAAAACAATCTTTATGAATTTGTTCTTTGATCAATATTTCCTAATTTAACTTTTTGTCCAATTTCCTACTATCGAGTTTTATCGCCAAGTTACCAATTATTCGCCAAAGATATAGAAAACCTCATCATGTTAAAATTTATATGTTTTATTTTTTTCTAAAGTTAATGACAATTTGGTATTTGGATCGTTTCTATATGTCTGTTTCTAATTGATAATAGTCAACAACAATAGTAAATTAGAACCACGGTCAAGTGACGAGGTCGTCAACACTTGAGCTGGCACACAACTAGACTTCTAACGACATCGTTCGCTAACGCCGGCGTTACTTTGGTCTTCTAAGATTCTATACCAGCACATCTGTTCCAGTGCACTACGAGACCATTGGGAAGCTGGGACACCAGTGGCCAATAACCCTCGTGCAGCTCTATAGTGCACAGACAATTTAAGCTAACATAACATTTGGCGACGAATAGGAAACTTGGCGAGAAAAACACCCAATAACCGAGAACTCGCCAACTTTTTCTTCTCAAATATTACGCTAAAGCGGCAAACAAACCCCGGAACTATGATGAGAAAATTCCAACTAATTACTTCTTCCAAAGAATTATTCCAAAACTTATGCAATTAAAAAAAGATGAAGGGGAGCTTTACTTGACAACGCATTAAACGGAAAAGAAAAGAAAAAAAAAGGTACTTTTTATAATCAAGAGAGAACCGCAAAAGTAAATGGAATAATTATAAAACAAGTGCTTGCTTCTTATTTCGCAGAATAGTTTGGTTCGAAAGTTTTTTGATGTGATTTTTTTCTTCTCTGGCCTAAAAACGGAAAAAATATATGCTTAAAATATTATGCTTAAATTACTCTATGCTTAAAATATTTTTTTTAGTATTTATAGAATATTTAGCAAATTTGTTGATTTTTAGAAAACGATCTAATTTTTAAATACAAATACAAAAATTGTCGACCAACATCAGGCCATATGCCCAGCAAGGTTGGTCCAAAATACATCGAATACTTTACCAGTTTCCACTGACTATCGAGATTTTTCTTAATATCTTCTTCTCTCTTCGAATACACAACATAATCTGGTAAAGCATTCCACTCATTGACAACTCTATTATAAAAATAATGTTTTCCTACCTAACTTCTAAAGCATGAGTTATTCGATTTCTGATCATGTCCCCTTGTAACGCTTTTTAAGGCAAGACCTAAGCAATGCAAGTCTCCCTGTTTTATGAATTAAAGATAAACAGTCTGCCGTATGAAATGCCGTCTGTATATTTAGCCAGATTTAAACAAGCTCGTTTGAAGAAGAAAGACAATAAGTGTCCTTAAATACAGAAAGATATCAAGTGTCAATAAATACAGAAAGACATCAAGTGTTATTAAATACAAAAAGGCACTAAGTGTCATTAAGTACAGAAATACATTAAGGGTCATTAAAGGCAGAAGACATTAAATGTGGCATTCAATATTGAAAGACATCAAGTGTCATTAAGTACAGAAAGGCATCAAGTGCCATTAATACAGAACGACATTAAATGTGGCATTAAATATAGAAAGACATCAAGTGTCATAAAATACAGAAAGACATCAAATGTCATTGAATACAGAAAGACATCAAGTGTCATTAAATACAGAACGACATTAAACTTGTCACTAAATACAGAAAGACATCAAGTGTCATTAAATACAGAAAGACATTAAGTGTCGATAAATGCAGAAGACATTAAATGTGGCATTAAATAAAGAAAGACATCAAGTGCCATTAAATACAGAAAAACATCAAGTGCCATTAAGTACAAAAAGACATTAAGTGTCATTAAATACAGAAAGACATCAAGTGTCATTAAATACAGAAAGCCATTAAACAACATCATTAAATGCAGGAACACACTAAGTGTCATCAAATATAGAAAGACTTTAAACGTGTGATTAAATACTTAAATACTTTGCTTGAAACAATAGGGGGATTCCACGGTTTAATCAATTTCGCCCCCAATGATTCCATTTGGAATCATCAGCTTGCGATTTTCTCATAATTAAGTTGAGCTGTGTACTTGTTTAGAGCATTGATCTCCTAATTGTTTTGAGCAGTGTTACTAAAATGTCTCATTAAATGTAGAAAGACATTAAATGTGTCATGAAATACAGAAAAAAATTATCATTAAATACAAAAAGCTATTAAATGTCTTATTATAAATACCGAAAGACAATGGGTCATTAAATGCAGAATGACAATGTATCATTAAATACAAAAATACTAAGTGTCATTAATTATAAAAAGCCATTAAATGTGTCATTATGAATACAGAATGACAATGTGTCATCAACTACAAAAAGACAATGTGTCATTAAATACAGAAAGACAATGTGTCATTAAATACAAAAGGACATTATATGTGTCATTAAAGAAAGAAATATGTCTCTTTACATACAGAAAGACATTTAAGTTTCATTAAATACAGAAAATTCTGTCAGAAAGAAATTAAATGTTTCATTAAATACAGAAAATTCTGTCAGAAAGAAATTAAATGTTTCATTAAATACAGAAAATTCTGTCAGAAGGAAATTAAATTTTTCATTAAATACAGAAAATTCTGTCAGAAAGAAATTAAATGTTTCATTAAATACAGAAAGACATTAAATGTTTCATTAAATACAGAAAGACATTAAATGTTTCATTAAATACAGAAAATTCTATCAGAAATACAGTAAATGTTTCATTAAATCAGAAGGACATTAAGCGTTTCAGTAAATACAGAAACACATTAAATGTTTCATTAAATACAGAAAGACATTAAATGTTTCATTAAATACATAAAATTCTATCAGAAAGAAATTAAATGTTTCATTTAATACAGAAAATTCTGTCAGAAATACTTTGAATGTTTCATTAAATACAGAAATACATTAAATGTTTCATCAAATACAGAAAGACATTAAATGTGCCATTGTGTTTTTACATTATCCAGGTGACAAAGTCTGATAGGAGTGCAGTGTATCTTAGGGACGTCAGTATGGACAGCTTCGGTAACTACACATGCCAAGTGTCTTCCGACAAGCCACACTTCCGATGCGTGCAGTCTACGAGACACCTGGAGGTATTGGGTTAGTACTTTTTGATGCGAATTGCGTTTGAAATAATAACAATTATAATACTTTATTAAGCTCTTGACATTATTTCATGAGACCGTAGGTCGAGTGAAATAAAAGCCACTCGCTTGATAAAGCGTTATTTTTGGCACTCGTTTCTTAAATAATTATTAATTATTTAAATGTGATGTGGCTCTATGTTAAACAGATGGAGAAAACATGGTTTTTTAAGCCAAATTTTCCGACTTTATTGAATATTTTACAAACTGTTTTTATATGATAAATGCAGCTGACTTACAAGACTCTATGATCCCGTTTTTTAAAATCAATTCAAATCTTTTATATACGATTTTCAATAAACATTTCGCCAACTAAATATTTGAACTTATTACAAATATAAAAATGTAAAAGGAAGGTTATGTACAGGGTTCAAGCCCCGCTGCCCTCCGAAAAACCCCGCTTTCGCTAAAGGTGACTGGTGCACGTTAAATTCCGTCGTGGTCACAAAGTCCTTCAAGTTCCCATACAAAATTCATTTTCATTCATTTTTATGTAAGGCAAAGCACTCAGGAAAAAAAAACTCGGGAGACTGCTGCTGTACACAAAAACTTGTGCTGACAATGAAAAAAGTTGTGTTTGCACCCTGTAATGCATGAATTTGTTTTTTCATCCAGATAAAAATATATTTACATCTTTAATACTCATACATTATGGGAAAAATACTGAAAAAAATTAACTGCATTGGTATTTAAATAATTTCAAGTTTAAAAACTAATGCCATGTGGAAAAAAAACAACCAATAATTCCAATTTTGATAAGAATGACTAGAAAACTGCTAAATATATTTAAAATTAACCCTCTTGAACATAATTATTTTTTCAAAACAATTTATCTGTATTTAGTACTAATATTATTGTATACTTTGAATACTGCTTTGAATAATTGTTGCTACAAAAATATATTTATTAGATAATATATCATTATTTTTAGAAAAACAGCAAATGATAAAGACTAATTATTAAATCTGCAAAAGAAGATTAAAGAAAATTGTTAATTTTGCAATCACAACTTGTAAAGGCGCTGTTTGGCGATTTTCTTTCTGTCGTGTATAAAAAGATCCTGTTGAGTTTCGTTATGTTGAGCACAAATGTTGAGCGGAAGCGGTTTAAAGCCTCGGTTTCCTTGGAGTCCGTCAATAGATTTAAGCGGTCGGACAAGTGCGGTGAGTGACGTCATACAAACTACTGACATTGATTACGCTAGAGTGGTTTCCTCGGGAGCGTTGCTGGATAACTCAACACGACCGCCAGATTGAGTTGCTGTTGAGTGCGTTGGGGAAATCCTGATGACAACGTTTTTTTGCTTTTGTCTGTTGCGTGGTGTGGTTGCCCAAAATTAAAAATTTGAGGAAATGACGGAAGGCGAGAGTTGTTTTACGCTTGCCGAGGAAGAAATGCTAAATTTTGTGAGAAATCACGAAGAACCTCAATTTTCCATTTTTGACATGCAAAGACGAAAACCAAAACAACAACAGAGTGAGTTCGCTAGGTTTCCAGTTTCGTGTCAACGCAACGTTCCGATGAAGCGGTGGCCGGTAGGGTGACGTCATCCACGTATAATAGCGGTCGCATTTTTCTGGCGGCAGACTCCGAGGAAACCAAGGCTTAAGGGGGATTGGGCGTGCAGGACCGGGGGTCTCCAAACTCAAGTGCCTCAATGTTAATCCAATGGGGAAAAAAATATTTTCTTTGCCACATTTCTCCGGCTGTATTGAATATTTTTGCCAGCGGATTTTTTTGTGTGATAAATGTAGCTGACTTACAGGTCTCTATCTTCCCACTTTTTGAAATTGCTTCGAATATTTTGTGTAAAATAATTTATTGAATATTAAAAAAAATATTCGTACTAATTTCAAAAAGTGGGATTGTCGGGACCTGTAAGTCAGCTACATTTATCACATAAAAAAATCCGCTTGTAAAAATATTCAATACAGCCGGAGAAATGTGGCAAAGAAAATAATTTTTTCCCATTGGATTAACATTGAGGCACTTGAGTTTGGAGACCCCCGGTCCTGCACGCCCATTCCCCCTTAAGTGACAGATTCTGTAACAAACCAACTTGTTTTTTTTATCAGTTCCACCGTCCGACGGCCCAATGCTGGCAGAAGAGAAATCCGACTACGTAGTTGGCGACAACGTGTCCATCTGGTGCATATCGGGCAAGTCCAGACCTGCTCCAGACCTCAAATGGTACATCAATGACCAACCGGTTGGTACATTTTTGGATAGAGCTTTAGTTCATGATTTTTTTTAAAGCTGACTGTGGATTTATATGGTGTTTTTAGCTCTACACTCTCGGGGCTGGGGAGCCCAGTCGGTTAAGCACTCGCTTAGCATGCGGAAGGTCCCAGGTTCGGGTCCGGGCATCGCCAAAATAGCTGCCGACCTATAGACGGCCCGTGCAGCCAAAAATGTCCGACGAATAATACCCCGTGTAAGGGAGTGCACGTTAAATATCCTTCAAAGTCCTAACGCTGCGTACGATGTCGCCCTTAACGGTTGCGTTGGGTGCCTATTCAGGTGTTGGCTCGTCACCTGTCTGTGGTTCTAAAATACGACGCCCGTCGCCAATAGCCCTCGTGTAGCTCTAGTGCGACGATAATTCAAACCTAACCTAACCTCTACACTCTCAAAAATGAATGCTCGAAAACGACGAAATTTTCCTTAATTTTGGCGATTCCGTTACTGGCAAATGCTCCTAGTTTTCGTTTCCCTCAAAGTGAGGACATTTGAATCGTCATTTTATGAGGATTTGAATGTCGTCTGATCTAAAGAAAGATTTCGTCATTTTTGAGCATGTGAGTACAGCAATGGGATTCAGTTTCCTCAAAATCAAGATACAGAATCGTCAAATCACGATCGTAAAAGTGAGGATTCGCGTTTACTCAAAAGTCACGTGATAGTTTGACGAAACAATCCTCAAGATTAACGAAATGAGGCTTGAGGATTCATGAATCGTCAAAAATGAAAGTGTTATTTCTGAGAGTGTACACTCTTAAAACAAAAGAGTAAAATCCACTCCAGTTGGAGAAGTGCATTTTCGACACTGGAAAGGAGTGAATATCAATTCAGACTGAGTTAAAGCCACTCGTTTGGAGTGATGCTGTCGGAGGTTTAACACACAAAGATCCACTCCTTTCGGAGAAGTGCATTTTCCAGACTGGAGGACTGAAAATTAACTAAGACTGAGTTAAAATCGCTCGTTCGTTTTAAGAGTGTAGGGCGACGATAATTCAAACCAAACCTAACCCAGGGGGCATAGCCGGGAATCGAACCCGCACCCCTACTATACAACTCTTTGGTAGTATGTACAAGTACATTAAGCGAATACACCAGTACGTCCAATTCGATTTGCACATTGCACAACAACCCATTCAACCAATAGCTAGAGCTGTAACACCAAACCCATGTTTATCAATGCCGGTATCATTAAGAATACAACAGACCATTATTCGATTGCATAATAGGCGATGTATTGGATTTTCCATTAGGGCTGCACAGGTTTCATTATGCAGTATCAAGCAAGCATAGGTGGTTGTCCATTGCATTTGAATGCGGTACAGTCTCGTAGAGCTTGACAAACATACAGCAAAAGGTATTGAGCTGTTTAGTCAAGTCCGTTAATGCAACAGACTTGATAACATTTGGTGCCAAAATATATTGAATAATTATATAACGTGTTTATTGAATACAGTTGTACATGATTCCCCCCCCCCCCTATTCAAATAACATTGATGAAACTCCTTTAAACAAGAATTTTTGTTTGCATTTCATCACTTAAGTTCCCACATGTGCTATCTCATTGTTGTGCAAGGATCAGATTTACTGTACGGTAACCCTTGGCGTGATTTGTTGGTTGATAAATAATTTTTTTGTGGCAACTGTCTGACTTCGACTGATGATTCAAATTCTTTGACTTCACAGCGATGATGTTTTCCGGCAAACCTATCTGACCTTTATTTGTTCATTTCGGTTGGGTTTTCTGCCAACTTTTGGCGCTATTTCAGAAAGTTCGCCAAGGGGTTACCATTCAGTAAATTTCTACTAACGTGCAAAGTGAGATAGCACACGTGGGAACTTAAGTGACGATTTGCTGTCGAATAAAATATTTATGAAATCTTTTAGTTTTTTTTAAGTAGTTTTATTGTGTTTTTGGCTTCCAAAATACATATAGTAAAATAACGCTCGCTATTCGGAGTGGTCTGTAGCTTGAATGAAAAATCCAAATGCACCAAACATTAAGACACTTACTAATCAAGAAGGGGGAAAAAGACTGGAATCATAATAAAAAGATAGAATCATAAAAAGTAATGATAAAAAAGAATATTCATAAAAATCAAACTCATCTCTTGACCAGGTTTCTAAACTGGTTTTTTCTTCTCTGTTATTTAAGCAATTTAATCTGGAAGTTGGTCAAACATCATTTCGAATTCATTTTCACCCATGTTCGGTAGTACTAATTAATGTAAATACTATTTTGATTCAAAATAGAAAATTATTTTACTACTTTTCTTTCACTACTTGGCATTTTCGAATATCTCCATGGAAACATGGTTATCAAAAAAATAAATATTGTAAGCAAGCACGTTCCAAATAATACTTTATTAAGCTCTTTTCAGTATTTCACTCGACCTACGGTCTCGTGAAATGAAAGTCACCCGCTTAATAAAGTATCATTTTCGGAACTAGTTGCTTAAATAACTATTGGTTCGCAGGCCCAGTCTGAGCTGTCCGACAGGGAGGTGGTGGTGTACTCGGACCAGCTGGAGAGCTCCAGTCTCGGCCTGAGGTTCCTGCTGAGGCCAGACGTGCTGCATGACGGGAAGGTGACACTCAAGTGCGTGGCAACCATACGCCGGCACGTCTACTCGGAGGCAGTCAAGGAGATCCGAGCCACAGGTGATGCGGATTTGCCAAAGTACAGGGTGGTTATAAAATAACGCTCCCTAAACTCTAAAAAATGAATGCTCAAAAACGACGAAATTTTCCTTAATTTTGACGATTCCAAAACTGGAAAATGCTCCGAGTTTTCGTTTCCTCAAAGTGAGGAAATTTGAATCGTCATTTTTATGAGGATTTTAATGTCGTCTAATCTAAAGAAATATTTCGTCATTTTTGAGCATGTGAGTGCAACAATGAGATTCTGTTTCCTCAAAATCAAGATACAGAATCGTCAAATCACGATGCCAAAAGTAAGGATTCGCGTTTACTCAAAAGTAACGCGATAGTTTGACGAAACAATCCTCAAAATTAACGAAATGAGGCTTGAGGATTCATGAATCGTCAAAAATGAAAGTGTTATTTCTGAGAGTGTATTCGGAGTGTAGCTTGAATGAATAATCCAAATGCATCAAAAATTGAGACACTTACTACTTAAGAATGGTATCATAAAAAAGACAGAATCCTAAGAAATACCCATAAAAAGAATAATCATAAAAAACAAACTCGTCTTTTGACCAGAATCTAAATTACAAGGCGTCGTCAATTATGGCCAATTACTGCCAACACAGCTAATTACGCCTCGTAATTTAGAACATTGGTCAAGGGACGAGTTTCTTCATTACGAAAAAGAATGGAATTATAACACAGAAACTCGTCTCTTGACCAAGGTTATAATTACGAGGAGTAGCTAATTATGGCTAATTACGGCCAACACATCCAATTACGCCTCGTAATTTAGATCCCTGGTCAAGAGACGAGTTTGTTTTTTATGATTCCATTAATTTCCCCCCTTCTTGATTAGTAAGTGTCTCAAAGTTTTTGCATTTGGATTATTCATTCATGTTACAGACCACTCCGAATAGGGAGCGTTATTTTATAACCACCCTGTAGAATGAAACTCTGGAAGGAGCATCCCATGAAAAGCTGGTGAAGCCTATTTTTGGTTCACTTGGCGACAGCTTTAAGGAGAATAGGGGAGAGTGTTGTACCTTGGGACAATTTTTACATTTTAATTTTTTTCCCTCGATAATTATAGTATAACTAAAAATTTAAAAGCAGCATTTCAATACACCAATATATTCCTCTATAATACAATTTTTAAAATTCTGGCAGCTTGAAATTAAAAAATTGCCACTCATTTAAAGTGGAGAGGATAAACTGTCCCAAGGTACAATATGATGTTGTACCTTGGGACATACTTTATAATTCAGTCAATAGTCTTACACTTGAACTAATTTGTGTCAGGAAACAAACTTTATTGTTTTTTCAAGGAAATACACAAATAAAACTTCATAATTCAAGAATAATTTAAATTATGCAGCAAAATTGCAAGTCCAAATTATTTAACATTATATGATGATACAATATGCTCTACTGTCCAAAGGTACAACACACTACATGGTTTTAAATAAAAGCAAGATAGTGGCCAATCTAAATGCATTATCATTATTTTCTCATAACCAAAATATTTTAAAATCTTCTCTTTTATGAAGAAAATAAAATGCAGTTGACTTTTTGTAAAAGTACAAAGGTAAAAAATTATATTAGAATGAGAAAAATATTTACTTTGGGGTAATGAAATATAATTTTTTGGCACCAATTCATCAATTCAATGATGCTAGTGTTAAATTTTATTTTGATGATGTATGTTGGTTAAGGCTTCTATTAGAAATAAACAATGTATGAATATTGCCCATAGATTCTAAGACATTGTCAGTGTCCCAAGGTACAACACTCTCCCTTATGAGGGACATATAACATCCAATGCAAATAGGGTACTTGACTGTACCGCTAAAATACCTTCCAATGTTATTTAAATTATTTTTGAAAGTAAAAAATAACAAATGAACAGATAATTTTTGCGCAATAAATCTTTAAATCATTAAAACAATTGTTTTAAAAATTCATTTTTTTCACGTGATCATCACGTCATCCCAAACGCGTCGGTTTGGCTGACGTCACTATGAACTATAAACAAACTGGCGTGAGGTTTTTTGTTTTCTGATTAAACTTGATTTAATCTAATTGCTATTGAAATAATAAATATTGAGAAAATGTAGGGTTGTTTTACAGAAGCGTATATTTCAAATTTGCCTAAAATCGATTCCAATGTGGTGTTTCAAAGTTTGTTTATAGTTCATAGTGACATCACAGATACCACGTGACAGTCAGAAAGCGTTTTCAGGAGTGATTTTTCGTCCTAATTTTTAAATTCATTTTTCGGCTTTTTTATGGGGTATTTGAAAAAAATGAAAAAATACGGGTCTAATATTTTTGCCATAAGAACATTTTAAGCCAATAAAAAAAATTTAGTCAAGTACCCTATTGTTAAGTCAAATATCAATTGGGATCATCGAATTCATGCCGAATGTGGCACATATTCTCCCTAAAGCTGTCGCCAAGTCTACCAAAAATAGGCTTCACCAGCTGGGATGCTACTTTCATGGGATGCTCCTTCCAGAGTTTTAGCTCAGTTTAGTGATAATAGTAGTATAATTTAGAATAATAGACTTATAACTTATATATATGATGTAAATTTTAAATTGCATTAATATTATTTCACGTAATCTTTTCGGAAAACTTAAGAGAAAACCTAAAAGAGAATAGCGTACAATTTGTAGGAGAAAAAATGCATAAAAGTGTTAAAGTGTAGCATATAAACTCAGTTTACTTTAAATTAAATTAATTGCCATTGCATTTAAGAAAATATAATTTTCCTTAATAAATATATATTTTACATTTTTCAGGGACCAACACAACCTTTTCGTTATGGCTCCTCTGTCTCACAATTGCTGTTATCCAAATGGACAAAATCAACTTATTCATGACAAGGTGACATCTAAATCAACGGTCAAAGAAGCGGAGAATCAGTAAAAAGAAACATTGAGCAGAACTCTATTTATGACAATGAGCCTGTACTCAAGGAGATAGAAAAACCGTGCGCTATCAGCCAGCGTGTAAAAAAAGCGGTATCGCATCGCGAAACGCGACACCAAAATGAAAACTTGCGATAGTGATTTAGCTTTGTATCGCATTTAGTTGCGATACAAAGCTGAATCGTTTTTAGACCAACGGCGATCTGGAAGTCGCAGATCGTCGTAGTTTCGCGACTTTCGGATCGCTGTATAGTTTCACAATTTTCGAGTCCCCGAGTTCTGCGACTTTCGAATCCCCTGAGTTCCACGACTTTCGGATCGCCGTAGTTTCGCGACTTTCGGATCCCCGAAGTTTACGTGATTTTCGGATCCCCGGAGTTCCGTGATATTTGAATCCCCGGGAGTTCCGCGACTTTCGGATCGCTGTAGTTTCACGACTTTTGGATTCCCGGAGTTCCGCGACTTCCGTATCCCCGGAGTTCCGCAACTTCCGGATCCCCGGAGTTCCGCAACTTCCGGATCCCCGGAGTTCCGCAACTTCCGGATCCCCGGAGTTCCGCAACTTCCGGATCCCCGGAGTTTCGCGATTTTCGGATCCCCGAAGTTTCACTATTTTCGGATCCCCGAAGTTCCGCGATTTTCGGATCCTTAATTTTTTTCTAAAATGCTGTGCACTAATTAAAAAATTGCTACACACAAATACTTTAGTGCAGCAAAGCTGCTATACACACACAAAAAAAGTATTTTACACGCTGCCTATCACACACTATCTAGAGGAGAAACGTAATGGTGAAACGAGAGGGAATTTTGTGCCGAAGCCTCACCTCAACATGGCGCCAATTGGCGTAGAAAAAAAATCAATACTAAAATTGCGCTTTTTTTTTTAGAATCACGATTATTAAGTTGATTCTAGTTGATAACTGCAAATATTTCGGATTTCCTTTTGTGAGTGTCTAAAATATTATATTAAATAACTGAAAATGTGCATAGTTTTATATTGATAATTTGTGGAATTATTGATTTTATATTCATCGTTAAGCCTAACCAATCATAAAATGTCATTCAAAATTGAGTCTGACAATAAAATTATTTCACTGAATAGAAATATTACTAGTACCAAAAAATGATCCTGATTCATGAGTCATAAGAGTACAATCCACGTCTACAAATAATTTCAAAGAGCCACCAGCTCCAAGATAACAGATTCTATAAAAACTCAATTTTAGTACTATCATGTTCTACGCAACTGGCCCCAATATTCAAATTAAACAGATTTTGAACCTCCGTTTCCCCTCTAGATAGTATGCCATAGCGTACGGTTTTTCTATATATGCCCGTAATCTCTGTTTTGTGTGAATTGGACTTTTGAATCCATTTTTTTTCTTTTCAGAAACCCTATAAGTCCACGAACCATTGATTTCGAAAAATTGAAATGGGTTAACAAGATTCCTTCACAGAATGATGTACTTAAGTGATGAGACGATTAATTGACTAACATCAAAAACTTAATTTTGATTTTTCCCCCCCTCAATTTTGGCTTATAGGGTTTCTGAAAGAAAAAAAAAAAGATTCATTTGTAAATTCCTAAATGAAGTTGAAATGTTTATTACCTCTGTAAATTTGTTCAAATAAACAATCAAAATGGATTTGTATGCTATAAACAAGTAAAAAAAATAAAATAAACAATATGTCGAGAGTACTATTAGTTTTATATTTTACATAGATTTATACATGGACTTGGGAACTTAGGGACTTTTTTAATCTTGAATAAAACTATAATTAAATTTTCCGGCAAAATTGAATCTAGGCTTACTTTAACACCCCCAAAGAGAGATCAGGTTCATTGAAATCTGAGAGCCCAAATTGGTAGCGGGTGTCTCCTAGATGGTGCCACAAAGAAAATGGCTCTCAAGTTCTACACTCTTAAACAAACGAGCGATTTTAAATTGGTCCGAGTTAATTTTCACTCATTTCGGTGTCGAAAATGCACTTCCCCTATGGGAGGGGATTTCACTCTTTTGCTTTGTTGTTGCTTTTGTTTGTGTTAAGCCTCAACCAATCTTAACAACAAACGAGGGATTTTAAGACGATTAGGAGCAATTTAGGGTGATTGCGAGTGATTTAGGAGTTAATATTCACTCCTTACCAGCGTTCGAAAATGCACTTCTCCTACAGGAGTGGATTTCACTCTTTTGTTTTAAGATTGTAAGGAGATACTGAGTCTGCAAAGGCTTAGACGCCAACAAAGCAACCCCATTGAAAAAAAAATCAATTAATTACGACATATTTTCTTACCTGTGAAGGGAATTACAACCATCGTGTTTAAATACAGTAATTTTGCCATAGCCTACAACTGCGCAGTCATTTACTAAAGCCCATTTCACACCTTGTCACACTACTTGCAACTCCCATAGGACACCGTGCATTAAAAAGTTGCACTCAAGTCGTGAAATTTTTTCATGCGAGCACGAAAAAATCTCAGTTGCACGTACCCTTAGCCAATCAGAACTCGTTATTTGTTTGGCTGCATTGTGGCGAACTAGACTTCGCCAACTGGTTGTTTATTTACTTTTTAAGACGCCAACTTTCCTTGCTTGCAAAAAATGCAAAAATCTGTGCAATTAAAAATGGGTAGTAAATGGATGGCAAAAATGGGAAATGATCGTATTAAGGAAGTTCGGAAACATAAATCTCTGTTTAATGCAAACGATGCCTATTGTTTGCTTTTCAAAAGATGAAACATGCCAAATTGTGAGATAAATAATTTTTTGCGGAAACCCGAAAAATTAGGTTACCACAAGTTACGAGCTTTCTGACGCCTTAGCTTTATTTCGCGCCAAGCATCTGCATCTTCTTAACTCTACGCCAATCACACAGACAGAATTTCGTACATTCTTTCTTCCATTGGAATGTAAAAAAAAAAAAAAAGAAGATGGGTAGTAGTCCGGTGAATAAAGGAGGTTTACCATACAAACGGTCCGGTATAGCTGATATTTTTTTATATATTGTGTGCTGTCCCTAAGCAGTAATAAATGTGAGTTTTCGTCATCCTCGTTCTATTGCTTTTTCCGCCATCTTGAAAAAAACGTTCGAAATTTCGCCCATTTTCCAGTTTTTGGCCTAAAGCTTTTCTCCTAAGCATTTTTAAGTCGAACTTTTCGGCACAAAGTTGTAGAAAGCAAAATTTCCTTCAAAATTGGTAGCGAAAATGTTTTTCTACGACTAATAGTCAAAGAGCTAAGAAGCAGCAAAAATTGTGTAAAATCGAGTGTTTCGATAAAATATTACGTTCCAACGTCTTTCTATCACCGTTAACTCACACAAGACTTATTTTAGCACTAAAATAGAATTTTACAAATTGTAGGAAATTTAATTTTCTATAAAATAAATACACTTAGCAAAAATAAGTTTCTTATGGATTGCATGAAGAAAAATTTTTTTTACAACAGAAACACAAAAAAGTGCTATTTTTACACGACGATACAATATTTATCATTTAACCTATAGCTCATTCAAAGTGTATTTTCAGTATTTTTGTGAATTCAAAACTTGTAGAAGATAATTTATTCTATAAAATGGTTCTTTTGCGTGTTCCATGCGATGAAATGTAACGGAGTTAGATAGTGCCAAAAAAGGCGTAAAATCTTGATTTTCACCAAGTTTTATTACCACTTAAAATTCCAATAATAAAAAAACATTGTTGTAAAAAAACTCTTGGTGAAAATCAAGATTTTACGACATTTTCGGCACGGTGTAGCTAAGTTACATTTCACTGTATGGAACACACAAAAGAGCCATTTTATAGAAAAAATATCTTCTACAAGTTTTGTATTCACAAAATACTGAAAAACACACTTTGAATGAGCTATAGGTTAAAAGGTAAAACTTTGTATCGTCGTGTGAAAATAGCCCTTTTTTGTGTTTTTGTAAATAAAATCTTTCTTCATGCAATCTATAAGAAACTTATTTTTTATGTGAGTTTATTTTATCGAAAATTAAATTTCCTACGATTTGTAAAATCCTATTTTATTGCGAAAATGAAGTCTCATGTGAGTTACGGTGATTGAAAGTCGTTGGAACGTGATATTTTATCGAAACACTCGATTTTACACAATTTTTGCTGCTTCTTAGCTCTTTGACGATTTGTCGTAGAAAAAAAAATTTCGATACCAATTTTGAAAGAAAATTTTGTTTTCTACAACTTTGTGTCGAAAAGTTCGATTTAAAAATGCTTTCGAGAAAAGCTATAGGCCAAAAACTGGAAAATTTGCGAAATTTCGAACGTTTTTTCAGGATGGCAAAAAAAGCAATAGAACGAGGATGACGAAAACATGGCCCGTTCTCATGCATAGAAAACGCCAGCTATTCGACGGCGTTTGGGGAAAAAAATTCCTCTGTAGGGAAAATTGCGGGTGCGAAAATGCACCCACTCCCAGAGTAGTAACGATTTCACACCTCCCCCATGATGCATTTCGGTTTTGTTTAATCACTCACAACAAAAGCAAAGAATAAGCATTAGCATAGCGAATTTTTAACAAAAGAAATGCCTTTAGTAATTCTTTGCGACGACATCACTAACAAAGTAACGTTAAAAAAGAATACACAGTACAGAAACCATCTCGAGTATCAAACCAAAATAAACAAACAATTACCCTACAGGATGTGACGTTACACTACCTCTTTTACGGAATGCCGGCGTTTTCATGTGAACGGGATTACAAGGCTTCACAAAATAGCCAGCTAGACGCCGGCGATTTCCCAGGCCATGTGAACGCTTCTTTTGAGAAACCTGTGGCGTCTGCCACTGCTCTTTGTGTTAGTGGTGGTGACGTCACAACAGGCCAGCACATAGGCAAGCCAGTGCCAGGAATCTGGCAGCAGGAAGAGAAGAAAGAGAACAACAACTTGTCTCGAGGCAGATTCTCTCCGGCTCCTTCGAACTTGTGTTGCTGCTACTGCATCTTTATTTTCCTAAACCTTTTTCCAATTCAAAATCTTAATATTGTAAACAACTTGTAAATTATAATCATGTATTAAACAGTTAGTGTTATTAAGGAATTACTCTGGATACAATCATTCCGACAATACTACATTGATGACTGGACTATAGTGAACACGCAACCATGCAGGACAATAACAACGTGGTTCCCGCTGCATCCATCGCTCGTGTGGCAGTGAAGGCCCCACCTTTCTGGCGAGGAAATCCAGAAATATGGTTCCGGCAAATGGAAAGCCAGTTCGTTCTAGCCGGAGTCACCGTGGAACTGACGAAATTTCATCACGTGGTGTCCGCCCTGCAACCCGAGGAGCTTGCCATCGTCGGCGACCTCGTCATGAATATTCCAGCTGAAAACCCTTATACGACCATTCGAGATCGATTGTGCAACCAGTACGCCGACACAAAAGAGGAGCAGCTTCGGGACCTGATCTCCGGGATGCAACTGGGCGATAAGAAACCTTCAAGACTACTTCTGGAGATGAAAGGAAAAGCTGGCACAATGGCTGAAGATCTTTTGAAGACCCTGTTTATGCAACGCCTCCCGCCTCATGTCCAACAGATTTTGGCCATTTCCAACGACAGGTTAGAAAAGCTGGCTGAAATAGCAGATGGCATCATGTCGTTAGCAGGTGGAGTGGCAGTACACGAGATCAAGGGACCAGTAAACCAAGTTCCCCAACAGACCGGGTCGCTGGAAGAACCATCACTGCGCTCCATGCTGATGGAAATAACGGCCAGACTAGATCATCTTGAGACTCGTTCCCGGAGCAGGTCGAGGGATCCATGGAGAGGAAACAATCGTCAGCGTTCCTCCAGCCGCCACCGGGACTCCAGCGGCCAGCGTTCATCGCATTGCTGGTACCACCAAAGATTTGGGGAGAAGGCCTCCAACTGCAAACCCTCTTGTACCTGGAAGCAGGAAAACTAAAGAGGCCGTCACTCGCTCTAGAGGGTGACGGCAGGGTGGAGATACATCGTTTATTCCTGAAGGACAAGTCCACTGCATCACAATATCTTATCGACACTGGAGCCGATGTTTCAGTAATTCCTCCTACAGAAGCCGAAAAACGCCACCCTCCCGCCAAACTCCAGTTGTTTGCAGCTAATGGGTCCCCTATCACAACCTATGGTAAGAAGCTCTTACAGTTGGATTTAGGTTTACGCCGAGAATTTCACTGGCCTTTTATCGTCGCCTCAGTGTCTCAACCCATCATCGGCTCTGACTTTTTACGTCATTTTGGTCTACTCATCGACATCCGCCATGGTGCTTTGATTGATCCCCTTACCCACCTCAGGTCAACAGGAAGGGTCAGTGAAAACGAATCTCCAGGAATCAAATCCATCTGTGAGGACACCAAGTTTCATGCCCTTCTGTCACAATTCCCGTCAATCATGGTAGCGGGTACAGACACTCGACAAGTGAGGCACGACATCAAGCATTGTATACAGACGACAGGGCCGCCAGTCTTCTCCAGACCTCGAAGACTTCCGCCTGATAAACTGGCAGCAGCAAAGCGAGAATTCCAGTTCCTGGTCTCGACTGGGGTATGCAGGCCGTCGAAGAGTTGCTGGGCATCGCCACTTCACATGGTGCCCAAGAGTAATGGGGATTGGCGTCCCTGCGGAGATTTCCGGAAGCTGAATGGCATTACAGTACCCGACAGATACCCAGTGCCCCATATACAGGACTGCCTGCAGGTATTGGAGGGAAAAACAGTTTTTTCCACCCTGGATCTGGAGAAGGCATACTTCCAGATACCTGTACGAGAGGAAGATGTCCCAAAAACAGCTGTTGCAACACCATTTGGACTCTTCGAGTTTCTATATATGCCTTTTGGACTCTCGAATGCAGCCGCCACATTCCAGCGTTTTATTCACCATGTTTTAGGAGACCTCGAATTCTGTGTCCCCTATTTTGATGACGTGTTGGTAGCATCACAAAATGAAGACCAGCACTACGAGCACCTCAGGCAGGTATTCCAGCGCTTTCAAGAGTACGGAGTGATCCTCAATGCCTCCAAGTGTGTCCTCGGCAAATCACAAGTAAAATTCCCAGGACACACTATCACCTCTAAGGGTATCATGCCTCTGTCTGAAAAAGTCTCTGCCATTGTGGAGTTCCCTAAACCTGACACCATCCGAGAGCTGCGTCGCTTCCTTGCAATGATAAATTTCTACCGTCGTTTTCTTCCGCATGCAGCAAGCACACAGGCACCTCTGAACTCAATGCTGAAGGGCAGCAAGAAGAACGACAGAACACCTATCGTCTGGACAGAGGAGGCAAGCATAGCCTTTGAAGAATGCAAGAAGAGCCTAGCTGATGTTGCTACACTGTACAGCTGTGGAAATAAAAAAGTACCCACTAGTGGTTATTTCATTCGTTAGTCACCCTATAGAATCGGACCTTCTTGAGATTGTGAACAATTAACATTCTGAGTTAATTGCACGACACAAAATTTGCATAAGGGGTCGTCTTCATATTAAAAATGTTACGAACTTTGAAATTTCCAATAGCAACACCCAATTTTAATAACTTAGAAATGTTAAGCACTCTCGAAAACCCTTAAATCTAAGTTTTTATTACATTTGAATGAATATTAGATGAGTTATTCAATCGAATCACTTGTGGATCTTTTGAGGACCATCTCCAAATTGACTAGCAAGCATGCATGCAAGGCCGTCTTTATTTATCAATTGCACACGTAATCTTATACACCGTCCCCTAAAGGGTAATTAAAAAGTATTTTGTGATTTACTCAGCAACTTATAAATAAAAATTTTTAAAAATTGGGATTTCGCTTAATCTTCCCGTCTTAAATTTATTTCTTTAAAAAAATTAAGGGGCTTCTATTCATATTTTTTTAAAAAATCAATATAATAATTATTTAAAAATAAAAAAAATGTCTTAAATACCCCAATATTTAATGTATTTTGTTTGGTTTATCATAATTTCTTTTCAGTAAAAAATTCGTTTCATTATCTTAATTATTTATAGATTGGGATAGTTTTTTATGTGCAACTCATTTAACATTATGGGACCTAAACTTTGCACGTCTCTAACTCCTCTAATAATGCTTAAAAACTAACAAAATTTGGCATTTCGTATTAACATAGGCCATAGATTTGAAATATGGACTCAAAAAGGGGTGTTGCTATTGGAAATTTTAAAGTTAGTAACATTTTTGATATGAAGATGACCCCTTATGCAAATTTTGCGTCGTGCAATTAACTCAGAACGTTAATTGTTCACAATGTCAAAAAGGTCCGATTCTATAGGATGACTAAGGGCCAAAATAATCATTAGTGGGTACTTTTTTATTTCCACAGCTGTACCATCCATCACAAGATGCCAAAATCGCCATCGTGGTGGATGCTTCAGATACAGCCATGGGTGCTGCCCTGCACCAGCAAGTCGAGGGAAGTTGGCAGCCGCTGGCTTTCTACTCAAAAAAGCTATCCCCAGCTCAACAGAGGTACAGTGCCTACGACAGAGAACTCCTCGCAGCATACATGGCTATCAGGTACTTCAGGCACATGGTTGAAGGCCGCCCCTTCACATTGTTTACCGACCACAAGCCCCTGATTTACGCATTCCAGCAAAAGGAGGACAAATGCTCACCTCGACAGACGCGTCAGCTAGACTACATTGGTCAGTTTACAACTGACATCCGCCATCTCAAGGGGACAGACAATGTGGTAGCAGACGCTCTCTCCAGAATAAACATTGACGTAATCAACACCCCCTCACCTATCAACTTCCAACAGATGGCCGCAGAACAGGCTGCTGATGTGGAGTTGAAGAACCTCTTAGAGGACCCTAGCACATCATCCCTGGTGTTAAAGTCACTCCCAATTGGACAACCCCCAGTATCTCTCTACTGTGACATTTCAACAGGCAACATTCGTCCTTTTGTGCCAGACACTCTTCGTCTGGAGGTCTTCACTAACCTGCACTCCCTGTCCCACCCTGGCATTCAAGCATCAGTTAAGTTAGTTAGTGAAAGATATGTCTGGCCTTCAATGAAAAAGGACATTACATCATGGGCGCGTACATGCCTGAATTGCCAGAAGTCAAAGATTTCCCGACACACCAGAAGCTTGATTGGGAATTTTGTACCACCAAGTGCGCGATTTGATCACATCCATATAGATCTGGTTGGGCCTCTTCCACCATCGGAAGGTTTCCGCTACTGCCTTACGTGTGTTGACAGATTTTCAAAGTGGCCTGAGGCATTCCCCTTGGTAGACATAACAGCTCAATCAGTTGCTAGGGCACTCTACGCTGGCTGGATTGTCAGGTTCGGACCCCCTCTAAGGATGACGACCGACCAAGGAACGCAGTTTGAGTCATCGCTCTTCGATGCCCTAACCAAGTTCCTCGGCACCAACCGACTTCGTACTTCACCATACCATCCGGCAGCCAACGGCCAGGTCGAGAGGCTGCACAGACAGCTGAAGGCAGCAATAATGGCACATGGAAACCTTCAGTGGACAGCAACTCTGCCCACTATCCTACTGGGTTTCCGAGCTGCCTGGAAGGAGGATTTGGGAGCAACGACAGCCGAGATGGTGTATGGGAGCCCGATTCGCCTTCCAGGAGAGTTTCTCACGCCTGCCTCCAGTCCGGCTGATCCAACCACATTTGTGGGGAAGTTGCGTGAGGCCATGCAGCAGCTGACGCCAGCTCCAACGCTGCCACATCGCGACCAAACCATATTTGTCAGCAAGGATTTGGAGACCTGCAGTCACATCTTCCTGCGGACAGATTCTTTAAAGCGGAGCCTTCAACCCCCATATGAGGGCCCCTTCAAGGTGATGGATAGGGGCAACAAGGTCTTCAAAATTTTAAAGAATGGATCAGGGTGCACAGTAAACATCGATCGTGTAAAGCCAGCATACATAGCGAGGGAGGAAGGTGATTATGCCACTGGAGAGAGGCGATCAAAGGCATCGGCTTGCGAGCAACAACACAAGAGCCCACAGTTATCTGGCGACCTGCAAACTTGTCCCAACAATCAAACAGCTATAAAGACTCGTTCTGGAAGAACTGTCCGTTTTAATTCGAAATATTTGTAGTCTCGCTATCACTGGAGGGGGGCTCCTGTGGCGTCTGCCACTGCTCTTTGTGTTAGTGGTGGTGACGTCACAACAGGCCAGCACATAGGCAAGCCAGTGCCAGGAATCTGGCAGCAGGAAGAGAAGAAAGAGAACAACAACTTGTCTCGAGGCAGATTCTCTCCGGCTCCTTCGAACTTGTGTTGCTGCTACTGCATCTTTATTTTCCTAAACCTTTTTCCAATTCAAAATCTTAATATTGTAAACAACTTGTAAATTATAATCATGTATTAAACAGTTAGTGTTATTAAGGAATTACTCTGGATACAATCATTCCGACAATACTACAAACCCTATAATCCCGTTCATATAGACACGCCGGCATTGCGGAAGATTAGTTTAGCGAATGTCACATCACTTTTTGCAGTTTTAGGCAATGGGGATGTTTAACAAAGCGCTTTTACATGAGCCAAAGAATCCATGGAATGCCAATATCCCCATTTAGGGGGAAAAGAGCTCCAGCAGGATTTATAACCCAAATGATAGACTGAAGCATCAAACTCTCTTAATTGTAGGGTTTGCAAAAGCCCCCAATGAACCCTGCAATTCCGGTTCTGTCTGGGAGAAAATCCCCAAGAGAGAAAAATTGCTGAGGATTCGATGGCTCATGCAAACGCGCCTACGGAAAATCTGGCAACGTGGCTGAAAATTCAACCAAAACAGGGGCTGTGGGGAGCCTTGTGGTCAAAGTCTTGATCTCCGGATCGAAAGGTCCCGCGATCGAGTTCTGGCCGCTAAAGACCCACCGAGTATATGCGGAGTACGTTCTGTGGAGGAGGCGAGTGATAGACGGCAGCATCTGTCACGTTTGTGTGTATGCGTGTGAGTGTGTTGTGTCCTGTCTTACTTGACGAGGGTTTATAAGCGAGTCTGTGACCACGCTCACAAGCCTGAAAATATATGTATACAAACCCACCAATTTAGAAAGTAGCAGATCTACCCATCGATTGCGCAATCCCGTAAATGCAATACAAACCGATTGTGTAATGAATCCACATTTGGCCATTTTTGCAGTGCATCATGGGATATTAGTTCCAAAAAATGCTTTTGCCGAAGAGTTACATGCAATAAAAACTGAATTTTTAATACGCTTCTTTTATGAATATATACCTCATGTCTGCCATAAATCATCAATACATATGCAGCTATAAACTTATGCTGGCAAAACTGGTAAAAAAAAATTTCATTAGTTAATATTTAATATATATTTTTTTATTAGTCGAATTGGCTCATGATGCCACCTGGTGGCGTACGGATCGCCGTGTGCTAGGGCTTGCAAACTGCCTTATGGGACACTGGTTCACAAGTGGCTTCACCTTTCCCCCTAGGGGCAGATCTGCTACCTTCTGAACACAACCAACCATCCTATAATCAGATATTTTGCAGTTGGCTTTGTTTCATGCTTTGTTTACTTCTTTACTTTTCTAGTTGCAACTTAACCCACAGTTTACAAAATTACGATCAGGTAATTTATAGTTTTAACAACATTTTTATTGTAAGCTGATGGAATTTAAATAGCGTTGTCGTCATGCCATGTTGCGTGCGAAAATACTAAATTTTTCACCAAGTTAACATTCAGAAGTAAAATTGCTTGCGTGAATATTCTTTCAGGAGTCAATTTTTTGTTAGTATTTTGTGGGTACTTATTGCCAATGAGAAGTGTTAATAAATATCTTTATATTTTGTTTAGTATAAAAATTAAATCCTTTGTAATTAGCTCTATATTATATTGTAAATATAGAACTGAACAAAATATGTTTCGTTTTAACACGTTATTGAACAAAACACTGGATTGTCTAGGATTCTGTAATTGTTTTAATTGTAACACTAAATACCTATATGGTATATTATATAATGGCCTGTTCAGATTTGGAAATTGCATTATGTTGCCAAGGCAACGAAAATGTCCAAATGTGGTAAATTGCATGAATACATGAATTCATACATACAATGAATTTTATAGGTATAGCATTTCTGCTATAGGTTAAATCCTAGTTTCGGTATAAGGCAACTTCTTCGGAATGTTGGCAACAAAAAAAAAGGCGATAAACAATTCCAATCTGGCAACCATGTACTGAAATTCCTTCCGCGATGTGTGTGGCAACCCTAAAACCTGACTGGGGTGAAGGGGTGTTGCAATGTGATGAGTTACTTTTGATTTTTTTTGGATTGGTTTAGTAGCAAACGCCCATTTCCGGTCCGTGTTTTTCAGATGACGCTACTCGATTATAAGTTGTTTTAAATGCTTAAATCATCAGCATTTTAATTTAATTTTTTTCAATTATTGCTCTTAAATGCAAAATGTATAATAAATTTAATTTAAACCATTTATTAATAACGGAAAAGGTGACGGATCCATCCCATTGGATTTATTGCATTTATGCTGCGCGTTTGTTGTGTACTGGACATTGATAAGTTTACATTTGATAATTTTGTTGTCACATGTTGTGCATTGGTTTTTCTAAAATGGCGGCCATTTTTTCCCTAAACTAAACAACTCTTCCAGAACAGCGTCACGTGATTTACAGTTGTTTCACTTCGCGGATTCCGATTAGCGTCGTCCAATCACACATGGCTATGTGATGTTTTCTCGGCAACAAGTATGGCGAGAAATAGAAAGTCTCCTTATACCGAAACTAGGAATTAATCCTGCTATATTTTCAAGCTCGACAAAACCGTTAATGAACAGACCGATCATAATATCGTAGTTGGACCAAAAATTGTTTGAGCTTGGATTATTTCAGTATGGTTACCATTGAGAAGTGTTTACAAATATCTTGTTTACTGGAAAATAAATCCTTTAAAATATACTCAATAAATTGTAATACAAGCTTGTAAAAAACTTTTTAAAGTCTTAACTTCATTGAACACAACATTAAACTGTAGAGGAATTCAGAAATGTTCTAACTGTTCCTCTCAATACCTATTTAGTGTCTCCCAAAAGTGTTTGTACACCAAAAGAAATTTATAAAAATTGTGCTATTCTTCTTAGGAAACAATTTAATCAGTTGAATATCTTTAAATAGTATTGTTAAAAACTGAATAATAAATCTGAGCAATATTAAAAAAAAGCATGTATATTTTTCAGAAAAATAAATGAATAAAAAATGTCACAAAATTAGCACACAAGTCTTGCACCAAAACATTATTACTTTTAATTCATTATAAAAATATCTTTTGCACCTTTTTTAAAATTCTAATTGAAAAAAAATGCACTAAAATCGTTTGATTTTAGCATTTAATTTCTCAATTATTTATTCTATATTTATTTTATTCTTAGACATGAAGCAGATTTGTAATGAAACGAGTTTAGACGGTTGAAAATAATTAAATTTCCTTTTAAAGCTAGAAAATCACTTAGAGGAATTGCTACTATCATGAATCTTTTTCATTCAAAGGGTGAAAAGCAAAATAAAAAACGTTTCAAAGAAGCAAAGGGATAGAAAACAAGCTGCGAAATGGTTGTCCTCAACTTTTGCTAGCTAGAGATCAACGAATTATCGTGTGTAAGCTTCTAAAAGTGTCCATGTCTATGTGAAGTAAAATTTACTTCATATTATAATGAAACGCATGAAACTTCTATTTTCTGTGAAAGAGTTTTTAGAATCCTTCGGAATAGTGGTTTAATTGGTGCTCTGCACATACGACCTTGAATGTTTGTCGATGGTGCCCTCTATCATTGCCCTCCAACTCTTAAAATCCCGCCTCAATCCCAGGATTACATGCCTATTTTACATTTTTGGAAAGAATTTGTTGCCAATAAGAAGTCATCACCATTAAATTGAGAATTCAACTGAAAGCAATAATGGTCGAACAAGTGAGCAAGATTGGTGCAGAAATTACCAAACCTTAAATTTTTACTTAAACAGGGTGGTAACAGGACCTGGAAATCAGGGAATTCTCAGGGAACTTTTTAATTCTTGAAATATCAGGGAATTCTCATTGAATTTTTCAAATTTTACAAAATATCAGGGAATGTTTTTCATTATGGATTACTTAACAGCAGGTTTAGATTCTTGTGATCACTACTAATGAATGATAAAGAAAACTTGATAAAAAAAATATTCTGGTTGATTCGATTCGCCTTCCACCAAGATTGGACCAATCTTGGTGGAAGGATAAATCTCTCTCACGAATCATGTTATAAAATGATTTTCTGATCACAAATTCCTCTAAACTTAGATTTTCGTAAATTGTAGAAAAGTTATGTAGGCTTACCCATAATCCGGAAAGTCCTAATTTTGGTATTGGATTATCTGGATTAAATTTTCTATGCTGCATTGAATTGTGTGTATTGCATGTTTTCTAGCTAATTGTAAAATCAGGGAAATTTGTGAAAGTATCAGGGAAATCATGGAAATATCAGGGAACTTTTTTTCTAGGATTTTGTAACCACCCTGTTAAATCTTTGCTCAGACTCTTGACCTGTTATAAAGATTAATGGATATCATACTTAAAAACTAAACAATTATAATATACATTAACTTGAAATGTTAAAATTAATGATGGTTATCTAAAGTGTATGATCCTTTTTGCGTGGTCTTTTTGTGCTATTTCATTAATTGTCAAAGGAATTATTTAAATTGCAATTCCAAAAAATTCTTTACTGCTTTATTAGGACCTGTTTAAATGTGCTACCAAATTTTTTTTATGGCAAAATAAAAGTTTATGGTGACGAATAGTGAATTTTGTATTGATTATTGGTTGGGAGGTTAGTGTAGGGAACACATTTGGGAGACACTGTAAATAAGGAGCAGCTATCCGCTTTACATTTCATACAATTTGATAGCTTTAGCAACCCTACATTTTAAATTTTCAAGTTTGTCAAAACCGTGCCTAGCTCTCCAATGAACAGCCAACCTGGCATAGATGTACCCCTAGTCCCTAGTTATGTTTAGGAAGGTTGTATGTGGTGAGCATTAGAGTTGATTAGAATATGAGAAGTGTAAAGTTCTTTATCATTTCAGCCATGGAGGAAGGATGTGTGACTATCACTTGGGAGATTAAGAACTGTGGCCTTCTCGTAAAGGAACCGCTCTTTAGACTGCATTCTCCTGCTTTGAAGATTGAGGAAACCGAGGGTAATACATGGTTTAAGCTGCTTACATATAAAGTTTATTCTGGCAATGTAGTTATTGATATCTGTGGGCTTAAGCCATGCTATCCAGTCCAACTATATGAGGTGTCCTTTATCTCCACTTGTGGCAAAATACCACTCAAGTTAGATGGACTCGTCCATATCTTACCAAAAAATGCTCTGTTCGACGAGACAGGACGATCAAACTTACCCAATGACACTCTGACTCTATGTTGTAAGATGAGGATGAGAAACAAAAAGACTTTGGAGTTTCACCTTTCTTCAGTTTTGTACAGCTCGAGCTACTCATGGAACATTACAGATATCAGCTTATGCAGTTCCCACAATACTTTTATCGAGCTGAGTAATTTTTTGCTTTATGTTTCTCTAAACAAAAAAGATGAGCAACAGAGTTGGGTCCTTACTGTTAAGGAAGTACCTTGTGCAGAAGGTTGTATTTCTTTTGCAGCATTTTCTGTCAAGCATGATCCTAGAATTGTTATCAACAAGCTAATAAGCAACAATTTTGATAACTGCTGTTATTGTGATATTTTTATAATTCCTAACAACTGGAGCATCACTCTTGAACTGGAGTCGATAGTTGCATGCCACAGGATCTGTCGAGAACAACTCGTGCTCCATTCTCCAACCGAAATCCCCAGACTTGAGAATGTTTCTGGAGCAGGTTCTGGGGTCATACTACATAAAGGTTGTAAAACTGAAGAACAGCTTGCTCTCAATTCTCCGACTGGAATACTCGGACACAACAATGTTTCCGGAGCAGCTTCCTGCGCACTGGGCAGGGATTTCCTGCACCTGTACAGGGAAGGCGTCCTCAGCGACGTGACCCTCCACGCCGAGAACCCTCCGCGCTCCTTCCCCGCCCACGGGACCGTCCTGGCCGCCCGGTCCCCGGTCTTCCGCGCCATGTTTGAGGAGGAGTCGGGCGGGGGCCGGTCGCTGGACATGGCCAGCGTGGACAGCGACACCGTGGACCGGATGCTGGTCTACCTGTACGGCCACTCGCTCGGGGACCTGGGGTGGGGGGAGGCCTCGGCGCTGTACCGCGCGGCGGACAAGTACGGCGTCGCCGGCCTGAAGGAGGAGTGCGCCGACGTCCTCGTGGCCGGTCTGACACCGGACAACGCTTGTGACGCGCTCGTCCTGGCGGACGGCCGCTCGGACGAGGCGCTGATGGAGCGCGTCGTTCTCTTCATCCTCGACCACGAAGAGGTGGTGTCATCTGCTCAGTGGGAGGAGCTCGAGGGGGAAAATCCCGCGTTGGTGGCAAAAGTAGCGACGCGACTGTTTTTGAAAAGAGGGAAAAGAAGGAGGGTAGTCTGAACACCGAAATTGGTAACAAACACGACCACCGAAAAGGATATTCATTCATAATTAGTTTTTTTTAAATGATTTTTCAATATTTAAAATTCTTAATATTTTCAATATTTCAATTATTTTTTTTTATATTTTATATCCCAATGTCTTTTAAGTGTACAAAAGTAACCAAACAAAAATGGGTAAACTGTAATTCAACGGTGCTGTTTTAGTGTTATCTGTTGTCAGAATTCTTCATACTGATGCATTAACCCTAGTTAAACGAAATTGGTTGTTAAAAACTATACTTGGTAGGGCTGCTATGACTTAATAATAAACCACACTTACCACACAATGGGCATGAGCTGGCGGACGGCCGCTCGGACGAGACGCTGATGGAGCGCGTCGTTCTCTTCATCCTCGACTATGAAGAGGTGGCGTCCTCTGCCCAGTGGGAGGAGCTGGAGGGGGCCAATCCCGCGTTGGTGGCAAAAGTAGCGACGCGACTGTTTTTGAGAAAAGGGAAAAGAAGGAGGGTAGTGTGAACACCGAAATTGGTAACAATCACGAACACTGAAAGCGTTATTCATTCATAATTAGTTTTTTTTTCTATGATTTTTCAATATTTAAAAATCTTAGTATTTTCAATATTTCAATTATTTTTTTTATAATTTTTCAATATTTAGAATTCTTAATATTTTGAATATTTCAATTATTTTAAATTTTTTTTCAATATTTAAAACTTTTAATATTTTCAATATTTCAATTATTTTTTTATGAATTTTTACTATTTAAAATTCTTAATATTTTCAATATTTCATTTAATTTTATCATAATTTTTCAATATTTTTATTTTTCTTTAATATTTTTTAATTTTTAAATTTCTTAATATTTTCAATACAGTAAACTCCCGATTATCCGCGGGTGGATTATCCGCTTTGCGGTTTATCCGCGGGCCGCTATCCATTAATTTTTTTTTTCAGTGCAAATATAAAAAATTAATAAAACACGATAAATGAATTCTATTTTTTTTTTCAAAACTTTTTGGAACAATGCATTCCAAGAACAACGAATTTCTTTCCAGAACGACGAACTCTTTCAAAGAACGATGAATACATTTAAAAAAAAAGAACAAGTGCATTAAAATAAGAATGACTATAGGACACCTGGTGGGTGCCAAAATGTGTTCTGCCAGGTGCTTATCATGAACAGATTTTTTCAAAAAGCGTCATTTGCAAAATAAACTTTCCGCTATTTTAATTGGACTCTACGTGATTTTGATAATAGTAAAATGCGCGAGAAGCGAAAAAAGGTTGTATGACAATTCAAGACGAACTAGTACCTATTAAAAAGATGAGAAACGGATCCTTTTAAAATCAATTGTGCTTGCAGCGTGGAATAGGAGAAACGACAGTGAGATCCATTTTGAAGTAAGTATATTTGTACATACTATACGATTGCTGTAATTTACCTTTATAAAACCCAGAAAGAATTTTTAGGATATGTATTTTCTTAACTTTTGCGGATTATCCGCGAATTCGCTTATCCGCGGATGCCGCGCCACCCAATTCCGCGGATAATCGGGAGTTTACTGTATTTCAATTATGTTTTTATGATATTTTAATGTCTCATATCCCAAAGTCAAAAGTAATTGAACAAAAATGGGTAAATTGTAATCCTACGGTGCTGTTTTAGTGCTTTCAGTTGTCAGAATTCTTTATACCCTAGTTACACTGAATTTGTTGATAAAACTAAACTTGCTAGGGCTTCTTTGACTAAATAAACCAAGCTTATTTCCACGATGGGGTAGTAGTGGCAATGTAGTAGGCACTTGTGTTGGGCTTTGGGAAGTTTTGATTTCACTAAAAAACAAGTATCAAACATTGGCCGTGTCCTCATGTATTGTAAAAAAACTTTCAAAGTATTTGCATGTGTACAATACCACCGCAATCTATACCAACAATGCATTTAGCCAGAAAAGGTTGTATGACCACAAAAAGTATTTATCGCTCTTTTAAAAAACCTGCCAATTAGGCTTGGCAACAGAAGCACCGTCGGATTATTATTAACCCAAAAATGTTTGTTTCTTTAATTGTGTCTTTTTTTATTTACATTATTGCAAGGACCATAGTTAACATGCTAAATTATAATTTTGAATTAAAATGTAAAAAGTATTTTATTTTTCAATATATTTTTTAAATAATAGGACATTGCTTTTTGGTTATATTGGTTGGTTATAATATATATCATGGTATATATTGGTTGGTTATGTGTACATTGCTTTGTAGGTTATATTTATCTTAGTCGATCCCATTACCATAACAATGATGGAAATACATGTTTTTCTTTTACATTGCTTGTGTTTTATTTTAAACGAATTAGTTACATGTACATGTAACTAATTACATTACATGTAATTAGTTACATTTATTAATTATCTAATTGCATTACATTGTACATTACTTACAGTGCATGTTAGTAATGTGGTAACATCCATGTAATAAAAATTTTGCAGAAAAGTAGTATGAGGTATCAACACAATGTAAATTCGGTTTGGTTGTATAAAAAAATAAACGTGTACACGAAGCAAAGTTAATGTGCAAAAATCTACAATTCTTAAATTGCTTTTTTGCATGTATTCCTAAATTTTGTTGTCCTTCGTCATAGTTTTGTATTTTCTGCAAGTTTTTGTATTCTTTCTTTATAGAAGGTTATTGTCTGTGTTCCATGTGGTAATGTGTCCTTTCATCTTGACCTCCTCGTTAAAGTGATGAATACCAGAGAAAGATATTATTTCAAACATTTAATCTTTTGTAACTGGCATCTGAATGTGCAGTCACCATTTTAGTTTATCTGTAGGTAAAGATAGGAAAAAATTAAATATTTAGGAAGTAGTTTCACCATAAATATTTATTTGAAAAATGTGCTTCAAAGAAAATATTTCCACAAATTAAAACGTCATTGATGATTTGATTCTCTATTTATAATTACAGGGTAAGGCAAACAAAAGTAACCCCGGTCTAGAGATAAGAATACGACAGAAATGTTGCCAAGTCTAAAACCAATACAAAAACAGGTTTGCTGACTGAAGCTATTGATCGCTTCAATATTAAGCCCAAACAAACACTTGGCGACTTATTTTCCGCCAACTACGCCACGGCTTTAAAAGCTAGTTGAAATGAAATATAAACACGGTTTGTAGAGCTGTTCAAGAAAAGTTCGCACTAGTGATTATTTGATTGCTTCGATCATTATTTATCCTAGGGAATCGGACCTTTTTATTTTTGGTAATACAAAACATTCTAAATTGATTGTAAAGCACAAAACTTGCATTATGGGACGTCTTGATACAATACGAACCAAGATCTGAACTCGCCACTAGTCTATGAGCAGCTCCAATGTGAAGCTAATCCGATCCAACCACTTCAAAAACAGGTTAGAGGCAGCTTCAAGAGTTTTTCTCGCCAAGCATTTCAACGTATTCCCATCTCTAGACCGGGGCCACTTTTGTTTGCCTCACCCTGTAGATTTGCCAATTTAGAAAAGAGAAATTTATTTCTTTGGTATTCTCAATGACAGTGTAACGTTAGTGGTAGGCCGGTCCGGAATGAACATCCAAAACAATAGACCCTCGAAAGGAACGAATCGATCCTATCCACTGTTTCAAAAGGAACGGGTGAATCGTTTCAATGAATTAATTTAGAAATTATATTGCTACTTTTTTTGTCTGAATACAAAAGTTGTAGAATTAATTTTTTAAAAAATATACTACGAATTGCACCTGAAATTGGAAAGAAGTTTTAACCCTATCTTGTCGCTTCAAATATGAATGCACACTTGGTTTTGAGTATATCGGCCCTAATGTTAAGGGGGCGCTGGACCGCGGGTCTCCAAAGCAGAGTGCATCAGTGTTAATCCAAACAGAGATATTTTCTATGCCTCATTTCTCCGTCTGTATTGAATATTTTAACGAACGGATTTTTTTATGGGATAAATATAGCTGACTTCCAGGTCCCGACAATCCCACTTTTTTTAAAATTGGTTCGAATATTTTTAAAAAAAAATGTTTAATAAATAATTTTACACAATATATTCAATGGAAACATTTATCATTTAAAAAACCTGTTTGTAAAAATATTCAAATACAAATACAAAAATTGTCGACCAATAACAGGCCAGAGGCCCAGCAAGGTTGGTCTAAAATATATCTCATTCCTTACCAGTTTCCAATAGCTATCGAGATTCTTCTTAAAATCTTCCACTTGCTTCGAATACACAACGTATTCTGGTAAAGAATTCCACTCATTGACGACTCTATTATAGAAATAATGTTTGTTATAGAAATAATGTTTGAAAGCATGATTTATTCAACTTCTGACCATGTCCTCTAGTCCGGAGTCAATACAGTCGGAGAAATGTGGTGGAGAAAATAGTTTTTTTTTCGGATTAACACTGATGCACTTGAGTTAAGACCTAACCCGTGGTAAAGCGTGCCCATTCCCCCTTCTATAATAATTTTTGACTGTCCAGAACATTTTGAGTTCCAATCTTGTGCCAGTATAGCAACATGAGTTCCCATCTTATTCCTGTTCCAATCTTGTTCCAGTATAGCAATATGAGTTCCCGTCTTATTCCTGTTCCAATCTTGTGCCAGTATAGCAACATGAGTTCCCATCTCATTCCTATTCCAATCTTGTTCCAGTATAGCAATATGAGTTCCCATCTTATTCCTGTTCCAATCTTGTTCCAGTATAGCAACATGAGTTCCCATCCTATTCCTATTCCAATCTTGTTCCAGTATAGCAATATGAGTTCCCATCTTATTCCTGTTCCAATCTTGTGCAAGTATAGCTACATGAGTTCCCATCTTATTCCTATTCCAATCTTGTTCCAGTATAGCAATATGAGTTCCCATCTTATTCCTATTCCAATCTTCTTCCAGTATAGCAATATGAGTTCCCATCTTATTCCTATTCCAATCTTGTTCCAGTATAGCAATACCCTTTTTGGGTCCAAAACGGATGACTGGATCGGTTCGTTCCGAAATCAGTCTCTCAAGAGTCATGGAATGTCAGTCAGAGTATTTATTACTTTTGACTGGCATGTACATTGGATACAGACATTCTCGTATCATTATACAATGTGTATTTTTCGGTGGATCCCAGTCGGTAAGGCGTTTGCCTAGTATGCGGAAGGTCCCAGGTTCGGATACGGTCATTGAACCAAAATAACTGCATTATAACTGCAAAATAACTGCAACCGATCAAACACAATTAGAATTTTTTTTAAATAAATTTTTTAATAAATATATCCAGATCATTGGAGAACTTAATTGTCTTTAAAGTTTTTAAAGCTACATGTGTTCGAATTTTTAACTGATTATATGTCTTTTTATAGTATTTTTTTAGTGTATTTGTGGTTTTATTTTCGTGTTTTATATTTGTTTGTGTTTTTTCTTTGCATTATTGTAATTGCATTTTTTTTAAAATCTGTAATGTGTGTATACGTTCGAAATAAATAAAGGGCCGACCTATAAACGGTCTGTAAAGCCAAAAAGTCTTATGTGCATTCGCCATTCTTAGAATTGTATATTAAGGCCATTTATATTCCTAGATTTATCCCTTTTAGTAACAAAAATTACTACACTCCAGAAACGTCTGATATTCACAAAATAAGCTTATTTCAGGTCACAAAAAAGGGTTCCATAAAAAAAAATCATTTTAATTTTTTATATGGTTTTTAAAATCAGGCCAAAATTTTTTAACTGTGAAAAACAACTAAATAAATATATATATATTACCTAAAACACTTCGAGTTATATATTTTAAGGCATCTGACCATATTACAAAAAACTTAGTAATTATTTTAACCAAAATAGTTTAAATTGTGTTTTTAATATGTGGAACTGAAGTGAACTTTTCAAAAATCAGGTGAAACGTTTGTTAGCTATTTTTCTAAATAAAAAAATAGTACCTAGTTCTGACTGCTATTGAGATTAATATAAAACATTGTCTAATACAGTGGTTCCCAACAGGTGGTCCGCGGACCCCCAGGGGTCCGCGAGCTATGCCAGAGGGGTCCGCAAGATGCTATTAGAATAAAAAAATATATATGAAATAGATTTCGTGTGATGACATAATTTTTTTTCTACGCTTCTTGCATGAGCAGAGTCTAGCCCAAGACTAACACTCAAAATGTTCTCACTAACTGAGTTGCGTACTTAGCTCATGTGTTTTAACACTTTAATGTGTTAAACTTGAGTTTACAAGGAAAATGTTTAGACATGTTCAAAGTTGAGTATAAGATTAGTGCTATGATCAAAAAGTGTCAGATCTGGGCGTCAAGGATGGAAAACAAGCCACTAATTATATATATAACTTTTCTACTTTAAAAAAATTTGGTGTGAGCAAGCATTTTCTTCCATGTGTTTCATGAAAAACAAATATAAAAATCGGCTCGACATACGGTTGGATTTCAAACATGTGTGTGTTATACCAACCTTATATATTAATATGAGGTTAAAAGTTTTTTGTAAATAACTGTTAGATTTTTTAAATAAAATAAGTTTTGAAGTACCCAAAAAATCATGAAATTTTTCACTTTTTTGCCCCATAAAATATTTTTCACTTTAGTTTTATTAAAATTTATAACCTTATATTAATATATACTATGTATTTCCTCATATAAAAAAAAGTTTACGAGAAAACATAACATTGTTTTTGAGAAAAGGTACATCGAAGTTCAAAAAATCAAGTTCTGATTGTGACATTATTAATAAAGATTGTAATAGTATTTTAAGCCAATAATTTTTGTTTTGATTTTTTCACCGATTTTGGGGTACTGAACCCCTTTGGCTCAATTTTTAATTTTAGGATTAGGAATTAATAGGGGTCCTTGTCACAATTACGGCTTGATGCGGGGTCCGCGAGAAAATTTTGTTGGGAACCCCTGGTCTAATAGAACAAAGTGTGAAGAATCGAATGATGTTTGCTTGGATGTCATAATGGGACATAAACATTTGGAGAAAAAAAATTGAAAGTGATGATTCCAAATGGCTTCACTGGGGCTGAAAGGGTTAAGGTAACAAAGGAACAAAACAACCACTTAAGATATCGAATTTTTATTTAAACTTTAGTTACTGAATCGTGCCTTTATGAAAAAACTTCTATGAGGCATATTTGAATATGGGGCTGGAGTTTGCAAATTCGGTAGTTTATTTCAATATAACTTTGTTGGCAGCTTTAAATGTCATTATTCCAAAACACCAATTTTCAGCCTTAAGGTACGCTTTTCTATTTTACTAGAAGGGTTGAAATTTTCTGTGATGTCGTATACATGTCTATTAAACACAGTGAACCAAAAATATTCCAAAAAATATTAAGTAAGGAAAAATTAGAAGATTTTTTTTCATTTAAGTTAAAATAATGCGCAAATTTTCCGTTTTGGTTAATAACTTAAAATAATTATGAATGTTTTATCGTCAAACCTGAGGTTTACTGCGTTAAATAGACATGTATACGACATCACAGAAAATTTCAACCCATATTCAAATGTGCATCATAGAATTTTTTTGTAAATATTCATTTTAGTGATTGATAGTTAAAATTAAAATTCGATATTTTGAGTGCTCGTTTTGTTCCCTGTCCCCTTAGGGGAGTTGAATGGGTGTTTGGGTCAAAAATGTCGAATGATCGAACAAACACTCAAATGAGTTTTCAAAAGGTATTTTTTAAAAAAGATATTTAAAATATGAAATGGTAAACATCTACAAAAAGAGATGTTATTTACAAATTGTGCATTTTTTTTTTTTTTTTTTTTTGGAATCATGATGCGAGAGCTACTAGTAAAATTATTTATAACAATCCGTTGTTCATACAATTTCATAGTTGATACTTATAAATATTGAAATGAATTACCTTAAGGTAGGAGAATACCCAAAATTCTAAAATTTGAACTATTACTTTAATCTTTTCCGAATTTGGCATAGTGATTTCAAATATAATGAACAATGCTATTTAGGCATTTTTTTTATTTAAATATAATTGATTTATTTTAAACAGTGTTTTTCAATTAAAAAAAGGGTTTTACGCTGATACTTCCAGTATAAAAAATTTTACATTAATTTATCTGAAATTTTTTACAGATTCTATTTCAATCTATATCTGTGCTATAAGCCCCTAAAATCTGGTATAAATATAGTTTTTTTTTATACAAATTTAAGTTAATCAAAAAATCTTTTTTTAGTTAATTAATAAAAAATTTTCTTAATAACTTCTTTTCTTGTAACTTGTATGTAACTCTAGAGAGGGTCATTGCATGTATCAGTTCAGAACGAAGAATTTAACGCAAATTAATGTTTGTAGGAGGAAAATTCAGTGTGGTAGATTTGTTAGCGTAAACCTCTTTTTTTAGTTGAAAAACACCGTTTAAAATAAATAAATTATTTTAAATTAAAACAAGAAGTTCTTAAAGAACTAAAATAGCCTACTTTCCTGTTACTTAAATACTTACTAAAATTCTTATCTTGAAAAAAACTAGGTTCGTAACAGTAAATGACATCCACAACCGTTTTTCCACATTAAATTTAAAATAAATTTCACTAAACGCAGCATCTAACTAAACACAGCATCTTTCACTAAACACAGCTTTATTTGAAGTTATAAATAAATATTTAATTTTTCGTAGAACAAAAACCAAAAAACTACTCCTCAATAAACATTTACTTGCTATTAAATTCGGCTAGTTTCATTTATTTTATTTCGAAAATTAAATAATTATAACTTAAATCGTTTGCAAAAATTTGTATTTCAAAGAATAAATATGTAATATTCCTCGCTTTTAAATAGAATGAAAACAATTTATATCAACATACAAAGATCTCGTAGTGAAATATATATTTGACGTCATCTTAAATTGATCGATGTCTCAAAAACAATTTTATTTTAATTTATTGTCTAAAAGAATTAAAGTTTCTCAAGCAATTGTTGCGATGGCAACGGCGATATAATTCTAATAAAAATGGCTTCCTATGCTTTTTAAATGAGCCTTAAATTTTGATGTTTTTTAAATAATTGAAGTACTTCGAATCGAATTCTTTTCTGAAATTTTCAATGTATTCTAATTTCGATGCGCTGAATTTTTTGACGTATCTCACTTGTCCGTAGCATTTGTAGTTAAATTCAGCGATTTTAATGACTCGAAATTGAATTTCAATGCTAATTCAATGGGAAATTCGTCGTCAAATAGTAGATTTATGTCCGTCCTATCGTACAGACAGACGGACAAAAAGTATGAAAGTTGGGTGTCTGAGGTTATACCTTTCTAATAAAAAAAGAATTTTTAAGATCGGATTGATAGAACTGATTTTGGAAGGGGGGTACGGACGGACAGACAGACAGACGGACGGACGGACATCGACCGCATGTCAATACCAACACGGAAATAAAATACATAAATTTTGAATAAAATAGGGGATATTGTAATGTTAGAAATCATACTTTGTATTTTCAGAAAATAATTGATTCATTAGTTGCAATATGCATCAGTTTATCTGCCGACACAGCAGCGCAACGGTTAGGGGGCTAGCCTTTGGACCTTCCGGGCTCGGGTTCTAATCCCAGTAAAAGGCATGGATGTTTGTGTTTGTCGAATGTCGAGTACATGCGGAGTACGTGCTCACTAAATCTGTTGGGTCCGAAAGTCCTGTGGGCGGTCATTGCGCAGTTTCCTTACCGGTATAGGTCCCTGGAGACTATTTCCCTTCCTTTCAGGAACGTGTCTAAATTGTGGAGGAGGCTAGTGATAGATGGCAGCATCTGTCACGTTTGTGTATGTGCATGTGTGTTGTGTCCTGTCTTACTTGACTTTGACGAAGGTTTATAAGCGGATCTGTGACCAAGCTCACAAGCCTGAAAATATATGTATACCAACCAATTTAGAAAGTACTAGCAGATCTGCCATTGATTGCGCAATCCCGTACAACGCAATACAAACCGCGCGATTGTGTGATGAATCCCCATTTTGCCATTTTTGCAGTGCATCACGGTATATTGGTTCCAAAAAAATGCTTTTGCCGAAGAGTTACATGCAATAAAACTGCATTTTTAATATGCTTCTTTTATGAATATATACCTCATGTCTGCCATAAATTATCAATACATATCCAGCTATAAGCTTATGCTGGCAAAACTGGTAAAAAAATTTCATTAGTTAATATTAAATAGTATATATATATTTTTTTATAGTCGAATTGTCTCATGATGACATCTGGTGGCGTACGGCGCGCGCTATGGGCGCGCGCCGTGTGCTAGGGCTTGCGAACTGCCTTATGGGACACTGGTTCACAAGTTGCTTCACCTTTCTCCCTAGGGGCAGATCTGCTACCTTCTGACCACAACCAACCATCCTATAATCAGATATTTTGCAGTTTGCTTTGTTTCATACTTTCACTTTGTTTACTCTTTACTTTCCTACTTGCAACTTAACCCACAGTTTACAAAATTGCAATCAGGTAATTTATAGTTTTAACTACATTTTTATTGTAAGCTGATGGGATTTAAATAGCGTTGTCGTCATGCCATGTTGCGTGCGAAAATACTAAATTTTTCACCAAGTTAACATTCAGAAGTAAAATTGCTTGCGTGAATATTCTTTCAGGAGTCAATTTTTTGTTAGTATTTTGTGGGTACTTATTGCCAATGAGAAGTGTTTAATAATATTTTTATTTCCTGTTTAATATAAAAAATAAATCATTTGTAATTAACTCTATTTTATATTGTAAATATAATACTGAACAAATTATGTATCGTTTTAACACGTTATTGAACAAAACACTAGATTGTCTAGGATTCAGTAATTGTTTTAATTGTAACACTAAACACCTATATGGTATATGATATTATGGCCTGTCTAGATTTATAAATTGCATTATGTTGCTAAGTCAACGAAAATGTCCAAATGTGGTAAAAACATTCCCCTTTACTCTTTATACAATTTTATAGGTATAGCATCTCTGCTATATTTTCAAGCTCATCAATGAACAGACCGGTCATAATATCATAGTTGTACCAACAATTGTTTGAGCTTGTCTTATTTCAGTATGGTTACCGTTGAGAAGTGTTAACAGATATCTTGTTTAATGAAAAGTAAATCCTTTAAAATTTTCTTAATAAATTGCAATACAAGCTTGTAAAAAAACATTTTAAAGTTTTAACTAAATTGAACACAACACTGGATTGTGTAGGGATTTAGTAATTTTCTAATTGTTCCTCTCAATACCTATATATGGGAACAGCTAACCTCCTACATATTATACGATTCGACAACTCTACATTGAATTTTCAAGCTTGTCGAAATCAAAATCATGCCAAGTTCGCCACTCAACAGCCCGGCCATTATATCATAGATGTACCCCTAGATATGTTTAGGAAGGTTGCATGTGTTGAGCATTAGAGTCGATTAGAATATAAGGAGTAGTAAAGTTCTCTATCATTTCAGCCATGGCGAGTGAGGAAGGATGCGTGACTATCACCTGGATAATCAAGAAGTGTGGCCTTTTCCTAAAGGAAAATTTTAACCTGCATTCTCCTGCTTTGAAGATTAAAGAAACAGAGGGATGTTCATGGTTTAAGCTGCGTGCCAGTAACTTAGCAGTTAGAGACAACATACGAATCAGTATCCATGGGCTTAACCTTAAGGGTTCATGTTTTCCAGCCCACCGATGTGAGATGTCCTTCATCTCCTCTTGCGGCGAGATACCGCTAAAAGAGATCTATACCGGTTCCTGCATTTTTATCTTAAGTAAAAATGTTCTGTACGACGAGACCGGACGGTCAAACCTTCCCAATGACACTCTAACTCTGCGATGTAGGATGAGGGAGAAAAATATAAAGACTTCAGAGTTACACATCTCTTCAGTTTTGAGCAGCTTGAGTTACCTGTGGAACATTAAAGACATGAGCTTATCCCTCTCCTTCAATACTCGTATAGAACAAGGTGGTATTGTGTTAGGTGTTTGTCTAGTGAAAGAAGTTGGAAAATTAAATCGTTGGAGGGTTTCAGTTAGGGAAGTACATTGTGTAAAAGATTGTATTTCTTCTGTGGTATCATTTTCTATCAAGGGTCATGGAATTGTTATCATAACTTCACGGAATTTGAATGAATTGCTACGAATGAATAAGCGGTTTGATACCGTCTGGTTTGGTGTCATTGAGATAACGCCCAATAACCGAAACATCACTCTTGAACTGGAATCGATAGTTGCATGCCATATCCATTCGCCAACCGAAATCCCTGGACACGAGAATGTTTCTGGGACAGGTTCCGTGGCCAAACAACATCGGGGTTGTCAAACTGAAGAACAGCTCACTCTCCATTCTCCAACTGGACAAGAGAATGTTTCTGAAGCACGTTCCTGCGCACTGGGCAGGGATTTCCTGCACTTGTACAGGGAAGGCGTGTTCAGCGACGTGACCCTCCACGCCGAGGGCCCTCCGCGCTCCTTCCCCGCCCACTGGACCGTCCTGGCCGCCCGGTCCCCGGTCTTCCGCGCCATGTTCGAGGAGGAGTCGGGCGGGGGCCGGTCGGTGGACATGGCCGGCGTGGACAGCGACACTGTGGACCGGATGCTGGTCTACCTGTACGGCCACTTGCTCGGGGACCTGGGGTGGGGAGAGGCCTCGGCGCTCTACCGCGCGGCGGACAGGTACGGCGTCGCCGGCCTGAAGGAGGAGTGCGCCGACGTCCTCATGGCCGGTCTGACACCGGACAACGCTTGTGACGCGCTCGTCCTGGCGGACGGCCGCTCGGACGAGGCGCTGATGGAGCGCGTCGTTCTCTTCATCCTCGACCACGAAGAGGTGGCGTCCTCTGCCCAGTGGGAGGAGCTCGAGGGGGCCAATCCCGCGTTGGTGGCAAAAGTAGCGACGCGACTGTTTTTGAGAAAAGGGAAAAGAAGGAGGGTAGTGTGAACACCGAAATTGGTAACAATCACGAACACTGAAAACGTTATTCATTCTCAATTAGTTTTTTTTCTATGATTTTTCAATATTTAAAAATCTTAGTATTTTCAATATTTCAATTATTTTTTTATAATTTTTCAATATTTAGAATTCTTAATATTTTGAATATTTCAATTATTTTTTTATGATATTTTAATATCTCATATCCCAATGTCAAAAGTAATTGAACAAAAATGGGTAAATTGTAATCCTACGGTGCTGTTTTAGTGCTTTCAGTTGTCAGAATTCTTTATACTGATGCATTAACCCTAGTTACACTGAATTTGTTGTTAAAACTAAACTTGCTAGGGCTTCTTTGACTAAATAACCCAAACTTACCACACAATGGGCTAGTAGTGGCGGTGGCGGTGTGGCAATGTAGTAGGTACTTGTTTGGGGCTTTAAGAAGTTTTGTTTACACTAAAAAAACATAAGTATCAGACATTGGCCGTGTCCTTATGTATTGTAAAAAAACATTCAAAAATATTTGCACGTGTATAATACCACCACAATCTGTACCAACAATGCATTTAGCCAGAAAAGGCTGGATGACCACAAAAAGTATTTATCGCTCTTCTAAAAAACCTGCCAATTAGGCTTGGCAACAGAAGCACCGTCGGATTATTATTATAACCCAAAAATGTTTGTTTCCTTTATTGTGTCTTTTTTTATTTACATTATTGCAAGGACCATAGTTAACATGCTAAATTATAATTTTGAATTAAAAAGTATTTTATTTTTCAATTCATTTTTGAAATAAGATTGGTTATACTAGTCGGTTATATATATTGGTTTTGGTTATATGTCCATTGCTTTGTAGGTTATATTACCTTAGTCGATCGCATAACACTGATGGAAATATGTTTTTCTTTTACATCATTTGTGTTTTACTTTAAATAAATTAGTTACATGTACTTGTACATGTAACTAATTACATTACATGTAATTAGTTGCATATATTAATTATCTAATTACATTATATTGTAAATTCGTTTAAGAATGTACAAAAATCTACAATTCTTAAATTACTTTTTTCATGTATTCTTAAATTTTGTGGTCCTTCGTTATAGTTTTGTATTTTGCGCAGGTTTTTGTATTCTTTCTTTATAGAAGGTTATTGCCTGTGTTCCATGTGGTAATGTGTCCTTTCATCTTGACCTCCTCGTTAAAGTGATGAAAACCAGAGAAAGATATTAAAACGTCTAATCATTTGTAATTGGCATTTGAACTTGCAGTCAACATTTTAGTTTATTGTAGGTAACGATAAGAAAAAATTAAGTATTTAGAAATTAGTTTCACCATAATATTTATTTGAAAAATGTGCTCAAAGAAAATATTTCCACAAATTAAAACGTCATTGATGATTTGATTCTCTATTTATAATTACAGGGTGAGGCAAACAAAAGTAGCCCTAGTCTAGAGATAAGAATACGATAGAAATGTTGCCAAGTCTTAATCCAATACAAAAACAGGTTTGCTGACTGAAGCTATTGATCGCTTCAATAACGCTTCGATCGCTTCAAACAAACGTTGGCGACTTATTTTCCGCCAACTACACCACGGTTTTTGAAGCTAGTTGAAATGAAATATAAACACGGTTTGTAGAGCTGTTTAAGAAAAGTTCGCAATAGTGATTATTTGATTGCTTCGATCGTTATTTATCCTAGGGAATCGGACCTTTTTATTTTTTGTAATACAAAACATTCTAAATTGATTGTAAAGCACAAAATTTGCATTATGGGACGTCTTGATACAATACAAACCAAGATCTGAACTCGCCACTAGTCTATGAGTAGCTCTAATGTGAAGCTAATCCGATCCAACCACTTCAAAAACAGGTTAGAGGCGGCTTCAAGAGTTTTTTTTCGCCAAGCATTTCAACGTATTCCCATATCTATTCCCGTTTAACGGTTGCGTTGGGTGCCTATTCAGGTGTGGCTCGTCACCTGACTGTGGTTCTAAAATACGACGCCCGTCGCAAATAGCCCTCGTGTAGCTCTAGTGCGACGATAATTCAAACCAAACCAAATCTATTCCCGCTTTTGTTTGCCTCACCCTGTAGATTGCCAATTTAGAAAAGAGAAATTTATTTCTTTGGGATTCTCAATGACAGTATAACGTTAGTGGTAGGCCGGTCCGGAATGAACATCCAAAAGAATAGACCCTCGAAAGGAACGAATCGATCCTATCCACTGTTTCAAAAGGAACGGGTGAATCGTTTCAATGAATTAATTTAGAAATTATATTGCTACTTTTTTTGTCTGAATACAAAAGTTGTAGAATTAATTTTTTTAAAAATATACTACGAATTGCACCTGAAATTGGAAAGAAGTTTTAACCCTATCTTGTCGCTTCAAATATGAATGCACACTTGGTTTTGAGTATATCGGCCCTAATGTTAAGGGGGCGCTGGACCGCGGGTCTCCAAAGCAGAGTGCATCAGTGTTAATCCAAACAGAGATATTTTCTATGCCTCATTTCTCCGTCTGTATTGAATATTTTAACGAACGGATTTTTTTATGGGATAAATATAGCTGACTTCCAGGTCCCGACAATCCCACTTTTTTTAAAATTGGTTCGAATATTTTTTTAAAAAAATGTTTAATAAATAATTTTACACAAAATATTCAATGGAAACATTTATCATTTAAAAAACCTGTTTGTAAAAATATTCAAATACAAATACAAAAATTGTCGACCAATAACAGGCCAGAGGCCCAGCAAGGTTGGTCTAAAATATATCTCATTCCTTACCAGTTTCTAATAGCTATCGAGATTCTTCTTAAAATCTTCCACTTGCTTCGAATACACAACGTATTCTGGTAAAGAATTCCACTCATTGACGACTCTATTATAGAAATAATGTTTGTTATAGAAATAATGTTTGAAAGCATGATTTATTCAACTTCTGACCATGTCCTCTAGTCCGGAGTCAATACAATCGGAGAAATGTGGTGGAGAAAATAGTTTTTTTTTCGGATTAACACTGATGCACTTGAGTTAAGACCTAACCCGTGGTAAAGCGTGGGGCCATTCCCCCTTCTATAATAATTTTTGACTGTCCAGAACATTTTGAGTTCCAATCTTGTGCCAGTATAGCAACATGAGTTCCCATCTTATTCCTGTTCCAATCTTGTTCCAGTATAGCAATATGAGTTCCCATCTTATTCCTGTTCCAATCTTGTGCCAGTATAGCAACATGAGTTCCCATCTCATTCCTATTCCAATCTTGTTCCAGTATAGCAATATGAGTTCCCATCTTATTCCTGTTCCAATCTTGTTCCAGTATATCAACATGAGTTCCCATCCTATTCCTATTCCAATCTTGTTCCAGTATAGCAATATGAGTTCTCATCTTATTCCTGTTCCAATCTTGTGCAAGTATAGCAATATGAGTTCCCATCTTATTCCTATTCCAATCTTGTGCAAGTATAGCAATATGAGTTCCCATCTTATTCCTATCCCAATCTTCTTCCAGTATAGCAATATGAGTTCCCATCTTATTCCTATTCCAATCTTGTTCCAGTATAGCAATACCCTTTTTGGGTCCAAAACGGATGACTGGATCGGTTCGTTCCGAAATCAGTCTCTCAAGAGTCATGGAATGTCAGTCAGAGTATTTATTACTTTTGACTGGCATGTACATTGGATACAGACATTCTCGTATCATTATACAATGTGTATTTTTCGGTGGATCCCAGTCGGTAAGGCGTTTGCCTAGTATGCGGAAGGTCCCAGGTTCGGATACGGTCATTGAACCAAAATAACTGCATTATAACTGCAAAATAACTGCAACCGATCAAACACAATTAGAATTTTTTTAAATAAATTTTTTAATAAATATATCCAGATCATTGGAGAACTTAATTGTCTTTAAAGTTTTTAAAGCTACATGTGTTCGAATTTTTAACTGATTATATGTCTTTTTATAGTATTTTTTTAGTGTATTTGTGGTTTTATTTTCGTGTTTTATATTTGTTTGTGTTTTTTCTTTGCATTATTGTAATTGCATTTTTTTTAAAATCTGTAATGTGTGTATACGTTCGAAATAAATAAAGGGCCGACCTATAAACGGTCCGTAAAGCCAAAAAGTCTTATGTGCATTCGCCATTCTTAGAATTGTATATTAAGGCCATTTATATTCCTAGATTTATCCCTTTTAGTAACAAAAATTACTACACTCCAGAAACGTCTGATATTCACAAAATAAGCTTATTTCAGGTCACAAAAAAGGGTTCCATAAAAAAAAAATCATTTTAATTTTTTATATGGTTTTTAAAATCAGGCCAAAATTTTTTAACTGTGAAAAACAACTAAATAAATATATATATATTACCTAAAACACTTCGAGTTATATATTTTAAGGCATCTGACCATATTACAAAAAACTTAGTAATTATTTTAGCCAAAATAGTTTAAATTGTGTTTTTAATATGTGGAACTGAAGTGAACTTTTCAAAAATCAGGTGAAACGCTTGTTAGCTATTTTTCTAAATAAAAAAATAGTACCTAGTTCTGACTGCTATTGAGATTAATATAAAACATTGTCTAATAGAACAAAGTGTGAAGAATCGAATGATGTTTGCTTGGATGTCATAATGGGACATAAACATTTGGAGAAAAAAAATTGAAAGTGATGATTCCAAATGGCTTCACTGGGGCTGAAAGGGTTAAGGTAACAAAGGAACAAAACAACCACTTAAGATATCGAATTTTTATTTAAACTTTAGTTACTGAATCGTGCCTTTATGAAAAAACTTCTATGAGGCATATTTGAATATGGGGCTGGAGTTTGCAAATTCGGTAGTTTATTTCAATATAACTTTGTTGGCAGCTTTAAATGTCATTATTCCAAAACACCAATTTTCAGCCTTAAGATACGCTTTTCTATTTTACTAGAAGGGTTGAAATTTTCTGTGATGTCGTATACATGTCTATTAAACACAGTGAACCAAAAATATTCCAAAAAATATTAAGTAAGGAAAAATTAGAAGATTTTTTTTCATTTAAGTTAAAATAATGCGCAAATTTTCCGTTTTGGTTAATAACTTAAAATAATTATGAATGTTTTATCGTCAAACCTGAGGTTTACTGCGTTAAATAGACATGTATACGACATCACAGAAAATTTCAACCCATATTCAAATGTGCATCATAGAATTTTTTTGTAAATATTCATTTTAGTGATTGATAGTTAAAATTAAAATTCGATATTTTGAGTGGTCGTTTTGTTCCCTGTCCCCTTAGGGGAGTTGAATGGGTGTTTGGGTCAAAAATGTCGAATGATCGAACAAACACTCAAATGAGTTTTCAAAAGGTATTTTTTAAAAAAGATATTTAAAATATGAAATGGTAAACATCTACAAAAAGAGATGTTATTTACAAATTGTGCATTTTTTTTTTTTTTTTTTTTTGGAATCATGATGCGAGAGCTACTAGTAAAATTATTTATAACAATCCGTTGTTCATACAATTTCATAGTTGATACTTATAAATATTGAAATGAATTACCTTAAGGTAGGAGAATACCCAAAATTCTAAAATTTGAACTATTACTTTAATCTTTTCCGAATTTGGCATAGTGATTTCAAATATAATGAAAAATGCTATTTAGGCATTTTTTTTATTTAAATATAATTGATTTATTTTAAACAGTGTTTTTCAATTAAAAAAAGGGTTTTACGCTGATACTTCCAGTATAAAAAATTTTACATTAATTTATCTGAAATTTTTTACAGATTCTATTTCAATCTATATCTGTGCTATAAGCCCCTAAAATCTGGTATAAATATAGTTTTTTTTATACAAATTTAAGTTAATCAAAAAATCTTTTTTTAGTTAATTAATAACAAATTTTCTGAATAACTTCTTTTCTTGTAACTTGTATGTAACTCTAGAGAGGGTCATTGCATGTATCAGTTCAGAACGAAGAATTTAACGCAAATTAATGTTTGTAGGAGGAAAATTCAGTGTGGTAGATTTGTTAGCGTAAACCTCTTTTTTTAGTTGAAAAACACCGTTTAAAATAAATAAATTATTTTAAATTAAAACAAGAAGTTCTTAAAGAACTAAAATAGCCTACTTTCCTGTTACTTAAATACTTACTAAAATTCTTATCTTGAAAAAAACTAGGTTCGTAACAGTAAATGACATCCACAACCATTTTTCCACATTAAATTTAAAATAAATTTCACTAAACGCAGCATCTAACTAAACACAGCATCTTTCACTAAACACAGCTTTATTTGAAGTTATAAATAAATATTTAATTTTTCGTAGAACAAAAACCAAAAAACTACTCCTCAATAAACATTTACTTGCTATTAAATTCGGCTAGTTTCATTTATTTTATTTCGAAAATTAAATAATTATAACTTAAATCGTTTGCAAAAATTTGTATTTCAAAGCATAAATATGTAATATTCCTCGCTTTTAAATAGAATGAAAACAATTTATATCAACACACAAAGATCTCGTAGTGAAATATATATTTGACGTCATCTTAAATTGATCGATGTCTCAAAAACAATTTTATTTTAATTTATTGTCTAAAAGAATTAAAGTTTCTCAAGCAATTGTTGCGATGGCAACGGCGATATAATTCTAATAAAAATGGCTTCCTATGCTTTTTAAATGAGCCTTAAATTTTGATGTTTTTTAAATAATTGAAGTACTTCGAATCGAATTCTTTTCTGAAATTTTCAATGTATTCTAATTTCGATGCGCTGAATTTTTTGACGTATCTCACTTGTCCGTAGCATTTGTAGTTAAATTCAGCGATTTAAATGACTCGAAATTGAATTTCAATGCTAATTCAATGGGAAATTCGTCGTCAAATAGTAGATTTATGTCCGTCCTATCGTACAGACAGACGGACAAAAAGTATGAAAGTTGGGTGTCTGAGGTTATACCTTTCTAATAAAAAAAGAATTTTTAAGATCGGATTGATAGAACTGATTTTGGAAGGGGGGTACGGACGGACAGACAGACAGACGGACGGACGGACATCGACCGCATGTCAATACCAACACTAGAGTTGTGAAAAAAAAGAACATCCTGTTCTTTTGAACAGGTTCTTTAAAAAGAGCAGGAGCAGTATGTTCTTAGCTTTTAAAAAAACCTGTTCTTCTGTAATTAACGATTTTTCGTCAGAATTTATTTTTAAGTTTAACAAAAAAATTACACTCATCTTCTAATTCTTATTCCGTTACTCGGTAAATCATTAATCATAAAGCTCCTAACAAAACCACCAATAGCCTCTCCTCATAGTTGGTGAGTGGGTTTGGACGAAAAGTCTTCTTCTCATCTTACGTCACGAATGCTCAAAACGCTATACCCACTATTGCAGCAATAAAACAGATTTCAAAACGATTACGATGAAGAAAAAAAGAGCATTGAACATGTGTTCTTTTTATATGCTCTGTGATGCTTTTTCGCAGAGAGGTAGTTCTTTTTTGGAGCAGCTCCTTTTTGGAACGGGACCGTTCTTTTTCGCGGACTATCAAATTGGAGCAGATTGTTCTGAACCGCTCTTTTTCACAGGTTGCTCTGGTAGATGTTCTTTTTTTGCGATGAGCATATTGTTCTGGGCCGTTCTTTTTCACAGGTTGCTCTGTAAGAAGCTCTTTTTTGCGATGAGATCTTCAGATCTTTCAGCATTGTTTTAATAAACGGTTGTTGTTGAGATCTTTCATGCGTTTAAATAGGAGGATCGGGTATTATCGTACTTGTGTTTTGGATGTGTGCGTGTGACATTTTTTGTTTATTCTTTTTTTTTTTTAATTTTCCTTGAGTTTCAAAATTTAAGTATTTAGATCAATATTTTTTTAGAGAAAATATATGTATCAGATTTAAAATTTGCAATTTGATTTTTTTTAATTGAGAATTTTTTTGAATTGATTTTTTTTTTAAATTTAATACATTTGAGAAGTAATATTAAATATATATATATTTTTTAAATATATGTTGAGTGGCATGGTTTCCCGAGCCTCAATAATTGTCGATTGTCGCAAAGTTTTAAGAAGTAAAACTTTAAATTATTTTTCAAAAGCTTATAAAGCTATGCAAGTAGCTTTTTGTAAAATTAAAGTACATTACTTAATTTTTTTAGCTGTAAACTATTTGATTTATTCAGATATTTCTTATTAGTCATAATACCTCCCCCCTCCCCTATTAGAATCGATGTTAAGACACATTTTCGTTGTTAAAAAATCAGAGCATTTTATTTTTTCTGGCTCATATGTAAGCTTTTTTTGTGTTAAATAATTCGAATTACACTGCCATGAGAGGTAAACTGCAGTATCTAGGCTAATGGTTTGGACCATTATTACAGGCATTTGATAACTCTGACCTATCAAAAAGTTTACTTATAAACGGATTATTTCAGAGTCAAAATTGTCCAATTCAAAGTCGTGGTTGCTGCAGTTTACGAGCCCATGGCAGTAATACAAGGTAGTCTTATGTAAGTCTTATTTTTAAATAATTAATTCACAGAAGGTTTTTATTTTATTTCCATTATTTCAAATGTCGTTAGAATGCCACTTTCTTACAGAAATCCCCCCCCCCCCCCCCCCCCCCCCCGGCTGAAACCGGAAACTACTGGTAGATCGGCGGAGCGGTTTAAAGTAAACAAATCTTACATTTCACCCGTTTGCGGTTTGTTTATGTATGGTAAAGGTACTAAGAGAATGCGTTTACTAGAAAGGCCGCCTTCTGGGTTGCTAGATTGGCTCAATGTAGCCGTTTTGGCAGATATTTGGACGGCACTGCTGATTAAAAAAATTTGAAAAGTAGCCGAAATTGTTCTTACTAATGATTTGGTTAGGTTTGAAAATCTTCAAATTGTTATTTATTACTTCAGTCCTGAATATTTTTTTTAACAATTTGCTAATTTTTCGCTTTTGAATATGTTTATTTGTACTTTTAACCTTGTGGGAAAGGACTTAATAGAAGATATTATTTTGTAATTTTTGTTCTTTTGGGTTGTATTTTAGTTATTTTTTAGAAATTTCATCTGGTGATCATGGTAGCAGCTCTAAGCAATGTAACACTGTTTTGACTAGAGGGCGCATTTCTTAGCGTCTTTGTGTGACAATACGTTCCAAGATTCTTCTTCACTCGTACGGAATTATTTTAACATATCGGACTTGGAGAAGCGCATAGTATTGTTTAATGCTTTAATTCGTTACCAATATTTTTTTTATCTACAAAAAATAAAAACACTGTTTAAAACTTATGTATTTTAAACAAAAAAACATTATTTTATTTTTAATAATAAAACTTCAAAATCCAATTGGAAATATAATATTTTGCATATTTCAAGTTTGTCCTGAATTTTATTGATATGTTCCTAAACTCTTCCCCATATAAAGCAACTTCTGTAAAAAGAACAGGTTAAAGAGCTGTTCTTTTTAAAAGAACAGGAGCAGGGAGCAACTGCTCTTCAAAAAGAGCATAAATATAACATCTCTAACCAACACGGAAATAAAATACATAAATTTTGAATAAAATAGGGGATATTGTAATGTTAGAAATCATACTTTGTATTTTCAGAAAATAATTGATTCATTAGTTGCAATATGCATCAGTTTATCTGCCGACACAGCAGCGCAACGGTTAGGGGGCTAGCCTTTGGACCTTCCGGGCTCGGGTTCTAATCCCAGTAAAAGGCATGGATGTTTGTGTTTGTCGAATGTCGAGTACATGCGGAGTACGTGCTCACTAAATCTGTTGGGTCCGAAAGTCCTGTGGGCGGTCATTGCGCAGTTTCCTTACCGGTACAGGTACCTGGAGACTATTTCCCTTCCCTTCAGGAACGTGTCTAAATTGTGGAGGAGGCTAGTGATAGATGGCAGCATCTGTCACGTTTGTGTGTGTGCATGTGTGTTGTGTCCTGTCTTACTTGACTTTGACGAAGGTTTATAAGCGGATCTGTGACCAAGCTCACAAGCCTGAAAATATATGTATACCAACCAATTTAGAAAGTACTAGCAGATCTGCCATTGATTGCGCAATCCCGTACAACGCAATACAAACCGCGCGATTGTGTGATGAATCCCCATTTTGCCATTTTTGCAGTGCATCACGGTATATTGGTTCCAAAAAAATGCTTTTGCCGAAGAGTTACATGCAATAAAACTGCATTTTTAATATGCTTCTTTTATGAATATATACCTCATGTCTGCCATAAATTATCAATACATATCCAGCTATAAGCTTATGCTGGCAAAACTGGTAAAAAAATTTCATTAGTTAATATTAAATAGTATATATATATATATATTTTTTATAGTCGAATTGTCTCATGATGACATCTGGTGGCGTACGGCGCGCGCCCATAGCGCGCGCCGTGTGCTAGGGCTTGCGAACTGCCTTATGGGACACTGGTTCACAAGTTGCTTCACCTTTCTCCCTAGGGGCAGATCTGCTACCTTCTGACCACAACCAACCATCCTATAATCAGATATTTTGCAGTTTGCTTTGTTTCATACTTTCACTTTGTTTACTCTTTACTTTCCTACTTGCAACTTAACCCACAGTTTACAAAATTGCAATCAGGTAATTTATAGTTTTAACTACATTTTTATTGTAAGCTGATGGGATTTAAATAGCGTTGTCGTCATGCCATGTTGCGTGCGAAAATACTAAATTTTTCACCAAGTTAACATTCAGTAGTAATACTGCTTGCGTGAATATTCTTTCAGGAGTCAATTTTTTGTTAGTATTTTGTGGGTACTTATTGCCAATGAGAAGTGTTAATAAATATCTTTATATTTTGTTTAGTATAAAAATTAAATCCTTTGTAATTAGCTCTATATTATATTGTAAATATAGAACTGAACAAAATATGTTTCGTTTTAACACGTTATTGAACAAAACACTGGATTGTCTAGGATTCTGTAATTGTTTTAATTGTAACACTAAATACCTATATGGTATATTATATAATGGCCTGTTCAGATTTGGAAATAGCATTATGTTGCCAAGGCAACGAAAATGTCCAAATGTGGTAAATTGCATGAATACATGAATTCATACATACAATGAATTTTATAGGTATAGCATTTCTGCTATAGGTTAAATCCTAGTTTCGGTATAAGGCAACTTCTTCGGAATGTTGGCAACAAAAAAAAGGCGATAAACAATTCCAATCTGGCAACCATGTACTGAAATTCCTTCCGCGATGTGTGTGGCAACCCTAAAACCTGACTGAAGTGAAGGGGTGTTGCAATGTGATGAGTTACTTTTGATTTTTTTTTTTGGATTCGTTTAGTCGTAAACGCCCATTTCCGGTCCGTGTTTTTCAGATGTGATATTTTTATAATTCCTAACAACTGGAGCATCACTCTTCAACTGGAGTCGATAGTTGCATGCCACAGGATCTGTCGAGAACAACTCGTGCTCCATTCTTCAACCGTGTTTTTCAGATGTGATATTTTTATAATTCCTAACAACTGGAGCATCACTCTTCAACTGGAGTCGATAGTTGCATGCCACAGGATCTGTCGAGAACAACTCGTGCTCCATTCTTCAACCGTGTTTTTCAGATGTGATATTTTTATAATTCCTAACAACTGGAGCATCACTCTTCAACTGGAGTCGATAGTTGCATGCCACAGGATCTGTCGAGAACAACTCGTGCTCCATTCTTCAACCGAAATCCCCAGACTTGAGAATGTTTCTGGAGCAGGTTCTGGGGTCATACTACATAATGGTTGTAAAACTGAAGAACAGCTTGCTCTCAATTCTCCGACTGGAATACTCGGACACAAGAATGTTTCCGGAGCAGGTTCCTGCGCACTGGGCAGGGATTTCCTGCACCTGCACCTGTACAGGGAAGGCGTCCTCAGCGACGTGACCCTCCACGCCGAGAACCCTTCGCGCTCCTTCCCCGCCCACGGGACCGTCCTGGCCGCCCGGTCCCCGGTCTTCCGCGTTACATTACATGTAATTAGTTGCATATATTAATTATCTAATTACATTATACTGTAAATTCGTTTAAGAATGTACAAAAATCTACAATTCTTAAATTACTTTTTTCATGTATTCCTAAATTTTGTGGTCCTTCGTTATAGTTTTGTATTTTGCGCAGGTTTTTGTATTCTTTCTTTATAGAAGGTTATTGCCTGTGTTCCATGTGGTAATGTGTCCTTTCATCTTGACCTCCTCGTTAAAGTGATGAAAACCAGAGAAAGATATTAAAACGTCTAATCATTTGTAATTGGCATTTGAACTTGCAGTCAACATTTTAGTTTATTGTAGGTAACGATAAGAAAAAATTAAGTATTTAGAAATTAGTTTAACCATAATATTTATTTGAAAAATGTGCTCAAAGAAAATATTTCCACAAATTAAAACATCATTGATGATTTGATTCTCTATTTATAATTACAGGGTGAGGCAAACAAAAGTAGCCCTAGTCTAGAGATAAGAATACGATAGAAATGTTGCCAAGTCTTAATCCAATACAAAAACAGGTTTGCTGACTGAAGCTATTGATCGCTTCAATAAAGCCCAAACAAACGCTTGGCGACTTATTTTCCGCCAACTACGCCACGGTTTTTGAAGCTAGTTGAAATGAAATATAAACACGGTTTGTAGAGCTGTTTAAGAAAAGTTCGCAATAGTGATTATTTGATTGCTTCGATCGTTATTTATCCTAGGGAATCGGACCTTTTTATTTTTGGTAATACAAAACATTCTAAATTGATTGTAAAGCACAAAATTTGCATTATGGGACGTCTTGATACAATACGAACCAAGATCTGAACTCGCCACTAGTCTATGAGTAGCTCTAATGTGAAGCTAATCCGATCCAACCACTTCAAAAACAGGTTTGAGGTGGCTTCAAGAGTTTTTCTCGCCAAGCATTTCAACGTATTCCCATCTCTGGACCGGGGCCACTTTTGTTTGCCTCACCCTGTAGATTGCCAATTTAGAAAAGAGAAATTTATTTCTTTGGGATTCTCTCAATGACAGTGTAACATTAGTGGTAGGCCGGTCCGGAATGAACATCCAAAAGAATAGACCCTCATATTGAACGAATTGATCCTATCCACTGTTTGAAAAGGAACGGGTGAATCGTTTCAATGGATTAACTTAGAAATTATTGCTACTTTTTTTTTGTTTGAATATAGTTGTAGAATTAATTTTTTAAAAATAAACTACGAATTGCACCTGAAATTGAATCGGTGAGTGCAGAAACCACTTCAGTAAAAAAAATCCGAAAACTCGTTTTCAATGAAAATAAGCGTAGAAAGGCAAGATGGGTGTTGGGTGCAAAAACTACGTTAGTCTGTTGAGTAATTCCGTAAGTACAGGACGTTTGTTTCGAGTGTTGAGTGCAGAAATAGAGGAGGAGTTATTACGTTTTTTCTCCCTCTTGAAAAATTTGTGACTGACGTTGTTTCTGCACTCACCGATTCAATTTGGAAAGAAGTTTTAGCCCTATCTTGTTGCTTCAAATATGAATGCACACTTGGTTTTGAGTATATCGGCCCTAATGTTAAAGGCGCCCTGGACTGCGGGTCTCCAAAGCAGAGTGCATCAGTGTTAATCCAAACAGATATTTTCTATGCCTCATTTCTCCGTCTGTATTGAATATTTTAGCAAACAGATTTTTTTATTTGATAAATGTAGTTGACTTCCAGGTCCCGACAATCCCACTTTTTTTAAAATTGGTTCGAATATTTTTTTAAAAAAAATGTTTAATAATTTTACACAAAATATTCAAAGGAAACATTTATCATCTAAAAAACCCGTTTGTAAAAATATTCAAATACTAATACAAAAATTGTCGACCAACAACAGGCCAGAGGTCCAGCAAGGTTGGTCCAAAATATATCTAATTCCTTACCAGTTTCCAATAGCTATCGAGATTCTTCTTAAAATCTCCACTTGCTTCGAATACACAACGTATTCTGGTAAAGAATTCCACTCATTGACGACTCTATTACAGAAATAATGTTTTCTTACCTCCCTTCTAAAGCATGATTTATTCAACTTCTGACCATGTCCTCTAGTCCGGAGTCAATACAGTAGGAGAAATGTGGTAGAGAAAATAGTTTTTTTTTTCACATTGGATTAACACTGATGCACTTGAGTTAAGACCTAACCCGTGGTAAAGCGCGCCCTTTCTCCCTTCTATAATAATTTTTGACTGTCCAGAACATTTTGAGTTCCCATCTTATTCCAATCTTGTGCCAGTATAGCAACATGAGTTCCCATCTTATTCCTGTTCCAATCTTGTTCCAGTATAGCAACATGAGTTCCCATCTTATTCCTGTTCCAATCTTGTGCCTGTACAGCAATATGAGTTCCCATCTTATTCCTGTTCCAATCTTGTGCCAGTATAGCAACATGAGTTCCCATCTTATTCCTGTTCCAATCTTGTGCCAGTATAGCAACATGAGTTCCCATCTTATTCCTGTTCCAATCTTGTGCCAGTATAGCAATATGAGTTCCCATCTTATTCCTGTTCCAATCTTGTTCCAGTATAGCAACATGAGTTCCCATCTTATTCCTGTTCCAATCTTGTGCCAGTACAGCAATATGAGTTCCCATCTTATTCCTGTTCCAATCTTGTGCCAGTATAGCAACATGAGTTCCCATCTTATTCCTGTTCCAATCTTGTGCCAGTATAGCAACATGAGTTCCCATCTTATTCCTGTTCCAATCTTGTTCCAGTATAGCAACATGAGTTCCCATCTTATTCCTGTTCCAATCTTGTTCCAGTATAGCAACATGAGTTCCCATCTTATTCCTGTTCCAATCTTGTGCCAGTACAGCAATATGAGTTCCCATCTTATTCCTGTTCCAATCTTGTGCCAGTATAGCAACATGAGTTCCCATCTCATTCCTGTTCCAATCTTGTGCCAGTATAGCAACATGAGTTCCCATCTTATTCCTATTCCAATCTTCTTCCAGTATAGCAACCTGAGTTCCCATCTTATAACTATTCCAATATTGTTCCAGTATAGCAATTGAGTTCCCATCTTATTCCTATTCCAATCTTGTTCCAGTATAGCAATACCCTTTTTGGGTCCAAAACGGATGACTGTATCGGTTCGTTCCGAAATCAGTCTCTCAAGAATCATGGAATGTCAGTCATGGTATTTATTTCTTTTGACTGGCATGTACATTGGATACCGACTTTCTCGTATCATTATACAATGTGTATTTTTTCGGTGGATCCCAGTCGGTAATTTGCCTAGCATGCGGAAGGTCCCAGGTTCGGATACGGTCATTGAGCCAAAATAACTGCATTACAAAATCAAACACCATTAGAATTTTTTTAATAAATTTTTCAATAAGTTCTCCAATTATCTGGATATTTTTAATTGTCTTTAAAGTTTTTAAAGCTACATGTGTTCGAGTTTTTAACTGATTATATGTCTTTTTATAGTATTTTTTTAGTGTATTTGTGGTTTTATTTTCGTGTTTTATATTTGTTAATGTTTTTTCTTTGCACTATTGTAATTGCATTTTTTAAAATCTGTAATGTGTGTATATGTTCGATATAAATAAATAACTGCTGGCCTATAAAAGGTCTGTAAAGTCAAAAAGTATATTATGTGCATTGGCCGTTTCTTATACATAACTGTATTTTAAGCCATTTACGGTAACAAGGGACAAAACGACCACTCAAACTGTCGAATTTTCATTCAAATTAAGTTACTGAATCGTGCCTTTATGAAAAAACTATGATGCACATTTGAATATGGGACTGGAGTTTACAAATTCGGTAGTTATTTTCAATGTAACTTTGCCGCCAGCTTTAAATCTCATTATTCCAAAACGCCAATTTTCAGCCTTAAGGTACGCTTTTCTATTTTACTAGGAGAAGGGTTGAAATTTTCTGTGATGTCGCATACATGTCTATTTAACACAGTGAACCAAAAAAATTCCATAAAATATTAAATAACTAAAAATACGACGATTTTTCTCATTTAAGAAATGCGCAAATTTTCTGTTTTTGGTTAAAAATTTAAAATTATGAATGTTTTATCGTCAAACCTGAGGTTTACTGCGTTAAATAGACATGTATACGACATCACAGAAAATTTCAACCCATATTCAAATGTGCATCATAGAATTTTTTTTTTTTTTGTTAATATTCATTTTAGTGATTGATAGTTAAAATTAAAATTTGATATTTTGAGTGGTCGATTTGTTCCCTGTCCCCCTAGGGGAGTTGAATGGGTGTTTGGGTCAAAAATGTCGAATGATCAAACAAAACCTCAAATGAGTTTTCAAAAGGTATTTTTTTAAAAAGATATTTAAAATATGAAATGGTAAACATCTACAAAAAGAGATGTTATTTACAAATTGTTCATTCTGTATTTTTTTTTTTTGGAATCATGATGCGAAAGCTACTAGTAAAATTATTTATAACAATCTGTTGTTCATTCAATTTAATAGTTGATACTTATAAATATTGAAATTAATTACCTTAAGGTAGGCTAATACCCAAAATTCTAAAATTTGTACTATTACTTTAATCTTTTCCAAATTTGGCATAGAGATTTCAAATATAATGAACAATGCTATTTAGGCATTTTTTTTATTTAAATATAATTGATTTATTTTAAACAGTGTTTTTCAATTAAAAAAAGGGTTTTACGCTGACACTTCTAGTATAAAAAGTTTTACATTAATTTATCTGAAATTTTTTACAGGTGCTATTTCAATCTATATCTGTGAAGCCTCTAAAATCTGGTATAAATATAGTTTTTTTTAAAAAAATGTTCAAATGTAAGTCAATCAAAAAATCTTTAGTTAATTCATAAAGTTTTTCTTAATAACTTCTTTTCTTGTAATTTGTATGTAACTCTAGAGAGGGTCATTGCATGTATCAGTTCAAAACGAAGAATTTAACACATAATTAATGTTTGCAGGAGGAAAATTCAATGTGGTAGATTTGTTAGCGTATACCTCTTTTTTTAGTTAAAAAACACCGTTTAAAATAAATTATATTTAATTTTTGAAAAAAAAAAAATCCCTAAATAGCATTGTTCATTGTATTTGAAATCACTATGTCGAATTTGGAAAAGATAAAAGTAATAATTTTTTCTTTTTTAGAATTTTGGGGAATTCCAGGTATATTCTTCTACCTTAAACAAACAACGGAAAAAAAATACAAATATTTTGAATAAAATAGGGGATTTTTTTGGCTGAAAAAAAATCTAGATTTATTACTCCACATAAAGACATATATATTAGGATTATTCAATGTTTCTAAGTACGCTCTTCGCCAAAAATGTTAAATTTGATAAAAGGTTATACGTCTACAACACGTTTGGGAATGAACCGTATTTTCCACGTCCGAATTACAGATATGAATAATGCATTTTACGACTGAGATGTTGAATACTGAGGAAGGAATGAAATTACTTTGAAAAATTCGAGATGCAGTCGTCACTTTATCTTGCTATGGATTATTTAAAGTTTGTACAAAGTTTTTGTAATGAATTATACTTGTGTCTATGTTAGATGAATTTTAGTTTCCGGGTTTTAAACCATGAAAAGCTCAAATTCTATTAAATTGATTAAATTGACGTTTCTCTCAGCGAATGTAAAGTGCTGATCTTTTCAAATTTACTAGACACACGCACCCCCCCCCCCCTTATCGTTAAGCATGAAAACAATAACATTTGTGCTGAAAAATTAAAAACAAGAAAATATTACATTGAGCGCCATTACCCGAACGTGTTGGGTAATGCCGCTCACTGCGACGGGCTCATTATTCGAATCCTTTATACAACATAATTCTCAGCAACTCATTAAAGTAATTTTACAATTTGCAATAGTTACAAACATAGTTTTTGCTTCATCCATGTCCACAACAATCTTAGTGTTAGTGGCTCTGGAGTCTTGAAGAGCCTGCTATTGGTGATGTTTCAGAAAATGACACTTCAGTTAAAGAAGATGACCTTTATTCAGGATAAGATAATTGTAAATGGAAAAGATATCAGGTTTATTCAACTTGTGTATGAAAATATTTATTTACAGTTTTGATTAGTTCTAATTCGACTGATCGATTGTCGATTTCTAATCGCGCCATATTTCATTTCTTGCGTTCTAATTAGGCACGCAATGTATTTAATGAATTAAATTTAGTTGCATTCGATAACAAGATTATTATGCTTCGTAACTATACAATGCTAAATGCTGTTACTAGTAATCAAAGTTGACCTACATCAAAGTTAGCTGCATAACTTTTTTAGATGAAAATACGCTATATTTTGTTTACGGACGAAAGACTATGTATTTTTCCTTTTCCAGCCACCATAATCGCACTGAGCATTTCACGTGCATTCGGCTAGCTGGCTGCTGGCAGTAGAGTTCAATTAACTAAAGGATTGCCCAGTTTGTCACAGCTTGGCCGAGCGCGATTACACGTCTATCCCCTCACGCAAAAAAATGGTGCTGGTCCTGCAACTCAACCAAGTTCGGTTGAAGGGTGTTTAATTGGCACAGCCAAACTGGTGGTTTCTTTCAAACCTACCAGTTTAGTTACCATAACTAAACTCGTTCGATTGAACGAGTTTAGTCTACGGGACCAGACTGCCTCAATGAGTTCGGTTGAGACAACTAAACTCTGTGTGAGAACTAAACTGCGCGGTATCAGTGCACTGAACTGAACTGAAACTCTGGAAGGAGTATCGAAACACTCGTCAAACGGGTCGGTGAAGCCCGGCAACCCTGTAAGAGTAACCCAACTTTTGCCGCCAATCCTATACTTTTCCTGTTAAAATAGACATTTTAAACCAACTTTTTCAAGAATTTTTTAAGCAGAAAATTGATAGATTATTGCTTTAGGAGGTTCTTTACATAATGAAGTTTCGGAAACATGTACTTTTAAAAAAATAGAATTGCGGCAACAATCTTTAAAACTTAAATTCCTTGGAGTACTATTCTTGGCGAGCGATTGGCGACATCCAATGCAAACTGCAAGTCAAGTGTCCATTTTGATCGGCGAGGTTATGCCAAATATGGCACATATTCTCCCTAAAGCTGTCGCCAAGTGACCCAAAAAAAAGCTTCACCAGCTTATCATGGGATGATTCTTTCAGAGTTTCAGTTCAGTTCAGTGTATCAGTGTAGTTCTCTCAACCGAACTAGTCGTTTGCGCCAGCAGAACGCTTCTTACCAAACGTGTTTGGTTCTTGCAACTAGACAGTCCTGTCAGTCCTATAGCAACCAAACAGTTTGGTTGGGAGAACTCAATTTTCGTTTGTACGTACCAGACAGTTTTTTGCGTGCTATAACACAAACTATGTCACGTTTTGATATTCCGCTTGTATCTGAAAATTTAACACCCGACTCAAAATTGTATTCATTCAAAATTTTCCTATTCAAAAGCACAGTTAATTCTTAAAATAGTTTTTCTCAACTGAAATATTTCTCCGATCTATTTCTATTGAAAATATTAAAACGTTTGGTGCGCTATGAATAAACGAGCTGCTCTGTCAGTTTTTTTTTTTTTTTTGTAATTTAAGTGAACTTTATATTTTTTTTTAATCCTTAGTGTCCGATAAATTAACCATTGAAAAACCTTAAGCCAAAATGGCGAAAGTGTAGCCAAGTAGGACAACCCTAAATGCAGCACATAAAACTTTCGCGGTCTGATGAAACTTGGAAAAGTTCCTCGAAAGAAATGTCCCGCAACAGGAAGAGATTCATCATCATGACAGTCATCGATGGATAAAAAACGGGTAGAGAAAGAGAATCGAAATATAGAATGTATAAACTGCTGAAAATCGACTCCGAAAGAGCCTCATGGATTTTCAATAGGGTTGTTTCATGCACTGAACTGAACTGAAACTCTGGAAGGAGCATTCCATGACAAGCTGGTGAAGCCTATTTTTGGGTCACTTGGCGACAGCTTTAGGGAGAATATGTGCCACATTTGGCATGAATTCGCTGATCACAATTGAAGAGTACACGGGAAGAAGCGATTGATTTATCAGGCGGACACCCGCAATTGTCTTCTTGGCGACATAAAACCGGTTTATCTCTTTCTTCTTCGCTTGGTCCTAGCATCGGGATCGCCAATCGCCTGAACTTGGTAGCTAGGAACCACAGAGATCGTAGTTAAAGTACTACAATGGCTTATCACGTGACCTACAGCACTGACTTCATTGGGAGCTCCTTGCGCGTCCCGTCGTTTAGCATTGGAGGTCACGTGATCTGCCACTATATTACTTTAACTGTGATATCTATGGTAGGAACTGGTTTCCTTACACAAGTTTAGGCGATCACTCGCTATCATCGCCAAAGTGGCCTGCTAAGGAAACTTCTCTGAAAAATCAATCGGTTTTTCCCGTGTACTCTTCAATTGACACTTGATTTGACAGTTCGAATCGGATTGCAGGTTCGCTCGCCAAGAATGGTACTCCAAAGGAATTTCAGTTTTAAAGATTGTTCCTGCAATTATATTTTTTAAGAACATGTTTCCGAATCTTCATTATATAAAGAACCTCCTAAATCAATAACCTATCAATTTTCTGTTAAAATAATTGTTGAAAAAGTCGGTTTAAAATGCTTATTTCAACAGGTAAAATATATGAATTGGCGGCAAAAGTTGAGTTACTCTTGCAGGGTTGCCGGGCTTCACTAACCCGATTGGCGAGCGTTTCGAGGATCCTTCCAGAGATTCAGTTCAGTTCAGTGGTTTCATGTCGTTAATGACAACAGCTCCAGAGGTCTTGTTTTCTATTTTCGTCATAGATATAGAAATTATTTTGGTTTATCTTGAATATTGTTGCACTATAGAGCTACACGAGGGCTATTGGTGAAGGGTGTCGGAATTTATAACCACAGTCAAGTGACCAGCCGACATCTTCAAACTACACATAGATTAAGCAAACAATAAATAAATGAATTTAATTTCTGAAAGAAAAAGTAATGAATGTAGACAATTTCGGATTTTAAGAGATTAAATTACGCTCAAGTTCAGCGTTTGACGATTGTTTCTAAAGTATTTAAATCATGTGTAGAAGCAGTTCTAGGTGACAGTTAATGATACAATAATATTTGTTTTCAGATAGTAATTCTTAGAGTTGTGAAAAAAAAGAACATCCTGTTCTTTTGAACAGGTTCTTTAAAAAGAGCAGGAGCAGTATGTTCTTAGCTTTTAAAAAAACCTGTTCTTCTGTAATTAACGATTTTTCGTCAGAATTTATTTTTAAGTTTAACAAAAAAATTACACTCATCTTCTAATTCTTATTCCGTTACTCGGTAAATCATTAATCATAAAGCTCCTAACAAAACCACCAATAGCCTCTCCTCATAGTTGGTGAGTGGGTTTGGACGAAAAGTCTTCTTCTCATCTTACGTCACGAATGCTCAAAACGCTATACCCACTATTGCAGCAATAAAACAGATTTCAAAACGATTACGATGAAGAAAAAAAGAGCATTGAACATGTGTTCTTTTTATATGCTCTGTGATGCTTTTTCGCAGAGAGGTAGTTCTTTTTTGGAGCAGCTCCTTTTTGGAACGGGACCGTTCTTTTTCGCGGACTATCAAATTGGAGCAGATTGTTCTGAACCGCTCTTTTTCACAGGTTGCTCTGGTAGATGTTCTTTTTTTGCGATGAGCATATTGTTCTGGGCCGTTCTTTTTCACAGGTTGCTCTGTAAGAAGCTCTTTTTTGCGATGAGATCTTCAGATCTTTCAGCATTGTTTTAATAAACGGTTGTTGTTGAGATCTTTCATGCGTTTAAATAGGAGGATCGGGTATTATCGTACTTGTGTTTTGGATGTGTGCGTGTGACATTTTTTGTTTATTCTTTTTTTTTTTAATTTTCCTTGAGTTTCAAAATTTAAGTATTTAGATCAATATTTTTTTAGAGAAAATATATGTATCAGATTTAAAATTTGCAATTTGATTTTTTTTAATTGAGAATTTTTTTGAATTGATTTTTTTTTTAAATTTAATACATTTGAGAAGTAATATTAAATATATATATATTTTTTAAATATATGTTGAGTGGCATGGTTTCCCGAGCCTCAATAATTGTCGATTGTCGCAAAGTTTTAAGAAGTAAAACTTTAAATTATTTTTCAAAAGCTTATAAAGCTATGCAAGTAGCTTTTTGTAAAATTAAAGTACATTACTTAATTTTTTTAGCTGTAAACTATTTGATTTATTCAGATATTTCTTATTAGTCATAATACCTCCCCCCTCCCCTATTAGAATCGATGTTAAGACACATTTTCGTTGTTAAAAAATCAGAGCATTTTATTTTTTCTGGCTCATATGTAAGCTTTTTTTGTGTTAAATAATTCGAATTACACTGCCATGAGAGGTAAACTGCAGTATCTAGGCTAATGGTTTGGACCATTATTACAGGCATTTGATAACTCTGACCTATCAAAAAGTTTACTTATAAACGGATTATTTCAGAGTCAAAATTGTCCAATTCAAAGTCGTGGTTGCTGCAGTTTACGAGCCCATGGCAGTAATACAAGGTAGTCTTATGTAAGTCTTATTTTTAAATAATTAATTCACAGAAGGTTTTTATTTTATTTCCATTATTTCAAATGTCGTTAGAATGCCACTTTCTTACAGAAATCCCCCCCCCCCCCCCCGGCTGAAACCGGAAACTACTGGTAGATCGGCGGAGCGGTTTAAAGTAAACAAATCTTACATTTCACCCGTTTGCGGTTTGTTTATGTATGGTAAAGGTACTAAGAGAATGCGTTTACTAGAAAGGCCGCCTTCTGGGTTGCTAGATTGGCTCAATGTAGCCGTTTTGGCAGATATTTGGACGGCACTGCTGATTAAAAAAATTTGAAAAGTAGCCGAAATTGTTCTTACTAATGATTTGGTTAGGTTTGAAAATCTTCAAATTGTTATTTATTACTTCAGTCCTGAATATTTTTTTTAACAATTTGCTAATTTTTCGCTTTTGAATATGTTTATTTGTACTTTTAACCTTGTGGGAAAGGACTTAATAGAAGATATTATTTTGTAATTTTTGTTCTTTTGGGTTGTATTTTAGTTATTTTTTAGAAATTTCATCTGGTGATCATGGTAGCAGCTCTAAGCAATGTAACACTGTTTTGACTAGAGGGCGCATTTCTTAGCGTCTTTGTGTGACAATACGTTCCAAGATTCTTCTTCACTCGTACGGAATTATTTTAACATATCGGACTTGGAGAAGCGCATAGTATTGTTTAATGCTTTAATTCGTTACCAATATTTTTTTTATCTACAAAAAATAAAAACACTGTTTAAAACTTATGTATTTTAAACAAAAAAACATTATTTTATTTTTAATAATAAAACTTCAAAATCCAATTGGAAATATAATATTTTGCATATTTCAAGTTTGTCCTGAATTTTATTGATATGTTCCTAAACTCTTCCCCATATAAAGCAACTTCTGTAAAAAGAACAGGTTAAAGAGCTGTTCTTTTTAAAAGAACAGGAGCAGGGAGCAACTGCTCTTCAAAAAGAGCATAAATATAACATCTCTAGTAATTCTTGTGGAAATGTAAGTATCCTTGAAGTAGGCAAATTTTGTTTCCTTTCGAATTTCTTTTTTTTTTTTAATTATTTCGACTTTAAGGGAAATGCGATACCCAAAAATTAGTAAAAATATCGATTTTTCAGTTTTTACTTCTTATTATTCACAATATATTTCTGAACATTCACTGTAAGTTTCATAATGATATCTTTTGTAGAAAAAAGTTATTAAATAATTTCTGGAGTCATTCCTATAAGTTTGAATACGTATTTCGTTTGCTTTCTAATTTTTGTCTCGATTTCGCGTTTTTCAAGTCTTGTGTTTAATAAATCCCTAAGCTAATTTAGTTAGAATTTTGAAATTTTTAACCTGTGTTGTTATATACAAGGTGCACAAAATTGTGAATTTAATAAGGTCTATGTATAAATGTTTTTTTCTTACAAAATGATGAATTCAATAATTTGTATTTTTTTTTGCGATTTTCAGTATAAATGCATGTTACTTTTTAAGTGTCGCTCATATTTTAAAATCCATCCACAGTTCTTGAACAAATAGTACTAAATACATACTGTAAAAGTTTGGTGGAGTTATTCTCAAAATTGAAAGAGGAGAAGCGTTGTAAAAAAGTTCACAATTCTGATTTTTTTTTAATAAATGAAAAACTACTTGTGAATATTTGTTTTTATTGATAGAATATGTTTATTTAGAGTCAACATTAAAACCAAACCACTATAATTTACAAATTTATGTTATTATTTCTAGAAATAATGTTTTGGGTAATATGTCCTCTTAAAAGAAGAGAATAGGCTAAAAATCAATCTTTACCAAAACACACTTTGACGCATCTTCCCCATCGAAATACAAAATAAACGTACAATAGAGGAAGCAAATACAGAACAAGTACTCTTTAAACAAAACTGCTTTTCTCTCTTTATATGTCCATTAGAGTCTGCAGGTCTCATAGAGTTAAGAATCAGACGGCGATGTTTGGCGCGAAATATAGTGAAGCCGTCCAGGAAGTCGCCAACCAACCCTAGTAAGCCTAAATAAACAACTCACTCTGATATTCTTAATCTAAACATACTTTTCATACAAATATATGTCATAAAGTATGTTTTGCAAGGGGGGAATGGGCGTGCAGGACCGAGGGTCTCCAAACTCAAGTGCCTCAATGTTAATCCATTGGGAAAAAATTATTTTCTTTGCCACATTTCTCCGGCTGTACTGAATATTTTTACAAGCGGATTTTTTTTATGTGATAAATGTAGCTGACTTACAGATCCCGACAATCCCACTTTTTGAAATTAGTACGAATATTTTTTTTTAATATTCAATCAATTATTTTACACAAAATATTCGAAGCAATTTCAAAAAGTGGGAAGATAGAGACCTGTAAGTCAGCTACATTTATCACATAAAAAAATCCGCTTGTAAAAATATTCAATACAGCCGGAGAAATGTGGCAAAGAAAATAGTTTTTTCCCCATTGGATTAACATTGAGGCACTTGAGTTTGGAGACCCCCGGTCCTGCACGCCCATTCCCCCTTAAGAATCAGATGGAGATGTTTGGCGCGAAATAAATTGAAGCCGCCAAGAAGTCGCCAAGCAGACCTAGTAATCCCAATAAACCGATCACTTAACAGTAGTTTAACCTCCTGCGACCAGGCGTCCCCATTTGGGGAAATTTTTTAAAACCTCCCCTCAAACAATTAGCACGTAATTAGTTCCGAAATCGACCTGGTCCGATAGAAGAAGATATAAATATCGGTTTTCAGCCTTTGGTTGCATGTACCAGTCATTTATTTCTATAAAAAATGAAGTTGAACGAGGATCAATACGATATTTGAATTCTTAAAAAAAATAGTAATTTTTTTTTCAAATTTTTCAAAAAATTCTTTTAGTAGTTCATTTTAAAGGCATTTTGCATTAGAAACAATGTTAAAATAATCTCTTAACTACAAATAAGTGATACGGCCTTTTTTGTTGCATTTGTAGCGTAAAAAATTTATAGTTTTAGAGTTGTATAGGCGTGTCCCTAAGTAACTATTAAACATATTTTAAATTTTTTTTTGCAAAACGTGCTTTTTAGCATGTATTTGAATGACAAGTAAGTTTAGATTAAGAATATACGTGTAGGATGTTGCTCGATTAATAATTTGTTCATTTTGTTCTTTAAAATGCTTTGATTAAAAATAAAAGACGGTTTGCGCATTTGTAGGCTGTAGCACCTGAGATCTGAATTGCTACAATATAAAATAAATTCCCTCCACAGTTAAGACAAATATGTTGCAATTATTGCTCTTAGAGAGTCAGAAATCGCCAAGTCGATGCAGTAAACCTATTGAAGGAGAAAATTTCCCTCCCCTTCAGGGACATGTCTAAATTGCGGAGGTGGAGACAGATGGCAACATCCGTCATATGTGTTTGTGTGTGTCTTGTGTTGTCCTACTTGACGATGGTTTATAAGCGGGTCCTTGTGACCAAGCACACAAGCCTGAAAATATATGTCTACCAACCAACCAACCTATTGAAACTCCACTTGTACACTCCTTGCCAACCTAAGTTGGGTAAATAGAAATATGCTATGGAGAAGATCCTTCCGCGCAAGTAAAGAGTTCCTTAAATTATTTGAGAATCCATCCAGAAATCATGTTTAAAACTTTATTTTCTTTTAAGGTCAAACAGATTTCAATATTATTATTAGAGAAAATTTTGCAATTTTATCGAAATGAAAAGTGTATTTTGGTTAAAATGTATTCAGATCATTTTGCATGTAAATATTACCTTACAAAAGTTTCCAACTAACGGACCAACCACGCTTTTCCTTCTGCCATTTTACTCTTTGGTTTTACCCAAGTTAGGTTGGCACGGAGTGTATACAAGATCCACTTTAAAAGGCGCCAAATACCTCGCCAAGAGCGATCGATGGCATTACTTGGCACACCCGTTTTTAGTTATTTTTTTTTTCTCGGCAGCAATTTTATCTTCCTCTGAACTCCATGACAGGAATCTTTCTGAAGCTAAACAATTGTTTCTAAGATGAGTTAATGGCTCTTTAAAAGATAATAACTAGTTAAAAGTCTTTTGTGCCTGCTTTATACCTCCGTTAAAAGCATGATATTTACAAAAAGTTTTGGAAGATATAGTCTGAAGTTGCTCTAAGAAGAAAGGTTAAAATAAATGAATATACACTCTTGAAACAAAAGAGTGAAAACCACTCCAGTTGGAGAAGGGCATTTTCGACACTGGAAAGGAGTGAATATTATCTCAGACTGAGTTAAAAACACTCGTTTGGAGTGATCCTGTCGGAGGTTTAAAACACAAAGGATCCACTCCAAAAGGAGAAGTGCATTTTGGCGAAAAATATAGCGAAGAACTCCATGAAAGTCGCCGAAATGCTTTAGTTGGTTGAATCTACGTACACTGTAGAAAAAAAATCCTTGAATTGACGGAAAAACTACTGGCAGCAAGTTGCCGGGATTTTTCCGTTAATTTCAGGATCTTCTGTTTTGGTATTTTTCCGTTATTTTCAGGGTCTTCCATTTTGGAATTTCTCCGTTAATTTCAGGATCTTTCATTTTGGAATTTCTCCGTTAATTTCAGGATCTTCCATTTCGGAATTTCTCCGTTAATTTTAGGATCTTCCATTCCGGAATTTCTCCGTTCATTTCAGGCTTCTCCATTTTAGATTTTTTCTGTTAATTTCAGGAATTTCATTTAGATGTTTCCTGTTAATTTCATGAATTTCTAATTGGCATTTTTCTCTTAAATTCAGAAAACTTACATAGTATTTTTTAAGTTAATTCCAAGACATGTTTGCTTTTTTCTTGTCAATTTTGTTTCTATATACTATTTAATCATCAATCATTCTAAATATATCCATTTATATATGGTGTTATAAATATAATCATAGGGAAATTTAAACATGCATCCTGTTTGTTATATAAAACGTAAGCAAATAATGTCTTCATACTTCAACCTTAAAGCTATTCAAAACCAATACATTCTAAGACTTTTGATATTTTTTAACCATATTTGGTGTATAATCTGAATAAAAAGGACATTGTCACAAATTGTCTTTTTCTTAGTAAAGACTTTTCAAAAACAAAAAGCATTGACAATAGTGTATGTAACCTCTGAATCGAATCAAGGCATGTGATCTGCATACATCCGTAATCACCAATTGATTCATTAAAATCAACAACAGAGTATTATTTATTAAAGAGAAAGTTTACGTTTGGTATACTTGCAGTTTTTAAAATAAACCATGCTGATAGCGACAGCGTAGCCGTGCTTTTCAATCGAGGTTAGGTTTTGAATTATCGTCGCACTAGAGCTACACGAGGGCTATTTAAATATAATAATTTCAAATCATTTCATTTTTTTTATTAATGTGAATTTGTTTGTTGGTGAACTTTGTTTATTTCATATATTTGACAGCTTTTTCAAACATTTAAATCAAATTTATTTAGTTGCGCGTGTTGGTAAACAAACGGAATTATTAATTTCTGGAGTCACCCCACGGTCAATTGTAGGATTATAGAGATTACAAAAACAAATAATAAAGAGAAAAGAACGGGATTCTATAGATAGAAAAGGAAGATAGAAAATATAATCTTTAAATAAATCTTATTTTATTAAAAATATGAACATACTTGTATATTTATCTTTCTTGCTTCAGATGTGGTCAAAACAAACAAACAAAAAACATGGTGGCTGAGTCGGTCGGAGGATGTGTCGAGGCTAAAAGCTGTTGGGTGCGAGGTTATATGGAGAATTTACGTTCATACGGGTCTTAAGAGAAATTCTGCACGCAGAAATACGGTGTTTTTCCGTTTTCGCTTGTCAAGCGTTTAAGGAAAACGGAAACAAGCTGTATATTTCAGACAAACCGTCTGTTTGTTAAAGAAACGCAATCTTTCCGTAAATTCCCGAAAATAATCACAGAAATATGCACGTAAAATTCAGGTTTTTTTTAACAGTGTAACGCTATTATAGATACACGCAGGGTATTGGCGACGGCCCTCGTAATTTGGAATCATTTTAGAGTTACCAGAGTACACCTGAGCAGGCATCTAACACAACTGCTAACTACATTGTACACTGCTTCAGGGTTTGCAGGATTTTTATCGTGCACATCCTTGACAATGGGTATTATTTGTTGTAGGATACATTACCCAACGCATCTAGCGATATCTAAGAATGCAAGCGTGAAGAATTTAGGGTTAATTTATTTCATTAAAAAACTTTTCGTGTGAATTTTATTTTATCAGTTTTTCATATTTTCATTTAATGACCTTTTTTCAACAGTTTGCCAAAGAGAACAAAACAACCAATGAAATCTCAGTTCGGAGCGCGTGAAGTTTTAAAAATCAAATGAGCTTGTTTCGACATCTTGTCAAAGCAAACAGGCCTTTTTTTGTTGCATTTATATCACAAAAAATTTGTGTTTTTAGAGTTTAAGGCGTGTCTCTAAGTAACTATAGGCATATTTTTTTCAAAAAATTCTTTGCAAAATATACTTTTTAGCATATATTTGTATGAAAAGTATGTTTAGATTATATATTAGAGTATGTATGCAGGATATTGCTCGGGTCTTAAGGGGGAATGGGCGTGCAGGACCGGGGGTCTCCAAACTCAAGTGCCTCAATGTTAATCCAACGGGAAAAAATTATTTTCTTTGCCACATTTCTCCGGCTGTATTGAATATTTTTACAAGCGGATTTTTTATGTGATAAATGTAGCTGACTTACAGGTCTCTATCTTCCCACTTTTTGAAATTGCTTCGAATATTTTGGTAAAATAATTTATTGAATATTAAAAAAAATATTCGAAGCAATTTCAAAAAGTGGGAAGATAGAGACCTGTAAGTCAGCTACATTTATCACATAAAAAAATCCGCTTGTAAAAATATTCAATACAGCCGGAGAAATGTGGCAAAGAAAATAATTTTTTCCCATTGGATTAACATTGAGGCACTTGAGTTTGGAGACCACCGGTCCTGCACGCCCATTCCCCCTAAAAAGGTTAAACCAGCGATCGATGTTAGTTGTGTTTCGAGCAGTGTACGTAAAAACGAAGTTCCTTTTGTTCTATATCTTTTCAAAACCATCTTTCCAATAAACCCAAATTGGACACTTTATTGGCTTTGTACAAATCCTCTCAGTGCTACATACTCTTAGATTTAAACAATTTATCATTGGCTCTGTGGATGACCCAACGCCACGAAATGATTTTCAGAGTTCGTGACGAAACTACGAAACTGAAGAACTCCGCTTCGTCATTGGCGATTCCATTTAAGGGGGTTCGGTATGTTGTATATCGGTAATGTTAAATTGGCCAATTGCAATGTACCTTTTCACAATAGCTACTGACCAGATCATCTTAAAAATTTCTGTGTGTATTATACCAACCTCATTTAATAATCTGAGGTTCAAAGTTTTTTGTAAATAACTGTTAGATTTTTTAAAAGAAAATAAGTTTTAAAGTACCCAAAAAATCATGAAATTTTTCACTTTTTTGCCCCCAAAATTTTTGTACGAGAAAACATAGCATAGTTTTTGAGAAAAGGTACATCGAAGTTTTTTCCAATCGTCTTGATACTTTGTGACATTATTAATAAAGGTTGTAATAGTATTTTAAGCCAATAATTTTTGTTTTGATTTTTTCACCGATTTTTTGGTACTGAACCCCCTTAAGGTATACTTCCTTTACTAAATTGACCTGCGTTATGGTATGGTGAGGAATAGTAAGAGAGCTAACTAAGGTTGACGGCAGCTCTTGAAAATTTGGGAATTAGTTGTGTTTTGATTATTTAACCTCTTTAAACCCGAGCAAAATCTTGCACGCATATTCTTATAATCTAAACATACTTTTCATGCAAATGTATGCTAAAAAGTATGTTTTTCAAAGAATTTAAACAAAAAATCATGTTTAATAGTTACTTAGGGACACGCCTTAAACTCTAAAAATACAAATGTTTGTGCTATAAATGCAAACAAAAATGCCGTATCAATTATTTGTTGTTAACAGTTTTTCAACATTGTTTTTAATGCAAAATGCCTTTAACTATAAAAGATCTTTTTGAAAAGTTTGAAAAAAATTATACTAATAACCTATTGATCCTCGTTCAATTTCATTTTTTTATCGAAATAAATGACTGATTTTGAGTGTATTTTAATAAGTAAGCAGACCCCACACTGTTAAAAATAATAGTTCAAGGTTGAACCAAATTATGGTTCAAAGTTGCTGCAACCATGATTTGGTAGACTGTTGAACCATAAAACGAATTTTTCAAATTGCGTAACTATGGTGAGAGGTTGAACCATATACGGGATTTTCCCAAAGCGTAACTATAGTAAAAGGTTGAACCATAAAATGGGTCTCCCAATTGAGGATTTGTTCTACTATTTCCTGTACAGAGATCAGATCTATAGGATAATTGGCAGTAGATGGTATTCGAACCCCCGCACTCCAAAGTAGGTTAAATCTCTAGGCTGATGCCATAACCACTCGGCCACAGACGGACAACAATTCTTAAGTTGAAGCAATACTAGTAATGTTGCCTGCATTTGAGTAAACAATTAAATTATCGGTTGTAGTTAGTAGAAGTTGAACCAATTTTTCGTGAAAGCAGGTCGATTCCCAGAATGTGATATTTGGTTGAACCATTTTATGGTGTATCTACAAGAAGTTCTTGATTTTTCACCAATATTTGGTACAACGTTGAACTGAAATTTTTAACAGTGCATATAACAGGGCTTCAAAATACAACGACCGGGCCGTAACAGGAGCTTGACGCCATTATCTGTTATTATTTGCTTTTTTCTTGCGCATGCGCCAACACGGATTGAATTTAGTTTAGATAATGAGTGTATTTTCACAAGTAAGCATGCCTCTAAAAGGAAGCAAAGCGAAGTTAACGGGTTCACAGTAAGGCAGGACCATACTGCTAGTGTTGTTGTTGTTGCTTATCTCCTTGGTTTAGCAGAGCTAAACTAGGTCTATAATGTTTGTCACTCGTAAAAAGTCTAGGACCATGACTGGATTTTCATACAAATCGTGTCTGGAAAGTCCCAGACAGTCCAGGATGTGGTCGGGTACTGCTAGTACTTCATATAAGGTAAATGAAGGTAAAACACCAAGAAAAAGCGTTACATAAAAAATATTTTGTTGCACTTTCTTATATTCTTAACGGCAAAAATAGGCCATAACTGAGAACGTAAATTTTACACCCTTTCTCCTCATGGGGACCCGACATAAATTTTCTATGGTTTATGAGATATTTTATGATAAAATATTATGTCTTTCATACAGATTGCGAAAAACAGAATCCTTTATTAAAGAAAAAAAAATGTAGTCGGGAATATATTCTAGAAAGTTGTGTTCTATTTTGCTTTGAGAATAAACAGACATGTTTCAGATATTGTTTTCTAGTTGAAAGCTGCTGTTGGTGTGAATTGGTTTCTAACTTGCAGAGGTAGTACTTAAACACTTGAACAATTTTTCATAGGTATGGAAATAAACATAACATTGAAATGAATACAATTTTAAACGAAAACGTTATCTAACTACACTGCTCAAAACAATTAGGGGAGCACGTTTTACTTCCAACTTTTACTTCACTCCCAACTTTTTAATTTTCGTTCTAAAAATCTAAAATTGGGGAAATAGGTTCATTGTATCCGGAAAGAAATAGTAAAAAACAGGAGAAAAAACTTAGTATTTTTAAATTAAAGTTAAAGGAAAAAATAGGAATCATAACTTTTTTTAATAAATTCTAACAAATTGTTTTTCAAAACTTTATTTGTTAAAAAAATTGAAATATATTTTTAAACATCTAAAAAATGCAAGCATGAAAAGTTTAGGGTCAATTTATTTTTCTAAAACTGTTTTAGAGTGAATTTTATTTTGCCATATTTTTCATATTTTCATTTAATAATAAAACAAAAATTATAAAATTTTTCAAAGACACGATTCTACCATCTCTCGATACATATAATAGCGAATTAAACTTAGTCAGAAAAAAAAATCGCAAGCTGATTATTTGCAATGGAATCATTCGGAGTTAAAGGGTTTAAACTAAGCCATGTGCTCCCCTAATTGTTTTGAGCAGTGTATTTAATTACTATTTTTGATGTTTTAAAATGCCAAAAATTTGCAGCAGATGGCGGCACTATTTTAAAGCTTTATTAATTAATAATTAAACAGCTGGATGCTATTTTCTTTTCAATTTTGCTTTAAATTGATGCTATGCGAAAATCGTGATTTCAAAACTAGATGCATTAGCTCCATGGAATCCATCTAAACGAAACCACTAATCAAAAAAGAAACAAGAGTATTTAAGGGGTCATAGGAGTCTTAAAAACGTGCAAAGAAGGTACTACAAAGCATAGTTTGATCTTTTATGTCATTTTTGAACTACTCAATGTATAAGTATAATTTTTTTATATGTAATTCTACAAGATTTATTTAATTTAAAACAAATTTTAAAATTTATGAAACTTTAGCCAAAACTAAAATAAATGATATTTAACATGAAGCTATTTGAACACATTGCGATTAGGCTTGCGCGGCAAATGGTGAGGTCAAAATTGAAAAAATGACCAAGAAAATGACTTTATATTGTACAAATACGTACAAACAAAGACTTATACCTAAATTCTCAACTCAATTTTTATTAGAAATTATTTTTAAAAAAATTTAAAATCAAAAATTTAAAATTTTTATTAATTTTTTTAGAAAAAAGTTCTTAAAACAATTTCTAATTAAAATTGAGCTGAGAATTTAGGTATAAGTCTTTGTTTGTGCATATTTGTACAATATAAAGTCATTTTCCTGGTCATTTTTTCAATTTTGGCCTCACCATTTGCCGCGCAAGCCTAATCACAATGTGTTCAAATAGCTTCATGTTAAATATCATTTATTTTAGTTTTGGCTAAAGTTTCATAAATTTTAAAACTTGTTTTATATTAAATAAATCTTTTAGAATTACATATGAAAAAATTATACTCATTTATTGAGTAGTTAAAAATGACATGAAAGATCAAACTATGCTTTGTAGTATCTTCTTTGCACATTTTTAAGACTCCTATGACCCCTTAACAGCTTACTTTACTGAAAGAACGTGGACGTTCCATCCCCAAAAAGAAATAAACCGAATCATGGTAATGTGGTGGTTGAAAATTCTACAAAAAAAAAAACAAAAAAAAAAAAAATAGCCGGCGGGGCTTATCCGATTTTTTTTTTCTGTTTTGTTTTTTCGCGGAGAAGAGTGAAGGATATTCTGGGAAAAAAAATCCTTGAAAAACATTCGATCTACCAGAAGATGGGGCTGTAAGGAGCCTAGTGGTCACGATCTCGGACTCCAGATCGGAAGGTCGAGAGTTCGAGACCCGGGTGCCACTGAAGACCTACCGAGTATATGCGGAGTACGTGCTCGTAAAATCTGTTGGGTCCGAAAGTCCTGTGGTCGGTCATTGCGCAGTTCACCATGGGTACAGGTTCCTGGAGAAAATTTCCCTCCCCTTCAGGGACATGTCTAAATTGTGGAGGTGGCGACAGATGGCAACATCTGTCATATGTGTTTGTGTGTGTCTTGTGTTGTCCTACTTGACGATGGTTTATAAGCGGGTCCTTGCGACCAAGCACACAAGCCTGAAAATATATGTCTACCAACCAAACAACCAAACAACCAGAAGATGGTCTGTGGCATACATACGGATGAGAGATTTTTACTTGACCAGCATGTATAAAAACTTGGCGTTTGCTGAAAAAAAAAAGTTTTGCTTTCATTGAGAATTTTCGGTAAAATTCTGGGTGGTTAAAAAATAGCGCTAGCTATTCGGAGTAGTCTGTAGCTTGAAAGAATAATCCAAATGAAACAAAAATTGGAGACACTTACTATTCAAGAAGGGGGTGAAAGAATGGAATCATAAAAAAAACAAACTCGTCACTTGGCCAGGGTTCTAAATTACGAGGCGTAATTGGATGTGTTATCCGTAATTGGCCATAATTGGCTACGCCTCGTAATTTAGAACCCTGGTCAAAAGACGAGTTTCTGCTTTATGATTCCATTATTTTTTGAAAAATAGAAACTAGTATCTTGACCAGGCTTCTAAATTACGACTCGTAATCAGTGGCGTAGCTAGGTAACCAAGGGCCCTGGGGCAAATTAAAAAATGGGGCCCCACTGCTATGTAAACTTATTAGGTTTTATCAAATAAGAATACGAAATATACAAATATTTTAAAAATGCTAAGCTACTTAAGCTCTTTTTGTGCACTGCAGGGCAGGTACTAAAAATATTAAACAGTAATAACATAAATTACAACTAATACTTGGTGTAAGTTTGGCTACTCAAACGAAATATAAAAGATTCCAGGGATTATTATATAAAGGTCGGGCCTAACTGTCTAAATAACAATCATATTTACAATTTTTTTTCTTAGCTTTAGTTTTCCCAAAAGTATCAACGACAACGTTTAAATCCAGGCTAGATGCGGTTTTATTTTCAATTGCTTTTAGTAATAAATGTCGGAGTCGAGTTTGGCCCATATTATTTCCTAAATAATGTTTTCTTATATTTAATTAGATAAATGACCGTTCAGCTGCTTTAGAAGTGACAGGATTTGTAAAAAATAATAACATTACTGTAAATACTTCCGTTTGGACGCATTCTAGAACTTCAGAATTGCTCATTATTTCCTTATACATAATTGGTAAACAGTCCATGCTTGAATTTATTTATGTAACACTAGGTGGTAAACATTTATAAATTGAAGCGAAAAACTGGGGCCTATTATATCTGAATATTTTCTTTAGAATTCGTCACACTTTTGTAATAAAGTTGCTTCATCAACACAAGTAATAAAAATGGTGGTGTTAGAAAATCGAATACATGACCGACTGCACTTATACCAATAAAAAGTGTATCTAATTGAGATATAACTGTGTCGAGTACATTATTGAAAATCTTAATTTTAAATATTTTTTCTCGGTTTGGATATCGGTGATCAGCAGCTAATTCATCAAAATGTTCTTTAACTTTTCTTTGACTTTTTTCTTAAAAATGGGTATCAATACCATACTTTCTTGCAGTTTCACTGGCTTTGCACTTGAATAATTCGAAATCATTTCTATAAATTTGCAACTTAGCTTTATTCTCTGCTAAAACGTATTTCGCCTCGCTCAAATTGATGTAGCATATTTGTAAAGTTTTGGATGCATAATTGATGTCGTTCAATACACTGTGCAGGAATTCGCAAATGATCGCTAGAAAAATGATCAATGGAAATATTTTGGACAAATGTACTACGAATTTCGATCAGGGTTCCTGTTCGTTGTTGTGAAATTAAAGTTTGGCTGAAAGTGTTTGAAAATTTTAATTAAAAAAAAACTTTTGCAAATTTAAACTCAACAAATAATGCCTAATCAAAGGCCCCCTGAGCTTGAGGGCCCCGGGGCACTGCTCCGCCTAGCCTCTATGTAGCTACGCCACTGCTCGTAATTAGCTGCGTTGGCTGTGTTTGGCCATAATTGGCTACGCCTCGTAATTTAGAACCTTGGTCAAGAGACGAGTTTCCGTTTTATGATTCCATTCTTTTTTTAAAAATAGAAACTCGTCTCTTGACCAGGCTTCTAAATTACGACTTGTAATTAGCTGTGTTAGCCGTATTTGGCCATAATTGGCTACGCCTCGTAATTTGGAACCTTGGTCAAGAGACGAGTTTGTTTTATATGATTATTCTTATTTATGATTATTTTTTTATGATTCTATCTTTTTTATGATTCCATTCTTTTTCCCCCTTCTTGATTAGTAAGTGTCTCATAATGTTTGTTGCATTCGGATTATTCATTCAAGCTACAGACCACTCCAAGTAGCGAGCGTTATTCTATAACCACCCTGTATATGCTTTAAGTTCTGGTTTGTTTAAACTTAAACTCGGCCGCCGGCCGAGCTGTGCATCCTAATGGGTATGTTTCAACACTTTGTCGAAAAAACAACAACCAATGAAATCGCAGTTCGGAGCGCGTGAAGTTATAAAAAAACAATGAACTTGTTTCAACACTTTGTCAAAGAAAACGAAACAACCAATGAAATCGCTGCTTATTTATCCTTGCCTTACTGGTATTCGAATCCCAACCCAGAAGCTCCAAAGCCTAGCTCCCAAACCGCTGTGCTGCCGAGTCAGCTTAAGGAAACAATTTGTAAAAATATTCAATACAACAGGAGAAATGTGGCTTAAAAGAAATATTTTCCATTTGGATTGACACAGATATACTCTTGGAGAAACACGGCTATTCGGTCTTCTTCACATATAAACAGTGTACACGTTTAGAACAACCTAACCCACAAAGAAATAAATAAACCTCCTCTCCACACTGCATCTTAGCAGAATTAAAAATCCCTCTCTCGGGAGGTTGCGTTTCGGGCTGAAATGTTGGGTAGTTCCTTTGTTATACAGCCATGGTTGGGTAGGTAATTTGTGGAGAACACTTATAGACAGTTAGAAACATTTTCTTTTATCTATGATAGTTATTTCTGCAACAAGAGAGAAAAGTTATACTTTTCAAAACGAGTGGATTTTACTTCACGAGCGAGTGAATTAAAGACACATGTTTTAGAAAGTTCACTTTTCACAAGCGATGCATACACTACTTTTTATAATTGTGTGAAAAAAATATAACAAATATTTCACGCGCATTAGCTACCATAACGATTTTTTATGGAAAGAATATTGAAATATTCTTATAAGGTCTGTAATTATCTTTAAATTTGTATTTTTCTTTATTGAATGGTAATTAAAAGTCGATGGGGGGGGGGTTAAAAAGCCCTAGTATAAAAATGGGGATGGAATGATATTGAATTTATGTTTCTGCTTGTTTGCTTTGCTATTAACTTTTAAACTGCGAAAATCATAATACCAGTGCGATGAGTTAAATTTTAACAACACAAATTTTAACAATCTATTGACGATCAAGTCAAGATAGATAAGAAATGCATATGCAACTGAGATCACGGCCATCAGTAATTAAATATAATCTTTTCACTAATAACCCATGTGCTGTTTTAGTGGGACACATTACTTAAAACCAAACTAACCCAACAAATCTCCCAGGTTCGCCAAACATAATGTAATGGGCAACCCTGCCTCTCCTTTAGGTTCTCTACCTTTTTACAAAGTAGTCTCTTCCCCAATCAAGATATTTGGGATGCTAAGAAGGTTCAGTCGGAATATGACGTTAACAGTGTACTAAACACATTTGGTTGGTAGACGTATATTTTCTGGCTCGTGTGTTTGGTCAGAGACTCGCTTATAAACCTTCGCCAAGTAAGACAGACACAAAACAAACACACATACGTGACAGATGCTGCCTTCTACTTCTTTCGCGCTCCACCTCCACAATTTAGACATGTCCGTGAAGGGAAGGAAAATAGTCTCCTGGGTCCTGCACCCGTGGGAAACTGCGCAATGACCTCCCACGGGAGTTTCGGAACCACAGATTTAACGAACACGTTCTCCGCATATAAAAGGGTGGTTATGAAATAACGGTCGCTAATCGGAGTGGTCTATAGCTTGAATGAAAAATCCAAATGCTTCAAAAATTGAGACACTTACTAATCAAGAAGGAGGAAAAAGAATGAAATCATAAAAAAAAAGATAGAATCTTAAAAAAGAATCATAAAAAGAATAATCATAAAAAAACAAACTCGTCTCTTGACCAGGGTTCTAAGTTACGAGGCATCGTAAATATGGCCAATTACGGCCAACACAGCTAATTTAGAACGTAATTTAGAACCCTGGTCAAGAGACGAGATTCTTTTTTTTTTCGAAAAAGAATGGAATCCATAAAACGAAACTCGTGTCTTGACCAATGTTCTAAATTACGAGGCGTAGCCAATTATGGCTTATTACGGCCAACACATCCAATTACGCCTCGTAACTTAGAACCCTGGTCAGAGTTCGTTTTTTATACTCCATTCTTTGTCCCCCTTCTTGATTAGTAAGTGTCTCAAAGTTTTTTTTTCCATTTGGATTATTCATTCAAGCTACAGATCACTCCGAATAGCGAGCGTTATTTTATAACCGCCCTGTACTGGGTGGGTCTTTAGTGGTACCGAGACTCGATCGCGGGACCTTCCGATCCCGAGATCTTAACCACAAGGCTTCCACAGCCCCTACTAAACACTTAAAAGAGAACGTTTTATTTTGTTCTTTATTTCGTTCTATCCAATCGCTCCCTTGCCGACCATATCAAGCAAGCGTTCAAGAATGCAGCATCAAGGTTAAATCAGGCGAGACCTGGAAATATCTCAATCCAAGCAGGGAGCTAAGAAGTAGATGCTTGGCGAGAAAACAAGTGCGGAAAGTCGCCAAGCAACCCTTGTAAGCCCGAACGAATCGTTCGCTCAATGCTTTTGTTCATGCTGAAAAGCGCCATTTTGTTCCTTAAAAAACATTAATTAAAAAAATGACTGATTGGTTGTAGACTGTACACTCTTAAAACAAGCGAGCGATTTTAACTCAGTTTGGGTTAATTTTCACTCATTCCAGCGTCGAAAATGCACTTCCCTTATAGGAGTTGGTTTCACTCATTTGTTAAGTTAAACCTCCAACAGGATCACGCCAAACGAGTGATTTTAACTCCGTCTGAGTTAATTTCAACTCAGTCTGATTTAATTTTAACTCCTTCCCAGTGTCGAAAATGCACTCTCCTGTATGAGTGGATTTCACTCTCTTGTTTAATGTTTAAGAGTGTAGTACGAGATCAGAATTGATGAAAATGTGCTGTGATTATTATGGTTTATATTAGAGAGTCAGAAATCGCCAAGTCGATGTAGTAAGCCTGTACAAAATCCAATGGAGAGAATCTCCAAATGCTTCGCTGAGAACTTTGGTTGGTACATATATATTCCAGCTTGTGTTCTTGATCAGAGAGACGGCTGGCACAGGGAGAGAGAAGGTACACCCAGGGTGAAGGCAGAAATTTAACCCGCACCCGTTACAGCGCCCAGACTGTTAGCGTAATGGGCTGCAATCCAATCCACTAGGCCACCCCCCAACTATAGTTGATATAAGACAATCAGCAATCGATATGCAAGAAGCCCATACAAACTCCACTGTAGAATAGCGCCAAATACTTCGAAGAGAAAATTGGTTAGTATATAGGGGAGAGTGTTGTACCTTGGGACAATTTTTACATTTTAATTTTTTTCTTCGATAATTATTGTCAAAATAAAAATTTCAAAGCAGCATTTCAACACACCAATATATTCCCCTATAATATATTTTTTTAAATTCTGGCAGCTTGAAATTAAAAAATTGCCACTCATTTAAAGTAGAGAGGATAAACTGTCCCAAGGTACAACATGATGTTGTACCTTGGGACATGCTTTATAATTCAGTCAATAGTCATACACTTGAACTAATTTGGGTCAGGAAACAAACTTTATTTCAAAATACATCAGAAAATGTGCTCTTTAGAACATTTCATCACACGGAAGGAAAAAGATTTATCAGGTGTTGCCAGAATTATATTTTCAAACTTCAATCATTATAAAATATATCCAAAGCAAAGCTGAGTTGTATTTTACATGTTTTGTGGAATTGCTCTAAAAATAAATAATAAAGATATTTTTATTTATCCAAATTATTAAGAATTTAATCAAATTATTAATACTGTCCCAAGGTACAACACACTTCATGGTTTAAATAAAAGCAAGATAGTGGCCAATCCAAATGCATTATCATTATTTTCTCATAACCAAAATGTTTTAAAATCTTCTCTTTTATGAAGAAAATAAAATGCAGTTGACTTTTTATAAGAGTACTAAGGTAAAAAATTATATTAGAATGAGAAAAATATTTACTTTGGGGTAATGAAATATCATTTTTTGTCACCATTTCATGAATTCAATGATGCTAGCGTTAAATTTTATTATGATGATGTATGTTGGTTTAGGCTACTATTAGAAATAAACAATGTATGAATATTGCCAATAAATTCTTAGAAATTGTCAGTGTCCCAAGGTACAAGCGTCCCAAGGTACAACACTCTCCCCTATATATTTCGGGGCTTGTGTCCTTGGTCAGAGACCCGTGTCTAAAACTTCCTCAACTAAGACAGACGTAGACAGAATTTTTACTGACACACAGAGAGAAAGTACCACCTAGGGCGAAGGCGGGAATCGAACCCGCAGTACCGTTATAAAGCGCAGACTGTTAGAGTAATGGGCTGTGATCCTAGCCACTAGGCCATGCGTCCCAACAATAGTTGATATTAATAGTAATAGTTGATATTTTAATAGCTATAGTTGATATAATAGATACAACACAATATCCCAACAATAGTAGATATTATAGATACTCAGCAATCGATATGTAGATGCAGGAAGCCCATACAAACTCCACTGTAGAATAGAGCCAAATACACTGCTCACAACAATTAAGGGGGCGCATGGTTTAAGGGGTCACAGGAGTCTTAAAAATATGCAAAAAAGGTACTACAAAGTTTTGTTTGATCTTTCATGTAATTTTTTAACTACTCAATATATAAGTATAATTTTTTTATATGTAATTCTACAAGATTTAGTTAATATAAAACAAATGTCAAAATTTATGAAACTTTAGCCAAAACTAAAATAAATGATATTAAACACAAAGCTATTTGAACACATTGTGATTAGGCTTGCGCGGCAAATTTTGAGGTCCAAATTGAAGACATGACCAAGGAAATGACTTTATATTGTACAAATATGTACAAACAAAGACTTATACCTAAATTCTCAGCTCAATTTTTATTAGAAATTATTTTAAGAACTTTTATCTAAAAAATTTAATAAAATTTTAAAATTTTGATTTTAAATTGTTTTTAAAATAATTTCTAATGAAAATTGATCTGAGAATTTAGGTATGTTTATACATAGTCTTTGTTTGTACAAGTCTTTGTTATTATTTATTTTAGTTTTGGCTAAAGTTTCATAAATTTTAAAATTTGTTTTATAATAAATAAATCTTATAGAATTACATATAAAAAAATTATGCTTATATATTGAGTAGTTAAAAAATGACATGAAAGATCAAACAAAACCTTGTTGTACCTTCTTTGCACATTTTTAAGACTCCTGTGACCCCTTAAACTCTTTCAACCCCAAACTTTCCATTTGGAATCATGAGCTTGCGATTTTTTTCTCACTAAGTTGAACTTGCACTAATTTACCGTTAAATGGAAGAATCATGTCTTTTGAGGATGTAAATAATGTTTGTTTTAATCAAATGAAAATATGAAAACATGGTAAAATAAAATCCACTCCCAAAAAAATTTTATGAAATAAATTGACCCCAAATTCTTCACTCTTGCATTCTCAGATGTTTAAAAATTGATTTTACCTCTTTTTTGCAAATAAAAATTTGAAAAAAAAAATATTGTTATAATGTATTCTTAATTTTTGATTCCAATTTTCCCTCCTTAAATTTTAGTTAAAAAAATTAATATTTTCAGCCTGTTTTTTACCATTTCATTCTGGATGCATAAGGAATCTTTTTCACAAATTTTAGATTTTTAGAATGAAAAACGAAGCGCTGAATCTGAAAGGGTTAACAAAAGTACGCAAAGTGCTCCCCTAATTGATTTGAGCAGTGTACTTCGCCGAAAACGTTTCTTTGGGCTTACTACAAAGCGATCAATCGCCTCACTTGGTAAAACCTTTTTTGCGTTGAGCAACATCTCCATCTCCCTTCCTAACTCTAAGCAATCCAGGAATCGTTTGCTGTGACGTGTGAGGTTAACTGCGAACTTTTAAACGCGGTTGTTTCATTCTTAATTAACTTCAAGTGGAGTGGCAACGGTCTCTGGTGGAACGGATGCATTAGAAAGAGTGGTTTGTGGGACTTCGTACGGTCATGAATAAGATGGAAGTGCTTGGCGAGAAATACAGTGAGGCCGTAAGAAAGTCGCCAAGTAACCTTAGAAAGCCCAAACGAGAAAATGACTTATCGTTAATTCAAGCTGAAACGCAACATTTTATTTCTTAAAAAGCATTAATTCAAATAAAAAAATACTGTTTACGCAGTTGCAGGCTGTAGCAAGAGATCTGAATTTACACAAGACATATAGTAATAAATTCTTTCACAGGAAAGAAAGATACACTGCGTTGCATAATGATAGAACCACCATGTATTTTCAACCTAGCATATAATAATTGAAAGAAATCATTGAAATAATTTCTTTTATTGAAAATATACGTAATAAGAATGAAAATAACACAATAAAAACTTAATACAAGTTTAACTTTTCGTGTAATGAAATAAAAATGCATATATTATGTTGCAAAATGATAGGGTCAGTCATAGTTAATACGTTATAAAAGAACCCTTTTTGGCTATAACTTCAAAAATTCAATCAGGCATGCTTTTGACAAGACGTTGGAGTACATCTGCATTAATATTTTCCCATTTTATTATAATAGCGTCATTCAATTCTTTAACAGTTGTATATTGCTCTCCACTTGCGTATACGGCCCTGCTTAGCCTACCCCAAACGTTCTCTATTGGGTTTAAATCATGAGAACAAGCTGCCCAGTAAGGGCCTTTTCACACGGAGCACCTTGATCACGGAACTTCCATAGGAATAACATGGAGAACCGCTGTAGAGGATTGTTCAATGAATTTTTTCGTGGAGACACGAAAATCGGTAAACCGGTTTTGCGGAGAGATATAGGTAGCCAATCAGCATCAAGTATAGCTCTGACGTCTTGTTAGCCAAATCGAGTTTGCCAAATGGAGAAAAATCTACTTTATACTCGCCAATGTTGATTTTTGTAGTTAGTACTCCTTGTTGCATCGGCTTGTGGGGAGCCTTGTGGTTAAGATCTCGATCTCATTATCGTAAGGTCTCGCGATCGAGTCTCGGTACCACTGAAGACGAATATGCGGAGTACGTGCTCGTTAAATCTGTTGGGACCGAAAGTTTTTCCATGGGTACAGGTCCCTGGAGACTATTTCCCTCCCCTTCAGGGACTTGTCTAAATTGTGGAAATGGCGCGCGATAGATGGCAGCATCTGTCACGTGTGTGTGTTGTGTCTGTCTTACATGATAGATTTATAAGCGGGTCTCTGACCAAGCACACAAGCCTGACAATATATATATACCAACCAACCAATTCCTACACGTGATAGAAATTTGTAAAAATATTGAAAAATTGAAAAAAATGTGCCAAGACTAGCGACAAAGTATCATTCACAACAACCACTCCAGGAACGTGTGACGTCAGAATCTTTGCAGGTGGACAACCCTGTCCGAGCAGTTCCGTGCACAAGGGATACCGTGTGAAAAGGCCTTAAATAACCTGAACTCTGTTATCCAAGAAACAATCCCAAGATGTGTTGGCAACATAAATACTGGCATTATGATGTTGGAATTTCCAAAATGGACAACCAATTTTTTCTCCAAATTTCAACAAATTGTCCACCAACATGTCTTGGTAGACTTCTTTCATTCGACCAGAGGGAAACACATTATTGGTCTGCCCTGCGCTTCCAAAACCAGCCAAAACCATTAGCGATCGTCCCCTTCCAGCCACTGTCTCTTAGAGAAAATACTTTCTTCATTTCGGAGATGAATCTAATAATATTCCCATCCACCAGGATCATCCTAGTTGAATTTTGTTTCGTCATACTGAATACTATTGAAGCTACTGTTCCTTCCAAGTCATATGTTCTTTTGTCCATTGCGTAATTTTTTGCTGCTGAAGCTCTGTAGGTCTTGGCTGTGTTTTCTTTTTCTTGCACACAAGATGTTCGTTCCGCCTAACCACTCCTGAAAAAGTAGACTTGTGAACGTTGATTGTGGGGTCTCGTGATAATCTGGTCAATGCTTCCCCGACTTTTAGTTTCTTTATGTTAAGTTCTTGTGCTGTGCGTAAGCAATCAACCAACTTCACAACACGAACAAACTTTATTAACAGGAACTAGGAACAGAACTACAACAGAGTATAGCTTGGTAGATACAAGAGTAAGCAGTTGTGACAAGTAGCAGGCGTAGTAGTAGTCCGGCAGCGCTCTTTATATACAGTTCATGCTGACGTCACTCACATAAGGAACGCAGACATGACACCTCCCCGCTAAGCTGGAACGTAACGGTCCGGCGGCTTCCTTTGTCTCGTAGACCGTCGCAGAGGTGGATCTGGCATAGGTACGGTTACCGCAGGAAGATCGTTGGTGGGCAGAGGACCTGGACTCTGTACGACATCTGGAATTGTAGGCGCACTTGGGGTCGAAGTAGGGATCTCTGGCGAATGTCGAGTTACCATTGGAGCTGGAATTACATGCTCTTGAATCTGGGTGAAAAAGTCATTGTTAGTATTGCTCAACACTACGTTTTCAGATTGATCCGACAAAATTTGACTCGTATGACGCACTGCACTTTTACCCGTCCGTAGATCTTCAATCTGATATAACACGCTACCAACTTTTTTCAAAACTTTACCTTGTAGCCACTTATTATCACGAGCGTAATCTCTGTAAAGAACTTTCTCCCCCTCGTCAAAAACACGCAGTTTCCTATTATCATGCCTTTTGACACTCTTCTCTTGAGATTCAACTACTTTGGCACGCACATCGGGAATCATTAGATGTAATCGTGAACGTAAATCTCTCTTAAATAACAACTTTGCTGGAGATTCCCCAGTCGTACAATGAGGTGCATTTCTATAGGAAAATAGAAAATTATTAAGATTTAGTTTAAGATTTCCTGGTGCTTTAGAAACTGACTTTAAGCCTTTTTTCACCGTTTGAACATAACGCTCCGCCTGTCCATTGGACTGAGGGAAGTAGGGGGCACTAAAAATTTGTTTTATACCATTTTTAGTGAAAAATTCTCGCATTTCACTCGATGAAAAGTTAGTACCATTATCCGAGACAACTGTGACTGGCAATCCAAACCTTGAAAAACAGTCTCGTAATTTTTCGATTGTCACACTTGAGGTTATCGACTTGGTAGGGTAAACTTCCACCCATTTAGAATAGGAATCGACGATGACTAGGAAATACAAATTTGCGTAGGGACCAGCATAATCAACGTGAAGTCTTTGCCAAGGCTGGCAGGGGAATTCCCAAGGATGAATTGGCGCTTTTGGCGGATTCTTAGAAAGTGACATGCAAATTCTACAGTTTTTAACCATATTCTCAATATCAGCATCAATACCTTTCCAGTACACAAAACTTCGGGCTAAACTTTTCATTTTTACCATTCCTAAATGACCTTGGTGCAGTTCAGTTAAAACTTTTGCACGAAACTTCTTTGGGATCACTACTCTTATACCTTTAAGTATGCATCCCTGGTGAATAGTATATTCACCCGAGTTTGAAGACATTTTGTTACCTGAGCCCATGAGATCTCGCAACATCACAGCCATTTCCGGATCTTTTCGAGTTTCATCAGCAATCATCTTACTCGTGACAGGAAGAGTTTCAATCTGGTTAACCTGAAAAACATAAACTTCATCAACCAAATTAACGGCATCTTCATCTGGAAATCTCGAACAAAAGTCAGCATTCGAATGATCTCCTGTCTTCCGGTACTTGATCTCGTAGTCGAATCCTTGTAAAAATATGGCGTAATGTAACAGTCTCGTCGCACTCATCGCTGGTGAACCTTCATTGGGAGAAAAAATTCGGGTGAGTGGTTGGTGATCAGTCAATAAAACAAAATGTCTACCATACAAATAGTTAAAAAACTTCTTAACACCCCAATAAATTGAGAGGGCTTCCCGATCAATCTGTGAGTAGTTGCGTTCCGTTTTCGACAGGCGTCTTCCAGCAAACAGTATTGGACGTTCGGAACCATCAGGAAATGTATGCGAAAGAACAGCTCCAAGACCGTACGCAGATGCGTCGGTGGCAAGAACTAGGGGTTTTTTAGGATCAAAATGCGTTAATACCCGTTCTGAAGAAATCTCGCTTTTAACAGCATCAAATGCCTCACAGCAATCTTTATTCCACACAAACTCTTGTCCTTTTTCTAAAAGACGATAGAGTGGATTAAGCCTGTCCGACATGTTGGGAATAAAACGGCTGTAGTATGTAACCAAACCCAAAAAGGATTTTAACTCGGTTACGTTAGTGGGTTGTTTTGCATTCACAATTGCTTTGGTTTTATCATTAGTTTGATGGAGACCTTCAGAATCGATCACAAACCCTAAATAGGAAATTTTCTACTCTAAAAGTTCGCACTTTTTTTCATTAAGTTTAATACCGTTTTCAATACAGATTCCAAAAAATTTCTTTAAACTCTTTAAATGCGATTCCAAATCTTCTGATGCGATGACAACGTCGTCATAAAAAACTTGCAACCCTTTCACATCTTTAAACACGGATTCCATGGTCTGCTGCCATTTCGCTGGTGCACTTGCTATGCCGTACATTAGTCTATGCACGTTATAGAGACCTTTTGGTGTGTTAATCGTTAATAATTTTGAGGTTGACTCCGTAACTCCTAAATGCATGTATGCATCTTTAACATCTAGTTTAGCAAAATATTTACAAGATCCAAATTTTGAAAGAATTTCCTCGATATTGGGAATCGGGTATTCATCTACTTCTAGGCATTTGTTTATAGTGGTTTTATAATCAGCGCAAATTCTAATTTTCCCACAACTTTTAACCACCGGAACTATCGGGGTTGACCACTCTGAATACAAAGTCTTAGAAATTATGCCTAAAGATTCTAATCTGTCTAGTTCATTTTCAACCCGTTCTTTAAGAGCAAAAGGGATAGTTCGACTTTTTACGAAAATAGGTTTACTTCCCGTTTTAATGCTTAAACTAGCTTCATAGTTTTTGAGACAACCTGGGTTTTCGGAAAACACCTCTGGAAATTTTGAAACCAACAACTTGATGTTTTCTTTAGTTTCAGATACTTGTTTTAAAGTTCCCGTTCCCAATAGCTCATTCCAATTAAGCTTTACTTTGTACAACCAATCCCTTCCAAAAAGTGAATCGTAATTTCCTTTTACAACATGTAAATCCACGTTACATTTTTGCCCGTTATACTCAATATTTACATTTACTTTTCCTTGCACAGGGACACTTTGATTATTGTAGGAAAACAGTTTCAAATTTGAAGGTTGGATGTCTTTGTTTATGCTAAGCTCTTTGAAAGTTTTCAGGGAAATCAGGGAACACGTTGCGCCTGTATCAACTTCCATTTTTAGTGGGCAATTTTCAATTTTTACATCAACCAAAATCTTATCGCAGGGTTTTTTCTGCACAGCTAATATATGGGACACATTGGGGGAATCTTCGTGATCACAATAATCATTTTTACTTTTAACATTTTGTACATTTTTAGAGGCTTTTGCCTTGAAGCAAGCTACAGCAATATGACCACGTATTTTGCAGAAATTACAGACCGCGTTTCTGTGTCTACACTTTTGGGGGCTATGATTAGTTTTCCCACACCTTGTACAAACATTTTTGTTCCAGACGTTTCTAGCAATTGGTTTACTCAGGTATCCGTTGTTGCTCTGCCTTTTAACTCTATCCCGATCGTTAATTTTGTTGATGCCTCCTGCTGGGCATGGTCTTTTGAAATGATCCACACCCCGAAAAGCCTGTTCATCAGCTAGAGCTTTGTTAACAACATCATCTAAAGTTAAATTTGCAGTTCTAAAGAAGTAGTTTTGTGTTCCTTCTGACCTAATACCGCTTATAACTTGATCACGCAATTCTTCCTTTAATCGCGATTCATCTGTAAAACCACAATTTTTAGCTAAATCCTTTAGTGCTGAGAAATACTCAGAAAAACTTTCACCTTCGCCTTGATAACGCGTACGAAATTTTTGGCGCTCCGTAGAGATTAAAGGTTTTGGATCCAAATAAGTAGAGAGCAATTTGGTGATTTCATCAAAAGTTAATGTAGAAGGTTTCCTTGGAACACAAATAGTTCTTAATCTAGCGTAAGTTTTAGCTCCGACCGATGAGATAAAAACGTTGACTTTCTTACCTCCTTCCAGTTGATAAATAGAAGCGAAACATTCAAATCTTTCCAAATAAGAGTCAAAACTCTCGTTAGACCTTTCAAAGCTTTCGAACAGAGGAGGTGCAGGGTCAGTTGCAGGCATCTTTTCAGGTTCTTGGTATACTAGGATCCAGTTAGACCATCCTCGTCGCCACTGTTAAGTTCTTGTGCTGTGCGTAAGCAATCAACCAACTTCACAACACGAACAAACTTTATTAACAGGAACTAGGAACAGAACTACAACAGAGTATAGCTTGGTAGATACAAGAGTAAGCAGTTGTGACAAGTAGCAGGCGTAGTAGTAGTCCGGCAGCGCTCTTTATATACAGTTCATGCTGACGTCACTCACATAAGGAACGCAGACATGACACTTTACAACTTATTTTTCTTGCCGAATCGTTAGCTTTCGGGGTCGTCCAGTTGATTTCTTCTTCCCATATTTTGATCTAAGATGGAGAAAATTATTAACCACGTTTGGTGAACGTCCAATATGTCTTGCTATATTCCGTGACGACAATCCTGCTTGGTTTAAAGCTGCAATTTGCCCCTTTTCAGAATCTGATAACTGCTTTTTCCTACCCATACTTAATAACACCTTTTCAAATCTACTGATTTGGCTTATTCACAATAAATGCAAGCAAGATTAGTTTAACTAGATCAAAACAAAGCTTTTATGGCTAGACAAGTTTCCGGTTGCCTATTTCTATCCTCCGTGAGAAGCTTCAACACATGCAATTTCTCCTGTTTGCGTAAAAGTAAGAGTGGTGCTATCATTTTGCAACAGTAAAGCTCCATTTGTTTTAAACATTTGCTTATTAAGCCAAACTCAAAACTTCTCACAGCTTGATATCCTGCAATATACTTAATTATACTATTCTAGTTTCTGGAAGCATTATAAACTTATTCAAGAATATGTTAAACAGTTTTTACTCGGAAGAAACAAAGTGGTTCTATCATTTTGCAACGCGGTGTGCGTTGTAAGTATAGTTTTTATTAGAGAGACATAAGTAGATATGTCCATGTAATGCATTATTTTTTAAAGCAATGATTAAAAATTTAAAATGAATGCGCAATAGTTAGCTGTATCACGCGAACTGAACTTACGCAAGATGGTGATAATTTTCGGAACTGAAAAACTTAATAAAATGAACTTAGAACTGAACTGAACTTAATTAAATGGTGATTTTAATATAGTTATAAATTCTTTCACATGAAAGAAAAATACGTTGTAATTATAGTTTTTATTGCAGAAACATAAGTCACTATGTAATAAGCATTTTTTTAATCAGTGATTAAAAAAAATGATTGCTCAGTTCTAGGCTCTATCAAGAGAACTAAATTTACACAGGATGGTAATAATTTCCTTCACAGTTATTATTATAGTTTTACCTAGTCAAAAAGTAGCCAAGTTAATGCAACAAGCCTATACAAACTCTACTTTCGAATGGTGCCAATTAATTCGCCAAAAAGCAATTGGCTTACTACTTCGCGATAGATGGCTTCAGTTGGTAAACTGGTTTTTGTATTGGTTTTCGAATTGCAGCACCTCCCTTATTCTTCTTAACTGTATCGTAAGACCTGAAGAAGCATAAAGTGTGAGTTCGTGTAAGATTAAAGCTTTTAAAGTGGTCGAGCAGGTTTTAAAGTTGTTAGGTTGTAAAAAGTTGATTTGTTTCATCACTTTCATGGCTAGAATGGGAATGTTTCAGATTTATTTATTTGACTGCTATACAGGAAAAAAAATCTAATTACATAGCATTGGCAAGACACTTAAATCAAATACAGACAACAAATATTGAATTTGAATGAAATAAGAACTTTAAAAGCATTTAAGTTGAATAAAATACAAACATTAAAAGCATTAAAGTTGAATAAAATACAAACATTAAAAGCATTAAATTTGAATAAAATACAAACATTAAAGACATTAAAGTTGAATAAAATAGAAGAATTAAATTTGAATAAAACACAAACCAACAATAACTTTGTACTGAAGAGCCAGAAAAAAGAAAGGAATTAAAATGCTACGGTAAAATATCTATTTTTAATTCCTTAAATTTGTCAAAAAATAAATCAATGTTTATTGGGAGTTTGTAACGCCGGAAACGGAGATGATGTAACTCTCTTCGTTTTTATTTTTCGCATTCGGCGATTTTATTGGTTGTTTTGGTTTCACTCTTAAAATGAGCGTCGTAGATGAAAAGAAACTTTTATTTCTATGCATACCTTCATAAATAAGTGATTTGAACAACCAACAGCACAGTAAGATGTTGGCATTTTAAACATTTAATAAATGAATTATTTTAAGAAAACTAATTTATGAATACCAAACCAGAAGTAATTCCTGGAAATAAATGAAAACAAAACCATTGGAGCTGTCTAAATTGTGAAGGTGGCGTGCGATAGATGGCACCATGTGTGTGTGTTGTATCTGTCTTACTTGACGAAGGTTTATTAGCGGGTCTCTGACCAAGCACACAAGCTTGAAAATATGTCTGCCAACCAATCAAGTGTTTAGTACACTGTTAACGTTATATTCCGACTGCCTCTTCTTGGCATCAAAAATATTTTGTTGCCAAATATTTTGATATTATAAACATAAGCCTAAAAATATATGTCTACCAACCAGCCAATGAACCAACCAACCATAGCTGTTGCCATTTATAATGTGAAGCAAACCAATTGTATCATTTTAAATAAGTAAATTAAGCAAAATAAAAGATACCGTCCTTAAAAACCTACTGTATGCAAAATAGTTAAAAATTTACTAGAAACTTTTAATCAATTACATTTTTTAAATAAATTAAATATCTTTTGTAATATAGATTTATGAAGAAGTTGAAATAGGAAATATATGGTGAAAATCATTTTATTAGTGCATATTATGTTGTTTGAAAACCTTTTTTGCTTGCATTTCTTACAATAAGTTTTGTTGATTGCACCGTTATAAGTTTTAGTTCTTAAGAGGAACTTGTCAGTCCCCTAGAGCTAATGCATTAGTTTTGAAATCACAACTTTTTCAAAAGGAATTGCTTCGCCATTTTATCCCATTTTCGTCAGGTATGGGAATCATCATAACTTCAATTTGAAACAAAATTGTAAAGAAAATATCTTCCGAAAAATTTTCGTTTATATTTCATTTTGACATTAAGTTTCTTTTTTTTTTGCAGCTCGTCTAGATACCAGGAAGTGTCTAAAAATAATCATTAATAAGACGCATATTTGAAAATGTTAAATATTACGATTTTTAGGCTGCGTTGTTAAAGATGTTGAAATTTAGCTATGTGATTCACTGCGCCGCGTTGATAAATAATTCGCCGAAAATAGGGTAGCAGCAATTAGCAGATAAAAAATATATATTTCGAATTAAAATAGATTAAGACATCATTTTGATGTATACACATTGCATAAATATTAAATTTGTTATACCCACTGAAAAGTTATATTTTAATATGTCTTTTTCAGCGAATAAACATATTAAAAGATTCTTTAAAAAATTCCCAAAATGCCAAATTTCATAACACATTTTTTCTTATCACACTATACTAAAACCATACTTTAAGTTGCTTTAACGCTTTTATTATCTTTATTTTGGACTTAAAAGTACCGTTTTACAAAACTATGACTATCGTAGAATAATAATAAATTCATTAAACTTCTCAAATAAAAAGTCACTTTTGATTTTTGTCCTTAAAACGACACACTATGGGCTTCAAGTGTAACGTGCGTTACACTGAATTTTTTGAGGATGAGCTCACAAAAAATTTACTTTACTTTAAAAGGCGCACTTTAGCGCACGAGATTTTACTTAAAACCGTTTATATAGGTTCTAAACTTTATCATAGAGCATATTTCAACGGGGGTATGGGGGGATTTTTTTTAGTTAACCCAAACGTTTATAATAAAACTGTTGAATTATCACGTTTGCATATTGAATTTAATTTCAAATGAAAATATTTAAAAATAAAATAAATACTCGGAATAACTAAAATAACAAGTATTCAAAGTTTTATTTTTAAACGTTTGCCCACTTTTTTCGACTTTTGCCCCACTGTGCGCAGGATTGAGTCTTTGCTGTATACAAACAACGTGCAAGGAAAAACAACTTTTACAGAACCGCAATCAACCAAGCCAAGACTTTTCCAAAATAAAGTTTTTAAATAGTGGCGTCATCTGTTGGGCATTTAGATAATTTTAAAACTCCAAAAATATTCAATTAAATAACTAGATAAAGTGAGGCGGGGTAATTATTGGACAAACATCAAACTTTTACCATAGTGCCAAATTTATGTAATTTCAAACCGGTATTTTTTTGCAATGATTTTTAGATATATCTGTTGAAAACTATATATTGTATCAAATCATTGCATATATCTGTATCAAAGCAACGCATACTTTCATCATAGCACAAATAGGACTTAGAATGCAATGCCTGCACTAGCAAAACTAAATTTTATAGAAATTTAAAAAAAAAAGAAATTTTTCAGACGTTTCGAGTTATAAAATAGTTAATTATAAAAAAGAACCTACAAAAAAATTAATGACCAAATTTTGTATTTGTACAATATAGAATTGCATTAAAATGTGTGTTCATATTAGAAAGAAAAATAATTCTTGAAAAATAAAGGAAAATATTTTATGTCAAGTTAAAAAAAAACATAATTCATACATATTTGTGTTACCCTTTAAGAGATTCGGCAACATTTACAAAAAAACTAAGGACATTTATTTTGTTATTTTTCTACATATTAAACGTAAACAAAAAACTTTAATTCGCAAAGACAAAAGAAAATCCATTAAAATGTTTTAAAAGTGCAATATTTTAAACTTCTATTTTAAAGTACAATATTTGTTCTTAAAAATTATTATCAAGATAAAGATATTTTAAGATAACTTCCAATTCATGAATTTTACAGTTTATCTGTTTTTAAAAACTATAACTTTATTTGGATTGTTGATAATGAGGAAAATTACTTCAAAATATCCTCTTCCATGAACATACAACTAAAATAAAAGTTTGACGTAACACATAGAGATGGCGCCACAAAACGATAATTTATAGAAACGTTAAATTTTGGAACTGAAAATTCTTTTTACACTTACCCACACAGTTACCTCATAAATGGTTTAAAACGTAAACGTAGTCTAATTAAAATGTTTTCTTTTAAAATATCAGAATTTATACTGTTGGTCAAACTTATAGTAAAAGTGTTCGAAGAACACAAATTCAGATTTTGAAAAGCTACTCAAAACATTTAAACCTTATAATAATACAAGATAAAAAAATCTTTTTGTAATGTAAACATTACTGTTCCCTGTTAAGATGGGAAAAAGTTACAGTTATGTAGATAACTTTTATTAAATGAAATCTAGCAATACATGGTGTATAAATAATTGGTGTATAATAATTGGCGGATGACCGAATGGTTTGGATCATTACGCTAACAGTCTGCTCGCTGTAATGGGTGCGGGTTCGATTCCTGCCTTCGCCCTGGGGGTATATTCCTTTCTCAGTGACACTAAATATTCTTTCTGTGCCTGTCTTACGTGACGAAAGCTTCATAAGCGGGTCTCTGACCAAGCACACAAGCTGGAGTATACATGTACCTACCTTTAAGATATTTGAATTGCATTTGAAACACAATTTTCTTTTTTAAACATTTTGATTGAACAAAATATTGGAATTGTTATAAAATGTAATTATAGTTAAAAACCTCAACAGAATATAAAAATTAATTAAAGCATGCATATGAAATTATATTGACGTATGTTTTTCACATATCTCTTATTTTTATGGTTGAAATTCAAACACATTTCAAATTAATTATTTTTAGAAAATTGAGAAGTAATATTTTTAAGCTTGGATATTTTATATAGCTTCTTAAAACAGCCTTTATATTAATTTTTGAGAAGTCTACATTGAATTTGTTAGTCATTGTGCAAAAATAACAAAATATACCCACAAAAAAAACTAATTCAAATGCAGTATGAAACGTGTTAACCTATTAACTCATTTAACTCATCACTAAATAAAACTTGCCGACCGAAGTTTTAATAAGTTCATTGATAAATTAAATTAAGCGAAATACAAAATGAAACAAGTTGATTCAGAATCATTTTAGTTTTTCTAAAAATATTTTTTTCGTAAAAATTCACCTTTTCAGCATAACAAAAGAACTAATTAAGTTACTTGCAAGAAATAAAGTTTCCTAAATTATTTCTAGGAAATGAATATCCAAAATAAATAGAATTTTTAACAAAGGTTGTTTGGTTTTTAATATGCAGTAAAAATTAAAAAAAAAAACAACTTTTTGTAGTAGATGTTTTCAAAGCGATTTATTTTGATGTTTTAAATTTCCAAGTACATACATGTAAAACTTTAAACTCACATTTTCAATGTTAGGTTAGGTTAGTTTGAGCAATCGTCGCATTAGAGCTACACGAGGGCGATTACAAGCAGCAGCATTGCAAGAAGTTGGAATTATAAAAGTTTAGTAAGTAAAATATCCTTTTTAAACTCATTTTTGAAAGCGGAAAAAAAAGTAATTTCAGACAACAAAAAATGAAAACAAAACCGTTGGAGCCGTTGCCACTAACGATGTGAAACAACCCCATTTAAATCAAAAGATTAAAAAAATAACTTGACTTACATAAAATTAAAAAAACTACCTTAGAAATAAATCTGAATCGAAACATAATTAAGATAATTTAATACCGATTGTAGGTCTTTTTTAAAAGACATTATTATAATTAATAAATATGCTTTAATTACCCAGGACGTTTAATTAAAAGCACTTATTTCATTTTTTGAAATCTCCCATTTGGTTGTACAAAAATGCAAACTACAAATTTTGTCAAAACGAGTTTTTTTTGCATTAATCGCAATAATGGCCAAGTTTTATGTCGTAAGTGCCAACAGTTAAAGAAGGTATTGCTTTCTTTTTTTTTGGTGCTTCTGGATTTAATTTTTTTTAACAATGCAATATATTTTTTTATCTTGTTGAAACAAATGTTGTTCATAAACTTTTCTTTCCGGGGACGCATTACCCCAAAAATTTATTTTTTATCGCTAGCAACCAAATTCAACTATTTTTACACGGAATTAACATTCAATAAAAATATACGAAAAAACGATAAATATTGAATTATATGCTTTAGAAGGGCGGTGAGAAAACATCATATTTACAATAGAGTCGTCAATGAGTGGAATGTTTTACCAGAATACGTTGTGTATTCGAAGAGAGTGGAAGATTTAAAGAAGAATCTCGATAGTTATTGGAAACTGGTATAACATTTCTAGAAAGAATGTAACTTTCGAAAAGATTCTCTTTCCCCGTCCTTCATTGTGTTTTCTAAGAAAAGGAGGAAACATTGCTTATCCAATTCTAACACGCTTGAGGTTTACAATCAAAACAGTTAGTATTTCCATATGTAGGGTGGGGGAAAAACGAACAGCTGTAAATCTCCCCGCTTCCAAGAAACCCGTACTCGTGGATGGGGGAGGAAATGCTTTCCAAGCTTACATTCTAAATAGACCTACTGCAGTCTTAAGAAACTTTAATATGTTCTAAATCAGTAAAGTGTAAAAAAAATACTCTCAAGTAAATCATTCATTTAAAAAGAATAAATTTTCAAATCCACCCTGTGCCAGTAAGAACTCTGTCAAAGTTTTACAACCAAATGCAAAACTGATGAAGCATTTCTTAATCCAGACATCATAAGTATCCAAATTCAATTCCTTTTAATACAATGAAAGGTTTTAAGTTAAAAAGAAATTAACGGAAACTCATCTGAGTTAATTATCTAATCACTAAGGTAAGAAGTAACAGAAAATTGAAAACTTACTGTCCAAGGTTTTTTTCTTAATACCCTTCTGAATTTCGATTGAATATATCTCCGGGTTTAATAAGTATATAGGGTCAAGTGGGGTAAGTGTGATTGGGGGTAAGTGTGATAAACAGCTCTTGTAACTTTGGGAATCATTCTAAAAATCTGAAAGTTTGCAATATATAACATTAGACCACTTATAATTAAACTAAAAATAAACATTGACCTTATTTTTTGTTTAAAGAAAGTTTTGAGCTTTTGAATTTAATGTGTATCTGTGTGGGATAACCTATGTGGGGTAAGTGTGATAAAACAGCAATGGATTTTGAAATGCAAATTTTGTACACTTAAAATTGGAATTCAAACATATAATTTTTTTCTACATATGTATGTTTCTTATAATAATTCACTACCAATTTTAGGATTTGGAATTTACTTGAAGCAGAGAACGAATTTTCTTAATGAAAAATGCAGAAACCCTATCACACTTACCCCACTTGACCCTATATAGAATTAAGTGGGTTGCAAAAATATTTTATTAATGAATGTATGTTTTACAAATGAAGATACGGATAATTGACGAGCTTAGTTGAGGAACATGCTAAGTGACATTTTTGAAAAAAAACTGAAAAATGTCAATGTTTTCTGTCAATGAATATGTTATTCACTAATTTCTATACTGATGAAGATTTCCCCTTTCATAAACTATAAATTAAGACTATTTTTACATTTTTTAAGTGCCGCTTTTAACGTATCTAAGTGCAAACGAAACACTTTAAAACTCATTTTCTTCGTTTTCACCATTTTGTCATTTAACACTTTCTTCCACTAAGCTTTTATTTCCTTATTTGATAAGTGGCTTTTATTCGGAAATTATATAGGATTATTGGGTGACATTCGTTGGCTGAAATGTAACTAATTAGAAGTATTTTAATAATTAAATTGTATGTTTCGTTTTGGGTTCTCATTTTGTAAATGTCAAGTGCATTAAAATATACCAATAGAGACTATTTTTTTAAAAAAACATTTGACGTTTATGTCAGCTTAATATCTATATATTTGGATTTGAATCTAAGATTAAAGTGATAAAAAAAAACTAAGTAGGATTTCTGATTGTTTTGTGAAAATTAAAAATATGAGTATAATTCCATTTGAATTAAAGTTGTACTGCCGAAATACGGTTAAATAAAAAAAAATAATAAAATTTTGTTATCCAATAGTCAAGGAGTTAATTATTGCTGCTTTTTCATGCCATTTGAAGTAAAAAATAACACGTTGTAGAGCTATTCTTGATGTTATATTATAGTTTCAAGCAGGGTAAGTAACGCGTTACTTGTATCTATATAGGTAATGCCAAGTAACGCTGTTAGATTTTTCAGATAGTAACTGTCTCCGTAACTTACTTTTAGCGGTAACGGAGTAACGACAATTTTTTTTTATATTTCCCGTTATTCCTCACTCTGTTGTTCACGGATATTTCGAACATTTCTTCGTTCGGCTTCAAATTTTATTAATTAAAATTTAACTTTTAGAGACACTGAAGTTTCATTCTTAACTTTTTTTCTGATAGTAACTATTTTTATGTACTTGGTTCACTTGTAAAAACTAATTAGTTACTTTTCGTAATAAGTAACTTTAATTTAGTTACTTTAAATATTAAGTCACTGTAACTGTATAATAGTTACTTTTTTAATTAAGTCACTGTAACTGTATTTAATTAAGATTTATTTAATGTAACTGTATTTAATTTAATTACTTTTTTAATTAAGTTACTCAAACTGTTACTAAGTATTATTATTATATTACATTAAGTATAAATAAGTATCAGTGAGTTGATTTTTAAAAGTAATTTTTAAATCCTTGGTTTCAAGAATAATTTTTGTGCTGTAAATGCAACAAAAAAGGCCGTATCACTTATTTTTAGTTAATAGATTATTTTAAAATTTTTTAAATGCAAAATGCCTTTAAAATTAACTACTAAATGAACTTTTTGAAAAGTTTGAAAGAAAATTAATATTTTTTAAGAACTCTAATGTCGTATTGACCGCGGTACAACTCCCTTTTTTTCATAAAAATAAATGAATGATACCTGTAATCAAAGGCTGAAAGCTGATATTTGGATCTTCTGCAATCGGACCAGGTCAATTTAGAAACTACTTACCACGTTAATTTCTGTGGGGAGATTTTAAAAATTGTCCCCAAATGGGGACGCCAGCTCGCAAGAGGTTATATAATAATGCTATACAGATAATTCCTTTTAAATAAAACGATACCGTTGAAATACGTTCGTTAACTAAATACAAATGTCCTGATACTTATAACATTTCCAATAACAAATTAGTCAAGTTCTCTCTACGTCATCAAACCTTTCATTGACCAAACAGTTGCCATTCATCACAGAAGAAATTAATTACGAAATGTCCACAAAGCCAGAGTCCTTAGCGAGTAGGAGCCGAAATCAATTCCTATTTGATAGCTAAGTTGATTTCCTGAGACCCTATTAAGCTTTTCACATATAAGATCTTTACCTTCAGATACAACGACTTCAATATAATGTGCCACTAATCTGATGGTAAGAAAGGCTATATGAGAAGGGGCCCATATGTATCGCCAGTTTGACGCCAATGGTACATTTAAACCGACATTTACTGTAAGCCAAGTTTTGGGCCATATAGTAACTCTTGTCTAAACCAAAATCTTCCTTACACTTTTTAAAAGTGGACTCTTCCACTACCAAAAAATTTGAGATGCTAAGAAGTGACAGGAGAACTATATGTATGGTGTGGTATGGTAGGTACATATATATTCCAGCTTGTGTGCCTGTTCAGAGAACCGCTTATAAGTTTTCGTCAAGTGACACAGAAAGAGTTTTTTACAAGCACAGGAGATGCAAAGAAAGGACAAGACAAACATATCGACAAATAACAACACTTATTGACGGTCACAAACACCCATGCCTTACCGGGATTCGAACCCGACCCCAGCAGCTCCGAAGGCTAGCATCCTAACGATTGCATCCGAACTATATGTTATAATGTTTTAAAAAATTACTGACACATGAAAACTGAAAGTTTCATGCTTGTTTGCACATTTGCACCTTTTTTTCTGGTAGAGTCATGTGACTCTCCCATCGATGTCTGTCACTACTTAGGTTTTCCAATGCACAGTCCATTACATCCAAGTCTGTGGCTTTTATCCCTATACGGTAGGGAATTGATCGACTTAACAACTTTGCCAAGGGCATAATCCCTTCTTTTCACCCTACGTCATTGGGCTGTCTAACAGGCGCTTATCTGAGAGTTATTAGGTCGCCAACTTGTTGAAAGGATACGCCAAAAATAAGAATTTTTTGAAAATAATAAGTCCTAGTATTTTTTATTCTTTGCTTTCGAAGTTATTGCTAAATAAATAAATATCATTTACTAGTTGCTTTTCGTTTGTTTAATGTAAATGTTACTAAAAGTATAAATTTATGTATATTGTTTCTAATGTCATGTCGGATTCAATCGATTCTTTTTAAAAATTGCACAATCCGTTCATAAGAAGGCAGTGTTAAAGATCACGTGTGATGAGATGCTGTTGTTATAACAGGATTTGTAGATGCGTCGAAAGCGCCACCTGCGGAAAACGTCTTGAAATTTGGAACTATAAAGAGGTGAAGGGAGAGCGTTATCGGGGAGTGGACTGCAAAATCTGAACACAACACTACGCAACGACCAGGAAGTCAAGTAATAATTGTAATGTATACAATCAGAGTACATGAAGTTCTATTCTATACATGATTGCATGATGCATGTTTGATCCGTTTCCTGTGGGTGGCGGTAGTGTCTAAGAATATCTTTATTGTAAAAACTTATGTAAAAGTGGACAATAAGAGAGGCGTCTCTTTATTCCCATAAGGAAAGGACTAACGCCTTAAGTCAAAAGTAGAGAAACACTGAGATAGAAAAATCATACAGAGGGGAAAAATACTCTAAGTTCAGGGGACCGAGGCCCTTCATGTATGCTTAGCCTAACACTAGTAAGGTAAGAAGAAGTAGCTAAACTATCCAAACATGCACCGAATTACAGTTTTAGTAGCCCTGGACAGAAACAAATATATCTTATATATCTATGAAAAATTCGTGTGTATTTTCTTATATTTCAGTGTTTACCCCCCAAAAAGAGCAAAAAGTAATGTGCTTAGAAAGCGCATGCTTAATCCCACCAAAAATAAATATTTATTGGGGAAGATTCTGGGGATTAAAAACAATTTCATAGTCAACTTTTGTTCATTTTTTTGTTGGAAATTTCATTTTATAAAGGTAAGTTTGGGGTCAGTTATATTGAGCATTAATGCTCATGCAGAAAATTTGGAGTCCCCATAAGGTACAAACCTGATACTGTATACAAATATACCATGTTCGCCCCGACTTGAAGCACGGTTTTCAGAACAGTAAAGCATTGATAGAATATATACTACATTACAAAAATAACTATCTGAAGTAATTGGGACCTAACTTTACTTGAATAATAAGAAATTAGGGTTAATTGGAGTTATGTATTATTGTACTGTGAGATCATGAAGTTGACGTTCTTATGAATAAAATCAATGTAATGATACACAGCCAAATATAGCATACCCTACTTCCAAATCCAAATACCTTCATTCTGTAGTGAGCTGGACATCTGCAACAAATGAAAGCATCAAGTGCGTCAAACTGCTTAATTGCGATCGTGCTGAATGTGGGATTCGCCTAAGCCGGTTCATGGAGTTAAGATGACGTAGGAGATGCTGCCGAGCAAAAACCAGTACAAGAATCAGTGCGCCGAGTGAAGCCATCCATCGCTTTGTAGTAAGCCCAAACAAGCCGGCCCGCTGGCGCAATGGTTAAGAGGACTCCCTTGGAATTCCACATCTTGAAAATCGTAATGTTATTCCAATGGAAAACATTCGCAAGTCAATTACCGCCACAATGTTCATAAAAGGTTACTAGTTTTTGGTATCATTTTAAAGAACGAAAGGAGTAGATTTTGTAAAATTAATTTGTTTTGCAAAAATCACATGTTTAGTATTTTTAATAATTTTTTGAAGTAAGTAAAAAATGGAGTACGCATTAAGTTCTGACTTCAAAAAATTACTAAAAATACTAAACATGTGATTTTCACAAAACAAATTAATTTTACAAAATCTACTCCTTTCGTTCTTTAAAATGATACCAAAAACTAGTAACCTTTTATTAAAATTGTGGCGGTAATTGACTTGCGAATGTTTTCCTTGGAATAACATTACGATTTTCAAGATGTGGAATTCCAAGGGAGTCCTCTTAACGTGTTAGCCCTTGGAGCTGGTGGGCTCAGGTTCGAGTCCCGGTCATGGCATGGACGTTTGTTTACGTCAATAAATGTTGTTATTTGTCTAAGTGTTTGTGTCGTCTCTTTCTTTGTGTGTCTCTTGTGATTGTGTCATTTCTGGGGTTGAATACAATAGACCTAAGGTCGCAGTGTTCGGCGAACTTGCCCCCCACCAAGAAAGTCATAAGTCATGCCCAAACAAAATCTACTACGAATCCACTTATCGATTTCTGACACTCACAAATAATGATAGAGTTCATTAGGAATGACTCTGAACCATGAACTAGCTACAAAATAGTGCAATATAACTTGCATAGGGTAGACTGACCAGTGAGTGAACAGGCCCAAGCGAATGAACATTTGGTAAATACAATTAAAAAATAAGGATTGAAAATCATTCCACCAGATGGATTGGCAATACACTGACTTCCTCCCACACATCTAGTAGGAAGCTATCTGACATGGTTGGTTGTCCTGGTCATTATGTCCTGGTGTTTATTCACTGGCAAACGCAGCGCCTTAAACGTTCATTCACTGGTTGGTCTACCCTACAGGGTGATTATGAAGAAACTTTGGCAACATCTGCCCTTCTACACTCTTAAAAATGAATGCTCAAAAACGACGAAATTTTCCTTAATTTTGACGATTCCATTACTGGCAAATGCTCCGAGTTTTCGTTTCCTCAAAGTGAGGAAATTTGAATCGTCATTTTTATGAGGATTTGAATGTCGTCTAAATCTAAAGAAATATTTCGTCATTTTTGAGCATGTGAGTACAACAATGAGATTCAGTTTCCTCAAAATCAAGATACAGAATCATCAAATCACGATCGTAAAAGTGAGGATTCGCGTTTACTCAAAAGTCTCGTGGTAGTTGGACGAAACAATACTCAAAATTAACGAAATGAGGCTTGAGGATTCATGAATCGTCAAAAATGAAAGTGTTATTTTTTACAGTGTAGAGTCCGTTCCAGTGAACCGATCTAGATGAGATTGCAAATATAGTCATTCGGAGGTATGCGCTCAAGATTCTGTGGATGGAATCCCAGTGGTGCTCTCGGTTACGGTTATAGTTACAGAAACTTGAAAATGTCGAACGACAACGCCTACTTTTTCCTGACTTAAAATGTTGAGCACATGCGAAAACCTTAAGTAGCGTTGGAACGGCACCGATATGTCCAATCCCCCCCCCCTCCCCCCCGACGTGCTATGCATCACAAAAAAAGAGTTCTGAACACCGGCCAACAAAACACGATCTGGGCGCACGCAGTAAATTTGAATATGACTTAAGCAATATACCACAGAACGCCGTTCGCCATATACAGGGTGAGGCAAACAAAAGTGGCCCCGAAGTGGAGATCAGAATACGACAGAAATGTTGCCAAGTCAAAAACCAATACAAAAACTGGTTTGCTAGCTGAAGCTATTGATCGCTTCAATATTAAGCCGAAACAAACGCTTGGCGACTTATTTGCCGGCAGCTACGCTACGGTTTTAGAAGCTAATTGAAATTAAATATAAACAAGGTTAGTAGAGCTGATTAGGAAAAGTTCTCACTAGTGTTTATTTGATTGTTTCGGTCGTTATTTTCCCCTAGAGAATCGGACCTCTTTTTGTCGTTGGTAATACAAAACATTCTAAATTGATTGCAAAACAAAAAAAAATTGCATTATGAGACGTCTTCATACAATACGACCCAAGATCTGAACTACGACAATAAAAATGACAAGTAATTGCGCTCGCATTTAAATGTACACTCTAAAAAAATATCTGTAAGGTTACTAAGAATTCTCTAGGAAACTCAGCTTCCATAAGTTTTTTTAGTAGTGTTACATAAGAAATATGTGTATATATTACTAATTAAAGCTGAGTAAGTTATACTAAGAAAAATTAGTAGATTTTACAGGGGATTTTCTTGTATGTTTACAAAGAAACTGGTAGTAAACTGGTTACAAAAGTTTAAAACCAGAGGGCGCCACTAATTTTTCTGTTAGTCAGGTTTTATTTCGAACTTCCCGAGGACAGAACCCAAGATTATCGGGATCCGTGGAACAGCGCGTTAGTCCTCTCTGCTATCGGGGACTTGCATTTTGGTTGCGTGTAAATAAAGAGGTTAAAATCTTGATCGTTAAAGGCGTTTTATGTTATTGATTAAGAAATTTTAAGATTCATTTTTTTTTTCGGAAATGAAGTTTTCGAAATAATTTAACGTAGTTTTTATATACTAAAATAAAAAAAAAACCACGTTTTTAGGTTTTTTATCGTTGCGATATCGATTCGTCATAATCTCTAGAAAAGATAGCCAGGGGGCGCTGTAAGCGTTACATCAATTTACTTAGTATTGTTTAGTATTACTACAGTAGTTTCTTTAGGTTACAGATGATTTTCTAGTAAATGGTGAAAACCTGTAAAGTTACTAAGTAATCGTTAGTAAATTCAAGCCAAATTTTTTACAGTGTAGATGCAATTTGTACCATTCGAGGAAGGTGCGCGCGCATGCCAGACCAAATTGTATATACATTTCCATACGTGCGCAATTTCTTGTCATTTTTATTGTCGTAGTGTGGACATGACCGTTGAACAAATGTGAGTGAGCAGTGTGTTAGGGCTTACTAGGGTTACTTGGCAATTTTCTGACGGCATCACTTTCATTTTTGCGCCAAGCATCTCCCCTGGTCAGAATTTTTACTTCGGCTGTAAGTGTTAAATTTCAACTGTGCAAACAGCCATTTTCTTTCTTATTTTTAATCAACGCTTTTCAAACATTAAAGTGATGGGTTATGCGCAGAACTAACGTAGAGAGAGTTTGTTTGGGCTTGCTAGGGAAACTTGGCGACTTTTTGGCGGCTTCATTCTTTTTCGTGCCGATTCGTAACTCTATGGAAAACATCGAGTCCGAACTGCTTAATTGCGATTGTCCTGAAAGCGGGATTCGCCAAATCCGTTTCATGTCTCAGCACGTCCGTCGTCATGAGAACTAATCGCGTTTAATGTGGGAGTGATTTCATGGGGATTTTTTGTTATTATTTTTCCCTTTCCTTAAGAGGGATTGTCAGTCTTATAAAGCTAATACATTAGTTTTGGAATCATAACTTCCGCAGTAGTATTGCTTTGCCATGCTAGCCCCTTTTCTCCTGGCATGGTAATAGTGAGGATGGGATAACATGGCAAAACAATAGTTTTGCAAAAGCTGTGATTTCAAACCTAATGCATCAAGCTTCGGTTTCCTCGGAGTCCGTCAACAGATTTAAGCGGTCGGACAAGTGCGGTGAGTGACGTCACACAAACTATTGATCTTAATTACGCTAGAGTGGTTTCCTCAGGAGCGTTGCCGGACAACTCAACACGACCGCCAGATTGAGTTGCTGTTGAGTGCGTCGGGGAAATCCTGATGACAACGTTTTTTGCTGTTGTCTGTTGTGCGGTGTGCTTGCCCAAAATTAAAAATTTGAGGAAATGACGGAAGGCAAGAGTTGTTTTACGCTTGTCGTGGAGGAAATGCTAATTGACATTGTGAGAAATCACGAAGAACCTAAATTTTCCATTTTTGACATGCAAAGACGAAAACCAAAACAACAACAGAGTTAGTTGAGTGAGTTCGCTAGGTTTCCAGTTTCGTGTCAACTTAACTTTCCGAAGAAGCGGTGGCCGGTAGGGTGACGTCATCCCCGTATAACAGCGGTCGCATTTTTCTGGCGACAGACTCCGAGGAAACCAAGGCTTTAGCTCTGCCTTAACTTTGACGCTCAGATTCATTGTAATCTGAGCATCAAAGTTGGTAGCGAGAGTCGCCTAGATGGTGCTACAAAAAATGACTCTCAGTTATGTTGAATATGCTGAATCTGAAACGGTTTAGCCGACAATAATGCCGTCCCGTAGGGGAAAAAAGAATAGACGGGGACTTATTTTAATTTGGTGTTGATAATAAAATAATATGACAAAAATATGCCTGATAAAACATTTAATAACTTACTTAAAAAAACAACAACCTATAATTTTTTGAATAAACTACGTTTAGCAAGTTGTTTAATGTTTTGATAACTTAAAGATTAACTACACATTTTCTTATTGCAAGATTTAAAAAAAACTTTGTTTAATGAGTTATGCCTTAGTTTTGTCAATCTTGCCACAGGTTTTAACAAATATATGCATTTGAACACTTGGTTGGTGCTGAAATTGGCCTAATCTCCACATAAGTAAAATTTTCTTATGTATATGTTGTTAATATCATAGCTATACTATTATATCCTAATTAATAATATAATTTAAATTCTTTCACTTTCTTTGTTTTTCAGCAATTTCTTTAAAACCAAGAGTTCTTTGGTAGCTGTCCTCTTACCCGATTTTCTAGAAAACCTTATTTTGACGTCCTACAAGTAATAAAAACTCGTGTACCATGTTTGAAATCTGTACCTCGTTTCGTTTTTTAGCAAAACTTTTAAAATTCTACTTACTTGTCTCATTAATTGATGAAATCATTCATTTAAATTTATTAATTCACTCTGTTTTTAAGAACCCAAAAATTTCATTTTATTTTTATAGAAATGTAGATAGATCAACATCTACAATATATTCTGATTCAAAGTTTCTATTGGTTAAAACATGACAATGTTTTACAGATGAATCAGAATAAGGGCTGTGCAATTGTAACAAAATATATTAGAAAACAAAATTACAAGCAATCTAATTTATATCATCAGTACTATCCTAAATAATAAAGTTTATTAGGTTGGTTGGTTGGTAGACATACATTTTCAAGTTTGTGTGTTTGGTCAGATACCCGCTTATAAACCTTCGTCTAGTAAGACAGACGCAACACACACACGTGACAGATGATGCCATCTATCGCCACCTCCGCAATTCAGATATGTCCCTGAAGGAGAGGGAAGTAGTCTCCAGAGACCTGTACCCGTGGGAAACTGCACAATGACCGCCTACAGAACTTTCTGACCCACAGATTTAACGAGCACGTATTCCGTATCAACTCGGTGGGTTTTTAGTGGTTACTCGATTGCGGGAAGTTCCTATCCCGAGACTGAGATCTTAACCACGGGGCTCCCCACGCTCTTAGATTCGACACTGGAAAGGAGTGAATATTAACTCAGACTGAGTTAAAATCACGCGTTTGGAGTGATCCTGTAGGAGGTTTAACACACACAAATTATCCCCTCCCATAGGAAAAGTGCGTTTTCTAAACTGGAGGAGTAAAAATGAACTCAGACTGGGTTAAAATAGCTCGTTCGTTATAAGAGTGCATAGTCCCAAGTTCATTAGGAATTGTTATGTACCTCATTTTCCCATACACCTTACGACCTGAACGGGGCCACAGTGTCATATTAAAACCTATTACTATTAAAAAACAATAAATTATTTTATACCGTATGCATGCTAAATACTGAAGTAAAAAGCAGAGTCTAAATAATAAAGCTGATTAGGAATGATTCTAAACCATAAGCTAACTACAAAATAATGCAATTTAACTCACATACACTACTTCTTCACTAACCCCATTAAACATAGAGTTAAGAGGAAGATATAGATGCTGCCAGGTAACAACCAATACCAAAAAATGTTTGCCAAATGAAACCATTTATCGCTTGGTAGTAAGCCCAAACAAATGCTCTGGGGAAACTATTTGGCGCCATTCTACAGTGGAATTTACATTGGCTCATTGCATCGACTTGGCGATTTTTTGACTCTCTAATATAAGCTATAATTACAACGCTTTTTTACCTAAGAATTAACCCTTTCAGTCCCAGTGATGAAATTTGGCATCATCATGTTTCTGATCATAGTTAAAAAAAATAATAGGACTGACATCTATTGGGATTAATAAAAAATATTTTCTAATAGAAAAAAGTTTGAAGAACCAAATAATGTGTTTTTTGATATCATAAATGGCTAAAGATGAACAGATTTTTTTTCTAAAATGATGATGCCAAATTGTCATTGGGACTGAAAGGGTTAAATTACTACCATTTTGTATACATATTCAGAATTCAAGCTGCAGATTGTAACAGTGTTAATAGTAATTTTGTGAATTTCAATTGACCCTTTTTAAGGAATAAAATTATTCGTTTCATCATGAACTGCCACTGTGTGAGCAGTTTGTTTGGGCTTTCTAGGGTTGCTAGACGACTTCCCGTCGGCTTCATTATGTCTCTCACCAGGCGTCTCACCTCCATCTTAAGGGGGAATGGGCGCGCAGGACCGGGGGTCTCCAAACTCAAGTGCCTCAATGTTAATCCGATGGGGGAAAACTATTTTCTTTGCCACATTTCTCCGGCTGTATTGAATATTTTTACAAGCGGATTTTTTTATGTGGTAAATGTAGCTGACTTACAGGTCTCTATCTTCCCACTTTTTGAAATTGCTTCGAATATTTTGTGTAAAATAATTTATTTAATATTAAAAAAAAAATTCGTACTTATTTCAAAAAGTGGGATTGTCAGGACCTGTAAGTCAGCTACATTTATCACATAAAAACATCCGCTTGTAAAAATATTCAATACAGCCGGAGAAATGTGGCAAAGAAAATAGTTTTTTCCCCATTGGATTAACATTGAGGCACTTGAGTTTGGAGACCCCCGGTCCTGCACGCCCATTCCCCCTTAATTCAAAGCCATTAAGGGTCACAGGTGCAGTTAAGTAGCCCGAAGAAATTCCGCTTTTCCCGCCGAAACATCCCACTTCACTGTAACTGTACCCCGAGTTCATCCCGTATTCCCCCGATGGGTCTAAAGGATGGTTACGTACGAAACCCGCTGTATTTTAAACTGGAGGGCTTCTGGATTAAGTTGGAGGGCCGTTGGTGGGTACCCAGGGAGTGATTATGGGGAGTAGGGATGTCGAAGAAGGAAATTGTAGTTGTTTTTTTGACCAGTTTCGGCAGGGCCGGATTTAAGGTAGGCGAATACCCAAAATTCTAAAATTTTTACTATTACTTTAATATTTTTCAAATTTGGCATAGTGATTTCAAATATAATGAGCAATGCTTTTTGGGCAACTTTTTTAATTTAAATATAATTGATTTATTTTAAACGGTGTTTTTCACCTAAAAAAAGGGGGTTGCGCCAACACTTCTAGTATAAAAAGTTTTAGATTAATTTACCTGAAATTTTTTACAGATGCTATTTCAATATATATCTGTGCCATGAACCTCTAACATCCGGTGTAAATATATAAGTTCTTAATTTGAAAAAAATGTCCAAGTGTAAGTTAATCGAAAAAATCATTTTTTTGTGGTTAATTTATAATATTTTTCTTAATAACTTCTTTTCTTGTTATTTGTATGCAACTCTAGAGGGTCATTGCATGCATCAGTTCAAAACGAAGAATTTAACACATAATTAATGTTTATAGGATGAAAATTCAATGTGGTAGACTTGTTAGCGTAAACCTCCTTTTCTAGTAGAAAAACACTGTTTAAAATAAATAAATTATATTTAAATTTAAAAAAATGCCTAAATAGTATTATTCATTATATTTGAAATCAGTATGCCGAATTTGGAAAAGATTAAAGCAATAGTAAAAAATTTAGAATTTTGGGAAATTTTGGGTATTCGCCTACCTTAAAGATTTGCAGATTTGTAGGCTGTGATAGCTTTGTCGCCCCTCCCTGGTCGATAAGTCGGTAGATGCTGATGCGATATCAGTAGAATTTTGAACAGATATCAGTAGAGTCGAACTGATATCAGTAGATGGGCAAGTGATGTCATTAGAAATGAACTGGTGCCCAAATGATGTAGCTTGCAACAACCAACTGATGTATCGCATCAAACAGACATTTGTAAGGTGGCTAGTGATATCAATTGAAGGAACTAATGTTCTACTGATATCGCTTGCAACCGATATCGCATCAAACTGATGTCAGCAAAAGATTAAATAATATCCCTAGAAACTAATTTATACCTTAGAGATGTGTATTTCAATCGATAACGTAACGTGACGTTTCAAAGTAATTAAACTGCATTCTTGTGACGCATGACCTGAAAATTTTAATAAAGTAATTGTGAAGGTTTTTAGAATATATCTGGTTAGCTGCAAAATAGGGTGGTATGTGCTGTTTAAAATTATCGCAACGAATATGAACGAGGGTAAATAGATTTATTTGAAACTTCTAGTGGGAAATCTAGTAAACTTCTAGTGAAAATATAGAAATAGAAATTAAAATATTTTCATTTTTTGATAACTGATCACTTTTTTCTCTCTCAACATATTGGAATAATCTTGTATACAAAACAATTATGCCGATTATGCTTTAATTGGTCCAAAATTTGCTGCCCCCCAAAAAATTCGCCGCTCTAGGTTGCAGCCAACTTAGACATCCAGCCCTGAGTTTCGGACATGACCAGTTTAAACCTTTCAGTCCCAAAAATTTACTACACTACAGAAACATCTGATATTCACAAAATAAGCTTATTTTAGGTCAAATATACGAATTCTATAAGGAAAAAAAAATTCTTAAATTTTTTATATGGTTTTTGAAACAATGCCAAAATTCTTTAACTGTGGAAAACAACAAAATGAAAAATATATATATTACCAAAAAACACTTCGAGTTATATATTTTAAGGTATCTGACCATATTACTAAAAAAAATTTAGCTATTATTTTAACCGAAATAGTTTAAATTGTGTTTTAAATATGTGGAAGTGAACTTATCAAAAATCAGGAAAAACGCTTGTTGACTATTTTCTAAATAAAAAAAATAGTAGTTCTGACTTCTATTGAGATTAATGTAGAATATTGTCTGATAGAACAAAGTATGAAGAATCGAATGATGTGTGTTTGGATGTCATAACGGGACATAAGAATTTTGAAAAAAATATTGAAGGTGATGATGCCAAATGGCATCACTGGGACTGAAAGGGTTAACCAGTTCCGTTCATGACACCCGAAATCCCGATAGGGAAATAACCCGGATAAATCAATTAATTCATTCATAATCAATCAATTAATTTAAGCTATTATCATGCTAAATTTATTGCAATTTAATAATTAATTTTTTCATAAAAAATTTAGCATTTTTTTTGCTGTCGGTATTATGGTCTGTCGCAATATTCTAAAAATTTTACTATGACGATCGATTGGTAGGGGAGGTGGGGAAAAATGAGGGTAAAATCAAGCATTTTTAAAATTATCTAATTAAAAACGTACTTTTTAACTAATTTTCACAGATTTTTTTTGTATGTAATATGCATTTGAACTGTTTAAATTAAAAATATATAGACATTTATAATTTTTTCCCAATTTATGCTTTCCCCTCAGGGAGGGGGAAAATGGGGTTAGCTCAAATTTAAGAATATAATGAAATAAACAATTCTTAGATCAAATTGAATCAAAATCATTCTTTATTATTCCTCTTCACTTTTATTTAAGAAAAGTCAACATTTAGAGATAATAATAATAGTAATATGAGAGAATATTTAATCAAAATAGTGTGATCCTCCACAATTCAATTTGGAATACTATTTGGCAGCTTGCATATGAAAAACATTCATAAAATATTTAACGCCAACCAGCCCCAAACTCCACCATAGTCTTGTCTTGAAGTAGCTTGTACTACTTCGCCGCTGGGAAACATCCCCATAGTATCTGGCATACTATTTGGCAGCTTGCATATGAAGAACATTCATAAAAGGTTTCCCGCCAACCAGCCCTAAACTCCACTTTAGTCTTGTCTTGAAGTAGCTTGTAGTACTTCACCGCTGGAGAACATCCCCATAGTATCTGGCATATTATTTGTCGGCTTGCTTATGAAGAACATTCATAAAAGGTTTCCCGCCAACCAGCCCCAAACTCCACCATAGTCTTGTCTTTGAGTAGCTTGTACTACTTCGCCGCTGGGAAACATCCCCATAGTATCTGGCATATTATTTGTCGGCTTGCTTATGAAGAACATTCATAAAAGGTTTCCCGCCAACCAGCCCCAAACTCCACCATAGTCTTGTCTTGAAGTAGCTTGTAGTACTTCACCGCTGGAGCACATCCCCATAGTATCTGGCATATTATTTGTCGGCTTGCTTATGAAGAACATTCATAAAAGGTTTCCCGCCAACCAGCCCCAAACTACACCATAGTCTTGTCTTGAAGTAGCTTGTAGTACTTCACCGCTCGAGAACATCCACATAGTATCTGGCATATTATTTGTCGGCTTGCTTATGAAGAACATTCATAAAAGGTTTCCCGCCAACCAGCCCAATACTCCACCATAGTCTTGTCTTTGAGTAGCTAGTACTACTTCGCCGCTGGAAAACATCCCCATAGTATCTGGCATACTATTTGGCAGCTTGATATGAAGAACATTTATAAAATGTTTCCCGCCAACCAGCCCAATACTCCACCATAGTCTTGTCTTTGAGTAGCTTGTACTACTTCGCCGCTGGGAAACATCCCCACAGTATCTGGCATACTATTTGGCAGCTTGCATATGAAGAACATTCATAAAAGGTTTCCCGCCAACCAGCCCCAAACTCCACCATAGTCTTGTCTTGAAGTAGCTTGTAGTACTTCGCCGCTGGAGCACATCCCCATAGTATCTGGCATACTATTTGTCGGCTTGCTTATGAAGAACATTCATAAAAGGTTTCCCGCCAACCAGCCCCAAACTCCACCATAGTCTTGTCTTGAAGTAGCTTGTAGTACTTCACCGCTGGAGCACATCCCCATAGTATCTGGCATATTATTTGTCGGCTTGCTTATGAAGAACATTCATAAAAGGTTTCCCGCCAACCAGCCCCAAACTCCACCATAGTCTTGTCTTGAAGTAGCTTGTAGTACTTCACCGCTGGAGAACATCCCCATAGTATCTGGCATATTATTTGTCGGCTTGCTTATGAAGAACATTCATAAAAGTTTTCCCGCCAACCAGCCCAATACTCCACCATAGTCTTGTCTTTGAGTAGCTAGTACTACTTCGCCGCTGGAAAACATCCCCATAGTATCTGGCATACTATTTGGCAGCTCGATATGAAGAACATTTATAAAATGTTTCCCGCCAACCAGCCCAATACTCCACCATAGTCTTGTCTTTGAGTAGCTTGTACTACTTCGCCGCTGGGAAACATCCCCACAGTATCTGGCATACTATTTGGCAACTTGCATATGAAGAACATTCATAAAAGGTTTCCCGCCAACCAGCCCCAAACTCCACCATAGTCTTGTCTTGAAGTAGCTTGTAGTACTTCGCCGCTGGAGCACATCCCCATAGTATCTGGCATACTATTTGTCGGCTTGCTTATGAAGAACATTCATAAAAGGTTTCCCGCCAACCTGCCCCAAACTCCACCATAGTCTTGTCTTGAAGTAGCTTGTAGTACTTCGCCGCTGGAGAACATCCCCATAGTATCTGGAATACTATTTGTCGGCTTGCTTATGAAGAACATTCATAAAAGGTTTCCCGCCAACCAGCCCCATACTCCACCAAAGTTTTGTCTTGAAGTAGCTTGTAGTACTTCGCCGCTGGAGCACATCCCCATAGTATCTGGCATACTATTTGTCGGCTTGCTTATGAAGAACATTCATAAAAGGTTTCCCGCCAACCAGCCCCAAACTCCACCATAGTCTTGTCTTGAAGTAGCTTGTAGTACTTCACCGCTGGAGCACATCCCCATAGTATCTGGCATATTATTTGTCGGCTTGCTTATGAAGAACATTCATAAAAGGTTTCCCGCCAACCAGCCCAATACTCCACCATAGTCTTGTCTTTGAGTAGCTAGTACTACTTCGCCGCTGGAAAACATCCCCATAGTATCTGGCATACTATTTGGCAGCTTGATATGAAGAACATTTATAAAATGTTTCCCGCCAACCAGCCCAATACTCCACCATAGTCTTGTCTTTGAGTAGCTTGTACTACTTCGCCGCTGGGAAACATCCCCACAGTATCTGGCATACTATTTGGCAGCTTGCATATGAAGAACATTCATAAAAGGTTTCCCGCCAACCAGCCCCAAACTCCACCATAGTCTTGTCTTGAAGTAGCTTGTAGTACTTCGCCGCTGGAGCACATCCCCATAGTATCTGGCATACTATTTGTCGGCTTGCTTATGAAGAACATTCATAAAAGGTTTCCCGCCAACCAGCCCCAAACTCCACCATAGTCTTGTCTTGAAGTAGCTTGTAGTACTTCACCGCTGGAGCACATCCCCATAGTATCTGGCATATTATTTGTCGGCTTGCTTATGAAGAACATTCATAAAAGGTTTCCCGCCAACCAGCCCCAAACTCCACCATAGTCTTGTCTTGAAGTAGCTTGTAGTACTTCACCGCTGGAGAACATCCCCATAGTATCTGGCATATTATTTGTCGGCTTGCTTATGAAGAACATTCATAAAAGTTTTCCCGCCAACCAGCCCAATACTCCACCATAGTCTTGTCTTTGAGTAGCTAGTACTACTTCGCCGCTGGAAAACATCCCCATAGTATCTGGCATACTATTTGGCAGCTCGATATGAAGAACATTTATAAAATGTTTCCCGCCAACCAGCCCAATACTCCACCATAGTCTTGTCTTTGAGTAGCTTGTACTACTTCGCCGCTGGGAAACATCCCCACAGTATCTGGCATACTATTTGGCAACTTGCATATGAAGAACATTCATAAAAGGTTTCCCGCCAACCAGCCCCAAACTCCACCATAGTCTTGTCTTGAAGTAGCTTGTAGTACTTCGCCGCTGGAGCACATCCCCATAGTATCTGGCATACTATTTGTCGGCTTGCTTATGAAGAACATTCATAAAAGGTTTCCCGCCAACCTGCCCCAAACTCCACCATAGTCTTGTCTTGAAGTAGCTTGTAGTACTTCGCCGCTGGAGAACATCCCCATAGTATCTGGAATACTATTTGTCGGCTTGCTTATGAAGAACATTCATAAAAGGTTTCCCGCCAACCAGCCCCATACTCCACCAAAGTTTTGTCTTGAAGTAGCTTGTAGTACTTCGCCGCTGGAGCACATCCCCATAGTATCTGGCATACTATTTGTCGGCTTGCTTATGAAGAACATTCATAAAAGGTTTCCCGCCAACCTGCCCCAAACTCCACCATAGTCTTGTCTTGAAGTAGCTTGTAGTACTTCGCCGCTGGAGCACATCCCCATAGTATCTGGCATACTATTTGTCGGCTTGCTTATGAAGAACATTCATAAAAGGTTTCCCGCCAACCTGCCCCAAACTCCACCATAGTCTTGTCTTGAAGTAGCTTGTAGTACTTCGCCGCTGGAGAACATCCCCATAGTATCTGGAATACTATTTGTCGGCTTGCTTATGAAGAACATTCATAAAAGGTTTCCCGCCAACCAGCCCCAAACTCCACCATAGTCTTGTCTTGAAGTAGCTTGTATTAATTCACCGCTGGAGAACATACACATAGTATCTGGCATACTATTTGGCAGCTTGATATGAAGAACATTCATAAAAGGTTTCCCGCCAACCAGCCCCATACTCCACCAAAGTCTTGTCTTGAAGTAGCTTGTAGTACTTCGCCGCTGGAGAACATCCCCATAGTATCTGGAATACTATTTGTCGGCTTGCTTATGAAGAACATTCATAAAAGGTTTCCCGCCAACCAGCCCCATACTCCACCAAAGTTTTGTCTTGAAGTAGCTTGTAGTACTTCGCCGCTGGAGCACATCCCCATAGTATCTGGCATACTATTTGTCGGCTTGCTTATGAAGAACATTCATAAAAGGTTTCCCGCCAACCTGCCCCAAACTCCACCATAGTCTTGTCTTGAAGTAGCTTGTAGTACTTCGCCGCTGGAGCACATCCCCATAGTATCTGGCATACTATTTGTCGGCTTGCTTATGAAGAACATTCATTAAAGGTTTCCCGCCAACCTGCCCCAAACTCCACCATAGTCTTGTCTTGAAGTAGCTTGTAGTACTTCGCCGCTGGAGAACATCCCCATAGTATCTGGCACACTATTTGTCGGCTTGCTTATGAAGAACATTCATAAAAGGTTTCCCGCCAACCTGCCCCAAACTCCACCATAGTCTTGTCTTGAAGTAGCTTGTAGTACTTCGCCGCTGGAGAACATCCCCATAGTATCTGGAATACTATTTGTCGGCTTGCTTATGAAGAACATTCATAAAAGGTTTCCCGCCAACCAGCCCCAAACTCCACCATAGTCTTGTCTTGAAGTAGCTTGTAGTACTTCGCCGCTGGAGAACATCCCCATAGTATCTGGCACACTATTTGTCGGCTTGCTTATGAAGAACATTCATAAAAGGTTTCCCGCCAACCAGCCCCAAACTCCACCATAGTCTTGTCTTGAAGTAGCTTGTAGTACTTCGCCGCTGGAGAACATCCCCATAGTATCTGGCACACTATTTGTCGGCTTGCTTATGAAGAACATTCATAAAAGGTTTCCCGCCAACCAGCCCCAAACTCCACCATAGTCTTGTCTTGAAGTAGCTTGTAGTACTTTGCCGCTGGAGAACATCCCCATAGTATCTGGCACACTATTTGTCGGCTTGCTTATGAAGAACATTCATAAAAGGTTTCCCGCCAACCAGCCCCAAACTCCACCATAGTCTTGTCTTGAAGTAGCTTGTAGTACTTCGCCGCTGGAGAACATCCCCATAGTATCTGGCACACTATTTGTCGGCTTGCTTATGAAGAACATTCATAAAAGGTTTCCCGCCAACCAGCCCCAAACTCCACCATAGTCTTGTCTTGAAGTAGCTTGTAGTACTTCGCCGCTGGAGAACATCCCCATAGTATCTGGCACACTATTTGTCGGCTTGCTTATGAAGAACATTCATAAAAGGTTTCCCGCCAACCAGCCCCATACTCCACCATAGTCTTGTCTTGAAGTAGCTTGTAGTACTTCGCCGCTGGAGAACATCCCCATAGTATCTGGCACACTATTTGTCGGCTTGCTTATGAAGAACATTCATAAAAGGTTTCCCGCCAACCAGCCCCAAACTCCACCATAGTCTTGTCTTGAAGTAGCTTGTAGTACTTCGCCGCTGGAGAACATCCCCATAGTATCTGGCACACTATTTGTCGGCTTGCTTATGAAGAACATTCATAAAAGGTTTTCCGCCAACCAGCCCCAAACTCCACCATAGTCTTGTCTTGAAGTAGCTTGTAGTACTTCGCCGCTGGAGAACATCCCCATAGTATCTGGCACACTATTTGTCGGCTTGCTTATGAAGAACATTCATAAAAGGTTTCCCGCCAACCAGCCCCAAACTCCACCATAGTCTTGTCTTGAAGTAGCTTGTAGTACTTCGCCGCTGGAGAACATCCCCATAGTATCTGGCACACTATTTGTCGGCTTGCTTATGAAGAACATTCATAAAAGGTTTCCCGCCAACCAGCCCCAAACTCCACCATAGTCTTGTCTTGAAGTAGCTTGTAGTACTTCGCCGCTGGAGAACATCCCCATAGTATCTGGCACACTATTTGTCGGCTTGCTTATGAAGAACATTCATAAAAGGTTTCCCGCCAACCAGCCCCAAACTCCACCATAGTCTTGTCTTGAAGTAGCTTGTAGTACTTCGCCGCTGGAGAACATCCCCATAGTATCTGGCACACTATTTGTCGGCTTGCATATGAAGAACATATAAAAGGTTTCCCGCCAACCAGCCCCAAACTCCACCATAGTCTTGTCTTGAAGTAGCTTGTAGTACTTCGCCGCTGGAGAACATCCCCATAGTATCTGGAATACTATTTGTCGGCTTGCTTATGAAGAACATTCATAAAAGGTTTCCCGCCAACCAGCCCCAAACTCCACCATAGTCTTGTCTTGAAGTAGCTTGTAGTACTTCGCCGCTGGAGAACATCCCCATAGTATCTGGCACACTATTTGTCGGCTTGCTTATGAAGAACATTCATAAAAGGTTTCCCGCCAACCAGCCCCAAACTCCACCATAGTCTTGTCTTGAAGTAGCTTGTAGTACTTCGCCGCTGGAGAACATCCCCATAGTATCTGGCACACTATTTGTCGGCTTGCTTATGAAGAACATTCATAAAAGGTTTCCCGCCAACCAGCCCCAAACTCCACCATAGTCTTGTCTTGAAGTAGCTTGTAGTACTTCGCCGCTGGAGAACATCCCCATAGTATCTGGCACACTATTTGTCGGCTTGCTTATGAAGAACATTCATAAAAGGTTTCCCGCCAACCAGCCCCAAACTCCACCATAGTCTTGTCTTGAAGTAGCTTGTAGTACTTCGCCGCTGGAGAACATCCCCATAGTATCTGGCACACTATTTGTCGGCTTGCTTATGAAGAACATTCATAAAAGGTTTCCCGCCAACCATCCCCAAACTCCACCATAGTCTTGTCTTGAAGTAGCTTGTAGTACTTGGCCGCTGGAGAACATCCCCATAGTATCTGGCACACTATTTGTCGGCTTGCTTATGAAGAACATTCATAAAAGGTTTCCCGCCAACCAGCCCCAAACTCCACCATAGTCTTGTCTTGAAGTAGCTTGTAGTACTTCGCCGCTGGAGAACATCCCCATAGTATCTGACACACTATTTGTCGGCTTGCTTATGAAGAACATTCATAAAAGGTTTCCCGCCAACCAGCCCCAAACTCCACCATAGTCTTGTCTTGAAGTAGCTTGTAGTACTTCGCCGCTGGAGAACATCCCCATAGTATCTGGCACACTATTTGTCGGCTTGCTTATGAAGAACATTCATAAAAGGTTTCCCGCCAACCAGCCCCAAACTCCACCATAGTCTTGTCTTGAAGTAGCTTGTAGTACTTCGCCGCTGGAGAACATCCCCATAGTATCTGGCACACTATTTGTCGGCTTGCTTATGAAGAACATTCATAAAAGGTTTCCCGCCAACCAGCCCCAAACTCCACCATAGTCTTGTCTTGAAGTAGCTTGTAGTACTTCGCCGCTGGAGAACATCCCCATAGTATCTGGCATACTATTTGTCGGCTTGCTTATGAAGAACATTCATAAAAGGTTTCCCGCCAACCATCCCCAAACTCCACCATAGTCTTGTCTTGAAGTAGCTTGTAGTACTTCGCCGCAGCAGAACATCCCCATAGTATCTGGCATACTATTTGTCGGCTTGCTTATGAAGAACATTCATAAAAGGTTTGCCGCCAACCAGCCCCATACTAAACCAAAGTCTTGTCTTGAAGTAGCTTGTAGTACTTCGCCGCTGGGAAACATCCCCATAGTATCTGGCACACTATTTGTCGGCTTGCTTATGAAGAACATTCATAAAAGGTTTCCCGCCAACCAGCCCCAAACTCCACCATAGTCTTGTCTTGAAGTAGCTTGTAGTACTTCGCCGCTGGAGAACATCCCCATAGTATCTGGCACACTATTTGTCGGCTTGCTTATGAAGAACATTCATAAAAGGTTTCCCGCCAACCAGCCCCAAACTCCACCATAGTCTTGTCTTGAAGTAGCTTGTAGTACTTCGCCGCTGGAGAACATCCCCATAGTATCTGGCACACTATTTGTCGGCTTGCTTATGAAGAACATTCATAAAAGGTTTCCCGCCAACCAGCCCCAAACTCCACCATAGTCTTGTCTTGAAGTAGCTTGTAGTACTTTGCCGCTGGAGAACATCCCCATAGTATCTGGCACACTATTTGTCGGCTTGCTTATGAAGAACATTCAAAAAAGGTTTCCCGCCAACCAGCCCCAAACTCCACCATAGTCTTGTCTTGAAGTAGCTTGTAGTACTTCGCCGCTGGAGAACATCCCCATAGTATCTGACACACTATTTGTCGGCTTGCTTATGAAGAACATTCATAAAAGGTTTCCCGCCAACCAGCCCCAAACTCCACCATAGTCTTGTCTTGAAGTAGCTTGTAGTACTTCGCCGCTGGAGAACATCCCCATAGTATCTGGCACACTATTTGTCGGCTTGCTTATGAAGAACATTCATAAAAGGTTTCCCGCCAACCAGCCCCAAACTCCACCATAGTCTTGTCTTGAAGTAGCTTGTAGTACTTCGCCGCTGGAGAACATCCCCATAGTATCTGGCACACTATTTGTCGGCTTGCTTATGAAGAACATTCATAAAAGGTTTCCCGCCAACCAGCCCCAAACTCCACCATAGTCTTGTCTTGAAGTAGCTTGTAGTACTTCGCCGCTGGAGAACATCCCCATAGTATCTGGCATACTATTTGTCGGCTTGCTTATGAAGAACATTCATAAAAGGTTTCCCGCCAACCAGCCCCAAACTCCACCATAGTCTTGTCTTGAAGTAGCTTGTAGTACTTCGCCGCTGGAGAACATCCCCATAGTATCTGGCACACTATTTGTCGGCTTGCTTATGAAGAACATTCATAAAAGGTTTCCCGCCAACCAGCCCCATACTCCACCATAGTCTTGTCTTGAAGTAGCTTGTAGTACTTCGCCGCTGGAGAACATCCCCATAGTATCTGGCACACTATTTGTCGGCTTGCTTATGAAGAACATTCATAAAAGGTTTCCCGCCAACCAGCCCCAAACTCCACCATAGTCTTGTCTTGAAGTAGCTTGTAGTACTTCGCCGCTGGAGAACATCCCCATAGTATCTGGCACACTATTTGTCGGCTTGCTTATGAAGAACATTCATAAAAGGTTTCCCGCCAACCAGCCCCAAACTCCACCATAGTCTTGTCTTGAAGTAGCTTGTAGTACTTCGCCGCTGGAGAACATCCCCATAGTATCTGGCACACTATTTGTCGGCTTGCTTATGAAGAACATTCATAAAAGGTTTCCCGCCAACCAGCCCCAAACTCCACCATAGTCTTGTCTTGAAGTAGCTTGTAGTACTTCGCCGCTGGAGAACATCCCCATAGTATCTGGCACACTATTTGTCGGCTTGCTTATGAAGAACATTCATAAAAGGTTTCCCGCCAACCAGCCCCAAACTCCACCATAGTCTTGTCTTGAAGTAGCTTGTAGTACTTCGCCGCTGGAGAACATCCCCATAGTATCTGGCACACTATTTGTCGGCTTGCTTATGAAGAACATTCATAAAAGGTTTCCCGCCAACCAGCCCCAAACTCCACCATAGTCTTGTCTTGAAGTAGCTTGTAGTACTTCGCCGCTGGAGAACATCCCCATAGTATCTGGCACACTATTTGTCGGCTTGCTTATGAAGAACATTCATAAAAGGTTTCCCGCCAACCAGCCCCAAACTCCACCATAGTCTTGTCTTGAAGTAGCTTGTAGTACTTCGCCGCTGGAGAACATCCCCATAGTATCTGGCACACTATTTGTCGGCTTGCTTATGAAGAACATTCATAAAAGGTTTCCCGCCAACCAGCCCCAAACTCCACCATAGTCTTGTCTTGAAGTAGCTTGTAGTACTTCGCCGCTGGAGAACATCCCCATAGTATCTGGCACACTATTTGTCGGCTTGCTTATGAAGAACATTCATAAAAGGTTTCCCGCCAACCAGCCCCAAACTCCACCATAGTCTTGTCTTGAAGTAGCTTGTAGTACTTCGCCGCTGGAGAACATCCCCATAGTATCTGGCACACTATTTGTCGGCTTGCTTATGAAGAACATTCATAAAAGGTTTCCCGCCAACCAGCCCCAAACTCCACCATAGTCTTGTCTTGAAGTAGCTTGTAGTACTTCGCCGCTGGAGAACATCCCCATAGTATCTGGCACACTATTTGTCGGCTTGCTTATGAAGAACATTCATCAAAGGTTTCCCGCCAACCAGCCCCAAACTCCACCATAGTCTTGTCTTGAAGTAGCTTGTAGTACTTCGCCGCTGGAGAACATCCCCATAGTATCTGGCACACTATTTGTCGGCTTGCTTATGAAGAACATTCATAAAAGGTTTCCCGCCAACCAGCCCCAAACTCCACCATAGTCTTGTCTTGAAGTAGCTTGTAGTACTTCGCCGCTGGAGAACATCCCCATAGTATCTGGCACACTATTTGTCGGCTTGCTTATGAAGAACATTCATCAAAGGTTTCCCGCCAACCAGCCCCAAACTCCACCATAGTCTTGTCTTGAAGTAGCTTGTAGTACTTCGCCGCTGGAGAACATCCCCATAGTATCTGGCACACTATTTGTCGGCTTGCTTATGAAGAACATTCATAAAAGGTTTCCCGCCAACCAGCCCCAAACTCCACCATAGTCTTGTCTTGAAGTAGCTTGTAGTACTTCGCCGCTGGAGAACATCCCCATAGTATCTGGCACACTATTTGTCGGCTTGCTTATGAAGAACATTCATAAAAGGTTTCCCGCCAACCAGCCCCAAACTCCACCATAGTCTTGTCTTGAAGTAGCTTGTAGTACTTCGCCGCTGGAGAACATCCCCATAGTATCTGGCACACTATTTGTCGGCTTGCTTATGAAGAACATTCATAAAAGGTTTCCCGCCAACCAGCCCCAAACTCCACCATAGTCTTGTCTTGAAGTAGCTTGTAGTACTTCGCCGCTGGAGAACATCCCCATAGTATCTGGCACACTATTTGTCGGCTTGCTTATGAAGAACATTCATAAAAGGTTTCCCGCCAACCAGCCCCAAACTCCACCATAGTCTTGTCTTGAAGTAGCTTGTAGTACTTCGCCGCTGGAGAACATCCCCATAGTATCTGGCACACTATTTGTCGGCTTGCTTATGAAGAACATTCATAAAAGGTTTCCCGCCAACCAGCCCCATACTCCACCAAAGTTTTGTCTTGATATCAACAAGCACTAACTTTATCTTATATTTGAAGATATCTTAAAAGGATTCTTGATAGGATCTCTTTTTTGACATCAAAAAATTTCGTATACTCGGCCACTGTAAAACATAAAATGTTAAAAAAATTAATTAAATGATAGGTATTAAAAAATTAATATTGAATTCGTCGGTATTTATGGTACTGAACCGTAACGTATAACAATCAATTTATATCTTTGAACTCCAATTTTTATCAACTAACAAACATAATTACAATAAGGATATCGGAAATTACTACTTACTTAATTAAAATTCTCAAATTCCTTTCAATATAATCATCGAATGATTGATTTGGATATGTTGCTATTTCTAGTAGAAGCTTTTATCAAAATTGCGTCAGAAGAAATGATGTTCAAACAATAAATTTATTGTTTTATAATATTAACTGGGTTGCATTGTTACAATTATGAAATATTTTATTATATATTTATAATATATTCTTTTACAACAATGCTTTTATTTTAACTATTGTCAAGATAATTGAACAGGAGAAGGTGGGAAAAAATGAGGAAATGACCAAATAAATAATAATTTGGTTAAATGACCAAATAAAAAATAATAAGAGATCATCTAAAAATAATATTACAAAATCATCAATATAAAGAATAAAATTGAAAGAAACTCATTCCTAATATTCCTTTACACTTTTATTTCAGAAAAGATAACTTAGAGACAATAATAATATTAGATTAATAGAATATTTAAGCGAAAGAGTATCGTCTTCTACTAGAAACTAGAAAGTACTGTAAGTTTTCTGAAAATACCGATACCTAAGTAACTGGTTTATTAGTTGTATGAAAACATGCTATAACAAGGTGGTCAGTCAGATTTGGGAGTTTTCAGCTATAAATTTAGGAAGCATTTTGTCTTAAAGCAAATGTTGGAATGGACATTTAATTCCAAAAATGTCAAGGTGCTGAGCTTGTTTGTTTATTTATTTAGAGCAAACAAAAATATGTATTTTCAGAGCTCCTTATCTCAAGTTTCACTTTTAATTATATAATTTTGTAAAAAAAAAAAGCTTGCATAAAAAACAATACATGCGTAGGATGTGTTTTTGCATGAGAAAATGCATGAACTAAAATTATTTTGTTAACTATGGTGGTTGTTTTTAAAAGCCGATTATAATATGCTTTAAAAAAAAAACTTGCACAAGAATTCAGACATATTTGTAATCAACAACAAAAGACCTTCCTAAACTCAAATCTGAAAAAAAAAATCTTACTCGAATAACCGGATAAAAAAATCATAGTTTATAAAGAATCCTTTAGAAAGATTTGTTTTGTTCTTTTTCTTACAGAAGAATTCTTTTTAAAATAAAAGAATTCCTAACACATTTTGTATTAAGAAAAAAAGAATAGCCAGAGAAAATATTCGCTAAAAATACCATAAATATTCAACAACAAATTATAGAAAAAGTGTTGATGCGTGGTTAACAATAGTCTTCGAAAGAAGTTTGAGATGTTTCGCATGAAGTGGAAGCCGTCAAGAAAGTCGCCAAGCACATACCCAGTTAGAAAAAACAAACTGCCCACTTAAGGGGACGCATTACCCGAAATATTATTTCTAGAAATAATAACATAAACTTGTAAATTATATTGGTTTTGTACAATGTTCACTCTAAAGAAAAAATTTCTAGCAATAAAAATGAATATTTACAAGTAGTTTTTCATTTAATCAAAAAAAAAAAGTCAAAATTTTGAACTTTTTTTAAACCCTACTCCTCCTTCAATTTTAAGAACAACTTCACCAAACTTTTATGGCTTCTTTTTAGTACTATTTGTTCAAGAACTGTGCATGGATTTTAAAATGTGAGCGACAGTTAAAAAGTAATATGCATTTACAGTGAAAATCACAAAAAATACAAATTATTGGATTCAAAGCTTTTTTAAAAAAATAACTATACACAGAAAAACTTATTCCACGCACAATTTTGTGCATAACTAATGTTAGAACACAGGTAAAAAATTTCAAAATTCTAATTCAATTCGCAAAAAAGCCTTAGGGATTTATTAAACACAAGAATTGAAAAACGTGAAACAGAGAAAAAAAGGTTGAAAGCAGACGAAATAAGTATTCAAACTTGTAGGAATGACTCCAGAAAATATTTAATAACTTTTCTTCTACAAAAGATATCATTATGAAACTTTCAGTAAATGTTCAGAAAAATATTGTAAATAATAAGAAGTAAAAACTGAAAAATTATTATTTTGACCAATTTTTGATTACTGTGTCCCAGCAGACGAAATACGTATTCAAACGTATAGGAATGACTCCAGAAAATATTTAATAACTTTTTTCTACACAAGATATCATTATGAAACTTTCAGTAAATGTTTAGAAGAATATTGTAAATAATAAAAAGTAAAAACCGAAAAATAGACATTTTGACCAATTTTTTGTAATGCGTCCCCTTAAAAAATTATTTTAACAATGTTTTTAATGCAAAATTAATTTAAAGTTAACTACTAAAAGATTTTTTTGAAAAGTTTGAAAGAAATAAGAATATTTTTTTAAGAACTATAACATCGTATTGACCCTCGTTCTACTTAATTTTTTCATAGAAATAAATGACTGATACCTGTAATAAAAGGCAGAAAACTGATATTTGGATCTTTTTCCATCGGAACAGGTTAATTTCGGAACCAATTAACGTGTTAATTGTTTGTGGGGAGGATTTAAAAAAAATTCCCAAATGGGGACGCAAGGTCACAAGAGGTTATAATAACGCTTGAAAATAACCAAATTTTACCATTTCCTGGGAAAATATTATAATATTTATCACTAGAATTGAGACGACTACAATTTCTTAAAGATAAAACTACATGCTGAGAAATACACCATCTAGAAAATACTTCTCTAAGAAGATGGAAATAGAAAATAAAATAATCGATTGCGAAATTTTCAGTGGAAAACATGTTCTTATTACTGAGACCATTCGAGAGAGAAATCCCCTATTTTATGTGTGAAAATGCCATAGACGTCGGATTAAATTGGCTATGATAGGCGTGAAAAATAGTGAAGCCGTCTTTAAAAGTCGCCAAATCGAAGCGATAGGTCTACACAAAATTCAATATAGGGTCAAGTGGGGTAAGTGTGATAGAGTTTCTGCATTTTTCATTAAAAAAATTCGTTCTCTGCTTCAAGTTAATTCCAAATCCTGAAATTGGTAGTGAATTATTATAAGAAACATACATATGTAGAAAAAAATTATATGTTTGAATTCCAATTTTAAGTGTACAAAATTTGCATTTCAAAATCCATCACACTTACCCCACATAGGAAGACCCATATAAAAAGAAGACAGTTGCACTTAAATTCAAAAGCTCAAAACTTTCTTTAAACAAAAAATAAGGTCAATGTTTCTTTTTAGTTTAATTATAAGTGGTCTAATGTTATAAATTGCAAACTTTCAGATTTTTAGAATGATTTCCAAAGTTACAAGAGCTGTTTATCACACTTACCCCCAATCACACTTACCCCACTTGACCCTAAACAATTTTATGGAGTCAATCTTAATAAATTAATTAGTTAATTAAGGGTAAGCAAATTGGCTGAAAGCGTAAATTTGTTTTCACTTGCTTTGCATGAGTGCTAATTTAAACTTTCAATTGAAATTACAATTTCCTAACTTTTTAAAAAGTTAATCTTCTCTAGTTGATTGTTGGAAATGGTTCCTCCATGCTTTGAATTTTTACGCATATAAGTAATATATATATTTATATATTAACGACAAAAATAGTAAAACATATTCATTCAACAAAATTTCGGTGTATAGGTCAGTGAAACTTAGTAATTCTAAATGTGAGGAAGGGTGTAAAGAAAATAAATTCGGCACTTAAAATAAGTGTTATGAAACGACTAATTTTTTACCTAGCGTAATAAATTATATTATTATTGTTTTTGCTCAGCTGATTTTGAAATATTCAACTATAAGTTATTTAAACTAAATCTTAACTTTGTACATAAAGTCTTAATCGTCAGAAGTAAAGGAATTGATGAAATTTTAACTGTTTTCTCACAGTGTGATTCATAGCTTCAATTAGAAAACCATTTCCGCATTGGTTTTTGACTTGGCAGCATTTCCAGCTAACTCTTATCTCCATTGAAACTACCTCCTTTTCTGATAACTTTTCTTTTGCAGTACAATAGAGGATTGCCCTTTTTAAAGTGCGTATTTATGTGAAAGAAACATTTGCGGAGAGCTTCATAAGTATGTTATAAGAATACTGAAAAGAAAAAAAGTTTGGTGTTTTTTTTATTTTGTATTTATATAAAAATCCTAAAAAGTCAGTGAATTTTTTAAGAATTTTTCACTGGGCGACATTACTTATAAAATTGGGGGAGAGAGAGCTGCGTTATAAGAATAGGGTGATTTCCTATAGTGAAAATTTCGTTTTTCATAAATTGAGGGAAAAAACATTATTAATTTAGTAGTCAACTGAATTCACTGTGATTTCAGAGTGAAACGTTAGGTTTTCAAGGATTGGGGAAAAATCATTATTAATTAGTAATCAACTAAATTTCTGAAAATATAAAAAAAATATAAAAACCGCAACAAATAATTGAAATCTGCTTGAGATATGACATCCCAAAAGTGTTTTTTTTGTCACATTGGTATTAGGTACTGCACTAAAACCCACCTTAAGTTTGCAGCAGAGAAATGTACTGCGCGGAGGAAACTGGGTAAGCAACGCAGCTGGTGCAGAAATTTCGCCTACTCTGATTGGCTGCTTCTTTGACCCTGATATTTGTGCGCCCTCTTACGTCAAAATCGAAGGAAAAAATAATTAAAATTACACTCTAACCGAAGCTAAACTAATAAAAATAATAAATTTATGTCTTGAAATAACAAATAAAATTGTTTAGTGAATGTAAACACCTTTTTTTATCCGATTCTCGCACTCGAAAATGAGAAATATTTACCTTTTTTCTCGTAGAACATTTGTATACTGCAAACTTAATGTCGGTTTTACTGCAGTCAAATCAACATACAAATAATATCAATTAAAACTATTTCACACGTACTTTATTTTAAGATTTATTGACTAAAATTTTAAGAAAGTGACCAATTTTTGGTAAAACACAGCTGTACAACAGAAATTTAAAAACAAAAATGTAGGTGAAATTCGCGTATCTTGTTTCAAAGCCCATAAATTTAACCTCTGAGGATAAGCTCAAATTGGCTACAACTTGCCTTTTTTTATTTAAAATTACCCCTTTAAAAATACTATTAATGGTTTAACGGATGGGATTTTTAGGAAATTACGGTATTTCACTGTTGCCCAGTGTTTTAATTTTCATATTACTAGGCGACAATTTCCTTTCACTGGGCGACATTAGTGTCGCCCAGTCACTATGTTAAAAAATTCACTGTAAAAAGTTTAATGTAGGCATTAAAAATAATTTAAGAATTTTTAATGAATAAATTACTCTATGTGCGATCATCAAATAGTTATACTGCGTAACAAATGAAAATTGAAATAAAATAAATAGATAACAGTAATACACTTCAGTAAAAATTTTATTTATATGATACTAATAAACATAACTATTAATTAACAATAAACTATATTCTTACATTATACATATGGTTATAAATTAGCCTTATATTATTTTCTTACATTATACACATGATTACTAATTAACCTTTTATTTTACTAATACACGTAATTGTAAATTAACCAATTACGATACGAATATACATGTTTATAAACTAACCTTATATGAAATTATTACGCATGATTTATAAATTAACATTGCATGATACTAATATACATGATTATTAATTAACCTTATATGACACTACAACAAAATATACAATTTAAAAAATATCTTTAAATTCTTAACATTATGAATTGTATATTGAACAAAAAGTATTAATTATTTGAAATATAAGAGTATACATATTTTTTTTAATGTGTAGTATGTACTTAAGTCTTTAATATTCAAATTATATTTTGTGAATATGAGCGAATTACTAAAAAAATCACTTATGAAATTAGATAATCAAAATTGTTTACATGTGTTGCCAGGATAATTTTTAAGGAAATACACACAATTAGTGAAACATAATCTGAATACAATATTTAAGGGGCTGCGGGGAGCCTTGTGGTTAGGATCTCGAGATTTGGATCGGAAGGTCCCAAAATTGAGTCCTGGTACCACTGAAGACCCACAGAGTATACGCGAAGTATGTGCTTGTTAAATCTGTTGGGTCCGAAAGTCCTGTGGACGGTCATGGCACAGTTTCCAACGGGTTGTACTAATTGCATCGAAACTCTTTTTAAGACGAGAACTTTTATTTCTGGACAATCACAAAAAGTATCAGACAAATACACGTAGATAATATGTAGCTTTACGACAAGATGTTTAGCAGTCAAGTTCTTTTTTAGTTCTGACAAACGCGTAGCCAAAGCGAACACCCGAATTTCTTTCACTCTTTTCAGTTCAGTTTGCACAACAAAATAAATCATAACAAAAAATAATTATATACAAGAAATGTACACGTCACTACAGACTCCTCCCTTCCCGGAGAAAAGCTTTTCTCGAAGAGGAAAGTTTTCAGTCAACTGTTCATAGTCTCAGTTTAAAATCACAGTACAGTCACTCGTGTAAAGTTGTAGCACAGTCACTCGTTCAAAGTTCGGCAAAACATACCATAGTCCTATGTTCTACGAGTATCACAAAAGTCCTATATGTTCTACTATTTACCATAGTCCTATGTACCAACTTAACTGAACTCTAGTGCCTGTACTAAGTAAATTTAAGTAAAATATTAATTAAATTCTACTTAAATCATATATGTTAACAATATAACGAAATAGAATATAGTTTACAAAATCATATATGTTAACAAGGAAATTAAATACAATACAGTTTACACAATCATATATGGTAGCATATAAAGAAACAGAATATAATTTACAATATCATGCTTATGAAATATGACAATTGGCTGCAAGTATTTTTACTTCCCTGATTTAGATAGCTGACTATTTAAGAAACAGTCTCTCAAAGTTTTGATAGTTCAAAAGAGTTTGAGTTCGCAGGAAGCCTAGAAACACACAATTGAAGGTGACACACACATAACTTTCGTCTTTCCTTAGGAAACTTTACGACTTAGTTCGTGTCTGTCAGTTCCAGGTCCTACGCACTGCACAGATGCCTTGTTTGGCTTAGAAGGCTTCTTCTTGGCTTTTTTCCTGAAGTATAGCTCCTGATTTTTCGGCATATATCTGGACTTAGAGATTGAGTTACTTCTAGCTTCTTGAGGGTATGGTTTCAGTTTTTCGCCCTTTTGTGGCTCTTTAATAAGCTCTTTCGGAGATGAACTCAGAAATCCAAGCTCAGAATGTAGGGAATGTGCCATAGGCAAAACCTCTCCTACCTCCATCAGCTCACCAACGTTTTCCTGGTCAGGAACATCTTCCGGAACCTTTTGTTGCAAGTCTGGACGCTGAGACTTATCTACGGGCATTTTCTTTTGAGCTCTATTTTGAACTGCATTCAATTGTTGAATCTCGGCAAACTCATTCTTCTCGACTTCTTTAAGCATTGCAGCTGTTTTGTTGCCCAACAGATACATTCCTTTTTCTAAGGAGTTTCTAAGAACAGCCGCTTTAGTGACTATATGACCTAAGTTGCATTGTAGCTCTACCTTGGCTAAAGGCAAGCATTTCATCTCCTCCTCTAATGGAGTTTTGATCCACACATTCTCATTTGTAAACATAGAGGGCTTGACATATTTTTGGCAAATCAAGTCGACGGTCGAGCCGGTATCCCGGAGTATTGGCATTTCCACTCCATTTACCTTCCCTCGACTGATGTATGGTGCCAGTCCTTCTTCATATATAGAAGTAACATTAGTATTAACTGAAGTATTTCAACTGAATTATACCATGCAATGATCGTTCCACTAATTAAATATTTTTTACAAGAACAACCAGCAAATAAATCCTCATTAACTTTTATTTACATGAAGTTACGAAAATTAAACTATGTTCGCAACGAGAACAATGCTCACGTAATTAATTCAGAATTCTACAAATTCTAAATATTTCGGAAATTGAAATAACGGAAAAATTTATTTCCCAAATTCATTCTATCAACACTTTAAATAAAATTTTACTACAGATTATTTTTTATCTGCAACCAGAATTGCATTCAACAATATACTGAATTAAATCTTCAACTGATAATTGACATTGCTTTCATTGAACGACTGTGTTAAATCGGTAAATACAACCGCAAGACAGTGCACACTTCAAATTAAGCTATTACCTTAATTAAAATACAATAATAAGATAACGAACTTCAATATCAGTTATATATATAAAGATTTAAATCATGCAATTAAACATTTGTTCTTGTTCTTAACACGTCACTTACATATTATATAATAATTGGAACTGCTAGACGTAACTACAGAATTCTACACAACAAATAAAGTTTAACTTTTGTTAACTTTAAATTTGTTAACCTTAAATATAAAAATTTAATTTTTCGTTTTATAAAAGTAAATCAGGCACTAGATTCTAGTTAGGTACTTACAAACTTTAAATCTTCCCGATCGAAGCAATGGTTTTTGACGATCGTCTTCGTCAAAAAATGGCGTGAAATTTTCTTAAATCCGTTACAGCTGCCACCAGTCTTGTCTGTACTAATTGCATCGAAACTCTTTTTAAGACGAGAACTTTTATTTCTGGACAATTCGCAAAAAGTATCAGACAAATACACGTAGATAATCTGTAGCTTTACGACAAGATGTTTAGCAGTCAAGTTCTTTTTTAGTTCTGACAAACGCGTCGCCAAAGCGAACACCCGAATTTCTTTCACTCTTTTCAGTTCAGTTTGCACAACAAAATAAATCATAACAAAAAATAATTATATACAAGAAATGTACACGTCACTACAGGGTGCAGGTCCCTGGAGACTATTTCCCTCCCCTTCAGGGACATGTCTAAATTGTGGAGGTGGCGACAGATGGCAGCATCTGTCACGTGTGTGTGTGTGTGTTGTGTCTGTCTTACTTGACGAAGGTAAGCGGTTCTCTGACCAAGCACACAATCCTGAAAATATGTGTCTACCAACCAACCTATTAACAATATTTACGGCTCAGTTTACACAAAATTTTATTTTTTCAGGTTGTTCAATGACTATTATTAAAGACTATTACTCTAATACACAATGCGATCCATGATTAGAGGAATTTTTAAGGATGTCATTAAATTTTTAGAACTTTCAAAAGTCATTTTTTTTCATCCGACTCCTCTTATTTAGTGGCTTATCTTCACTTTCATGACAAAGTTACTGTAATAATATTTAAAACACATTGTACTTTAATACAAAGATAATATTAAAATACGTTGCTAATCTTTTTATTGTAAACAAATTCCATGATAGAGAATTAAAAATATACTTATCTCGCCTTGTAGTTCAATGGAGTATTTTAAACTATGAAATTACCTCTATTTTTTCTGGTCGTTTGCTTATTAGCTGCACAGTTTTTTTTAGATAAATGTCAAAAATGATTGTTTTCTCAGCAAGTATTTTATCGAAAATTAGGCATTGTTATAGGATTAAAAAAAATATTATAAATTCATTTGACGTTACTTAAGATAATAATAATTTATAATTATTGACTAATAAATGCAATGCAAAAACATTAAGTACATAAAAAGTATGTTTATACTATATTTTTTTTTTAAAGTTTACCTAAATCAATATTTAAGTATAGTGCTCTCATTCTTATTTGATACAAAATAATTATTTAAATAATAATTTCCTTAAGCCAGTAAACAAAATTCTGCCCATATATTGTTAGACAATCAAATTTTTGAAACATAAAAATTATCAGTTTTCTTTTTTTTATATTGATTATAATTTAGCTGCATAAATTAGTAAGCAAACATAAAAAATATAAATAACCAAATATTTATCTTATTAAAATAATATGCAAAATTAATGTTAAGGAAAATCTCATTCTAGTATGACATGAAAAAAATATTAAAATTATTATTTCCAAAAACCAGCAAATTATACTCATCCAGTAAAAGAAATTGTTAATATTTAACTAATTTATAAATTTTAACAAATGGTAATAGTTTTAGACAATGCAAGTGTACGTTTAGGGCTCTCTCTCCACTCTCTTTCACCCCAACATGTAGCATAGGTGGTCCGCCACCTCGCCCTGTTGGCTGTAATGGTCTTAATCTCTCCCAATCAATTGTTAAGTTCTTTCACTTCGTTGTTAATTGTTCGACGCCACGTTGTTTTTGGCTTCCCTCTTTTGCTTTTGCCTTGCGGATTCCATACGTTTAGGGCAAGGGCAAGTTCATTTTAAGTTAAGTTTAAGTTAATTTTAAGACAGATTTAAGCTAAGTTTAAGTAAAGTTTAAGTCAGTCAATCAATCAATCAATAAATATTTACCTTAACAGCTGTTTCTCTGTCATAAAAAGTTCATTCTTCTCTGGAATAATTAGATAATTAAATTATTTTCCGAAACATATTTTTCTTTTCCTACAAATATATATTTTCCGTCTTAGAAACAAGTCTATATTAAAAGAGAAAAAACTTATCCTAGTATCATTAATCATGATAATGCATCCAGTGATGCTTCGAAAATCAAGTATTTTTACAGAAATGACAGCATTAAGCATGATAAACTATCTTTTTTTTTTAGGGGAATCGAATGCAGCAGAAAAGTGTTTATTATTTTCTCTTTTGATATTTCATAAGAAATTAGTTCTTAGGCATCTTGCTAAACTTTCACACAGTACGCTAACTCAAGTATATAAAATTTTAACTCAGTATGAGTTAATATTTCCTCCTTTACAGTGTCGAAAATGCACTTCTCCAACATGAGTGGATTTCATTCTTTTGTTTTAAGAATGTAGATTAAAGTAGTATTTTTTTAATGTTATATCAGATGACTCAGTATTGAAAAAAAAATTATCACCCTAGTAAAAATATTCAAAATACTCGTAACCAAATTTTAATTTGGGTACGAGTACTTGCAACATTTTTACTAAGACATTAAATAGTTTAAGACATTAAAATAATCAGCAATGGTTTTTACAATAGTAGTATTCAACCGGTAGAAGAAGAATTTCTGTTTTTCAAGAAAATCTTTTTTTATTTGTTAAAGTAGAAACAATAGGAAATTAAAACTTAAGAGATTTTGTAACAAAGGACGGAATTGTTGCATTCAAAAATGTTAATGTTTCAGATGATGTAACGTTCTTGTTTTCATTTTTCCGTGCACTGCGATTTCATTGGTTGCTTCGGTTTAACTTTCATTCTCAAGAAACTTTTAATTTTATGTAGTCTTTCTTTAAAAAAATGCTTTAAACAACCAACAGCACAGCAATAAGTTAGCATTTAAAAAGTAAATTATTCTTAGGAAACTCATTTACTAATACCAAAACAAAAGTAATTCCAGACATTAAATGAAAAGAAACCGATGAAGCTGTTGCCATCTATGAAGTGAAACAACTCCATGGTGCTTGTGCATTTTAATTGGGAAAATGATTGAAATAAACTAATATGCATATCATTGTTGCGTTAAATCTATTTATCAATGAAATTATTGAAGCTTAAAATAAAACAAATAAAAATAAAAATAATTAATTTCTATAAATACATTATTTTGTAAAATTTTGAAAAATAATCATTCAAATATTTCCTTTCAAAAGTAATGGCTATTTTTAACATTTCATTCTTAAAAATTCTTTTGAGACTAAGTTACCAAAATTTTGTTTCGATAATTCTGCCACAGAACTTTGAAAATTCTCAAATTGGAATAAAGTTATCAACACTCCATATAGATATTTTTAGTTTTTGGAAAACCTGTGATAGTTTCTAATAAGTTTCGTGGGATTGTAATAATAAACTTTGGTAAATTAGAATATTTTATTTCATTTAGTTGAAAAGACATTTTAAAACTTGAAACAATTATCAAACACTCGATTCCCAAAAGACATTATCTGGAAAAAGTACACTATGTGGAAGGTTTGTGGAAGGTGATGACACTTCCACAAACTTCAAATTATGATTTCAAACAAACCTTTTTTTCGCACTATTTTTCACAAAAAGAATTATCGATAGCGAAGTTAGTGCTTATTTTCAATTAATATTAATAACTGAAACTTATCAACTTCTGAATTAAGTTTAAGTTAATAATTAACTTCCAAGTTTTTCTCATTCATTTGAAATAAGTTTTCTTTAAACATAAACAACAAGATTTTTCGAAACTCACAGAAACTTTTCTCCACAATCAAACAGAAATGGCATCGGTGGAGGAGTTCTATAGGTTTTTATTTTATTTCAGAACTCATAACAAAGTATCTCTAAATCCATTTCTTTTAAAATATTCAAACTCGTGTGGTTATTTTTTTTAAAAATAAATTTTCCATTCCGAATAATCGCAAAGACGATTTGGGCAATAGTTTTCGGAAGAAAAAAGAGAAGGAATTGCTCTGGTGGGTATGTGTATAAATGAAGATATACTTATAGAGAAAAGAGTGAATATGATACAAAGAATCTGGTTTGCCTTATGAAGACAATTATCATTTGAGAAATAAGCCCAAACTATGGCTTGGTAAATAATTTGCCTCTATTTTTTTTACAATTTTACAATAACCAAGCTATGATACTTCAAGCTAGGGTTCAGTGAATTACTCGTTTAACCCTTTCATTCCCAATGACAATTTGGCAAAATCACTTTATAAATTTTTTTTCTGATCGTCTACAGCCATTTATGATATCAAAATGCACAGCCTTCGATTCTTCAAACTTTTTTATTAGAAAATATTTTTATTAATCCTAATAGATGTCAGCCTTATCTTAACTTACTTACTCTCCTAACGCTAAAGTGGCACATTAGCTCTATTATTACTTTAAAACTATGATCAGAAACATGATGATGCCAAATGGCATCACTGGGACTGAAAGGCTTAGGAAGATTGGCAAGAACATTTACCGTGCGAAAACAAGCTTTCTGCTTAGGTTTATCAATAAACAAATTATATGATAATGAAGACCAGAGTCCTGAACGATTTATGTGGTACAAATTAAGTTACACGAAAAACTAATTTTAAAAACTTAAAACATTAAATTTATTATTCTGAAAGGAAGGTGTTATAATTATTCACAAAATATGTCTTTAGTCCCAAGACGGTTTATTCGTATGTATTACTCTGGTAAGTAAACTATCTAAGTGTTTAGTTCTGAAATATTCATTGATATAGTGCATTTTGTGGCCCAGGGGCTTGGTGATAAAGCCTCGCATTGCCATGCCATAAGTCCGGGGATCGGGTCCTGGATTGGGCGAGGTTGACTCATATTTTCATCCCTTATGTGGGTCGATAAAATGACGACCAAGCTTGGGAACTAAACACTAGGGGTTCCGATTGAGGTTTGCCACCTAACCGAGACATATGCCTACCACCCCCAGCTCTTTTTCACGTAAGCTAAAATGGGCACGGAAGCTCTTGGCCTACAACGGGCTGTTGTGCCGAGGAGTTCAGCTTTAGTGAGGTTTGTTAGATCATTTCACATATTTATTTGGCTTCATTTTTTTTTTGTCGCCAAGCACCTTCACACCTGCTCACTCTTCTTATTCCCATTAAGAATCAAAAGACAATGGGTTGTTATAAACTTCCACACCCAGAAAAGTATTTCCCCCAAAAAATCGTTACAAACGCATATAATGACTTATAATCTTCATCTCTTTTGCATATTTGCATAGATAATTAATGGAAACAATTCTATCCGAAATGAGCTGAAGCGAGGAAAGGATGTAACGTCATAGAGTTAAGAGGAAGGTGGAGATACTGCCTTGGCGAAAAAACCAATACAAAAATCGGTCGGCCAAGTGAAGGTATTGATCACTTGGTAGTAAGCCAAAACAAACATAAAATATTCTGATGAATATTCTAAATAACTAATTCTTATAAAATATTCTAATTAAATATACTAATAAAAATATTCTTTTAAAATAAAAATGTTCTATTAAAATAAAAATATTCTATTAAAATAAAAATATTCTAATAAATATTCTAAATAAATAATTCTTATAAAATATCAAATAAATATTCCAAATAAATAATTTTAATAAAATATTCAATAAAATATCTAAAAATATTCTAAATAAATATTTTAAAATAATATATTTTAACCAAATAATGCTAATAAAATGTTCTAATAAATATTCTAATTGAATACTTCTAATGAAATATTATAACAAATATTCTGAATAAATAATTCTAATAAAATATTCTAATAAATATTGCAATTAAATATTTCTAATAAATATTCTGAATAAATAATTCTAATCAAATATTCTAATAAATATTCTAATTAAACAATTCTAGTAAAATATTCAAAGAAATATTCTAAATAAATAAAAAAAATAAAATTTTTCTCTATTCTACAGCAGAGTTTGTAAAGATTTTAACTACATCGATTTGACTTTTCAATAAAAGCTATAAGTGCAACGCATTTTTCACATTATTAGTAAAGAAAATTACTACTATCTTGTATAAATTCAGATTTACTATACAACTTACAACTACTCAACTAGTCATTTTGTGCTTTCAAATTAACGCTGTTTATTTAATTAAATGATGCGTTTAACATTGAACTAAAATTGCGTGAGCGGTTTTGTTTGGGCTTACTAGGGTTGCTTACAAATTAAATATTTTAATAAATATTAAAAATAAATAATTCTAATAAAATATTCTAATATATATTCTAATGAAATAATTCTAATAAAATACTCTAATATATATTCTAATAAAATATTCTAATATATATTCTAATAAAATATTCTAATGTATATTCTAATGAAATAATTCTAATAAAATATTCTAATATATATTCTAATGAAATAATTATAATAAAATATTCTAAATAATTAATTCTAATAAAATATTCTAATAAACATTCTAATTAAATAATTATAATAAAATATCCTTATAAACATTCTAATTAAATAATTCTAATAAAATATTCTAAATAAATAATTCTAATAAAATATTCTAAATAATTCTATAAAATATTCTAAATAATTCTAATAAAATATTCTAAATAAATAATTCTAATAAAATATTCTAAATAAATAATTCTAATAAAATATTCTAAATAAATAATTCTAATAAAATATTCTAAATAATTCTATAAAATATTCTAAATAATTCTATAAAATATTCTAAATAATTCTAATAAAATATTCTAAATAAATAATTCTAATAAAATATTCTAATAAATATTCCAAATAAATAATTCTAATAAAATATTCTAATAAACATTCTATTGAAATAATTCTAATAAACATTCTAATTAAATAATTCTAATAAAATATTCTAAATAAATAATTCTAATAAAATATTCTAAATAAATAATTCTAATAAAATATTCTAATAAATATTCTAATTAAATACTAATTAAGGAATAAAATGACGCCTTCGAGCTTGAACTAACATTGAGTGAGCGGTTTTATTAGGGCTTACTAGGGTTGCTTGGCGACTTCCTGACGGCTAATCGCCAAGCATCTCAACTTTCTTCTTAACTCCAGACATATCATTCTTGAAGCTTTCTTTCCGTAATTTCGAATCTTATTATAAAGTCGTTAACGGCGTATTATTCGAAAGGAAAGAATTCAAAAATAATTTAACCTCATACGCTTCAGGTGGCATAAGGTAGCTAAGGACAGCAGAAGTCCATTTTTTTAAGGACGTTTAGCTTTTGTATCTAAGCAATGACAGCATTTCTGTTGGGAATGTTTGCGAATTCCGAGTTTTATAAATTGTTCCCAAGTTGTTGAAACAGGTGAGGCATGCATGAACAGTTAAGAAAGTTTGTTTTGAAAATGAATTTTGCAAAAGGATTTCCCAACTTTGCTCAAAACTTTATTCATTCAGAGTTTTGAAAGCATTTGTTGTATTTGTAAAGCGCGGGTTTCGTTTGAGTTTATGTTAATGCAAAATACATCGCCAAAAATCTACAGAATTATTTACGATTTAAAAGCCTCTTTTTAAAATATTCTAATTAATTTTAAATACATGAAATAGCAAACTTTGTTTTATATACAATTTGCTTATCCAGTTATGCGTTTAATATTGTCGTCTTTTAGTTAATCCATTTTTAGTGAAAAAAAGTTAGGCAAAAAAATAATGACAAGTAATGCACTTAACCACTTGCTAACTGTCAAAAAATTGTATACGGAATTAAAGATTAAAATGTAAAAAATAAGAAATAAGAATTATAAATTCAACTTGGATCCCATCACTTTTAAGAGTTTCAAGACTTCTCCGCAGACAACTGTGAAAATGCACTAAGTGCAGCGCTAGAATGTCTATTTTTATTTCAGTCATAAGACATTGTAGCAAATATATATTTCAATAATTTAAAACATACCTCGTTTTGCTCTACCCGTATGGGTTCTAATGAAGAAAAATCGCTTCTGAAATGACGCCTTCGGTACATAAAAAATAAGTTCCTAAAATTTATGTACCTCCAATAGTTTGAGCTGTTTAGTTTATTTCGGATTATCGTCGCACTAGAGCTACATGAGGGCTATTAGCGACGGGCGTCGTATTTTAGAACCACAGTCAAGTGGCGAGCCTGTAACTGAGTAGGCATTCAACGCAACCGTTGAGAGCGACATCGTAAGCTGCGTTAAGACTTTGAAGGATATTTAACGCTTACTTCCTCTACACGGGGTATTGTTCGACGAACATTTTTGGCTGCATGGGCCGTTTATAGGTCAGCAGTTATTTTGGCGACATTCAGTCATGTGACATTGTATTAAATATATCTCACTGATATACAACATACCTCGTTTTGCCCAAACCGTTTGGGTTCCAACTAAGAAAATTCGCCTCTGAAATGACGCCTTCAGTACAAAAGGAATAACCTCTCAAAAATTGGAATATGTACCATAAATAGTTTGGGTTGTGCATTGATACATGACTCATTCAATCAAAACTTCATCCTTTATAGATATATCATCATTTTTCCTTATTTCGTAGTATGATTTCAGTTTAAAAATTGGCTGCATTATGGTGCAATGAACCATACTAAGAAAAACACGCAGTACCCAATATTTTTAAAAGATCATTTCAGAGGTCCTCAAAGGAATTTCTGCCTTGTAATTTTGAAAAAAATCATCTGTTCTTCCGAATCAAGCACTTCTAGAAGATTAAAAAAATATTTCTTCTTCAAATGAACTTTTTTTCCAATTTTTTTTTACTGGACCCCAAAGGGCAAAATTTAACAGAGAATCTCTTTGAAGACGAGAAATATCACTTTACATTTCATAAAGGGTTGAAAAAGTTTCCCGAAATAAATATTTTATTATAATTTTTTAATAAAAAATAACTTTTTTACATAAAACAGAAACTAGAGAAGTGCAGATATTCTTAACAGATTTTGTTGTATTACAACTTTGCGAAAAATAGGTTATGACTTATGACTTTATGACTTTCTTGGTGGGGGGCAAGATCGCCAAGCACTGCGACTTTAAGTTTATTGTACTTAGCCCCAGAAATGACACAAGCACAAGAGACACACAAAGAAAGAGACGACACAAACACGTAGACAAATAACAACATTTATTGACGGACACAAACATCCATGCCTGACCGGGATTCGAACCCGACCCCAGCAGCTCCAAAGGCCAGAATCTTAACGAGTGTGCCACCGGGGCGGCAAAATAGGTTATCATTCCATTTGATTATAATTTTTTAGATTGTTGTACGCCGATTTCTTATTATTGCAAAGTTGATGGAGTTATTTCAAATTTTATTTAACGCTGCGTACGATGTCGCCCTTAACGGTTGCGTTGGGTGCCTATTCAGGTGTGGCTCGTCACCCGACTGTGGTTCTAAAATACGACGCCCGTCGCCAATAGCCCTCGTGTAGCTCTAGTGCGACGATAATTCAAACCAAAACCAAAAAAAAAAAATCAAATTTTATTTCACTGGATTACAACACGTAATCTTTGATGATTAGTATGATAAAAATGTCTGATTTCAATTACCTAAAATGGAATACAAGGGTTGTTTTTTTTTCAGCTTCCAATGGTATGTAACAAAAAGACGGGTCAAATACCATAAAGACTTTTTTTTACCAAAAGTAATGTACAATACTGCTTTTTTTTCCATATAATCACCTTGACGACTAAAGCATTTGTCATATCTGTAAACAAGCTTTGAAATACCCTCTTCATAAAATGAGGCCGCCAATGATTTGTAGGAAGCTGCGACGGTTTCTTTGAGCTCCACGTCAACTTGGAAGCGCTGCAATCCGAGCCACTTGGTTAATCGATAATTCCTTTATGGTAAACCATCGAGTTTGCCTTAACACTTCGTCAACTCGCAGGACAAATTATTTTCATTAAGAATGGGACCAAGGAAGCAAGTCTGTCGCTACAAACGGTATTGTTCAGCGAGTTGACCCAAGTGTTTAGGGAAACTCAAAGGTTCACCATAAGTGAGTTATGGACAAGCAGTGGCTTGGAGGACAGAAAAAAATTGACGTGAAACTTCCAAATTTACTTTTTTTAAATGCTGCTTACTGTCAGGCAACTGCCTCCCAAAGTAAGGTAAAATAGAAAAGCAATGAAAAAGTATCGCAATGGCGTCTAAAATGCGAAATGGAGTTATAATGTTTCTACACGTTTTGGAGGGTGGTTATTCTAAAAAAGTGGTTTTGAAAATGTGTCTGTATATCTGTCTGTCTGAAACAACTCCACAGCTCGTATTTCATTAAGTATGGACTAATTTGGTACGCGAGTCCCAAGTACCTGTCGAACGTCATAATAAGGTTCTCAAGAAAATCGCGCATGAGCAAAGGGTAGCTGCCACAGAATATTTTGGATTTGAGGCTATTTATTCCAAAAAGCAAAAAAGAGACAAACTTCCTAATTTGGTATTTTTACCAAATCTGGAACCTTCTTAATCTACCTTCCTAATCTGGTCATATTCTTTTTGATGCTCCATATTCACAAAAGTTATTGATATTAGTAATTTATTCAATCTTTTTGAAAAAACCGTGTTTAAAAACATCTAAGCGTATTTGTTTGCTTTGACCTCAATCATACGCTAAACATTTCAAATTAAACTCAAAACTTTCAAAGAACACTATTAGAATATGAATTAAGTATAACCTTATATTTAAACAAATTTCTCATATTCGAACCATAATAAAAAAAAACTTCATTATATCACTACTTAATTTTTTTTTACTGTTCTCATCGAATCATGTTTTTTTTTCAAACAAAAGTCCTTAATATCAGGAAGCTACCAAGTAGGAAAAAAGAAACCTAAGTTGAATTTAAAAGTTATGAAAATACGAAAGGGGCTGTCCATGAATCACGTGATGCAAATATGTTTCCCATAATTCATATACTAATCAACGTCCAACTCTGAACTTGGATAGTCAAAACAGCAACTGCCTCATCTGATGGTGATGAGAAAGTACACTGCTCAAAACAATTAAGGGCCGCCTCGGTGGCTGAATGGTTAGTGTACTAGCCTTTGGAGCTGCTGGGGTCGGGTTCGAATCCCGGTCAGGCATGGATGTTTGTGACAGTCAATAAATGTTGTTATTTGTCTATGTGTTATTCATTTCTTTGTGACTGTAAAAATATCTTTCTGTGTCTGTCCCACTTGACGAAAGCTTATAAGCGGTTCTCTGAACAAGCACACAAGCTGGAATGTATATGTATCATACCATACCATACCATACCAACAATTAAGGGAGCACTTTACTTTTGTTAACTTTTTTGTGCGCGTTTGTTGTGCGCGTTTTGTTGTTAACTTTTTCAGTTCCAACTACTTATTTTTTATTCTAAAGATCTAAAATTTGTTAAATAGATTCATTTTGCATTTAGAATGAAATGGTAAAAAACAGGAAAAAAAATCTGAATATTTTAACAACAATTAGAAAAAAAAAATGTAATAATATTTTTTGAAAAAATTATAAGATATATTTTGGGAGTGAATTTTACTTGACTATGTTTTTCATATTTTCATATAATTTAAACAAACATTATTTAATTCCTCAAAAAACATGATTTTTCCATCTAATGATAAATAAGTGCGAGCTCAACTTAATGAGAAAAAAATCGCAAGCTGATGATTCTAAATGGAATCATTGGTGTGAAATGTTTTGAACCATGCGTTCCCCCCAATTTTTCTGAGAAGTGTACTTAAAAATCACATACAATGCATATTTTGTGTGAGTTTTCATTTTAAAGTGTGAAAAAACTTTAAACAAGTGTCCTTTTGGTCTGAGTTGAAACTAATAAATACGGAAATTAACGAACGCCAATCCAATCCAATGAAGAGTACACGGGAAGAACCGCTTGATTTCTTTAGAGTTTTTACATATTTGAGTCTGCTTGGCGGACATTGGCGACCGAAAACCGGTTTCTCTTTCGGTTCTTCATTTGCGGTATAAGCGTGTAGCTCGTTCCACTTATCTCTGGCTTGATTCAGGGTTGCCGCGAAAGATAATCAAAGCGAGTAACCTGTTTCTCTAGTTTCTCTACGCCAGTTTAGGCTATTTCTCGCTATCACATCAAAGAGGCCTCTTAAGGAAACCCTTCTACGAAATAAAGCTATTCCTTCCCGTGTACTCTTCATATATAAAAGATTACACAGATCTTTTTTCTTAATACGTTAAGTATAGTTTGGAAAGCCCCGATAAAGATTATCATGTAAGATTTTGGCCAAATTTAAGTCCAGAAACAAATTTTTCTAGAATTTAAAGCCATTTTCCAGCAATTTTTTGCTTATTTCTCGCTGGTAAAAATTACATGATATTCGGCTCGACCCCCCCTAAAGAGTCACTTAATTTATGAACGGCCCCTACAGAGAAATATTTCAAAACTTGAAAATAAGAATATCGCCCCAAAAAAAATCCAATCCATCTGTGAAAGGTTCTACTTAGAGAGACTTTTTACGAGTTTTTCTCCGTCTTTAAAAGAAACATCTATACGACGCCATTGCAACTGACCATTTCTAGTTTGGAAAATTGTCTTTGAGTTCTTTTTCTGTTGATGTATTTTGACTTTTTTCATTTCTTCTCTATTTAGGGGGTTCCGCTAGACGAGATTCATTTAATTTTTTTGTGTCGCCATTCTGATGCCAGAACCTCTATCGATTTTAAGCTAAGATTTTCTGTGTGGATGGAACTTCTAGTTGTCGGGGGTTTTTCCCGCCAAACTTATGATTCGTCGCCAATGTCATCAAGACTGATAATTATTACTTTTAATTTCCTAATAGAAAACACAATTTAATGAGAGTATTCCAATTGCTATGTCCACACTGCGACAATAAAAATGACAAGAAATTGCTCGCGCATGGAAATGTATATGCAATTGGTCCATTCGAGGTAGGTGCGCGCGCATGCCTGACCAATTTGTATAGGCATTTCCATGCGCGCGCAATGTCTTGTCGTTTTTATTGTCGCAGTGTGGACATAGCAAATTTGATATAAAATTCCGAAATTTATACCTTGTGTTTTTTTAAAAAAAAGTCTTGAATGGTGCTGCGATATATTCTTCCGAAATGTATTCCTTTGAAACTGCTATTTAATGTTACGGATAAGTAGCTATACTAAAGCTTACAAATTACATATTGCAGTACATAAAATTATATATCTATCCGGCTGTCGTTACCAAATTTGAAACTCATATTGCAATGAATCTGATCTCTCTGTGAATGTTAAATTATGCAGAGATGTAATTTTGCCTAGACAAACCAAGCCAAGTGGATCCTTAAAGAATCTTTTACATGCCACATTATTACATAACATGGGTGCTGACCATTTTCCCATCTTAAAAAACTGCCGACTCAGTCGGGAATCGAACCCGCAATTTTGGCTTATGAGGCGGGCACGCCATACCACCTAGCCACTGAGTCGATGCTAAAAGTAAGGTACAATTGGCGACAATTTTGATACTTGGCGTGGAAAATCCCCTCTAACTAGGATTTTCTACTTCAGGTCTCATTCGAGCTCATTTTCAATCATTTTGAGGGTGATGATTTTTTCACTTGGTTTTAGAGAGACGTTTCTTTCCCGGAAATACGTATTTTTTATATCTTAGGGGCCTTTTAGATCTATAAAATGTTTTATTTTTTTTAATAAAAAATTCCATCAGGCAGTAAATTGGAATTTAAATGCTTAGCGCGACTTTTTTTGTTTGTGTAGTTTTAGATTGATCCATTTATGCTTTCATCGGTAACCTGCTATCCATTTTTTGTGGGCCCTTTAGTCCTTCATTAAAATATAAAAATTTAGGATTTTTAGCTTCAAACGAAATTCAACATTAAATATAGAAATCCTAAAAGAAAACTTTTTAAACAAGAATTTGTTTCATTAAACATCGGCAATACGATAATTTACCTCTGAAATGGTTTGCCAAATGGTTCCAATGTATTATTACTAAATAGAACATTTATATATAGCTTAATTACCTAATCTAGCAGAATTTTACAGGCTGACAACACAATAGTTTTAGTAGATAATTTGTTGACTTTATATTCTTGATAGCACTGAAATCTAAAATTTAAAAAAAATGTAGAATCAGTTTTAGAAAATGTCTTTTAATTAATTGCTTTTTCCACCATTGAATTGATAACTATAAAACAACATTTTATACATCCTTAACTTGACAAAATATAAATAAGTATATATTTTTGAATAAATACTTAGTATTTTTTATAGTTTTAAAAGCAGTGTTGAAAAATTATATTTTTCAATCCTTAAAAAAATAACAGCCTAGGTACACAAAAATTTCTCCAACTTTAACAATTTATCCTTTTCATTGTAATAGATTGCCTAAATTTGCATTAGTGATATTTTTACTTGCCTTTGAAAACTAGAAGATAATTTCGATCCCCGACAAGGGTATTATTATTATTGCTTGGAGTTTTACTTTTGATACGAAACTGAGTGTGTTATGAAATCATGAATATAATCATAGTTAAAGTATTAGATTGGCAGATCACGTGACCTCCAATGCTAACGACGGGACACGCATGGAGACCAAAATTAGAGGGGTATAGGGCCAGTGTTGCCCCACTCTAAAGAGAAAAGTGCTGCGAAAAAATAAAATTTAATTCTAAAATTTCAAAAAATACAAAAAAAATACTAGCTGCATTTTTCAATATTTTTAGTGATTCTAAAAAAAAACTTTAAAACGCTTTTCTAGTATTTATATATATTTTAATTTTAGAACTAAATGATATTTTTTACTGGCCCCTTGCCACCACATTAAGAAGAAGAAGAATACGAAAAAATACCATTAAATTCGGAAATTACAAAAAAAAATATTATAAAAATATTAGAAAAGTGTTTAAAGTATTTTTTTTAAAGTAACTAAAAATATTCCAAAATGCAGCTAGTATTTTGATGATATTTTTTAAATTTTAGATATTAATTTATTTTTCGGGAGACTTTTCTCCTTAAAATGGTGGCAACACTGTAACATAACCCTCTAATTTTGGTCTCAATGCTGGTCCCGTCGTTAGCATTGGAGGTCACGTGATCTGCCAATCTAATACTTTATATGATGTCTATGATTTCTTAACAAACTCGTATCAAAAGTAAACCTCTTATGACTTTATGACTTTCTTGGTGGGGGGCAAGATCGCCAAGCACTGCTACTTTAAGTCTATTGTACTAAGCCCCAGAAATGACTAAAGCACAAGAGACACACAAAGAAAGAGACGACACAAACACATGGACAGATAACAACAGTTATTGACAGTCACAAACATCCATGCCTAACCGGGATTCGAACCCGACCGCAGCAGCTCCAAAGGCTAGAATCCTAACGAGTGTGCCACCGGGGCGGCAAAAGTAAATCTCTAATACTTTCACCCCAAGTTGTTATAACAATTCCAACATTTCTTTTGTGAGAAACCATCCCCCACAAAATCAATAAATAAGCCAAACACACTGCAAAAGAAGCAGAATTAAAGTAAAAGTCTTCTCCCAAAAAACAAAACACTGTATCAAACTTCCTTGACATATTCTTTCGAAATTAGTTTAGCATCAACCCTTCACAAACTTCCTGGTTGTTGGGTATTTTTTCGCCAAATTTTCAAATCTTCGCCAAAAGTGCAACCCCCAACACACCTTGGTCGCTTTTTGTGCCTCTTTAATAAAACTTTTATTCTATTCCATCTCAATATTAACCTCTTGCGACCTGGCGTCCACATTTGGGGACATTTTTCTTCCCACAAACAATTTACACATTAATTAGTTCCTAAATTGTCATGGTCCGATAGAAGAAGATCCAAATATCATTTTGCAGCCTTGATTACAGGTATCAGTCATTTATTTCTATAAAAAATGAAGTTGAACGAGGGTCAATATGATATTAGTGTTCTTAAAAAATATATTTTGAACTTTTTAAAAAGTTTGTTTAGTTGTCTATGTTAAAATAATCTGTTAAAAAAACAATGTTAAAATAGTCTGTTAACTACAAATAAGAGATACGTTATTTTTTGCTGGAATTTATAGCACAAAAAAATGTGTATTTTTGGAGTTTAAGGCTTGTCCCTAAGTATCTATAAACATAATATCTTAAAAAATTTCTTTGCAAAACATACTTTTTAGCATATATTTGCATGATGTTTAGATGAAGAATATACGTGTAAAATTCTGTTTGGATCTTAAGAGCTTAATGCCTGCTAATTTAATTTTTAACAATATCATTAGTAATACTTTTTAAGAGAAATTTTTCATACAAACGCTAAAAATTTATCTATTTTATACTCATAATGGGTAGAAAAGGCAGGGGAAGGAAATTGAATTTCTGTTAGAAATTTTATTTACTGGTTGAAACTTATATTTAAATGCGTAAAAACATAAATATAAGGGAAATATAATTAAAATCATTGGTTGGTTGGACATATTTTCAGGCTTGAGTGCTTGGTCCGAGACCCGCTTATAAACCTTCGTCAAGTAAGACAGACATAACGCACACGCATACTATACAGATGCTGCCATCTATCGCGCGCAACCTACGCAATTTACACATGGCCCTGAAGGGGAGGGAAATAGTGTCCGGGGTCCCCCCACAGGACTTTCGGACCCAACAGATTTAACGAGCACGTACCCCGCATATACTCGGGACAAACACAAACATTCCCATTGACGAAGAATACGAAATTTGGCGACTAAAAACCCCGATAACTGGTTATTCACCCTCAAACCCAGTAAATCCAGGTAATGTCGCAAAGAAGAAGTAGAATACAAAAAAAAAAAAAAAGAGAGAACTTCCGAACGTTTTGTTCATCGTCTTCTAGAATCATCGAATTTTCTTGTAACATCTGCAGATGGCAGCAAGTTCTTTTACTGTCTTTCTTTAGAAGGAGGTTTAACCTTCGATATTACGGATCCGGAATTTATAATTAATTTGACTTCTTTTTTTTGCAAAGTTATCTTTTGGAGATTATCGATTTGATCGGTGTTCCGCCGAAGAAAGATATATCTTTTGAATTGCGAATTATTTAGTTGTTGGGGTGCAGTGGGTGGTTATTTCGAAAACAATGGCAAATAAGAACTGTCGTTTGGGAGTTAACTGTGGTTCCAAACGTAAAATGTGCATACTTTTATAAAGGATATGCTATGTATGCTCATGACCCACTTTCACTGCTCAAACTACAGATGCTACAGGCAAGTGCAACAAAATTTAGAACTCATTTAATTAATATTAAATGACATTATGTTCTATTATATTTATATTGACTGATTCTGACATTATATACATTATTTTTTTATTCATTTACTAAACTCCCGTTTATCCGCGGAATTGAGTGGCGCGGCTTCCGCGGATAAGCGAATTCGCAGATAATCCGCAAAAATGAAGAAAATGCATATGAACAAAATTTCTTCGGGGTTTTATTAGAGTAAATTACAGTAATCGTATATAGCATGTACAAATTTACTTACTTCAAAATATCTATTGCTGTCGTTTCTTCTATGCCACACTGCAAACACATTTGATTTTTAGAGGATCCGTTTTCCATCTTTTTAATGAGTCGTAGTTCGTCTTGAATTGTCAAGATAACTTTTTTTTTAGTTTTTCACGCATTTTACAAGTATCAAAATCATAAAGCAATTTAAAATAGCGGGCAGTTTATTTTATAAATGACGACAAAAATAACCTATTCGTGATGTGCACCTGACTGAACACCAGGTTTCCTATAGTCATTCTTATTTTAATGGATTCGTTGTTCTTGGTAAATGTGCTCGTCGTTCTAGAAAGGAATTCGTTGTATTTGGAATGCATTCTTTCAAAAAGTTTTGAAACAAATTTACCGCGTTTTTTTAATAATTTTTGTATTTGAACTGAAAAATGGGAGGGGGGGGGGTGAATAGTGGCCCGCGGATAATCCGCAAAGCGGATAATCCACCCGCGGATAATCCGCAAAGCGGATAATCCACCCGCGGATAATCGGGAGTTTACTGTATATTCTTTTATTGACTTTATTGTGACATTATATTGACTTAATTATTTTAATTATCAATTTTCCCTCAATAACCTCACGAAAATATTTGATAAGAAACTGTCATTTTACGCAAGATTTTATAACAATAATGTATATGAGCAATTAAAATGACCCAACATTTATAGCTTAATAAATGCATTGTAATCGTTCTAACCGAATTTGACGGAATTTCTTTAAAGCGGGTCCAAAACCTAAACACAAATAATCAAGTCAAGCACTTTATTGTCCACCCACTAAACTCAGCGAACATTTTCCCAAGCAGCTTCAACAAAGTAATCACCCCCTTGACGCTTTCAGGTCCCCGTATTTAATCCTGAGTCCATCCACTCTAGATAATAAACGTGATGCGCAAGATTATCAGGGTAACAGCGCTTTCTACTCCTGAAAGGGTCCTCGAAGGAGTTATAAGGTAAAAGGTGTTTGAACCCAGGTCCCGGGTTTGTCTTAAAAATGAAAAGACTTCATTTAAACAAATTTGTTTTGGCTCAGTCTCCTTAGTTTCATTGAAACAGCCGCCTCGGTGGCTGAATGGTTAGTGTACTAGCCTTTGGAGCTGCTGGGGTCGGGTTCGAATCCCGGTCAGGCATGGATGTTTGTGACAGTCAATAAATGTTGTTATTTGTCTATGTGTTATTCATTTCTTTGTGACTATAAAATTTCTTTCTGTGTCTGTCCCACTTGACGAAAACTTATAAGCGGTTCCATGAACAAGCACACAAGCTGGAATATGTATGTATCATACCATACCATACTATCATTGAAACAGCGAGAAAAGTTTTTTAAGGTTTTCGATTTTTGTGTTGTATTTGAGAAGAAAGAGTTCAAATTATCGGTAAAAAGTGTTTGAGCCCAGTTGACACTTTTAAATCCGAAAATTTCATTTAAGTAAGTTGATTTTGACACAGTCACATTGGTTTCATTAACAGCGAGGAAGATTTTAAGGGGCATTTTCGATTGTGTGTTGTATTTTAGATGAAAATATTCTGTTTATTTGAAGTTGGAAGAATATTTGAGTATATTTAATAACAATATATACTACTCCAAACTGCATTGCAAAATAAGAAATGTAAATTGAAACAAACCTGATTTTTTTTACACAAACAGTATAATGCCCTGCTGCTTTCTTAGTACAAAAAAATCATTAATAATCAAAGAGTCACATTGTGGTAAATTTTAAGACGTCCTTCAAACTGATTTATGAAAAAAATAAATTTACTTCAACTACTATTTTGTGATGCACAAAGTTTCTCGCTCGATTGTTGAAATGACAACAACGATTTAAATGAGTAGAAATTGCATTTTATATTCAAATGCTTATTCAATGGGTACCTCACCCGGACAGTAGACGGATGCCCGTCCAGACGTACAGTAAGACGGACAAAAGTTTTATATTCGCATTAATTTTATATTATTTATTTATATTTAATTATAAAGCATTTTGGTTTGGTTTGAATTATCGTCGCACTAGAGCTATACGAGGGCTATTGGCGACGGGCGTCGTATTTTAGAACCACAATCAGGTGACGAGCCACCTGTGTAGGCACCCAATGCAACCGTTAAGGGGCAGCGATAGGTCTTTGAAGGATATTTAACGTGCACTCCCTTACACGGGGTATTATTCGTCGGACATTTTTGGCTGCACGGGCCGTTTATAGGTCGGCAGCTATTATGGCGATGCCCAGACCCGAAACTGATTTGACCTTCCGCATGCTAAGCGAGTGCTTAACCGACTGGGCTCCCCAGCCCAAAAAAGCATTTCTAGGTTAGGTTTTGAATTTCGTCGCACTAGAGCTAAACGAGGGCTATTGGCGACGGGCGTCGTATTTTAGAATCACAGTCAGGCGACGAGCCAGCACCTGAATAGGCACCCAACGCAACCGAAAAAGCATTTCTAAGACCGACAGGATAGAGCCTTTTGAAAGAAAGTTCGGACGGGCGTACAAACGGACACCGTCAGTATGTCAAAATCCAATGTCCCGTCCAATCCAATATCCTTAAAAAATTATAGAGAACAAATAAAGTTATACGAAAAACGGTTTTAAAAGTGTAAAAAAAGTCAAACCTTTTATTTCTTCAGAAATGTAGACGTTATTTTTTTTACTAAGTCCCTGTTAATGGGTCAAAACTTCTCTACAAACCTCTCATTCAAACTAGCTTTAGAAAAAAACCCGGTAAAATACATTCGCAAAAAAAGATACTTTAAATTTTTTTTATAGTGTTATAAACAAAAAAAAGAATAAATAGCTGAGTATTTTAGTTTCAGTTTCTCTATAACTCTGCTTTACCTTAAAAAAGCCCTGTAATGCTTGTTGCATTATAAAATATAAAAAAAAAACTTTAATGATAATGTTTCAGGTCTTGATTGGTAACTTAAATGTTAATGAAAGTAAATTCTTTCTCGAGTTTCGATTGGTGAATACATGTCACGTGGGAACAGATGACCAATCATATAACCGAACGAAAGAAGCGCAAAAAGAGATCTGGAAGCAATTTCGTCACCTGAAACAACCTAATTATATAAGTAACAATATTCAGTAAATAATTTCATTATCACATCTAATATGAAATACCAACAAAAAATATTTTAAAACATTCATTTGCCAAAAAGCACTTTCAACAACATTTTCAATTAAAAATAACTCCACAACCCCCACTTTCAACGCAATTTTTTTAAACAAAACACCAACAACCAAACAATTTTACCAAAAATGTCTCTTTGCTCAAATCTTACAAAGCCATTAAACTAAAATAAATCAATATAAAAAAAGCCGGATATTTCGCATTTCGCAACAAAACTTAGCGATGGTAATACTCAGAGAGGTTAGAAGCAGATGGAGGTGCTGCAGCGTAAAAACTATTATAGTTACCGGTTTTCCAACTGAAGTCATTGATCGCTTTTAAATAAGCACAAACAAACGGTCTTGGCTATCTATTTGGCACTATTCTGCGGTTGAGTTTGTATAGGCTTACTAGTCGCCCCGGTGGCACACTCGTTAAGATTCTGGCCTTTGGAGCTGCTGGGGTCGGGTTCGAATCCCGGTAAGGCATGGATGTTTGTGACCGTCACTAAATGTTGTTATTTGTCTATGTGTTTGTGTCGTCTCTTTCTTTGTGTGTCTCTTGTGCTTGTGTCATTTCTGGGGCTTAGTACAATAGACTTAAAAGTCGCAGTGCTTGGCGATCTTGCCCAAGAAAGTCATAAGTCATAGGCTTACTACTCCGACTTGGCGATTCCTGACGCTGTAATGAAACTATAATCATAACGCATTTTTCTTAGGAGGGTGTCAGTCCCATAGAGCTAATGCTAGTTTTGAAATTACAACTTATGCAAAGGAATTGATGTGCCATGTTATCCCATTTTCACCAGGTATGGGAATCATCATAACATCAATTTCAAACGAAAATGAAAATAAAATAAAATCCGGTTATTTAATTATTAATTGATAAAGTTTTAGAATAAGGATCGCCATCTACTGTTCTTTTCTGTCATTTCAAAAGTTCAAAAATATATAATTAAACAACTAGATAACATTCTCGTTTCAAGTGTGTTTCATTTCGATGTTAAATTTATTCCCATACCTGGGGAAAAAGGGCTAACATGGCAAAGCAAAACTTTTGAGGTAGTTGTGATTCGAAAACTAATGCAATTAGCTCTATGGGACTGACAATCCCTCTTAAAATGCGTAGATTCGAAATTTAAAAATGACTGTTAGCGGAGTTGTAGGCTGTGGCATGAGATATGAATTTACACAGGATTGAAGTAATTGCCTTGAGAGTTAAGAGGGTTGTCAGTCTCCTAGAGCTAATGCAATAGTTTCGATCACAATATCCGCAGAAGCTTGCTTATTGCTTTGCCTTGTTCCCCCCCTTTTTCCCCAGGTATGGGAATCAACATATCATCGAAATGAAACAAATTCGCAACGAAAATGTTACCAAGTTATTCAACTATTTATTTTTTAAATTTTGAAATGCCACAAATACCCAGTAGATGGCGATATTTTAAAACTTTATCAATTAATAATTAAATAACTGGATGTTATTTTCTTTTCAATTTTTTTTAAAATTGATGTTAGGATTATTCCCATGCCTGGTGAAAATGGGATAACATGGCAAACCAATTCTTTTGCGATATTTGTGATTTCAAAACTAATGCATTCGCTCTATGTGACTGACAGTCCCTCAAGAATGAAATGATGCGTTTTACTTGAACTAACGTTGGTTGGTAGACATACATTTTCAGGTTTGCGTGCCTGGTCAGAGATCCGCTCATCTTCGTCAAGTAAGATAGACACACATACACAAGTGACAGATGCTGCTACTTATCGCCACCTCCGCAATTTAGACCTGTCCCAGAAGGAGAGGGAAATAGTCTCTAGGGACCTGTACCCTCGGAAAACTACACCATGACCAACCACAGGACTGTAGGATCCACAGATTTAACGAGCACGTACTCCGCATATACTCGGTGGATCTTCAGTGGTATCGGGACATGATCACGTGACTTTGATATTCCGAGAACGATACCTTAACCACTAGGCTACCCACAGCCCTTGAACTAACGTTAAGGGGGAATGGGCGTGCAGGACCGGGGGTCTCCAAACTCAAGTGCCTCAATGTTAATCCAAAGGGGAAAAAATTATTTTCTTTGCCTTATTTCTCCGGCTGTATTGAATATTTTTACAAGCGGATTTTTTTATGTGATAAATGTAGCTGACTTACAGGTCCCGACAATCCCACTGTTTGAAATTAGTACGAATATTTTTTTTCATATTCAATAAATTATTTTACACAAAATATTCGAAGCAATTTCAAAAAGTGGGAAGATAGAGACATGTAAGTCAGCTACATTTGTCACATAAAAAAATCCGCTTGTAAAAATATTCAATACAGCCGGAGAAATGTGGCAAAGAAAATAATTTTTTCCCATTGGATTAACATTGAGGCACTTGAGTTTGGAAACCCCCTTAAGGGAGATGTTTGGGCTTACTTAGGGGTTACCTGGCGACTTTTTTTAAATTCACCGCCAAGCATCTCTCCCCCTATTTCTTCTAAACTCTGATGGTAATACTACAAAACAAAACGCGGGAAGGAACGGATCAAAACGCCGTCATTGGGGGATTTAGCATTGCTCGGGGACTTATAAACACATATTTTTGATCGCGCATCGGAAAAAAAAAAGAAGAAAGAGGATTGTTTATTGCTCTGGGCGCTTTTTTCCCATTTTAACATTTTACACGGAAACAAATTCAAAGGCGGATGTTAAATTCCCATTTTCGTTGTCGCTTTTCTCTTTTTTCCCCTTATTATGTCGGGTTAGAAATGCGGAAGATACAACTATTTTCTTTTTTTCACCTGTTGTTTCAAATATGCGAGAAAATTATGTTATTGTTGTCTTCTTTTTTGTCCTTTCTCCTCGGAACAACAGCTCGTTAGGGGGCCAGGACCTGACGTGCCCATTCCTGCTTACTTGACCAAGGTCTATGGAGGTGCTAGGCATATGTCCCGGTAAGGGGGTCAGCCTCACATGGAACCCCCAGCGTTTAGTTTCCAAGCATGCTAGGTCCTCAGTTTACCGACCAGCTGAAGGGATGATAGGATGAGTCAACCTCGTCCAATCCGGGACTCGACACAAGGACCTGTGGCGTGGCAATGCAAAACACTACCACTAAGCCACTGGGCCTCAAACGTACTATCAATATATCTTCTAATACGAAACACTTATATATATTTAATAATCTGCGTGATAAAGACCCTGGTACCGATCTTGGGCATGAAGACCCATCTGTTGAACACCCCTAACACCTTATTTACTGAATAAGTAAATTTAAAGTTTTTTTTAAATAAGTGTTTCGTGTAACGTAAATTTTCCTACATAAATCTTTCAGGACTATATAGTCTTCATTGTCATATAATTTTTCTCTGGATGGATAGAAATTTTGAAGGTAAAATAAGGCCGAGCACGTTCCACACAGATTCAGCAATCTGAAAGCAGTTGTCAGAACCTAATTTGTTGTAATTTGTTGAGAGTCACCTAATTTGCTGACTAGTGACCAAGATAGCCGGGCACTATAGGACGTGTTCGAGATTTCTATTGTCACAGTTTTTGCAGCTGGGATAAAATGTTCTGGTTCCATCCGGCTGTGGTTTCATTCCTCCAAAGTGCCCAGTTCTCAGTCTTATTACAATTTTTGCAAGCGATATGCGAGACGTTGTTTCAAAGATGAAGAGTACACGGGAAGAAGCGATTGATTTATTAGGCGGACGCCCGCAATTGTCTGCTTGGCGGCCGAAAACCGGTTTCTCTCTTTCTTCTTCGCTTGGTCCAAGCGTCGGGATCGCCAATCGCCTGAATCTTGGTAGCTAGAAAACACAGGGATAGTAGTTAAAGTACTACAGTGGCATATCACGTGACCTACAACACTGACTTCATTGGGGCTCTTCAAGGAGCTCCTTGCGCGTCCCGCCGTTAGCATTGGAGGATCTGCCACTCAATTACTTTAACTATGATATCTGTGGTACACTCTTAAAACAAACGAGCGATTTTAACTCATACTAAGTTTTTTTCACTCCTACAGTCTTGAAAATGCACTTCCCGAAAGGAGTGGATCCTTTGTGTGTTAAACCTATGACAGGATCGCTCCAAACGAGTGATTTTAACTCAGTATGAGTTAATATTCACTCCTTTCCAGGGTCGAAAATGCACTTCTCCTACTGGAGTGGCTTTCACTCTTTTGTTTTAAGAGTGTAGGAACTGGTTTCCTTGCACAAGTTTAGGCGATCACTCGCTATCATCGCCAAAGTGGTCTGCTAAGGAAACTTCTCTGCAAAATCAATTGGTTTTTCTAGTGTACTCTTCAGATATGATGTTTCAACTTGATGGTATTGCGACCTCAATTTCGATTTTATCACTGCATTGATGTCACGGATTGAAACGAGCGGACATTTTTTTCTTCATTAAGGTGTTTCGTAATTTATTACCGTGCAACTTATTGTTTCAAGGCGCTGTGGGACTTAATACCTGTACCACCAGGAAACACAGTAAAAACACTTTCAAACCGTTAAATGTCCTATTATAATGCTTTTCCTTTTCATGTTATGAATTAGATCCCTAACACTGTAGCAAAGTTAGGTCTTGAACGGTTAAGACAGGATTAAAAGCACGATACTCTCAACCAGTTGTTTGTGGGGTACAGATCGGACATAGCCATAATTTATAATTTCGTTATTTCTTACATTGAATTGTTTCTCTTTATTTCGCTGCTTTATTTATGTAAATTATTTGATTTCTAGAATATTTTATCCTTGGAGGTTCTACTACTGTATAAAAAGCATTTTAACCAGCCAGTTGGGCCATTAAAAGTTTCGAGTTGGGATTTAGTCACCTTGTCGTTACTTGAGTACAGCGCGTTATAACGTATTTCCCCCTCCTATACGCGACAATAACTATCGTTTCGAAATGTCGTAACAATCTGACTTTAAAACAGGAACAAGCAAAAACAACTACCCAATACTAACCTAAACCCAACCGCTTCGTGTCACGACACAAAAATGTGTTTCTTCACGATGTTTACAGCCGTCTTGGGGGACGGCTTGAATACACCTTTGGGTTAAGAAGGGGGGGGGGGAATTATGGGCATGAATCGAACTGAAAAGGAGCAGCATTCGAAAGATTTTTGTGGTTCCACAATGTTTTCGGAAGATGATGCCTCTGTTTTATTGTCATGGTAACGAGGGTGTTTAGGTAGGATGGACAGTGCATTATTTGTGCAAAGTTTTTGTTTCTAAAATGAAAGTAACAGTGAGAACTTGTTTTAGGTGATGTATCTCTTCTGTTTTCATTTTTGCTCTTTTTGTAATGTCATTGGTTATGTCGATTTCATTCACAAAATAAAAGTTTTTTTTTAATAGTCTGTACTGTTCTCTTTTAGAGTTATTTTCGAATAATTTGTTTTTTTATTCCTGGCATTTGTTTAACTGTATTGGTTTAAGTTCGTATAAATAAATAATTGTATAGTTAAATTGTTTAATTGTAGGGTAGACTGACCAGTGAGTGAACAGGCCCAGTAAATTAACAGTAGGTAAATACATTTAAAAAGTAAGGTTAAAAATCATTCTACTGGATGGATTGGCAACACCGACTTCCTCTCATCCAGTAGGAAGCTATCTGACATCTGATTAGTTGTTCTGGTCATTAATTAAAATCCAACATGTTTATTGACTGGACATTTTTGAGTTCATTCACTGGTAAAAGTACAGTTCAGTCACTTAGCTTTTGTAGCACTTTTTATTTGGACCCACAAAAGACCCAAAGCAATGCCATATAAAGTCACCTCCTTTGTGACAGATGTGTTTACATTGTCATAAACCCACAAGCTATATTTTCTCAAAATTTATGAATTTTCTTAAAACTAATTGTGCTTAAGCGATCATTCACTGGTTAGTCTACCCTATATATGAATTTGTAAATTAATTAAATAATTAAATTTACAGTATGCAAATAATTAACGAACTATACATGCTATTGGCAAACTTCGGTTTAGGTGAGATTATATCTTATGCTGAGAAATTTGACGTGGTTCACGAACAGAGAAAAGATTTAGTGCGACTGAAGAAAAGTTTTTGCACACAACATTATTTTTAGCACTGTAAGGAAATATTGTATCACTCAAAACAAATGCAATTTGTTTAGCAATTTTTTTGGACAAAAATGAAAACAATACCCCTTGAAACGTTGCCACTCAGACGTGAGACACGCCCGTTGTCCGCATTTATTTTTTTGATTTTTTTCCGAATGAAGCATTTTTTTACATTATAATTTTATTTATTATGTATAATATTATATTTATATTTATTATATTATTAGAAACAGCTATGTAGCAATAGAAGGTGATACGATAAAAAAAAATAACAGCAATTGATTTGAAGTTCGTCAGTATGATTTTTAGCCTACTTTTCTTTTTTTTTTAATTCGAAGAATTAAAAAAAAATAAAAAAGTAGGTATTGACATGCGGTCGATGTCCGTCCGTCCGTCCGTCTGTCTGTCTGTCCGTCCGTCTGTCTGTCCGTACCCCCCTTCCAAAATCGGTTCTATCTATCCGATCTTAAAAATTCTTTTGTTATTAGAAAGGTATAACCTCAGACACCCAACTTTCATACTTTTTGTCCGTCTGTCTGTGCTATAGGACGGACATAAGTCTACTATTTGATGACAAATTTCCCATTGAATTAGCATTGAAATTCAATTTCGAGTCATTTAGATCGCTGAATTTAACTACAAATGCTACGGACAAGTGAGATACGTCAAAAAATTCAGCGCATCGAAATTAGAATACATTGAAAATTTTAGAAAAGAATTCGAATTCGAAGTACTTCAATTATTTAAAAAACGTCAAAATTTAATGCTCATTTAAAAAGCATAGGAAGCCATTTTTATTAGAAATAAATCACCATTGCCATAGCAACAATCGCGCGAGAAACTTTTATTCTTTTAGACAATAAATTAAAATAAATTTATTTTTGAGACATCGATCAATTTAAGATGACGTCAAATAAATATTTCACTACGAGATCTTTGTATGTTGATATAAATTGTTTTCATTCTATTTAAAAGCGATTAATATTACATATTTATACTTTGAAATATAAATTTTTGCAAACGATTTAAGTAATAATTATTTAATTTTCGAAATAAAATAAATGAAACTAGCCGAATTTAGCAAGTAAATGTTTATTGAGGAGTAGTTTTTTTTGTTTTTGTTCTACGAAAAATTAAATACTAATTTATAACTGCAAATAAAGCTGTGTTTAATGCTGTGTTTAGTGAAAGATGCTGTGTTTATTTAGATGCTGTGTTTAGTGAAATTTATTTTAGAATTTAAGGTCGAAAAACGGTTTTTGTGATGTCACTTACTGTTACGAACCTAGTTTTTTCATGATAAGAATTTTAGTAAGCATTTAAGTAACAGGAAAGTTGGCTATTTTAGTTCTTTAAGAACTTCTTGTTGTAATTAATATTCTCCAACAGTCCAGTCAAATTTGGGTTATTCTTGAGAAAACGTGCAATTTGAGGAGAAAAAATCTCGAAAAAAAATATTGATGAAAGTTTTTGAAACTTTGTATTTTAGTTACCCTTACGTACTGCATTGGAAAAATAACATCAGTCCACATCATACAATTAATATTAATTATTCATACAGTAATACATGGACCGAATACACGAGCATGACGAAATCGTAAATAAGAGCTTCCAGGCGCAAAAGGTTTAGGCTTTAGAGAACGAAACTTGCAAACTGGCAATATATACGTTATTTCTTTCTATAAATACAAAATTATAGGTAAAAATCATTAGCTTACCTTCTCAAATCTTGACCACAGAAATGAAGCTATGATCTTGTCAATGGCCTATTTTTAACTTTTAACTTAGAATTACTTTTTATCTATTGTGGTATTCAAACTATCGACGTGATACAACGTTTAAAGTATATTATTGAATACTAATAAAACTGAAACTGAGTACTATTATCATTTCTAGATAGTTATGCAAGCTAAAGAAAACGTTGTACACGGACATGACGAAAATCTGTGGGACATTTTATTTTCACGGAATTTATGTATTTATATTCATTTTAATGATTATATTTTATGTTTTGTATGTTCTAGTAGTGTCAGTTGAACTAAAAATCAACTTTAGTTATGAAAAATTGGTATTTAGTTATTATAAATTAACAAAAACAGTTCCCGGACATGTCGGTGAGACTGCTCACGGACGTGACTTGTCATAGTCTGTGGACACCAATTTGTACACAAAATAATAATTTTTTTTAATTGTTTCAACGCTAGTAAGTAGATAAAATATTCCTTATCTTAATTTATTCAAGTGGAAGCATAACTTTTCGTTATATGAAAGATATCTTGCGGGGACATGTTTTTGTAACGCCCATTTACGTCAGTCCAATAAGTAAATCCCAGTTTAAAACAACTTTAATATAAATCGCTACTTTATTCATTGCATATCAGTGAACGAAGCTAGTCTAACTTCCAAACACTCAATTCCTTCCTACTTTGCATTAGCCAAATATTTGTTTTCTTATTTCGACATGAACGCCCAACCACGCGAGAATTTATTCAAAACATTTTTACCATCAAATTGTAATCGCCATATTTGTTGGCTGTGTGTGTTATAAAATGCTAGTTATAGAAAATCGTTATTCAGTTTGTTCATTTACTTTTCATTAACGATTCCTCTAACTCCGTCCCTTTTCTAATGAAGAAACCCTAGCTGCATCGTTCGCACTGTTTTGGAAAAGTTTTAACCATTTACGCACTGAATTAAGATTTAATTTCAACCGTAATATTAAGATTTTTTAAAACATTAATTGCCATTTTGTCTTTCATTTTTTTTAAAATTAGAATTACCTTATAATTTTTGGCTTAACGGGCCGTTCATAGGTCTGTCTGTTTTATTTAGCAATGCCCTGACCCAGACATGGAACCTTTCGCCTTGCAAGGTGAAAGTCTTTACCGGCAGGGCTTGCATGAAATATGGAGTGGAATGTTAACCACATTTGGGCTGTTTCGTTGTGCTAACCGTGAAATAGAAACAGGCCATTATATCATAGCTGTTCTGGCAATTTGGACACGGGGTCTTATGGATACAATCAACCCCTCAAATCAGAACGAGAGGAGATTATAATATCCTGATGGAGTTGACCAGTGGAGAGGGGATTTGATTGGCATAAAATAAAAGTTTACATAAAAAATCTACTAATTTGGATTTTTAAGGGTACACCCGCGCAACGCCGGTTTTAAAAAGCTACACTCTCAGAAACGAATACTCCAAAACGACGAAATTTTCCTTAATTTTGACGATGTCGTTTACTGGCAAATGCTCCGGGTTTTCCTTTCCTCAAAGTGAGGAAATTTGATTCGTCGTTTTTATGAGGATTCGAATTACGTCTAATCTAAAGAAATATTTCGTCATTTTTGAGCATGTGAGAACAACAACGAGATTCAGTTAATCAAAATCAAGATACAGAATCGTCAAATCAAGATCTTTAAAGTGAGGATTCGCGTTTACTCAAAAGTCACGTGATAGTTTGACGAAATAATCCTCAAAATTAACGAAATGAGGATTGAGGATTAATGAATCGTCAAATGTGAGTGATATTATTTCTGAGAGTGTAGTTACAAATAATTTGCTAAAAATATGTGTTTTCTTACTCTATTTCATTAAGAACTATGTCAAACTAATGCAGATGAGTATAGATAATGAAACTCAATGCCTCGAAATACTAGTCAGATGCAAATTCTTGTTCCGTGTAACACGAATCTAGAGAAAGAGTTTTATAAACAAATCATCCCTTACAAGGGGCATTACCAAGCAACTTCGTTCTACCCAGCTCACATTAGCCAAATCACTTAATTGATTTTCGAAAGTTTGGTTTGTCGATCACATGTACGATTCCTAAACTTTTGCAATTAAGAAATAATTCGATTCGATGATTGCACTAATTTTCTACAATGAATGGTCTTATTTTGGAAATTATTTTTTAATGTTAGTGTACGTCTGTTTAACAAAATAACCCTTTATTCACTGAATTAAGATTTAATTTTAACCTTTTAAGTCCCTAACTTTCATTTTTTATTCAATAAATCTAAAATTTGTGAAATAGAATCAAGATGCATCCAGAATAAAATGGTATAATAACAGGTGAAAATCTCAATATTTTAACTAAAATTTACGGAATATTATTTTGAATCGTAACTTATGAATAAATTGTAACAATAATTTCGAAAAAATTTATTTGTTAACTATAGTTAAAGCTTAATTTTTAAGAATTTGAAAATGTAATAATGTAGAATTAGGGATCAATTTATTCAATAAAATTGCTTCAAAATGTTCACAAGTTTGTGCTAACAATTTTTTAAATTCATTGAAAACATCTAATACTTTGCAAGTTACCACACGTTTAAACTGAAACGGCCAAATTTGGTGAAAATAAGGAAGAGAATTTTAAAAAAATCGTATAAGGTTTGTGGTATATATACAAATCAGCCCCTTTGAATGATACAAAAATATTCATCTTTTAACCAAAACGCACAATAGAACAAATATAAATTTTCCTTCACTCAAAAAAACACATACCAAAGCACAGAAGTATAGATAGTTCCATTGCAGATCTACTGATTACAGTATTCCAATTTTCTCTGGGGGGAATTGAACTCAAATGCTTCTTCCCACTGTTTCCTAAATTTATATGGATCTTTACTCCCATATCTCCTATTTCCTATTCTTTTAGAACTTTTCCATCGCTTAAATCGAGATTTTTTTTTCTTCACAGTACCAAGATATTACTTCGAACTTCGTTCTACACTCTTAAAACAATACCGTTGCTTATAAGTGGTACATTTGTCGATTTTTTTTTTGCCCTGGACTCTTCTGAGGGAAAAGCAAATAGGCTGAAGCTAAATTGTTTTTACAGGATGAGATAGACATTTCAATTTTTAAATGAACATATTAAACAATTTTTTCCCTAGTATCTCAGAGAGTTCCTTCTCTTCAAACTCAGTTCTCCAGCCCCCTCAAGTATGCATTTATGAACAACCCCAAACGTTCAAAACAAAGCACCTATTTCAAAAGAAGAATGAGTGCATTTTCAATGATGTATTCAAATTTAAAGGGAAATTTCTATGGTCGGTGTGGCAACGGCATTACGGATTTGGCTCCACGGCAGCCAAGTTAGGCTTAACCAAAATTATCAGCATCCCAAATACGAATTTATTCGGTTACTCACTTATATTTTTGCATATACATATGTTTTTATTCCATAAAACTGGTTTTCTAAAATATTTCCATGAGAAATAGAAAAGCAGAATTATGGTTTCCATAACATTTAGAAAGTGGGTAACTAAACTAAGAAAGTGGAATACGACATCACATCAAATATTAACGAACTAATGGTACTCGGGCGAACGTTAGCGAGCTGGGAGCGTTAGACCTCTAGTAATCACATTATTGTAGTTAATCCAAGATAAACTTTTTATTCTCTGTTTTAGAGTTGCATACCTATTACAACTCCAACCCAGTTTATCGAATTTTCTCTACTTCTAAACTCATCACCACTCTCTTCCCTCCCAGAATTCCCCCAATATTTCAACCCCTCCCCCAACATTTTTATCCCAAAATATAAATCCCCCGAACCATTAAAGGCGCATTCGAAATTTTCGAATGTTTGGCATATCTTCTTTTGAGGGGAGTGCGCCAATCTTCGCTTCCGCCCGGATTGCTTCTCTGGCTGCTTGGAAGATGAAAAGCACCTCCGAAGATAAGGGGGGAATAGAATAGGGGGAAAAGCTCTCTGGGATGATAGGGAAAAGTTTGTGTGATTTCCCCTTTTGAGGGGAAAATACACTTCATTGGAAAGTATGGTATGGTAGGTACATATACAGGGTGGTTATAAAATAACGCTCGCTATTCGGAGTGGTCTGTAGCTTCAATGAATAATCCAAATGCAACGAACTTTGAGATACTTACTAATCAAGAAGGGGGGAAAAGAATGGAACCATAAAAAATATAATCGTCTTTTGACCAAGGTTCTAAATTACGAGACGTAATTGGTTGTGATGGCCGTAATTAGCCGTAATTGGCTACTCCTCGTAATTATAACCTTGGTCAAGAGACGAGTTTCTGTGTTATTATTCCATTCTTTTTCTTAAAAAAGAAACTCGTCTCTTGACCAGGGTTCTAAATTACTAGGCGTAATTAGCTGTGTTGGCAGTAATTGGCCATAATTGACGACGTTTCGTAATTTAGATTCTGGTCAAAAGACGAGTTTTTTTATGATGATTCTTTTTTATGATTGTTTTTTAGGATTTTGTCTTTTTTTATGATACCATTCTTTTTCCCCCTTCTTGATTAGTAAGTGTCTCAATTTTTGTTGTATTTGGATTATTCATTCAAGCTACAGACCACTCCGAATAGGGAGCGTTATTTTATAACCACCCTGTATATTTGGATAGCTTTGTTTTAAAATTTCGGGTTTGTACAAATGCACTATTAAAATCCTCTTATATAAGAGGCATATGTTCAAGGTGCCATTTAATGTGTGTAAGGTGGTTAGGTAAGGTTTAATTATCGTCGCGCAAGAGCTGCAGAAGGGCTATTAAAAACGACCGTGGTCGCTTAGAACCAAGAGAGAAACGTCAACCTTTTCAGTCCCAGTGATGCCATTTGGAATCATCACTTTCAATATTTTTTTCAAAATGTTTATGTCCCGTTATGACATCCAAACACACATCATTCGATTCTTCGCACTTCTATTGGACAATATTTTACATTAATCTCAATAGAAGTCAGAACTACTATTTATTAATTTAGAACACATCTAACAAGCGTTTCTACTGATTTTTTAAAAGTTCACTTCAGTTCCACATATTTAAAACACAATTTAAACTATTTCGGTTAAAATAATTACTAAATTTTTTTTTAATAATATGGTTAGATACCTTAAAATATATAACTCGAAGCGTTTTTAGGAAATATATATTTTTTTATTTTGTTTCCACAGTTAAAATTTTTTGGCATTATTTCAAAAACCATATAAAAAATTAAAATGATTTTTTTTCTTATGGAATTCTTATTTTTGACCTAAATTAAGCTTATTTTGTAAATATCAGATTGTTCTGTAGTGTAGTAAATTTTTGGGACTGAAAGGGTTAAACTAAAGAAGCGCTTAAAGTTCCTTTTGCCTTAAAGTAGCGATAAACTTAGTTCTTTTGCACAAGGAGAGGTTTAGTTCCAAAAGAGTAGAGTTTTTTTAGTCTGTTTATATTTTAGCAAATTAACTTTTTTTAGCTGAAGGACGGGAAACGTTTACTTTTAATTAAAGCAGTTATTTAAAAACGGAAATGAGTTTGCATTAAAAAATTATTTGAACATATTTTCCATTAAAAATATAGAAATTTTATAAATACAACGCTTAAGATTTTTAAAAGTACCTGATATATGAAAACAACCTTGATGACCATAACAACACTATTTGAGTGCGAAATAAACAACTATGTTCCTGCGCCTGGGGTGATATATTGTGAGTTTCCGAAATAATAACGGAATCTAGAAGTTATTGAAAGTTTCTCTATTTATTTCGAGAAAAGATTTTTCATTTTTAAGAATCCAATGGTTGTCGAAGGAAATAGGCGGGATAATATACTTATAAAAAATAAGGAGACATTTGCGTGTTGCTTTAATGTAAATAAAAACTAAGGGTGTTTAACACTACACGATTTTCAATTACAACTCAATAAATCAACCAGTTTAGTACACACATTAAGTGCCGACCCGGCAGCACAACGGTTAGGGAGCTAGCTTTTGGAGCTTCTGGCTTCGGGCTCGAATAACGGTAAGGCAGGGATCTTTTTGTTTGTCCCGAGTATATGCGGAATAGTGCTCGCTAAATCTGTTGGGTCCGAAAGTCCAATGGGCGGTCATTACGCAGTGTCCCACGGGTACGTGTCCCTGGAGACTATTTCCCTCTCCTTCAGGGACATGTCTAAATTGTGGAGGTAGCCTGCGATAGGTGGCCGCATCTGTCACGTAAGTGTGTGTTGTGTCTGTCTTACTTGACGAAGGTTTGTAAGCGAGTTTTTGACCAAGCACACAAGCCTGAAATCATATGTCTACCAACCAACCAACCTACATAAAGTTTTATTCTAAACACTGGAGTAAGTATAATTTCTTGGCTTTTACAAATTCAATATTTTTTATTATTATGTTAAAGTAAACTTTTCAGAAATAGAAGATGAATTCGTCAGGTTTTTTAATACTCAATCAGTTTAATAAATTAAATAAATTCCGGAAAACTACTTTTTGAATAGAATATTTAGAATAAAGTTGATTGTCGCCTGCGAAGAAAAGTTAATATTTTATATTTTACAAATTTTAAAAAATGAAGGTTTAATACATTGATTTCGTGGTAAAACCTTTTTAATGAGTTTTAAAGAAACTTTTACTCCTTGCCAACCTAAGTTGGCGGGTAAATAGAAATATGCTATGGAAAAGATCCTGATTTGAATATTATTTGAGAAAATTTGACAATTTTATCTGAATGAAAAGTGTATAATATTGTATTCAGATCACTTTGTATGTAAATATTACCACACAAGAATTTCCAAATCACGAACCAACCGCGCTTTTCCCTCTGCCTTCTTACTCTTTGCTTTTACCCAAGATGGTTGAAACCTAAAAATTTACCAGAAACAAAATTTTTCAATTTAAAATCTCCCGGACAGCCAGGAAATAGACAAATCTGTACGGTTGTTATCTGCATGTATACATTTTAAATAAAAATTATTTCAAAAAATTATTTAACAAAAAATAGAATCAGGTTTATTTTAAAAGAAATTATCTTAAAAATATTTTCAGATGAAAAAAAGTGCATTGTCATTTAAGTATTTTTAATTTAAAAATTAATTTAATGTAAATTAAAATGAAAATTAGTTAACTAATCTGTAAAGTAATTTTTTTTTAAAATTTAATAATATTGCAAGAAAGACTGATGCCCAAAATAAGGAAAAAAGCTGGGTCTTACTATCCGAGGGTTAAAAAAAGTCTTCGCTGTAAATTTTAAAGGCGTACATTTCTCATGTCTTCAAAAACAGTTGTCAAAATGTTAAATAAAAAAATCCCCAAATAACCTTTGGGCAAATACTTACCAAACCTCCCCCAAAAGTCATTCCAAAAACGAATCGAAAAACAACAAACAGTTAATAACTTTTCTGTTTTATCAACTCCAAATGCATTCAATACGGAAGAAGTTTGAATGACTTCTTCCCCAGTGCTATTATTCAGCTTCTTGCCGAAATGTGTGTTACTTATTTAAAGGGAATGTGTGCGATGTATTGGGGGTCTCCAAACTCAAGTGCCTCAATGTTAATTCAAGGGGGGAAACTATTTCAGTTAACTATAACATAAAAACTATAAAAACATTTCTCCGGCGGTATAGAATAATTTTGCAAGCTGTTTTTTTTAATAATATATGTAGATAACTTATAGATCTCTATAACCCCACTTTTTTAAAATTGCTTCGAATACTTTTTGTAAAATAATTTTTTTCAAAATTAAAAAAAAATTGAACTAATTTCAAAAAGTGGGATTGTCGGGACCTGTAAGTCAACAACATTTCTTCTTCGCTGACACTACAGCTTGTTACTGGCCATGGCCTTCTCTCCAAGTCTCCTCCATCTGACTCTGTCCCCCACAATGGCCCTCCATCGGTTAACTCCTAACACCTTGAGGTCTCTTTCCACCAATCCAGCCATCTAGTTGTGGGTCTTCCTCTGCGCCGTTTTCCCTCTGTCTTCGAGAAAGTTACTTTTTAGTGGGGAAGCTGTCTTCGTATCGAAACACATTTATACTATAACATTTATAACATAAAAAATCCGTTTGTAAAAATATTCAATACAGCCGGAGAAATGTGGCAGAGAAAATAGTTTTTTCTACATTAGATTAACACTAATGCACTTGTTTTGGAGACCCTCGATCCAGCGCGCCCGTTCCCCCTTAAAGGAAAAAGGGACAGCTATTTTCTTCTGAAATTCGAATTGTTCTTGTTTATAATAAAGTCACTCTGCTTAACGGGACGGTTTTTCAATTTCGTTTCTTCATTTATTCTGTCACAAACACAAGTTGTTTATGAACTGTGTTTGTTTTTCTTTTGTAGGACTGTTCAGGTTTTCACCAAGTAGGGGAAAAGAGGTTAATGTAAGATGTTGATTCTTGGCTACAAAAGGGTAAAGGCGTAAGAATAAAAGAGCTCGAAATCGATCTGGTAAGCCCACTGAACTGAACTGCAACTCTGGAAGGAGCATCCCATTAAAAGCTGTTGAAGCCTATTTTTGGGTCACTTGGCGACATCTTTAGGTAGAATATGTGGCGAGCGATTAGGCTTGTGCCGACAACATCAAATGCAAATTGTTAAGTCAAGTGTGAATTGTGATCTGCGAATTCATGCCAACACTGGCACATATTCTCCCTAAAGATGTCGCCAAGTGACCCAAAAATAGGCTTCACCAGCTGGTATGCTCTGTCATGGGATGCTAATTCCAGAGTTTTAGTTCAGTTCAGTGGGTAAGCCCAGTTGAGTTGAGTTGAATTATCGTAGCACTAGATATACACGAGGGGGTTTTTTTTTGTGACGAGCGCAATAAATTAAAGGCACAGTCAAGTCACGAGCAGACAACTAAGTTGGCAGCCACTGCAACTTATAGGAGCAACATCGCAAACAGCGCCGAGAAAAGCAGCATATTTAATGTGCACTACTCCTACACGATATATTATCCGTCGGACATTTTTGACTGCACGGGCCGTTTATTGATAGGCAGTTATTTTGGAGATGCCCGGACCTCACCTGGGATCATTCGCGTGCTGGGCGAACGCCTTTACCCACTGGGTCCCCAGCCACTTTGGAAAGCTAAGACTAATATGACACTAGATATGTTCTCTAGTATATAGAGTTTTGACAACAAATGAGGCACGAGTTTTACATTGTCGATTGAGTTCTAATAAAAACGTTCGAAATCGAGCCGGTAAGCCCAGTTGAGTTGATTTGAAATATCGCCTCACTAGATCTATACGAGGGCGATTAGTGACGAGCGTAGTAAATTAAAGGCACAGTCAAGTCACGAGCAGACAACTAAGTAGGTAGCCAATGCAACTTTTAGGGGCGACATCGTACGCAGCGTAAGGACTTAAAACTCTATTTAACGTGCACTCCACCCTCACGAGGTATTATTCGTCAGATATTTTTTGGCTGCATGGGCCGTTTATAGGTCGTCAGTTATTTTGGCGATGCCTGAACCCGAACAATGGATCTTTCGCTTGCAAGTCGAACGCTTTTATCGACTAGCCCCTCTGGTAAACCTCGACATATGACACTCGATCTGTTTTCTACAAGATAAGAGTCGTGACAACCCGACAATACTCGAGTTTTCCAATTTTATTAATTTAAACAACGCACGGCGAACCACAAATACATGCAAATTGCCTAATCTGAATTATAAAAAAGTAGAACCAAATAAATCGCCAAACGTCTATTTTGGGAGTATTTCCGAAACTATTAACGGCTTCCTTTGGCAATCCTACCTTTGTGGTGATTTTCAACAAGCACCATCTCTATTTTACTCTGACCTTCCTTTCTCAAAAGAGATTATTCTTAATGATTTTTTTTGTTTGGAAGACGAAGAAAATTCAGAGGGGACACAAAACGAACTTTTGACAAATAGTTCGGGTATTGATTCGTTGTTTCGTTGTTTGATTCGTTGTTTCGTTATGCAAGAATGCGTTTGAATAAACAACCACACAATCAGGCATTCAAGCGTTTCAATATAAGAGCTCTTTTCTTTCTCTTTTCCGAACATTTGAAATTTTTGGAATTGTTTTTAGAAGCTTAGAAAAAAACTTTTAAAGAAGTTCCCAAGAGAAAGCTGGAGACGTAAAATAACTTGTTTTGATTCCATTAAGCACTTAACAGCTTACATCGTTTCCTTAATCAATCAAAAAGTAGCCTAGAATTTTATTTTGGTTTATAGCAATTTGAAAAAAGAGCTAAACTTTTGAAACATTTTAAACATATACAAAAAAAGTATTATAAGCTGAAGAAATTGTAAGCTAAAAAGAGTGGTTACCCGAGTAGCACACTAATGTCGGTTCAAAATGAGCCGATTGTGGTAATAGGCAATTTGGACAATTTACGTAATTTATGGGCACTATCAATACCACCTAGATTAGAAGGCCGAAAAACTAAGCAACACAACGTCACAGTAGCAGACCAATTTCGATTTGTTGAAAAATAACGTCGTACCTTAAGATGACGTCGCATCTTGATTAATCTTATCTTAAAAATATATTCAAATACAAGATCCAGTCACGAATGATCATTGGTCAAAATCACATAATCGGTCCACTAATTTGACGTCAAGCATTTAGTTCGCCGGCCTTCTAATCTAGGTGGTATTGGCACTATCCAGATGAGCTGCAGAAAGAAGCAAGTAGCATATAAGGCAAAGCTGTTAAATAGTTAGCTGTCCCAGGCAGCATAGTAATGCGATTTCCATATAGGTAAATTTTTGCATAATAGGCAATATCCACATGGACCGCAGAGATAAACATGAAATATTAGTCATAGCTATTTAGCTGTTTCCTAGGTAGCACCCTGATTCGGGATCCATATGTGGGGCTATTTGGGCAAAGGGGGCACTATCCATCTGTGCAGCAGAAAGAAACAAGTAATATAAGCCTAAATTGTTAAATAGTTACCCAGGTAAACACTAATATGGGATCCATATGAGCAAATATAGATAATGTGGATCTATCTACAGGGTCCACAGAAAGATATATTCTCATTTATATTTGGTTAAAATTTTGCCTCATTGAGTATCCTACTTTGATCCACTTACAATTTTGTTCCCCTTTCTGTTATTTCTAAGAAAACTATTCAAAATAAGAATTTGCAAATTGTTCAGTATAAAATTTTCAAATTAACAATCAGACCTAATTCAACATTTACGTATTACTTTATTAAAATAATAATTTACACTGTGTCAGATAAATCTTTTCGATAACATGGGCTTTTTATGGGAAGTCCATAATATCTTTACGGCTTGCCCATGTGAATTAGATTAGCAATTTCCATCCATAACGTTAATTTTAGGACACTATATGACTATAAACTGGCGTCATTTAGAGCAACATTTATACAACCTCCGAACTGTTCTAGTTAATCTTCTGACGTAGTTGTAATCTAGTTTATTATGTTACTGTCAATTCAATCCGCTTAATGGCATATCGGCTTAGGACGGATACTCCGAGCTACACGCAAATATTACCATTGTCTGATTTCGTGTTTTGACAGGCAATATTACGAGGGGCTTCTGACAATCTACGCAAATTCGACAAATTGCAATTGTGTCGAGACAATGCTCACTTTCAAGTTTGAGCGTTCAGTTTGAGTTGATAGAAATTGGGATTAAACTAGGATTCAGTCCATTCGCATGTTTCACGCCGTAAGTGGCAACATTTCCAACTTTATTGTCTTCATTCTTGTTCTCCTGGAATTACTTTTCTTTTGAACAGTACAGTACAGGGTGTTCGTAACTGAATGTCTGAGTTATAATGATATATTACAAGAGTTTATTTTGCACTAAATATCACCAAAAAAATTGAAGGAAAACTAACCTAGTTTTTCCTCCAAGTGCTCAATGTGTGCGCCTTTAGTGATACGGCACACATCCAAACGACAATGCTATTCTACCCGTACTGCGTGCAGCAAGTCCGGAGTAATGAAATAGATGACACTGCAGCTGTGAAAACGATGTAGCTGTACAAGCGCATGCACTTATCGGAAACTGTTGGAGTTATTCTTTATTCGTCACCTTCAGCCTCAATTTCGAACGATTACAGCTGATACTATTGCAATTTGAAACTCGGACATTCTTTTACGGACACCCTGTACTTTTTTACCTTACTGAAACGGATGTTATATCGAAATTTGTGTGTGTGTTCAGTAGAACTAAAGCTTTTATCTACTGGTCGTAAATATTTGTCATTCAACAACTTTATAGTGCTTCTGCAAAATTATTTTGAATTTTAAATCTAAAAACAAACATAACGAAATTTGTTAGATTTTTTTTGTCAAATGTCGAAATTTGAAATTCAGCACTACATTCTTTCTTTTTTTAAATATAGAGCAGTTTGATGATCTTTACTAATCTAGAAAAATCTAAATTTCTTTAAAATAATCTAGAACTCCGCAATTATTGATTTTTTTTTCTTAATAAAAAAGGTGATTCTGGATAGCATGGATTGAGTTGTAAGATACTGCGTGTGATATTTTCTTAACAAGTAATTCCTTTTTAATTGCATTATTTTTATGACTTACTGCGTCCTATACACTGTTAACTTATTATTATGAACTTAACTATGGGTCCTTTTGGTAGACTGTGGGTTACTGAGGCCGCTACACGAATATACCAATTCGTGGTTAAACCGAGTTAGATACATTTCAAAATTGGAAAATCAATTCTCCAGATAATGGTCGCAGATAGAATGATCCAAGATTCAGGTGCAATATTGCACAATACTTTTTAAATTATAGTGCAACGTTATTATTAACTACTGAGCGAGAAAACGGATTAGAACATTTTTTGTAATTCAATTCCCATACATTAAATGTTTATGATTTATATCTTTAGTAAATGGTAACTTTGTCAAATTTAACTACAGAAATAGAAGCAGTGTAATTATTTTACAAAAACCATATCTAAAAATACAATAAATCTTATAAATACAGCGCATTTAATAAACAATAAAGAGACAATCCAATAAATCGACCATTTTTTGCAAACAATGTTAATAATTGATAGTATTCACATGATAAAAAACGTACCATATGGCGTTTTAGTTCTCGAGTTTGATTCTAAAAAAATATAATTAATTTTTCAAATTACCCGAATCAATGTTTTTTTCGCTATAATGATCGAGAAAATTAAAAAGATTCTTTTGAAGTATGAATTTAAAAATCATCCAGGTAGCACATTTTTTTTTTATCTTTTGATCGCGAAGTTTCTTAGTTGCATAAAAATTCTTTAAATCCTTTAATTGTTCAGATTAAAAGAATTTTTACGCTTGATAATTTTGTTACTTTAAAATGACGACGGTCTTTTTAATTGTTTTAGCAAATCTTTTTCTTTCTTGAGTTTCTTTTTTTTAAAACGTTTAGGAAGACCATAATTGTTGTCGAGTTTTTAGGTTGCTCCAATATTTTAAGTCGAAAACAAAAGACCTTTTCTTTTCAAAATAAAAGCTTATTAATATATAAAGCTAAGTTTTTTGGTTTTGAATAAGCTAATAAACTAAGCGAGAAAAGTTTATAAAAATGTGAACATTATTTACGTTTAGATATCATTGCAGAAAATGCTATAGAAATTTCACTACGCAATGGATATGTTTCACATCTTTAGTGGCAACAGCTCCAGCTATATTGTTTTCATTGAATTTTTATGGTGCAGTTTAGCTTCCCTTGAGTGGGTCGATAAAATAGGTACCAAGCATGCTTGGGAACTAAACAGTGGGGGTTCCGCGTGAGGCTGACCACCTTACCGGAACATATGCCGAGCACCCCAAAGCCCTAGGTCACGAAAGCTGAAATGGGCCCGGCACTCCTTGGCCCAGTAATGGGCTGCTGCGCCGGGGAGTTTAGTTTAGTTTTAGTTTAGCTTCCATTATTGTTGCGCTAGAGCTACGCGAGGGCTATTGGCAACGAGCGTCATATTTAAGAACCATAGTCAAGTGACGAGCCGATACCTGAGTACGCACCCAACGCAACCGTTAAGGGTAACATCGTACTTTGCGTTAGGCTTGGCTTGAATTATCGTCGCACTAGAGCTACACGAGGGCTATTCTTTGCGTTAGGACTTAGAAGGATATTTAACGTGAACTTCCTCTACACGGGGAATTATTCGTCTTAAATTTTGGCTGCATACGCCGTTTATATGTCGGCAGTTATTTTGGCGATGCCCGGACCCGAACCTGGGACCTTCCGCATGCAAGGCAATCACCTTAACCGACTGGACCCCCATTGAATTTTTATATTATTTTGTGTGCCAAAGATGGTAATAACAGCAATTAAATTTTACTTTTAAAGATATTTGGCTAATTGTGAGAGCAGTTCATAAAACTTTAATTTTTATTAAATAACGACTTTTTTTTGTTAAACGAATAATAAATATAGATGCTAGCAGAAATATTCCACTTCAGCAAACAGTACAGTAATTTTTTGTGTGAAAAATATACAATTACGAAAGGCGAATAATGAATAATCTATACAAAATTATGTGTTATATGTCATTAACATCTTAAGTATTATTTTAAAATATGTATGCAAATATGAAAAAGCTTATAACATAAACTGTCATTTTGTTGGTATTAGATTATAATTTTTTTAAAATTTACTATTATATCATAGTATGAGTTTTACAATAAAATGTTTTTTAAATATGATATGGTAAAATAAAGGTTTACAAATTTTAGATATTTTTTAAAACTTTAAATCAATCTAACATCCGTATGACGCATTTTTTGCACCTATGGTAGAGAGGAGTAAGTGTGCCGAAAGATAATTTTATCATTTATTATTTGAGTTTATAATATTTTTGTCCATAACAAACATAATTGAACTAGTAATATTTCTGTCGATCCATTCTGTTAAAATTTACATAGCTGTTTTGTTAATACCTTTATTTAGGTGACATAATTCCCTTTCAAGTTTTTATTTTTTATTCTTTCGAGATTGGTGATATGTTCCCACGTGACATTGATTCACCAATCAAAGGTGGAGAATGGTTGGTAGGTAGACATATATTATTTTCAGGCTTGTGTGCTTGGTAGAGACCAGCTTATAAACCTTCGTCAAGTAAGACAGACACAACACACACACGTGACAGATGCTGCCATCCATCGCCACTTCCGCAATTTAGACATGTTCCTGAAGGATAGGGAAAAGTCGCCAAGGACCTGTACCCGTAGGAAACTGCGCAATGATCTCCCACAGGACTTCCGTAAACACAGATTTAACGAGCACGTACTCCGCATATACTTGGTGGGTCTTCCGTGGTATCGATCGCGGGACCTTCCGAGACCGAGTCGCTAACCACTAGGCTACCCACGGGACCTAATTAAAGGTAGAGGGAAATTTATAAAATTTATTTACAATCTCCTTGTCAACTGTTGCCACTCAGGACCCTAAATCTTTCCCAATTTTTCTAAGCAGACAAAAAAAAAACATCCATGCGAAAAAAATTGTCTAAAGAATAAAAACTTATATATTTTTATCAACAATAAAAAAAATCAGGGAACTAACAAAAACACATAGTTGGGATCTCTGGAAAGAAAGTAGTTTTTGAAATTACTCATTTTCTCAAGCCAATTCTTTTTATTGCCGAATAGATTGTTCTTTTATGGGTGCGAAAAAAAAATTCAGATGCAAATTGTTTGACAAACCACAAAGACATTTATTGACAATAAAAACTTAAAAAGTCATTCTATTAAATAAATTGCTGATAACAAAATAATAAATTCCCATTGGGAGTTTAATTATTGGGACTATGTTTTATGAGATATAAATAATAGTTTTTGTACGATTGAAAAAGTTTTTGATCAAAGCATTAAATTCAATATTATTCAACTTATATTTTTTTAGAGGAAGTATATCTTCTTTTTTACTAATTTATATTAAATATCACTAAAATGGGTGATGTTGATAATGACTTTAGCTTCAAACATTTAGTATTTTTTCAAATAAAATAGTTAATCCACCAACTTTTAAAAGGACATTTTAAACATTCTTATTTTTTTAGCGCTTTGCAAACACTATTAGTTTGCCCAAAGTTTATTTAAAAATTTAAATGATTAAATCAAATTATATGTTTTCACATACACCATGAGTGTTTCAAAGGATTCTGGTGTCTCTACTTTATTAAAAATTAACAATTCCTAAATCTACAAATTAACTTTCGATGCAGTTCGTAAAAATTTAAAACAATATTTTTAGCATTTTTTAGGGTATTATATTATTTTTTGTGTGAGAATTCCAGTTTCCTATGCAATTAAAAAACATATTCAGTATATTTACTATTTCGTTAGTTCTAAACCTCAAAAACCAGACAGACATTAAAACAAATAAAATAGAAGATGGTATATTTTCCCTAATGCTCAGACGTCTAATGATATCAAGATAATTGGCATCTTTAAATGTTAAGACATTATGCAGTTACAAAAAGTTTCGTTTCACGTCTCTCTGTTACATTTTGAAGCGATATTTTCTGTTCTTCGTTTATTATTTGAATAGATGTGCTAAAATTTAAAATATTCATGAAACTTAGCTTATCGTTTTTGCACTTAAACACCTATCTGTATCAAGACATGTTCAAATATAGTTATGATTGGCAAATTCGGTATTGGGACAGAATCCCGCGGCCGAAATCTCGCATCCCATAAGCTCGCATCCCATAATCTCGCAGGACAGAATCTCGCAGGGACAGAATCTCGCATCCCATAATCTCGCATGGACAAAATCTCGCGGGACAAAATCCCGCATGGACAAAATCTCGCAGGACATAATCTCGCATTTCTTAAAAAGTGCAGGACTTGTAGGTTGTGTTTAAGATATTTTTTTGAATTTGAAAGTTAATTAGTTTTGGTACAGGTGTTGTTATAATTTTGTATTGCGTACATTTCAAATCAAGGAATTGATTAGCAGTTATGAGTGTGTATTTAAGATTGAAAAAAAAATAGCTATCGAAGAATTAAGTTGCATTTGATTTGTATGTATCGATAGCTGTTTTTATTAATTTATTTAATTTTGGTAAAGGGTGAAATAAAACATTTCTTAAACTTCTGAATAATTTTGAAATGGCGAGGAGCGGTGATAGTAATGCTATATTACGTAATTAACGAATTAACTAGTAGTTGTGAACGCACAAATAAGATAAAAAAATTAATTATTCTATAATTAAGTTAAATTTTTTTATGAATTCGTTATATTTTTTATTAATTTATTAAGTCTAGATAAAAGGCAAAATAAATATTTATTAAATTTTGCGATAGTGAATAGTGATGGTAGAGTGATATAACTCTGTTGGATTACGCACTTAACGAATTGATGTAAAATAGCAATTGTGATAAAGATTAAATTGATTCACACTAAATCAAATCTTATTTTTATGAACTCCTAACTGTATTTATTATTTTTTCGTCTTTCTTAAAAGGTAAAATACAATAATATTTTGCTTTCTATTTTTTCTTTGTTTTACAACTTTTATTATGAGTTTTGTGTAAGTATGTTTAGGAATTATTTGAAAGAGCAAAATAATACTACATAAAACAACTTCATTATTCATAAATGATTTGTAATTAATAATCTATTTACTTTTCTCGTTAAAATTTTACTGATTGAAGACTTTTTTGTTTTAAAAAGAAGTTTTTGATTTCACCCTCTTAAAGTAGGGGAAGTCGGGGTACAATGGACAACGGGGTAAAATCCACCGCGCTCTATTATTTATTTTATTTATTTGTTTCATATTGAGGTACATAGGAGGCAGCAGAGCATTGATTATCATAAACTTGCAATAGTGTTTTTATCTGAAAATTTAGTCATTTTATTCTTGAAAGTTCATTTGTGCAGGCAGGCAAAAGTAAATATATACACCAAAGTATTTATTCCTTTTTTTTCTTTCAAGAATTGTGATTTGGAAGATTTTACTTGGCGCATTAAAACGATAAGATCATATATTGTTTTAGTTAATCAAAGTAGAACAGTTTAATTTAGGGTTAATTAGTGTTTGAGACTTTTTTTTTTGTCAGACTTCCACATGGGGTAAAATGGTCCATTAGAACCTGGGGTACAATTTTCCACCAGAACCTGTGGTACAATGGACCATGGTCCATTGTATCCCAGTTCTGTTTATCATATTCTTTTCTAAATTGACGGTATGTGTGGAATAAAAACTTAATAAATTATTTTACTTTTAGTGAGTGAGTAAATCGGTGTTTGAGGTATTTTACATACTTGAAGTGTTGTCAATGCATTAAAATTAATTGCATTGAAATTTAAAAAAATCCTAATTAGACTTCAAAACAGAGTAAAGAAGTATTTTATTTGAACTTTCTTTTTATTTAGCTTTTAAAATTAAATATTCAATAAGTTTTGAATTAATTGAATTCAATTTTTACAAATTGACAACTATAATGAAATAGTTCATTAAAGATATAATGAAATAGTTCATTAAAGATTTTTTTTATTTTTTAAAATATCTGCTTAATAAGAAAAAAAATTCCCGAAGCTTCAAAAATTCAAACTGATACACCGGTGAAAGGAATTAAAGAAGAAGCTAAAATCAAGGAAGAGAAAATATTTAAACCAAAAACTGCTGCTTTGATTAGAGCTAAAAACAAATTGGAATTTTTTTTAGCCTCTAGTACAAAGAAAAATGATGAAATCGAGGATTCCAGAAATTCATATTAAAAAAGTAAATGCAAATTTTTTTTTTAATGTAGCATAAAGCCTAATGTTTAGGCATATGCATGCATATTTTCAAATTAAAAGAAATATTAGTTTGAGAGTTAGTACTGAAAATTCACAAAAGTGGTCCATTGTACCCCAGACTCCCCTACATTTTACCATCTTTTCTTTTTTTCCATATTCCTCAGAAACAAAGAATGGTTCAGTAGAAGGAATTAAGAAAAGTATACAATCATTGCTTTATTTGTTTATTTTAATTATATCCAAAAACAATGTCCTATTTTTCTACAGTCCACATTAAAGAAATGTTTTTTTAAATAAGAAATTTTTATATTTTTCAATTTTTCGGAAAGTACCTCATATTTCAATTTAGTGTTAATTTAAGAAAAAAGACTTTATTGAAACGTCTTTTGTGTTTCGCTTTTTATAACATTCCCAGATATTCAGCTCCTTGCTTGTGTGAGAATTGAAACTGTCAAGTGATTTGTTTTGGAAGGGCGTGTCCAAGCGTTACTTCAGCTAGGGATGTCAACGTACATAATTTATGGCCCTACAGTGCAATTGTTAACAGCAGGTAAAGCGAAAGAAGCTTCCTATTGTTAACTCGGACAATTCGTATGGAGGGGTCTTTCGAAATAACCATTTTAACAGCAAAGGGTAGGGAGGGAAAAGGGTTGGAAGACTTACAGCTGATAATTTGCACCTCAAAGCTTAATTCTCTCATTGGTGTTTATTAAAAAAATTAGGAGCTAAATAATAAAAATATTTTCTAAAGATTTCTTTATTAAATTTAGGAATTATGTAAATTTCTTGGGGTCTTCTTGGAGAGATTATGCCCTTAAATTCACAAATATCTTTATTGCGACCCAAATAAAGAGAAATACGGAATAAGTAATCATAACTGAAAGGTAGAAGATTAATTTTCCTAAAATTAAAAGATGGAATTACATTGAGAATTTAAAATTTTAAAACATTTATTTTGAATTGAAAAAAAAATAATTAAGTTTCGACTTATATACTACACCCCATATTATAACGACATAATTTAATGTAGAGTAAAACCATGAATAATATAAAGCTATTTAGAAATTTTTATCAACTTTATTTTTAAGTTGTTAGAATTTTACCAATATAGAACGCAGTTTGTTAAATAATTCATTGACATGACATTTCCATTTCAAATTGGAATCGATGTGCACACCCAAATATTTTGAACATGATACAGATTCTAGGATATAACAGTTACAACTCAAGCCAAGCCATTGGTAATATGTATTAGATTTACATAACGAAGAGTGGAATTTGAAGTTCAAATCGAACCTAGTACTTATTAATTATTTAACCTAGCACAATCGAACCTATAGCACTTTTCGATAATAATTAGATATCTTTCAATTTGTAAAGGAAAATCGTTAAGATCTGCAAAAGAATAAAGCAAAACTGACTAAACTGAGTCATCATCATTCATAAATATCCAAATATTCTCCAGAGAAAGAATTCGTTAATTTGAATTCTGGGTAAATACCACCACATAAAGCAGGTATGTTTTTTTTTGAATAAAACTAATTAAGATTTTGTATTTCCTTTAAATATAAAAACTTTTTTTATATACACTTGTTTATGAAAGCTACATAAATGCTAAAAAAATATAGTTATCTATGAGAACAAAAATCTTTAAATAAATGTCAAAAACGCTGATCATATGGGTCTAACAAAAAAAGAGCTAAAAATTCATTATCATGTAATTTAGGTAGGTTTCTTTTGATATTTTAAATAATTCACTAGTTTGTACATCTAAAAGTATTTGTTGCCAATTGACAACAATTAGCCATTTAATCGTTAAATGGTCCTCTTACCAAAGACATTCAAACTGAAAAACTGTATCCCAAAATTGTTCTTTAAATACCTGTATAAGAATGTGTGTTAATATTAAAATAACGTCAAAATAAAAAATAAAAACTCCCGTAAATGTGGGTAACTATTTCCAAAATCAGGGGCGAACCCAGGATCTGATGCGAATAAGTAACATTAGGGGTCACTACTTTCTTTATTTTGGATGGGCCCCTTCATTAGTGAATTTGCTCTTGACGCCCCTCCCCCTTCTTGTTAACTCATATGCTATACTTATTTAATCAATTTCGGAATGATAATTGTCAGTTTTTTATTAATTTAAATTTCTAAATAAAATTTTACAAAATGTATTCCTCTTATGCAACTTTAATTATGAACTAGATGCATAATTACTAATTAATTATTAGCAACTAAATAATTACTAGTTAAATTATTACTAATTAAACGAATTACCTTACATTTATTTGAATTAATTTAGAACACAATTTTAAAAGTACGTATTAATTTGGTTTTTTAATAAAGCAAAGGAACGAAAGCAAATGAATTTCTGTCTACTAAAGATTGATGAAACACTTTCGCCGCCAAATATTTTTGTTGTCAACGCAATGAATGTATTAAAATTAAGATATGTAATTCGTAGTATACACTGTTTAATAAACCAGAAGGTAACTGCAATCACGGCAAAAAGAATAGAAAAATTACTTTTAAAAATTGGCATTAAGTAGGGGTAAGTGGTGTACCTTGGACGTATGTGTACCTCGAACCTATGCTGATTCTAGCTCGATTAGCTTAGATATTGAAACAACACCACATGCAGTTAAAGTATTTGCTACCAGGGATCTCAGTGAAGTTCTATCTGTTTGTTTAAAAGGTCAATTTATTAAAGAGGTTTCGAAAAACTAAATTCACAGTTCAAAAGTAAATTTTTGTCAGATTCTTTAGTGTAATTTTATACTCAAACATGTAGTATTTATTCAGAAACGATGGTTATGCAATATAAAGCAAAGTTTTAGCTATAAAACAGTGTGCTTGAAATTAAGTTAAGTCTAACCTTAACTTGGTGATTAACTATTTTGTTTTTAATATCCAAGTGGTGTACCTCGAACCTAATACAAGTGGTGTACCTTGGACTGGTCCAAGGTACACTACTATAGGTCTTATGTGCTTCAGATTGTTGAAAACCTTTTTTAAAATTCAAGTAAATTCTTTCCTTTGAAAAATTAAGTATTTTAAGCTATTAATATGCAACCCTGATTTGTAAAATCTAGAAAAATGGAAATTTGTAAGAAATTTTGATATGATGTGATAAAGAATTTTTTTTGTAGTTAATTATTTAGATTTATGGAAGCCTATAAAATTTTTACCATATTGATATAATATAGAAAATAATTATTGCATGCTCATCTAAAAAGATATTTTTTATAATAAATATCTAAGCAGAACATCCTTTTTACGTTTAGGCCTAGTTGAATAAACATAGGGGGACATATTTGAGTTTTTTTTTTTCAAATTTAAGACAGAAAGATAGCCAAATGTTTTTCTATGGCATGAAATAACAGTTTAATTTTATGCTGCATTTTAACGAATACACCCGAGAAAGATTGCATTGCAGCTGAAAAAGCCAAAAGGGAACTAAAAAAACTAAGGCAATAAAACCCCTTACTGAGCCAATTGACCTAACATAACCAATTACTACAATCTTGGCTAGAAATAAGAGTAGGTTGTAAAATGTATTTTTGAATTTTATGTGGCTTTTAAATATTGGTTTTCGGACTGTAAATCGGGTCTCTATACCTATTAATAATTGGTCCAAGGTACACTGCCGGTTGGACCAAGGTACACCGCCGGTGGTGTACCTTGGTCCTAATTACAATTTTCTGTATTTATTTTTTTAATAGTTGAAATCATTTAAATGACATGTTAAAATAAATATATGTTGTATATAACAACATAAAGTATTCAGTAAAAATATTTTTATTCACTTTTTGCAAGCAATTAAGAAAATAAAAATTGAAAAGTCAAAATAGGTCCGAGGTAACCCACCTTCCCCTACGCTTTTAAGAAAAATAGAAAAGATGTTCAATTAAAAATGTAAGATAATTCATAGAGCTCTAAATATATCTCTAAAACAAACGGCAATTACATTGATCAATAATATATTACTCAATAAGTAATACTTGAAGTTTAAGTGACTCTTTTACAATTTACATTAAGGTATGAAATTTAAGAATACTAACTTACTTATAATGAAATTTAAGAATTATACATGTGCAGAATTTTCATTCATCAATTTTAAAATAAATCATCGAAAAAAGTTGAAGAGGGACTGTCAGTCTCATAGAGCTAAATGTATTAGTTTTGCAATCACAGTTTCCGCGGAAGTATTTCTTTGCCATGTTAGCCCATTTTCCCCAGGTATCAACATAACATCGAAACGAAACACATTTAAAACGAAAATTTTATCTAGTTATATTCTGATTAAAGCACCTTTGTTTTCATGTGTTTTTAATGAGGTGCTTCAATATTTTGTACTACACAAAGCTGCTTAAAATTTATGAAAATTTATCGATATTGGGTAATGTTAAAAATATGAAATAATAATCTCTTTCACCTCCCCTTTTGAATTATTTTCCTAACAATGGTAATTTTGAGGGGGTAATGAGACTTTATTGTTATTCATTAACATTATTATAAAAATTCTTTCCTTTATTCTTAAATCCAAATCGATAGTATTTTCTGTTCACTTAATTTTAGAACACTATACTCTATCTATGATATTTTAGAGAATATGAGAATGAGGGACTGACAGGTAATGACAAGCAATTTATCTTTTAACATTAGGGAATGACAGGTATTTTTTCTATTAATAACTATTAATGCATATGACTATTACTGAAAATAATTCCAACTAAGATATACTCGCAATTTCTTACAAAATCACTTATTAGTTGTTAAGTTTATTTATAATGAGAAGCAACCTTTAATTGAACTTCTTCGACTTTTATTTTGATTGGCATTTAAATGAGGTTCTGATAATATTATTTAGCCCATTGATGACAAGTGGCAAAAAAAAAAAAAAATTGCCAAGCGAAAATAAACTTTCTTGACTTAAAATTAAGAGGCATCAGTTAGTGATTTTGCTAAAGCTTTGGTAATGCATGCTAATGAAAATTAGCAAGCAGAAAATTAAAAATCACACTTTCAATTATTATACAAGTGATTTTATCTATGGAGTTTTTTTTTAATATTTTAATGAGAAATTTGGTTTTTGTCTATATTTTTTGGTTTTGACACTATAATGCAAAAAACAAGGAATCGAAAGATGGTGAAAGCCTGAGTTAAGTTCTACGAATTTGATGTAAACAGAACTGAACGTTAAAGACATGGAATTGTTGTTGAAAAACTGATACACTTTCCAAAGAGAAGCGCCGAAGACAAAGTAGTTCTTGAAACTCAATCCCTCCTGCTGTCGGAGTTTACAAAAAGAAGCTTCTTTTCTCCGGTTTCTTCTGTAAATACGTTGTAGTCATTGTGCTTGGTCGAAATAACCTGTTATAGTATGCCCGGTGATGCCTATATTGTGTTTGGTACATTCAGCAAACAAAGCCTTTCAGCATATGTCGTCTAGGACACTCCCTTCTAAAAATAAATCACTCAGGTAAACTAGAATAGTGTTATTTCTTTGTACAACTTTTCGTGGAGGAGAAAGTGACTGGAGTGTTATAGATTATAGAGAAGCAATTATCATCAGATTATCAACAAAACAGTATAATTATTTAAAGCAAATAGTTATACCGTTATAATGAAGTTATATTGGTTGTTCTATTGTCTAAGTGTGCTTATCTTTTGGAAGGCATTTCCTAGTTATGACGGATCGAACACTAGATAGTTGTTGAAGAAAAAAGAAAGTTGAGAATTAAGAAATGCATTAATTAACCAGACCTCTTAGCAAAAACAATATGTGACTTTTAATGTAAAATAAAAACGTAAAAATATATTAAATTTGATTACCTAAAAACCTCCTTTAATCAGTAATTAAGATAATGTAGCTGTTTTTATGATGGTTTAGTTTTATTAAAGGAATAACTATAAAGTTATTAAAAGAAATTCGACATGAATACTTTAAAATCATAAGCGAATTAATAAATTACTTAATAATGCAAGCTAAGAGTATTTCAACTAAAGTTTGGAAATCAAACTAAATCAACTAAAGTTTGGTTATTCATTTACTGGAAATTCGCTAAATGGTGTAAACAATACCGGTCTACCGAAAAAATATTTAAAAAATATCTGGTAGGGATAGTAGATGGTTTTTTATATGTTATAAACAAGGGACTTATATGCATATATGTACTAATATTGACTGGAATGATAAATGTATTAACAAGTTGCACATTTCATGTCTATCAAGAAGTTCTAATAAATCTTAGCCAATTGTGTTTTTAAGGTCTAAAACCTATTTCGCTTTCTTGATGTTTTAATATTTGTCAGATGTTAAAGATACTAGACAAAAATAAGTCAATTTTTAGATTAAAAAAATAAACTGTTAATTACCAAAAGTTGTCGGTGTATATCGAACACGAAATTCCGTGAAGTATAAGTTCACCGGCAATCTAGTACTCAATTTCAATCTTTTTTACACAGCAAGAATAAGTTAACAATTTCAAAATGGCTAATAAGTTAGCTACAGTTCCTACTTTATAAATAAGAAATATTTTATTTCACCTTTTACTATGACAGGATAAATTAATGAAAACAATTATAATTTAGTAAAAATATGTAACTTTCATTCAATAACTTGATTTCCAAATCTTAATTGCAATTTCTGATCTACTATAATCAATTCCTTAATTTGTAAAGTACGTAACACAGCAATACTTAACCCCCATCATCTCAAACTTGTTCAGAAATTTAAGACATATGGTATTTTACCTTTTACCAAGACTGAAAAAAATAAAAACAATTATGAATTCATAAAAGTATTATTTAACTCAATGATTCAATAACTTTCAATTTAATCATAATCACAACTACTATTTAATTCCTTAATTAGCATAGTACGTAATACAACAATACTATATCACCCTACCATCACTATGGCCAAATTCGGAAATTTAATACACTGTTTAAAACAATTAGGGGAGCACTTTGCGTACTTTTGTTTACCCCCGTCCAGTTAAAACTTCTTACTTTTTATTATAAATATCTAAAATTTATGAAATAGATTCCTTATGCATAAAGATTAAAATGGTAAAAAGCTGGAAACAAATATTAATTTTTTAACTAAAATTTAAGGGGCTAAAAATTAGAATCATAACTTTTGAATAAATTATAACAATAATTATTTTCAAAAGTTTAATTGTAAAAAAAGATTAAATCAAATTTTAGACTTCTAAGAATGCAAGCGTGAAGAATTTAGGGTCAATTTATTTCATAAAAGTTTTTCGGTGGTGAATTTTATTATACAATGTTTTTCATGTTTTTATTCAATTTAAACACACATTATTTATTTCTTTAAAAGACATGATTCCTCCATCTAACGATAAATAAGTAAGAGTTCAGCTTAGTCAGCAAAAAAATCGGAAGCTGATGATACCAAATGGAATCATTGGGGGCGAAATGGTTTAAACCATGCATTCCCCTAATTATTTTGAGCAGTGTAAATATTTTTTTTTCATTTAATCTGTACTAAATAAATTAATAAAACATTGCTTACGTTACTGAATAAGATAATAAAAATATTAACATTAAGTCATAAAAAAATCAAATGGAACTTAATTATTCAATAATTTTTTAAGAAAATCTTATTTATACGTTCACAACTATACTGCTAATTGATTCCTTAAATACATATAACTATCCTATATCAGATATCACCATATCTTCACCATCTCAAAATTATTCATAAATTTAAGAAATATTTTATTTCACCCTTTACCAAGACTAAATAAATGAATAAAAACAGAGATACATACAAATCAAAAGTAATTTAATTTTTCGATGGCTACTTTTTTTTCAATCTTAAATACACAATCATAACTGCTAATCAATTCCTTGATATGAAATGTACGTTATACAAATTTATAACAACACCTATACCAAAACTAATTAACTTTCAAAATCAAAAATATATCTTAAACATAACTCACAAATCCTGCCCTTTTTATGAAATGCGAGATTCTGTCCCGCGAGATTTTGTCCATGCGAGATTATGGGATGCGAGATTCTGTCCCTGCGAGATTATGGGATGCGAGATTCTGTCCCTGCGAGATTCTGTCCCGCGAGATTTTGGGATGCGAGCTTATGGGATGCGAGATTTCGGCCGCGGGATTTCGTACCCAAACCGGCAAATTCACCCTCTAGGCGACTCTCACTACCAATTTTGACGCTCAGATTACAATAAATCTGAGCTTTCTGTGCTGTGGATATTAAAGTATAACAACAATTAATTTTGCCGAGGGAACCCAAGCCAAATGAGGGGGATCTTTTACATGTCACATAATTATACGCCATGCGTGCCCAGTTTTTTCCCATCCAGAAAATCCGACGACTCAGCCGCGGCTCGAACCCGCGATCTTGAGCTTCATACATCCGAATAAAAGTTTGGATCCATCATACATCCGACATCCATACACCCATCATACATATCATCCGACATTTATTTTACTAAAAAAGTGTGTTTTGTTTTAAAAAAATTGTTTAAAATTTTAAAAAAAAATTGCTCTGAATTAGCTGAAATATAAACCTCTAAATACGTTTGTTATATTTTTTTTAAACATTATTACTTTTTCATTAATAGAAAATCCTAGACAATGAAAGCGGGGCTGGAGAGCCCAGTCGGTTAAGCACTCGCTTAGCATGCGGAAGGTCCCAAGTTCGGGTCCGGGCATCGCCAAAATAGCTGCCGACCTATAAACGGCCCGTGCAGCCAAAAATGTCCGACGAATAATACCCCTTGTAGAGAAAGTGCACGTTAAATAGCCTTCAAAGTCCTAACGCTGAGTACGATGTCGCCCTTAACGGTTGCGTAGGGTGCCTATTCAGGTATAGCTCGTCACGTGACTGTGGTTCTGAAATACGACGCCCGTCGCCAATAGCCCTCGTGTAGCTCTAGTACGACGATAATTCAAACCTTACCTAGACAATGAAAGCATTACGATTGGGTCGAAAATCCGAATTGTAGATTTTGTGTTTTCTAAGCGTTCTGGGAGATGCTGATTCGAAAAAAGGAACTTTTGTGCATTATTGGACCGCTGTATGTTTGAAACCAAACCACTCTACAGTTTGAACTAAAATAGATGAGGACATCAAATGTGATTCCCGAGTTTGTAGTACCTGTGGGATAACAGTTTAGAGGTTTTCGAGAAATGTAATTGAGAGTCGTATAGTGTTATAGGGGAGAGTGTTGTACCTTGGGACGCTTGTACCTTGGGACACTGACGATTTCTAAGAATCTATTGACAATATTCATACATTGTTTTTTTCTTATAGTAGCCTTAACCAACAGACATCATTATAATAAAATTTAACACTAGCATCATTGAATTGATGAAATGGTGACAAAAAATAATATTTCATTACCCCAAAGTAAATATTTTTCTCATTCTAATATAATTTTTTAAATTAGTACTCTTACAAAAGGTCAACTGCATTTTATTTTCTTCATAAAAGAGAAGATTTTAAAATATTTTGGCTATGAGAAAATAATGATAATGCATTTGGATTGGCCACTATCTTGCTTTTATTTAAACCATGTAGTGTGTTGTACCTTGGGACAGTATTAATAATTTGATTAAATTCTTAATAATTTGGATAAATAAAAATATCTTTATTATTTATTTTAAGAGCAATTCCACAAAATATGTAAAATACAACTCAGCTTTGTTTTGGATATATTTTATAATGATTGAAGTTTGAAAATTTAATTCTGGCAACACCTGATAAATCTTTTTCCTTCCGTGTGATGAAATGTTCTAAAAGCACATTTTCTGATGTATTTTGAAATAAAGTTTGTTTCCTGACCCAAATTAGTTCAAGTGTATGACTATTGACTGAATTATAAAGCATGTCTCAAGGTACAACATCATGTTGTACCTTGGGACAGTTTATCCTCTCTACTTTAAATGAGTGGCAATTTTTTAATTTCAAGCTGCCAGAATTTTAAAAAATATATTATAGAGGAATATATTGGTGTGTTGAAATGCTGCTTTGAAATTTTTATTTTGACAATAATTATCGAAGAAAAAAATTAAAATGTAAAAATTGTCCCTAGGTACAACACTCTCCCCTACACCCGCAGTTTTTAAATATTTGTAATAAAATCTAAAGAAAAATACAACCATTGAAACAAGACTGTTACAAATTCAATTTAGCTACAATACAAGTCTAAAAGATACAATGTAAGTAGTTTTTCCATTTTAGATCTTTCTAAATTTTCATTCGCTCGTTGCAATTGCAAGTATCTTAAAGACTTTGCCACAAGTAAAAATAAAAATAAACTTCATGGAATCGAAATAAAAGAGCAAAACACTTTTGTGTTCCTCTTTTAATCACGTATTCGGTTCCCGAGGCGATTTTATCCATCTTAAGAAGGAGTTAGAAGTATTTCCATAGCAGGCGGCAGTCGATCCATTCAGTAAAGCGTGAATAGAAAGATTACTTGTGTCTGCGATTACTTTAAAAAGGTTTTTGTTTGTGGAAGGTTTGTATGGCCATATACAGGGTGAGGCAAACAAAAGTGGCCCCGGTCTAAAGATATGAATACGTTGAAATGCTTTGCGAGAAAAACTGTTGAAGCCACCTGAAACCTGTTTTTTCATTGGTTGGAACGGATTAGCTTCACACTAGAGCTACTCATGGACTAGTGGACAGTTCAGATCTTGGTTCTTATTGTATGAAGATGTCCCACAATGCAAATTTTGTGTCTTGCAACCAGTTTTAGAATTTTTTGTATTATCAATAACAAAAAGGTCCGATTCTCTAGGATAAGTAACGACCGAAATTATCACTAGTGGGAACTTTTCTTGAGCTTCTCAGCTCAACAAACCTTGTTTATATTTCATTTCAACTAATCTTCTCAAACCATAGAGTAGTTGCTGGCAAATAAGTCACCAAGCATTTGTTTGGGCTTAATATTGAAGCGATTAATAGCTTCAGTTAGCAAGCCTAATTTTGTATTGGTTTTTGACTTGGCAACACTTCTGTCGTATTCTTATCTCTAGACCGGGGCCGCTTCTCCCCTTCAGGGACATGTCTAAATTGCGGAGGTGGCGACAGATGGCAACATCTGTCATATGTGTTTGTGTGTGTCTTGTGTTGTCCTACTTGACGATGGTTTATAAGCGGGTCCTTGCGACCAAGCACACAAGCCTGAAAATATATGTCTACCAACCAACCAACCAACCGGGAACACTTTTGTTTGCCTCACCCTGTATATAGTTAAGGGGGAATGGGCGTGCAGGACCGGGGGTCTCCAAACTCAAGTGCCTCAATGTTAATCCAATGGGAAAAAATTATTTTCTTTGCCACATTTCTCCGGCTGTATTGAATAGTTTTACAAGCGGATTTTTTTATGTGATAAATGTAGCTGACTTACAGGTCTCTATCTTCCCACTTTTTGAAATTAGTACGAATATTTTTTTAATATTCAATAAATTATTTTACACAAAATATTCGAAGCAATCTCGCACAGGAGCCACGACTTTCTGACGGTTTCCTTCAATTCCGCTCGAAGCACAACTCCCTCTCCTTTTAAAACCTATATCAATCCGCGCGTTAACAAAAATTTACAAAAAAAAAACCCTGTCTTTCATTCATTTACAATTCCATTGGGTTTTTTATTCAATGCAATTCCACATTGGTAGGACTAATTCAGTCCCCAAATTTATATTCCTGCTTGGACTAGATCAGTTCTTGTCCCCATTTGAAATAGAATTAATTCAACTAAATTTTCCTAATAATTATAATTTCTAATAAACTTCTATTTTATTCATAAACAATTCCATTAATTTTTTAATCATTGCAAATAAATTGTTTACATAAGGTGGCACAAAAGTATTCATTCTTTATCCCCAAAAGTATTTATACGTTATTTTAGCCGACCAACAAAACTATGCGCGACTTTGTCAACTACCTGTTCTAAACAACTCAAAGTTTTTACCAATAGTACATCAATAGCTGTTGGGCTACCTTTGGGCCACCCTGTTTACTAATTCAGTTCCCAAATTGAGCTTATTTCTCTCCCCCTTTTGAATACAAATTATCTTAACTATAAATTTCCCTAGAATTTGCGAAACCGATTATTGAATTAAATTTAACTAATCTGTGCAATAATTTGTCCAAACCCAAATCCTTGAACACTTTTGCAGAAATCCCCAAAAAACACCCTATAGTTCAAGAAGAAAGGAAACGAGACTGCCCTGTTATTCTTTTAATCACGTACTAGATTCCCCAGACACCAGAAGTACTTCAATAGCAGTGAAAGAAGTAGCAAAGCGTGAATCACAGATTTCCTTGTCCCCTGTTTGTTTCAGGAAATCTCTTGTAGAAAGGAGCATAGGGTGTTAAAGATCCTACTTCGAAAAAAGGGAATTGGGATAAATGATTTCAGATTAAACTAAACTAACTCCTCGGTTACTCCTCCAAACTAAACTAAACTCCTCCAAACTCCCTAACTCCTCCAAACTAAAACTAAACTCCTCGGTTTCAAGTCTCACTATTACATTTTGAAGCATTATTTTCTGTTCTTCGTTTTTTTTTTAAATAGTTGTGCGAAAATTTAAAATATTCATGAAACTTAGCTTACTCTTTTTTGCACTTAAACATCTATCTGTATCAAGACATGTTCAAATCTAGTTATGATTATCAAAGGCACCCTTTAGGCGAATTCCAATTTTGACGCTCAGATTTCGGTGGATATTAAAGTATAACTGGGACTGCCCTGGTCTTCTTTTAATCACGTACTAGATTCCCTAGACACCAGAAGTACTTCTATGGCAGCGAAAGAAGTAGCAAAGCGTGAATCACAGATTTCCTTGTCCCCTGTTTGTTTCAGGAAATCTTTTGTAGAAAGAGAAAGACATAAGGCTTTTACTTCGAAAAGATTGAATTGGGATAAATGATTTCAGATTAAACTAAAACTAAACTCCTCGGCGCAACAGTCCATTACTGGGCCAAGGCCTGCCGTGCCCATTTCAGCTCTCGTGATCTGTCTCTGGGGTGCTAGGCATATGTCCCGGTAAGGTGGTCAGCCTCAAGCGGAACCCCTAGTGTTTAGTTCTCAAGCATGTTTGGTACCCATTTTATCGACCCACTCAAAGGATGAGTCATACTCGCCCAATCCGGGATTCGATCCCCGGACTGAAAATAGAAACGTAAAAACTATAGCCACCTAACTGTCAGATTTTCGAACAATACTCATAATTTTACTAAAAAGTATAATTTTTATCATTTTACTTAATTTTTAATTTGTAAGGTATGGTTCATAATTTATAATCATCTCCTAGTACCTAGTAAAATTAATTTTTTTAAAAAAAATTTAGAGCGATTAAAATTTTAGTTGAAATTAAAAAAAATTACAATCTGTAAAAACAAGTTTACACTTCATCATATTTATTCATCTTTCATTGCTTAAAAATTGACAATTATTTATTACTCATTAACACAAAAATACATTTTAATAAGGTCTGCTCAACATCATAAGTGTTATGAGAACTACAAATAATTGCCACACTAATAGTCGTTGTTTTAATGCCTAAAAAAGAAGGGCTTGCTAATTGTCTTAAAAAGTCGTTATAATTTTGAAAACGTTCAAAATACGACGCTCAAAACTGTTTTTGAACATTCAAGGCTATTTTTAACGTTTTGCAAATCAACAGATTATCTAATTCATAGGTATTATAAATAAAATACAGATTTTATGCAGTCCAAATACAGAAATTATTTGTAGCGCTTGCTATGTGAAAATGTGTATTTTCTTTTTTTAAAAAAGCTTAATTGAATTTTCTCAAATGCAATCTTTTTTACGGGTATACCTTTCTTATTATTTTCTTATTGAATTTTCCAGCTTTAATCTGTATATTAACAAGCTTATTTAGAACTGATTTGTGAAAGGAGTTATAATTACTAGGCTGATATGTACCTATTCTGCCATATAATATATTTATTTATAAATGGAATGAAAAGCTTGAAATTATCTATTATTTTATTAGAGTGTTACAAAAACATAATTATTTTTTACGACTTCAGTCACTTACGGAAATCTGAACCGCTTTTCTCAATTATAAAGAAATATTTATTATGGAAAATAAAATGTGTTTTTACATTTAAAATGTTAGTTATAACTGAAAGGGATGTCTTGTAAACGGTTTGTTCTTTTAACCTGTATTCACAACTTTAAAAAAAAGATATTGCCAGTTTTAAAGTGAAAAAAAGAAGACTAATTATGAAGCTACACTTATTGATAACCCATTTGTATTACTGATTATTTATTACTCATTAAAACACAAAATTACTTTTTAATAACATCTGTTCAACATCATTAGTTATATTAAGTTGATACTTTAGTTGACAGTTGATAATTTAAATAGTACGAATAATAAAATGTTAGTTTCAAAATACATTAGTATAAATTACCATACTTAACAACGCTGACAAGTCCACACGTTTGGACCACTTTTTTTTAAAAAAAAATATGAACTAGAAAACAGTAGTATTTTTGTGTATCTGAAAGAAATAACTATGTATAGCAAGTAAAATTTGGCATACATACCAAATTTTTTTTTAATATTTTCATGTTATGCATGTTTCTTGTAGTTTTTTTTTGTCAAAATTTTCAATTAAGGCTTAAAAAAACCTGTTCGACCTATTAAGAAAATAAAACCACCAAGTTAAGTACCTAAAACCAAAACATTTTATTTAAAAATAAAATTGCTATTGGTGTTTGAACCAAGACAGTCTGATTTTTTGATTTTTGATGTCAAATTGATTAATAAGCCAAAATAAAAAAACACATATTTTTTTAAGTATATTCAACTATTTCTTGAATAAGTAGAAAAAAAAAGTTCTTGAAATTACTCAATAACTTTTTGAGTTATTCCATCTGAACTATTTAATTAAAAGCTGAAATGCGAGAAAAAAGCATTTAAAGCAAGTTTCATTTTAAAGCAAGTTTCAACATCTCTTTATTCTAGTGCCACTGACCTTTACAAAATTAATCACTACGTTCGTTCTAATTCTAGCACAGTTAAAATGATGACAGTTCTAGAAACAAGAAAATCTGAGTAAACATATAAACAAATAAAAAAATATTAATTTTTTCCGACAATACCATTTTGAACTTGTGGAGATACCTTAATAAACTGAAGCATTTCGTCACTTAAATTCCCACATGTGCTATCTAATGATTCAAACCTATCCTACCCTATCCTATCATTTCGGTTGGGTTTTCGGCCGACTTTTGGCGCGATTTTGGGAAGTTCGCCAATTGTTACTGTTCAGTAAATTTCTACCATTTTGCAGAGTTAGATAGCACTTAAGCACTAGAAACTTAAGTGACGATTTGTTGAACAGAGTTGCAGACATTTTTGGTCGGGCTAAGTGACAGATTCTGTTTTCAAACCTACTTGTTTACGTTATAAACGTAATGTGGAAGCCAAATGCTAATTACTTAACCTACTTTATCCCAAAACTAAAAACATCCAGGGAATTGTTCAAGATTTCGATGCAACACTTTCAGTTAAACTTTTTACTAAGTTCTCCTTTTCGTTAATTCAATTGTATCAATCACTCTTAATAAGGTAATGAGGTAATGGATTTTCAATTAGGGAAAGCATTTCAGCATCGTTGTTGGTATTTATACCAATGTATTGTTCAGAAAATACCCTTAAATACTTAATTTAGTCAACCGAACCGTGTAATCGTAAACAAGAAAGTTTTTATGTCGATTGTTTTATTTCTAAAGTTCGTGTGAAACTTTCATTACAGAAATACTTTATCTTAGTATAATGTAAAATTATTGTAAAAAATAACGTTTTTTTTTTCAGCAATAAAATTACATTTTTAATTGGCTTGCATTAGGTGATTAACTTTTTCTGCTTTCATTCCTGCTTTTTCTATCAATCGGTGCTCCGGTTGGTGTTCTGTTCTAACGTGACATTGATTCACCAATAACTAGTCGAGAAAGAATTATTTTCATTCCGCAGTTCTGTTGCTACTCAAGACATGAGACGTGCTTATTATGCCTATGTAATAAACACATAAATTTTCGTTAAACTTTTATTCATTACATGAAACGTATTTTGCAATTTTATTCTGCAGACTACACTCTTAAAACGAACGAGCGATTTTAGCTCAGTCTGAGTGAATTTCACTCCTCCAGTCTGGAAAATGTGCTTCTCCTTTTGGAAGTGGATCTTTTGTGTGTTAAACCTCCGACAGGATCACTCCAAACGAGTGATTTTAACTCAGTCTGAGTTAATATTCATGCCTTTACAGTGTCGAAAATGCACTTCTCCAACTGGAGTGGATTTCACTCATTTGTTTTAAGAGTGTAAGTGGTTTAATTCCCTTGAGTTTTTTTTTTTTTTTGAAACAATTCTGCAGAATTTTTTGGCTGGGAAATCTTCCAACCCATTAAAAACGTGGAATTATAGAGCCAGGTAAGTCAGCTATATTAATCAGATAAAAGAACCATTTGTAAAAATATTCCATGCAGCCGGAGAAATAGGGCTTAGAAAATCATTTTGAGAGACCCGCGTTTATTCGGTCTCATTTGCCTCAGGAGCCATCCAGGTTACCACTTCTCAATAAAAATTTAAAATAATATTGAAAGTAAAGACTAACTTATGTAATTGACAACAATACCTTTAAACAAGTTTACTTAGGAATTACATCACAAAAATATTTTTCCTTATCTACTAATTAAATCATTATTCGAAGTTTTGTTTTCCTTTAAATAAATATATTTAGCGACTTAAACGATGTTCACCGGAACTAAATACCATAATTATATGACAAATTGTTTGGTACTTAACTTTGAAACCGCTAATTAGAGGTACTCAGTAATTGATACAACAATTAATTCCTTAAAATGTACAGGCTAGTTACTGGAAAAGCAATTTAGTGTTAATGTGTTTTCAATATTTTTGACAGTGTGATAAATTTATTTATCTGGTTCTCACATTTATGTTGATTTTTAACAGTTTGAGAAAGAGACAGAAACGTGAATTGGCAGAAGTATAAATTTGTTTTAACTGCATGAATTTAAAATGCAAGTTTATAAATGATTTTTTTCAATTTTGAAAAGTTAAATTTTTCTTGTGGATGATTAAATTAAAGTTTTTCAAATGATTGTTGCGAATTTCAATGGAGATTTAATTCTAATAAAAATGGCTTCTTATGCTTTTTAAATGAGCATTACATTTTGCAGTTTTTAAACAAATTGAAGTACTTTGAATTCTATTTTTTTTTTAGATTTTCAATGTCTTCTCATTTCGATGAGCTGAATTTTTTGACGTATCACTCTTGCCTGCAACATTTGTAGTTAGGGCTACGAAAGTGGGTGACTGACGGACAGACAGTGAGATAGACTGAACAATTATAATACATTCCACTTTTTACGTTATAAACGTAGTGTGGAAGCTAAATTAGATTCAACGTAGGGGAGAGAAGGGGAATCCCTCCTCCTCGCGTAATGCCGCCACCCCTTGTATCTCGCCAGTGGTGTGTGTGGGAGGGAGGCTGTGAGCGCTGACCTGTAGCAGGAAACAATGTAATTTGTAGTATAGACGCTAATGTCCGTGCGGTGAGTTGGTGTAAGGTTATTTAAAAAATACGGTTTTTAGTGATTTTCGTCTTATCTTGAGCCTTCTGAAATTAAGCGATAAGTGACTGCTATCTCTAAGTTAGATAAATCAGTTATATATAATTTAAAAGAGTAATTATTTGGCTATTTTATCGCGTCGTTAGTTTGGACGCTAGGCTAACTATCTTTCTTTAAACAAGCCGTCTATGCCATTTTGTCTTACTGGGGTAATGCCGCCACATCACTCTGGGGTTATGCCGCCACGTGCAAAAGGATGGCGGCATAATCCGTAAAATAGAAATTTCATATATTGGACCTACAACCTATTAGTTTTCGTTAGAGATGTCACGTATCTGAAAAAGAATAACTGAACTGGTCAAATAGATCAACGAAACTTTAAAAATAACCTGCATAGTTAGTTGCACATAGAAAGTTAATAAAAGAGCAGTACCCTGTACAATTTACCATTCCCAAGTTAATTTAACTTATTTTAGTTCTATATGTATTGCTTTATTATGTAATTTTCCATTATTTATACATTATTTGCTTTGTTTATTGATGTGGCGGCCCCCAGTGGTGTAGCGGCATTACCTCAGATACCGGGGTAATCCCGCCACTGTGCAAGCTTTAGAAAAATACAATTTTATTCAGTTTCTATTAAAGATTTAAAATTTAAAAAATCACTACAATATAGGTTATGAACTGTAGTATGCTATGCTCTTTACAATTTACATTAATTGCAACACAATTCTGCATGAAAATTTAATTTCCCTTAAGGTGGCGTCATTCCCCTTCTCTCCCCAACGTTTCAAACTTCGATATAACTGGTCAATCCTATATATATCATCTTAAATGATGCATCACTAATATATGCTTAGTTTACAAATAGCTTTTAGAGAAACTGTAGATACATTCGATGACTCTAACAGACCATGAACAGATAGTAAATTCTTTCATGCGGTCATAAAAATACTAACCCGTATCGGCTAGGCTCCATTCATGAATTATTCAAATCGCATGATAGCAGGGTTTTTCCAGACTTGGCGAAATATAGCCATTTTGTCTGAGTCTGATCAGATCAGATAGTGCATGTTAAAATCATTTGTTAAAGCTGTTTTGGCTAAATTAAAAAAAGCCCTCAGAAAGTTATATTTTATTTTTTATTGAATATCTTTCAAAGAGTTTTTCAGTGTATGCCATTGAATTGCCTTTGTTTGTTTTTTCTCTTATGGGGCTGTAACTTTGGCGGTCAAGCCTTTTGCAGACTCGGCATATTCCATAGAGCTGAGAGCCATTTTTTGGCACCATCTAGGTGACTCTCGCTACCAATTTTGAAGCGAAGATTACAATGAATCTCCTCATCTCTCGATGGGTGGAAGTTAAAGTATGAATAGATTTAATTTTGCCGAGATAACCCAAGCCAAATGAGCCCTCCCGGCATCTTTTACATAAATCATAAGACATGCGTGTCTATCCCATCCAGAAAATCCGATGACACAGCCAGGGCTCGAACCCGCGATCTTGGGCTCACCTGGCGGATACGTGTAATCTCTCAGCCACTGAGCAGCTTGTTTGTAATTTTATAGATAAAATTTACGTCTTTGTGGAAGTGTATGTAGGGTGTTGTAAAAGCGGGGGGAGGGGGGGGGGGGGCAGCGTACGACTTTCAATAACCGCTTAATAAATAATTGTATTTGAAGGTAATTTTATACCCTATAAGGTCATTTCACTAAGTTTCAAATATATGTGCTACGTTGCGATGTGCTAGGTCTGCATTGGATGTCAGCTCAGGTGTCGGCCTCGTCACTTGATCGCAGTCACATATGACGATTCTTGTCAGCAATATATATTTGTGTAGATCAACCAAACGAGCGAAAGAATGGACTTTCTGGAAGTTACAATAAGATATTTTTGAACATCTACTGGCTCTTATTTGGAAATATTATGTTCAAATACCGTGTGGCAACCTCGTATGACATCTTTGTCTCACTTGAGGGAGCCAATGATCTGTAGTCTATCCTGGATGGACAGCTAACATTACTAACGCATCTGAAAAAAGCTACCAGTTTTGTCTCCGACAAAATATATGAAAGAAACCACAGTAACAGTACGTCTTTTTGCGTCACGTTTAAATATTTATTAATAACCCTCCAATACATACTGTTAACGTTTGGTAATAAGTTACATAATCCACTTTATTATATTAAAGTAGACCTCCCTCTCGACAAATTTGAGTTTTTTTTCATCTATTACATTCCATTTTAAAGTTTTAGTAAATAATAACCCTCATGACAATAGTAAAAGTGTATTCAAAATTAAAGAGCGAGGTTATTAGGTAACTGTTGTGAAATTACGTTTTTGGTAGTATTCAAAGTATAATAATATTAATACTAAATACAAATAAATTGTTTTGAAAAATTAATTGTACTTAAAGAGGGCTATTTTGAAATATATTTAGTAGTTTTCTAGTCATTATTATCAAAATTGGAATTTTGCAGTTGTTTTTTGTAATATGGAAAAAAATTTAAAAATTGAAATTATTTAAATTCTAATGCAGTTAATTTTTTTTCAGTATTTTTCCCATATTATATGAGTATTAAAGATTCATATATATTTTTTCGGGATAATAAAAAAATCATGTATAAGAGGGTTAAACGATATCAATGCAGTCCTAAATAAACGTTGACGAATCGTTAAAAGGAGCCAAACACCAGCGCCAAAGTTGGAGAAGAAGCCTTAAAGTTGTCCCCTGGTATCTGGCATCGGCCGCGTTTTCTCAATGTTGAGCAGTCGATCCAGTATATATTATAGATTGTTGGAAGAGGCGTTCGTTTTCGCCGATTCAATTAAATACGATGAGGCAGTGTCCCAACTGAATTTTAGTTTGGAATATTTTCTTATCAATAAAGGGGCATTTCTGGTAACCATAAATTAAATAAGTGATGATAATTAGTTTTGTTAAACAAACAGTTTTTTTCATTTGCTTGTGTATTAGAATTTGCTTGTTTAATAAGGATAATTCAGATGGGTTTATTACCACTGAACAAATATTGTTTATTAAAATATTTTGGCAAATATGCATATTAGGGCCATAGGGAAATGCTTAAAATTGATATGAATATCGTTTTATTTTCAGTTTCGAAAGTAAAATATTAGGGCATTTATTTAGTTAACTCTCAACCAAGTTCGTATTTTATTTTTAAAAACAAGTAGGTTTCAGTAACAGTGAATGGTACGTAGAACCGTTTTCACATTGTTTATTAATCTTAAAAACAAAATTAAAATTCAGATAATAATAATGTAATTTTTTTTTGTTCTAAAAGTGGTAGCGAATCTTACCATAACATCATTTAACTTTCGATTAGTTTAAGAACTAATAATAAATTCGATTACTTTAATAGTTAAGTTTAATTTAAATTAAAAATAATCCGATTATTTTGTAAAAAATATCTGTATTTTCTTAATAAACAAATTTTAATTGCCTAAACTGCCCATTTCCATTAGTTTTTTTTTTTTTCAAAAAATTTAAAGAATATGCATTAAGTAAAACTGCAGCTAAAAAAATAAAAGCGAAACTTATCATAACAGCGTTATTCTTTATATTTTTCGGAAGAAGTATTACAATACCACTAAGAAGTATTTACAAATAACAAATAAGTAATCCAGATCTCTCTCTCTCTCTCTCTCTCTCTCTCTCTCTCTCTACTCTTGAATTTTGACGTCGATTTAAAATTATACCTTAATAAAAGCTGAAACGTCAATTAAAAAAAAATAACCTAATAGCTTTTATAAAAGCTTAAGCTTTTTTACATTATAAAGGTAGTATGGAAGCAGAAATTACACTCGTAAAACAAACGAGCAATTTTAACTATTTCTGAGTTAATTTTAACTCCTTTCCAGTGTCGAAAATAAACTTCCCGTATAAGAGTGGATTTCACTCTTTTTTCGGAGTGGTTTTTTCCACAAAGTGTTCTTTTTGGAGAGAAAACACACATAGAAGGAGTGATAGTTGGTAAAAAATATTTCATTCTACTTTTAGTGAAAAATTCACTCTTTTGTTTTAAGAGTGAAGACAACGAGAATTTTTAACTTGGATGTAAAAACTATTAAAATAAAAATGAAGCATAATGCCATTATTCAAGTTTGAGAAAAAAAATTAGTGATTTTTAAGTATGTTATTGTTTCAAAATGCAATTATCGAGAACAGCATCTGAATTTCAAAATTGAAAAAAAAAACTTTTTTTTTAAACTTTTTCTTCGAAAATTCACTGAACCAACTTATTTATTACAGTAAATAAATCAACAATTGTTTTCATAATTTAACAGATAACACTTTTAAAGATAGTCCTATACCCACTTGTCATTACATTAATTAACCAAAAATTATCCATTAACTAATAAAATGTCTGTGTTATCTAACTTGTAAATAATTCAAATAAAAAGTATCTGAACAGCATCGTTAAATTATGAAATAATTTATTACTATTTTTACCAAGACAAAATTTTTAATCACTTTTCCGTTAGCAGATTTTTTTCCCCAAACTTGTAAAATAAAAAAAAAAACAATGATCTTACTAAAATTAATTACAATGAAGCTATCGTCTTTTCTCGAGTTTTTTTTTGAAAAAAAAAAACGCAAAATGAGCATTATCAAAAAGGTGTTTTAATTTGAGCAATTAAAAGGGCAAGAATAAAGAACTTATATCCGAAATAAAAAAGATAACATGGCATTGAAAGAAGTAATAAATGGGCATAAAAAGTTGTTACCTGACTCAATTTCTTTTTTTAAAAAAGTCGTTATCAAAGAGAAAGATTCATGGGGTTTTATTACTTTACGGCATTTTGTAATTTTAGAATTTGGTGGGGTTTTTTGTGCCCCTAGAAATTTTCGACGTTTCCTGCTTGGGAAAAAATAGTTTTTTTAAACGTTAGACGAGGGATTTAATTATTGCATTTCAAGAGAAAATGAAACTTAATTAAGCTTTTTAATTATGTCTGCAGGGTCAATGTTTAATGAATTGTAACTTTCATTTTATTTAAATTATTGGAAGATTAAATTTAAAATAGTTGTCCATACATACAATACACAACTTTTAATTATGAAATTTCAATTATTCAATTCAAACACACATTTGTAGATATTTTTCTATTTCATAAGATTATTTCAATAGCGTAACCTAAGAAACTGCTTTAGAATAATAAAAAAAAAGTTCTATGAGCGCAACCTTTGATCAAGCGAAATGTTCTACTTAACTTTTTTTTTTATCATTATGAGAACTCGTGAATTATACTTGGAGTCTGTAGTTCTTTTCATTTTTCAGCAATAAGTTTAAAAACACCCACGTTATATGTTAGCTACCTAATCTGTGCAATTTTCTCCAAAACTTTAATTAATAGCCCTCGTGTAACTCTAGTTAACAATAATTCAAACCTAAACCTAACTTAACCAAAACTTTGATTTAGCGTCCAACAGGTACTGATAACTCGTGTACCAAATTTAAAGTCGTACCTCCTTTTTAGTTCAAACTGTAGAGTGGTTTCATATAGAGTTTCGGACCAATGTTTAAAATCATCTTTCTCACTGTTAAAAAAAACCTGAAATTTCAGGAGAAATAATTACTGATTTTAACGGAACTTTCCCGTAACGACTGAAAACTTATTTGTTAATTCTGAAAACGGGCTTTTTCCTTCTAAAAACTAAAAATGCCTGTAAACCGAACGGAAAATGTCCGTAAAGAGCGAAAAGGGAATTTTCCCGTTTTTAGAGCGGCCATACTTTTATTACCCTATAGTAGAATTGGCGATAATGCACTAAGAATAACATCGAAACTCGAACATAAAATACTTGTTTTACGAAATATTATTTATTTCTTTGAAATATATTTTAGAAAAGCATCCAGCTATCAATTAAAAATAAACTTTTTTATGGCCGGCCGTGTGGGTTTTATGTGGAAAGAGAACGCATCTAATGGCGACGTTCATCGTCGAGGATCGAATGCCGAATCATCATTTCTTGTATTTGTTTTCTCTCATTCTAGTTATTATGGAGGTGAGTTTTATTATTATTTAACTTAGTTTGAAACTTGTATCATTTTAAATTATGTGATTACTTTTCCTAAAAAAATTTATTACCCTGATGACTTTCATTAATACAGTAAAGAATCATTTATACGACTCTATTACAGAACGTTAAAAAAAAAGGCTTAGAAATGAGAGTTTGTTTTGAAAAAGGACAGATGTTTTTTTCATATGCACATCACCTACAAAAACAACGGGCAGTTGCATTTCGACAAACGCCCTAACTCCATTTATTTTGAGTGTTTGATTATAATTTCAGAATTAACTTAAATATGACTTTTATTTTCACTAAATATATTTTCTAAAAATCGGTATGTATTTAAAAAGAAATATTTTTTAAACAAAAAGGTTTGATATTTTTCTTATTTTTCATAAATGGAGATCTGTAATTGATTTTTGTAAATGTAAATCCATTAAGTTTAAACTGTTACCAGAAATATTAGGGTTTCACGTAATATTAACCTAATTTGTAAAAATTCAGTATATAATGGAGAAGTATATTTAATGGATGGAATATTCAGTTTTCATATAATTTTATTTACAGTTAAGTTTATGCAGCAGTAATATAATTATATACACCCCTAGTCTGCTGCACATAATCTATACAAAATTTGATATTGTTTACAATGTAAAAAAAAAAACAAAAAAAAAAAAAAACATTTAATGACTTACAAAAATTATCAATGATACATTGACTGTTATTATTTCTTAATAAAAATATCATAGGTCTAACTATTTGATTATAATTCATAGACATTCAAACTTGTGTTGCTTTGGTTTTGGTTTGTCATTCTATGGTAATTTTTTTGCATATTACAGGCTAATTAGATAGGAATTCAAACCTGCTCCCAGTGAACTATACAGCCCTGAGCACCATTTATTCAGCCACCAGTCGGGCAAATTAAAAATGGTGTTGTGGTTTTCGGATATTATGTTAGATAGGGCATTTAACGTAAATATACAATTACGCTAATGGGTTTATTTGTTAATTTCAAGACTATTTCATCTTTTATTAGGTGTCTTGTTGATACTTATCCGGAAAGAGGAAATAAAGCTAGCCAAAATAAAAAAGGAAAACCAGCTTCTTTAACCAAAAAAGTCATTAAATTTGCCAATGAAATCAATGACTTTGACAAAGTTTTAAACTGTAGATAAAATATTCTTCTAAAATGATAAAATAAAAATATTTACTATTTTACAGTTCTTATTATTATTTTACAGTTCTCATTATTATTTTGCAATTTATTATAATTTTACAGTTTATTATGATTTTACAGTACTTATTCATAATAAAAAGTTAAGTTTTTAAACTGTTGATATAATTTTCAAGTAAATAAAAAATGTATGCAAGTTGAATTTTGCTGCAAGTATTTAAGAAAAATTCTTATTTATTATTTTACAGTTCTTATTATTACTTTACAGTTCTTCTTATTATTTTGCAGTATATTATGATTTTATAGTTTATTATTATTTTATATTTCTTATTGATAGCAGAGAGCAAAGTTTTTAAACTGTTGAAAAAATTTTCAAGTAAATAAAAAATGTATGCAAGTTGTATGCATTTTGCTGCAAGTTTTTGAGAAAAATTCTTATTTATATTTTACAGTTCTTATTATTATTTTACAGTTATTATTATTATTTTGAAGTTATTATTATTCTTTTGCAGTATATTATGATTTTACAGTTCTTATTCATACTAAAAAAGCAAAGTTTTTAAACTGTTGATAAAATTGTCAAGTAAATAAAAAATTTATTCAAATTGTAATTTGCTTTCTTATTTATTATTTTGCAGTACAGTTTATTATTATTTTACATTTCTTATTCATAATAAAGAGCAAAGTTTTTAAACTGTTAATAAAATGTTCAAGTAAATAAAACACATATGCAAGTTGTATTTTGCTGCAAGGTTTTGAGAAGAATTCTTATTTATTATGTTTACGGTTCGTATTATACTATTTTGCAGTTTATTATAATTTTACAGTTTATTATGATTTTACAGTTCTTATTCATAATAAAAAGTTATTCATTTAGCAAATCAAATAAATTAATTGGACAAAGTTTTCAGACTGTAGATAAAATTTTCAAGAATGCAATGTTAGAGGTCTGAATTTCTTAACTTAATAATAAATTTGCCATCCTGAGAATTTATTTTGCTGTAAAAATAATCATATAATTTTTAACTTATCTTATATGCAGGGGAAATCAAGCTCAAATTATGCCTATTTAACTCAGATTTGCTCTATTATCTGTATAAATAATATATTTGTTATTAAAATAAATTGAAATAAATAAGAAACGGAACTTAAGTAGAAACACGGGAAAAAGCAGAATGGAAAATATTAATAACGGAGAAATTAGAAACGGAACTTAAGTAAAAAAAACACGAGAAAATGCAGAATGGAAAATTTTAATAACGGAGAAATAAGAAACGGGACTTAAGGAAAAACACGGGAAAATGCATAATGGAAAATTTTAATAACGGAGAAATAAGAAACGGAAAAATACTTAACGAAACGGGAAAAGCCCGGCAACTCAGCTGCCGGGCTTTTTCCTTCAATTTCAGTAAGTTTTTTTTAACAGTGAATAAGCACCCTCCAAAGCTTGTCGAAACGAATAAATCTCCATTTTCGACCTCATCGCAATACACTTTACCTTCTTTTTTATACTAGGGTAGACTAACCAGTGAATGAACGCATAAGCATAATTTGTTTTAAGAAAATTCATACATTTAAGAAAATATAGCTTCTGGGTTATGACAATGTGAACACATCTGTCATAACATGTAAATTCTACAAAAAAGGGAGGTGACTTAATATTGCATTGCTTTGGGTCGTTTGGGGGTCCAAATAAAAAGTTGTACAAAAGCCAAGTGAACGAATAGTTCTTTTACCAGTGAATGAACACAAAAGTGTCCAATCAACCTTGTTGGATTTTATTAATAACCAATTACAACCAATTAGATGTCAGATAGCTTCCTATTGGATGGGATGAAGTCAGTGTTGCCAATCCATCTAGTGGAATGATTTTTAATCCTTATTTTTTTAAATGTATTTACCAACTGCTCACTCACTTTTCAGTCTACCCTAGACAATGGAACTAAAAAAAAACTCATTTCATGTTCAAACACACAGGAAACATATTGTTCCACTACGTCGAAAAAATAAATTAACCTTGTTCGTACATCATAACAACTAAAATTAATATTTTTAAACGCTTTTTACAGGGAATTGAAAAAAATCTTCTTTCAGAAAAATGAGCACATTTGAGTACATTATTTTCAACGCCGAAAATTATAAATTAAAACATAAATTCATTTATAATTTGATACAAATCAAGATTTTTTTTTGTTAACATTCTTTTTCGAACAAACACTCCATGATACAATCTGCTTAACGGGACAAAGAAACTCGCCTTTTTAGCCGCGACACTAAAACATGAAAAATGAGTTCCGATAAAAAGTTAAAATTAATGTTCTTAATAAATATTCTGCCATCACAAAAGAATAAATTGCATCAAAAGCCCGGAGAAGAATGAACCTTTTTAGCAAAGGCAATTTCAAATTAATGGCGAACGTTTATGACTCAAAAGGAATGTTAACAAGAAAAAGACATGGTTCGCATAACTCAGAAAGAAGGACCCCAGCATATGTTTTGAATAGCATGGATTTAAAATGAGAAAGACCAATGTTCAAATAATGCATGTTAATGAGTTTCACACTAAGGGATTCCTGTATTTTTCGTCGTATTTACGGTTCAGTAAGACCGCAGTAGCATTGGTAAGTCTACTGGACCCTAAATACGACGAATCGAAAAACGGACTTGCGGTTTTATTTGTGGTTTTAATCAAGTTATGACAAGGTTCACACATTACGGATCCGGTAATGTTTACCGGATTTGCGGTTCTGAATGTTTGCAATTGTATTGTTAAGTCAAATGGACCTTCTCATGTGGCGGTAGACTCATGACTCAAAAGGAATGTTAACAAGTGAAAACATGGTTCGCATAACTCAGAAAGAAGAACTCCAGCATGTGTTTTGAATAGCATGGTTTTAAAACAAGAAGGACCGATGTTTATATGCTGTAACATTTAGGCGAGTTACACACCAAATGATTCCAGTAATTTTCGCCGCGTTTATATGGTGTAATTGTCACACTTATGGTACAGGACTGTGGCATTGTGAAGTCAATTGGACCTTCGAATGAGATGAAAGCAAAATCTATCAATAAGGGGCAATTTTCACATGCAAAGAATCCGGTAATGTTTACCGGATTTGCGGTTCTGCATGATTGTAGTGGTATTATTAAATCAAATGGACCTTCTCATGCGCGGTAGTAGACTTATGACTCAAAAGGAATGCTAACAGGAAAAAGACATGGATCGCATAACTCAGAAAGAAAAACCCACAACGTATGTTTTGAATAGCATGGATTTAAAACGAGAAAGACCAATGTTTTCTTGATGTAACATTTAAGGGAGTTTTCACTAAAGGATTCCAGTAGTTTTCGCCGCTTTAAATCAATAGGACCTTTACAAGCCACAGAAGCTTAAATCTTTTAAATTAACCAGTAACGAATGTTGAATCTCTTCACACGAAAGCCTTCCGGTAATATTTGCCGCATTTACTGTCATTTATGTTTATAGTAGTAATATTAAGTCAATTGGGCCTTCACATGCGACGTTAGCGAAAACCGGACTTACGGTTTTAAAGCAAATATATACGAATGTTGAATGACGTTTTACATGCAGCGTTCCGGTAATAGCTGTCATACTTACGGTTCAGGATGATCACTGTGGCATTGTTCAGTCAATTGGATTTTCAAACACGATGAATCGAAAGACGGACTTGCGGTTTTATTTGCGATTTTAATCATGTAGTGACAATGTTCACACTTAATGGATCCGGTAATGTTTACCGGATTTGCGGTTCTGAATGATTTCAGTGTTATAGTTAAGTCAAATGAACCTTCTCATGCGACGGTAGCAAACAAATAAAACGTAATTACGGTTTTACATGCGGTTATCAATCAGTAGTAGCAATGCTCAGAAGCGTTCACACATGAAGGGTTCTGGGAATATTTGACGAACTTACGATGTCGCCTATCGTAGTTATATTTTAATTGGAGTGTTACATGCGATAGAATTCGAAAACCCGGACTTTTGAATTTACTTGCGGTTGTCAAGCAAGTAGTAACGAAAGTTGATTCTCGTTTCTCACGCCGTTCCGGTAATGTTTGCTGTACTTGCGGTACAGGATGATTACGGTGGCAATGATAAGTCAATTAGACCTTCACATGAAATGGAAGCGTTTAACCGGACTTGCGGTTTTACTTGCGGTTTTTAAACAAGTAGTAACAATGTTAAAACACGTTCCACACGCTTCGGTTCCGGTAATATTTGTCGCACTTACTGTGAAAGATCTAATTGTTTATCATTTTCCTTATAAGTATGGCCGTACGGTTCATACGTAATGTTCGCCATACGTATACAGAAAAGTTGGCGAACGTTACCGTGATTGCGTTACGTAAAATCAGGCATAAATAAAAGCCCTTTTTCTAATAAGCTGCAGTAAGAATAAGTAGCGACAACAAACATACTTCGGTTACAAAAAAAAATCGATTTTTAAAGTTCATTCATTGTTAATAAAAAGGGCTAAAACGAGAAGTCAGTTTTGGTTTTTGAAAAAAGAGCAATTCTGAGGTTTCTAATGTTTTTGCTGAGTTAAATATTTAATATTTTCTTCTGATAAAAGAAGTAAACCTTTTATTTGTTTAATAATTGTTTAAAAATTCATTAGAATTTCTAAGGAATGTTGAGGCAAGTCCTTGAAAAAAAAATTGGTAGGTTTATAAAGTTAAAAAACAACTATATTTATAATTCAAAGGACTTGGCATTTATTTTATATAATTATAAAAATACTAAGTAAGAATACAATTTATTCACTCCTGAATAATAATGACTTAATTAAAACTTTAAAGAATCGGGCTTAAGTCTTACATATTGTTCACCTTTTCAAAGTATCTTAATTGTGGTGCAAGCCTTAGGAATTTTTTTGCATGGAAAACAATGCAAAATATTTCAATTAGATTGATTTTCATGTTAAATAATACACATCAAGCAAATCCAAAAACAAATTACATTAAGGGAATATTTCAATGAATTAAAAAACTTTTTGGAGTAATTTGTCCTTAAAAATTAAATTTTGTTGTATTTAGTTTATCGTTAAATTTTTCTGATGCTTTTATGCCATAAAATATTTACCAAAGCCAGAACTGAGGTGTAACATCTCTTTAAACAAAATTAAATAGCATTTAGTGTTTAAATTATAATAAAATTAATAAATGTGTTGAATTTAAGATTAGCTTTAACTTAAATTGTTTCTTATGCATCAAGTATTAATATTTGAATGCATTATTTATTTTGAAATAATACTTATATAATCAGCAATGTACCGAACAAAATATATAGAAAAACATAAAAATTTCATAAACTTTGTTTACAAAACAATTGCAAAAATACATACCTGTCAAATATAAACACACTTACAGCGGAAACATTGAATTACCAAGCAAGAGAGTTTACAACAAATCCGAAAAAGTATTAATAAAAAAATGTGTGTCAAGATTTGAAGCCCAAACAAAGAAATATTTACACTGCCTGAAGCTAAGATTTAGATGCATAAAAATGCTTCAGAAGAACTGGTTACCTTTGTTTTTTCAATTGAAGAGCTTAGTGGAATAACGTGCTAAGTGACATAAAGATGAAAATGAGAAAATGAACTTTCCTTTTTTTGCGTTTGCATTCAGATACGTTGAAAAACGGTACTTGCAAACCGTAAAAATATGTCAAACATAAAGATGATGTGAGAGGAAAAACTTGTTATCATAAATAAGTTGGTAACATGTTAGTTGACACAAAAATCTCAATTTTTTCGAAAATGTCACTTAGCACGTTCTTCCACTAAGATCTTCAATTGCGTATGACGTGTTTAACATGGAGTGTTTCTGACGTTGAGAAATACGGGCGTTATTGCAATTCGACACAAGGGCTATTCGAAAGATTATTATTACCAAAGAAATTCGAATGCACTATTTTCTGCCTTGATAAAATATTTGTTTGCAAAAAGGCATTAAGGTATTTTATTTTCATCGCAATAGCCTTATAAAAACATTTAAAATTTTATATTTTGAAAGGTAAGGAATTGCAACTGAATTTTATTTTTAAAAAATTAGGTTATAATTAAAATTTTAACTAAATTGGAATGGTTTAGAAGATTTTTAAAGCTTGTTAAGCAACTACAAATTTTATTATATATTTTTCAAAATAGAGTGTTAACACTTATAAGAAAAAACAATCACAGTTTGCCACAAGAATTATACCAAACATTACCTAAGGAATTCTAATGTATTTTATTACATATTTGTTTGCAAAATGGCATTAAGGTACTATTTATCGGAATTGCCTTTTAAATTTTTTTTAAGAAAGATTATCTAACTTTATATTTTAAAAGGAATGCAATATTAGCTGAATTTTGGTTTAAAAATTATAATAAAATATAAATTTAAAATACATGGAAAGAGTTTGGAAGATTTTTATGGTCGTGAAATAGCTTCCAATTTATTAATTTTTAAAATAAGATAAAATCTCGAATAAGCAGAACCAAACTAAAACATAAAATCTCTATACTTTTTTCCAAACTACAAAATTCATTACAGACTGCATTTTTGGAACGCTTTTTAAGTTAAACTTTATCAGGCTTTTTTAACTACTAAGGCGAAAATGTAAGAGCTTTTAAAATATATTCTGAATAAATTATATCGATAAAAATAATTTTGTTCACTTTATATATCCGTTATTATTACTATTATAAACCAAAATTAAGTCTTCGAAGTACTTTAACGTTTAAACTGGTTCGAGAAGATAAAGTATTAAAACATGATTGTAAAATTAAAAGCTTTTTTTCTTCCTTTACGTTTTAAAACATAATTACGTTAGAATCAAGACAATTTTTTTATCAAGGATTTTTCTTAACTTTAACCATAGGAAAATATAATTAACAAAGAAAATTGTGAACTGTTATTGTACTTTAAAAGTTTTGTATTTAAATCCTTCGATGTTCCACATAAATTGAAAACGGAAGGAAATAAACTTTCTTGCGATTTACTTGAAATAAGTCCTTAAAAAGATTTTTTTTACCATCGTGAAAGAAAACTAAAGTATAGAATTAAAGACAAAATCCATAAATATGATTTCCAAGAAAAAGATTATTTAATTATTGGATTTTTTTTTCAAATGACGAAGTCAAGGAACCTAGAATTAAAAGCAAACTTCTTTTCTAATTAATAAGAATATGAATTAGATAGAATAATAGGAAACTTGATTGTATGAAGAAGGAAAAGACCCGATAAATTGAATTTAAAATTATTATTTAAAGTTATTTCATAAAAATATATTTTGAAAAATGTGAAAATTTTAAATATTGTGTATTTAATCTAATTTAGTACAAATAATGTATTTAAAAAAAGCGTGAAAATTCAAATTTGATAATAATTTCTTCAAGTTTATAATATCTGAAGTATCGTTATGAACATAACTGATAAGGTATTTTATTTTGAGTTACATATAATTTTTTAACAAAAAGTATTTCATTAAATACTAGATTTACAGAGTCATTTGTAAGTATATTATAAGTATATTGTAAGTTTTTTTTTAAGTACATAGCAAGTTTATTATAAGTAATGACTTAAGGAAGTTTCACGTTTCTCTTCTCCTCAATTATGTTATTTAATAAAACTAAAACAGTTGCGTTAGAAAAACGTTTCGTAAAATAATTTAATTGTTAAATTCCATTAAAATATCTGACCGTATTTAAATAAAAATCGAGTCGAATGCAAAAAGGAATTATCAAATAATAATATCAATAGCTTTTAAAAAAAAAACTTGTACTACTTTAAAAAGACCAGAAAAATTACCAGAAAAATTTAAAAAAAAACAATGATTTTGAAATGTCAATAAAAATCGTCGAAACTATTTCGTTAATCTCACAATTTTATTATTTAGTAAAGTTGCTTACATCAGACGGAACGGTCGTTCCGACCTTAGGTGGAGTTTACCACCCGATTAAGGTTGCACTTCCAAGCAACCCGACTCCAAGGAGATCGCATCCGGATAGAACCTAGCAGCTATGGGCCTCGCACCCACTTTGGGCAACAGCCCCGGTCAAGGGGACTTGCTGCAGAGTCCGTCTCCGGCACGCTCACTCCTAAACGCCACATTTCCCCACGCCCTTGCGAGCGGGGGATTCGGCGCTGGGCTTCTCCCTGTTCACTCGCCGTTACTAAGGGAATCCCTGTTGGTTTCTTTTCCTCCGCTTATTTATAGGCTTAAATTCAGCGGGTTATCTCGTCTGATCTGAGGTCGACATAGGATAAACTGCACGAGGCAGAAATAATTCAGTAACGCGGACCCACTTCCACGCGGAGTCGGACGCGGAGACGAAAGGTAGGCGGAGTGACCACGCGCACGGTCACTCTTGAACACCCTCACCGAAAGTCTCCGAATCACAACCAGGCGGCACCTCGTGAGCAGCGGAGTCGCCACGCACACGGCAACTCAACGCACACCCTCTTCGAGGCACCTTTCAAACTCCGTTACTGGCGAGCGTCTCGTCAATCGTCGCTCTTTGCATTGCACGCAGATCCGTCCCACAGGGAGAGAAAGATCCGTTCCCTCCGCCCAGACAGACATGCACCGCGGCAACGCTTCTTCGACAGGACGTAGAACACTCGTGAGACTTTAAACCGGCGACCGTGAAGTCGGAGCGGTCAATGGGAAGGAGAACCTTCCTTGGTAAGTCTTATCCGACAGACAGGCGAGGCCCCGGGCGGAACCCGAGGCCGCAATGCGCGTTCAAAAAGTTAGTGCTCAATGTGTTCTGCAATTCACACCAAGTCTCGCAGCTGGCTGCGTTCTTCATCGACCCGTGAGCCGAGTGATCGACTGCTTAGAGTTGTCAGAGTTTTGATTCCCGCCCCGTCACCAGGGCGTTCATCGTATTGCGTTCAAAGAAAATGTTCAGGAACAACTACTCCCCGTAGAGGAAGCAGTCACCAACGAACCTCCAAGACTCCATGGTATGTGCCATCCGGCATTTGGGCCGGGCACTCCCTTGACAGCGAGAAGGACAACGACGGCCACCTCCCTTCCAGGGAATAGGACGCCGAGCGGGAAGCGGAGTCAGCCACGTGCACGGCAACTCAACACACCCTCTCGAGGCATAGCAGCGCGTTCAAAAACCCCTTCATCCGGAGACTTATCGTACAACGTCGGGGGCCGACACCGAAAGTGCGGCCGCCAGAGCAGGCGCGTCTCTTCAATTCTCAAATTATATAACTCTCTCAAATTATATAACTCTCGATAAACATTGAAATCTTGTCGTCAATTTTGTAGTCATATAGTGTCTGTATATTTTATTATTTAAAAAAAAATTACTGATATCCCCTAAAAAACTTCGTAAAAGTAAACAAACGCCAACCTCAAAAAAAAAAAAAAAAAAAAAAAAAAAACTATGCATTTATTTTATAACAAAAAACAAGTCATTATGAAAGTTGTAGCTAAAAAAGCCGTGATATAAAATGAATGCCAATCTGTTATTTAGAACTTCCTGGTCATAATTAATAGTATAATTCAAGTTTCGCTGCCATAAAAAAAAACTGTTTGAGGTTGGTGCCCATCTTAATCCCCCTAAAAAACTAAATCACGCAAATGAACTTGAATTACTAAACCAAAATAACGAAGGGTACTGTTAAATATTTTTAACAAATACATGATCTCAATACAAATAGAGGGTATCAAAAGTAAAGAGGGTGGTTAAGATGGGCACCAACCTCAAACGGTTTTTTTTATGGCAGCGAAACTTGAATTATACTATTAATTATGACCAGGAAGTTTTAAATAAGAGATTGGCATTCATTTTATATCACGGCTTTTTTAGCTACAACTCTTATAATGACTTGTTTTTTGTTATAAAATAAATGCATAGTTTTTTTTTTTTTTGAGGTTGGCGTTTGTTTACTTTTACGAAGTTTTTTAGGGGATCTTCATATACCCTGTAAAAATTCATAAAATAACCTATTTTTCGCAATTTATCAGTCAATCAAAGATAGATTTATCATTTGATAATAACGCGATAGTTTGCTAATGACAATAGAAAAGCAAAGGCTTTATGAAACGGCAAGCAAGAAAAAAAATAATAATCCCACAAAATCTTTCACACAAAAAAATAATGTTACAGCTAGAAAAACAGCTTCCCAAAAACTAAAAAAAAATATTGTTACAGTCAGAAAACAGCTCTCAAAAAACTATTAACTTCCAAATAAATCATTTTGTGTTGGAGGCAATAACCGAACAACTTCAGTAATAATGTCGAAGCATTATATATCGTTTAAGTCTCCTCGGTCTTGTTCGGGAAAACTTAACACGTGAGTCAGCGATTTTTATGACGGAATTGTTCAAAACGGAAAAGTAGTTCTTCAACTGTACTTACACAACAATATAAAAACATCAAGTACACAACAATGAAGTTGATTTATGGCGAAACTGTTTCCGAAATAAATAAAAGATTATTGACAAATTTCGAAGTTTGTGGCAACGTTCGAGTTTTATTGTGTCTTGGTGTATTGTACAATAATAAGGTGTTTGTCTTTACAATTTCTGAATTTTTAATGAAATTGTTGTAGTAAAATACAGGGTGTCCGTAACGAAATGTCCTAGTTTTTATTGGTGTATTACAGGAGTTTATTTTGTACTAAATATAACAAATCCATACATGAAATTGAAGGAAAATTAACCTAGTTTTTCCTATAAGTGCTCTGTGTGCGCCTTAAGTGATACGGTACACATCCAAACGAAAATGCAATTCCTCCTATACTGTCTACAACAAGTCCGTTGTTATAGAATTGATGACAGTGTAACTGTGAAAACGATGTAGCGGTTGCTTATCTGAAACTGTTGGAGTTTTTATTTATTCGTCACCTTCCAACCACAACTGTCGAACGATTACTGCTTATACTAATACAATTTGAAACTCGGACATCCTGTATATGTTGTGTATATCAGATATTTAGCTTTTATATAAAAGCGAGGAATCGTACATATTTATTCTTTCAATATAAAATCATTTTACAAACGATAAGTAATCCTTTTTGATTTTTTTTAAATGAAACTAGCTAAATTTAGTGTGTAAATATTTAACATAGAATTAATACTGTTCTTATCTCATTTTTTCCTGTTGAACCCAAATGTTGCGTGGAAGCGGGATAAGTGACAGATTCTGTTACAAACCTACTTGTTTAATGAAATTGTTATAGTAATATACCCATGATCCTTTGAAGGCTGAGTGGTTTTAACAATACGTAAACTTGAAGATTTACAAGTTTTGATTTATTAATTATATTTTTTCATATGTTTATTTTTGTTTTTGTTTATATAGCTTTAAAAACCCATTAAATACTTTAAATTTTCAAATTTCTGTATTCTCACAATACATGTGTCGGAAACATTATTGCGTACCTTATTGTTGCATAGCAATGTGTTTGTTTTTATAACGTTTAAATTTTTTAAGATTTTTTTTAAATAAATTTATCTCACACTTTTTAGCTACTTACCATAATACATTATTACAAAAAAAATTTCACTAGATTAAATTCAAATTTAACTCTACATTTAAATACCATTTAATCTTTAATATTTTGTTAAAATACGTTAAATTTTTAATTTTCTGAAAATTTCTTGTATATTTAAAAATTCAAATGTTACACGAAAGAAATACAGTCAGTTTACGGGATAATACTTTTGTATTTCTCAAGTTGTAAATTATTTATCACTTCTGAAGTATTATAAAGGAGTTATCAAAAAAGGAAACAAAAAAATCAAGTGAACAAAATATTTATTCAACAATTAGTTTGAAGAGTAATGTAATATTAGATTTTTCTTATGTTTTACTTTTTTCACCAAATAATTAATATAACAAAATAAGAATTCATTTATTTCTTCAAATATTATTCAATGTAAATATTTATTGATGAACACAAATAGGATTTGAAAATTTATCTATTTATTAAAAAATGCATTTATTTAAACAAATATTTAAAGAAGTCAAAATGCATTATTTTAACTTTTATATGAATGCTAATTAAGGCAAGGAATTAACTTTTTTAAAAAAAAAACCTGATATTCATATTTGTGGATTTTTAAGAAATTTCATTACGAATACTATTGGTAACTTGGTAGGTTCTTTTGAGGAATCACATTCTTGTATCCGTCATTTTGTTTGTAGTTATTTAAAGTCCACTTTTTCTTGAAAAAAAAAAGCAGGGCTGATGAACTTTCCCCTAATTTTTTATACTGTCATTACTTACGTTTCACTAAATAATATTGATTATAATTACAAAAAAATAGTAAAACGTAGTAACAACAAAGCCATGCAGTAAGTCTTTACAAACTCGACTGTAGATTAGCGCCAAATACTTCGCCGAGAGCATGTGTTTGGGCTTATTTCAAAGCGATAGACAGCATCACTTGCCAAACCCGTTTCGTATTAGTTTTTGCCGACAGCATCTAAACCTTCCTCTCAACTCGATGGATAAATTCCGTTGTTGTTTTAATTCGATTATCTCCACTTCAGACCATCTGTGTGAAGTTGGGACCCTCAGAAGATTCAATTTATCGAATTAGCATGGAGTTTGAATTATTGGATTTGAGCATCCTTTGGGGGGAAGGTTTTTGTTGGGGATAGAAATTAGAATATGGAACGTTTATGAAATATTTTTATATTATTTATTCAAAAACGTAAACGCACTGTTCTGTTTTCTTATGGGTTCTCTTATGCTGAAATTGCAATACATGTTGGTGGTTCAATGACTTGCAAAACTAAGGCAGATCATACTATTAGTTGCATAACTAATTTATAATACAGATATTGTAATACTGTATTTATTTTTAATTCTACATGAAATAACTGATGATGATGTTGTGTCCATGTATATAGATTATATGGGACCAAAGGTCTCATAGACTGCTTCAGCGATCTGCAGACAGTGGTCCTCATAAAGATTAAATTACTTTTAATTTGATATACAACTGTTTTATTTGATATATTATTAATATATTCTGTAATCACACAAAGTTGAAAAATATAAAACGTTAAAAAAATGTCCACAATTTTGAATACCACTGTTTAATTTTAAATGCTATTATTATATTTAAAAAAAAATACATTTTCTGTCATGGCGCACTCGGGCCTTTCTAGACAATGACAATAATTTAGTAATGATAACTTCTTCCAGACAATGAATTAAGTAATAATAACTTAATTTACTACTTGGATGTAAAATAATTGCACTTAAAGAACAATTAAAGCTATTAACAGATAAATTAATATCTCAAATTGGAATAAACTCATTTAAAATATCAATATCCAGAAAGAAATAAAGTAATTATAAATTACTGATACCCTATTCTTCTGAAAGTTAATTATTTAGAAAAAACTAGTTACAGAAAAAAAACTATATTATTCCACTGCATTTAAAATTAATGGTATCAACTAATACTCTAAGACGTTCTTTAAAAGGGCATCCAGGTGGATTTTAAATTAATATGTAAGAAGTAATCAAGCAAACAAAAGAGTAAATCTGGTGAAATTAATGAAATAATTAAAAAATGAATCTTCTCAACAAAGTCAGTTTTAAAAAGGAAAGATATGGTTGTCAAGAAGATGATTATGAAAAGATTGAACAGCGTAACAAATCAAAAAGGAAAATAATATGTTTTTATGGGGGATATGAGTGTCGAGTCTTCAAATTCGCTATTATTTTGTTCAAAAATATTTGTGTTAAATTTATTAAAATATATATTATTACACTTGCTTTTAATTTATTCAATTATTATATTATTTTTTAATTTTAGTTAAAAACCGTACTGAATTTTAAAATATCGGCAGATAGATTTGAATTTTAAAATATTGGAAAATAGATTTCAATTTTAAAATATTGGAAGATAGATTGGAATTTTAAAATATTGGAATATAGATTGGAATTTTAAAATTGGATAGGATTGAATTTTAAAATTGGAAAGAATTGTGTACAAGTACTAATTTTAAATAAAGTTTCTCATACTATTGTTGATGAGGATACAGTAATTTAAGTGGCTAAAAATTAAATTTCATGACTAATCAAATGGACAGATAGGTAGGCAGATGTCCAGACGGACGCACAAACAGACGGACATAAAGTATTAAGAACTAAAGCTATGACGTCAGACATTTCTAATGAAAAAAATTGATATTTAACATATAAAACCGATTTTAGAAAGACGAACTCAGGTAAACATAATGATTATTTACTAAAACTGTATAAGATTATAAATTTCGTAAAATATTCCTCTTTTTTAAAAGAAAAAAAACATCTGACGACACATTAAAAATGAAACTAATCAATAAAAGCTATTTGCATTTTTCATTAATTTAAATTAAATTTGTAATTAATAAATAATATTTCGAAATAAATTCTTCATTACCAGCAGAATTTTTAATGAATAATTCGAAAATAAAGTAGTCTAGCTCTACCAAAATTCTTTTTACTTATATATAAAAAAAAACCTTTTCGAAGAATTTTAATTAGAGAATGCCTAGTTCCTGCCGAAACCTTTGGTAAGAAATTGAGGCAGCACTTTCTTTCTAATTAAGAGAAACGGTTAAAATTCTTGAAGAAAAATTAGCTCTTTTTTCTGAAAACATGTTTAAAGATATATAAACAAAATGGCAGGTGCTGTATTTAAAAAACTGCTTTTAATTATGTCTTCAAGTTATTCTTTTAGGTTTTTTAGAACATGGTTTAAAAGATGCTAATAGATTTATGCTTTTATTTTTTAAGATGTCCCGCTTAAAAAGCTGTCTGTGTTTAAAGTGTGCAATAAAATCTGTTTTAAGTCAAAAATAAACTTATGACTTTAAGGCATATCAGTAAAGTATGATTTTTTTAAAAAAGCGATTTTTTGATTTTAGTATTTATATGAAATACTTTTCAAGACCTTTCCAACGATGCCCTTTGTATGTCATTAAGACTAATTTAACCTACTTAAATTTGAATTTGGATATGGATCAGCAGTATTTTAATAATATATGATTTTAACTTTAAATTTAACTTTAAAAAAAAAAAAAATGGTGTTTTTTTCAGGTTTATGTACTTTTTAAAAAAACCTTTTTTAAGTATAGACCTAAAATGTTTACAGGATAACTGTTTCAGGGAGTTTTGCTTACTGAAATGAGCGTTTCTCAATATTTGAAGGATAAAAAAATATGGGTAATTTTTGTGTTATAAAAATGCCTTTTTAGAAAAATAACACATTACCTTAAAAATTAAAAAAAATAAATTACTTTATGTATTGATAAAATCTCAGTTCAGTGTATTGTTCAAAGTGCATGTAATGCACGCTATTTTTTGTGATATTTTGTGTGTTATTTTCAAAGAAAAAGGAACATGAAAAAGATCAATGTAACATTAGCCGTATACAAGGTACCGACCAGCCTTAACAGGTTTCATTTTTACTTTATTATTAAACAAGCAGTATGGTCCCGCCGTACTGGGAACCCGTTAACTTTGTATTGCTTCCTTTTAGAGGCATGCTTATTTGTGAAAATACACTCAATATCTAAACTAAATTCAATTCGTGTTGGCGCATGCGCAAGAAAAAAAGCCCAAAAAAACAAAGAATGGCGTCAAGCCCCTGTTACGGCCCGGTCGTCGTGATTTGAAGCCCTGTTCTGATCTGCCTACTTATTAAGATACTTAAAATCAAAACAATATTAAATTCGTGTTGGCGCATGCGAACTACTAATAGAGGAAGAATGGCGTCGAGCCCCCGTTTCGGCCCGGTCCATGTATTTTCAAGCCCTGTTATGGTCCCGCACTTCCACGTGGATGACGTTTTTTGAAACTAATTATATTAATTAAAAATCACAATCAAATAAGCAGTATTAACAATTTCGAATTTTTTAGAGCAGTCTAAGTAGGTCTTTTGCGATCCACAGACATACACACATGCACTTCCTTTTCTTATTATAGATTGTAAAACCTTGGGAAAACTGTGGTTGTATGACACCACACGACTTGCAATTACCGCTCAATAAGCACAATCAAAGATAATTGTATACCTAATTGGTAAATTTCAGAAACTTTAAAGCCTCACTGGTTCTACGGCAGCTACCATTTGCGCATGATAAATTTTCTCCAAAACCCTATTATAGAATCAAACAGGTACTAGGACAAATGAAAGTGAATGCGCCCTCTAGAAGGGAAGATCATAGACTTTATAGCCCTTTACCTCGCTTACCAGAAGTGACACAGTCGCAAGAGACACACAAAGAAAGTACGACAAAAACACATAGACAAATAATAACATTTATTATCAAACACAGACATCCATGCCTTACCGGGATTGGAACCCGAACCCAGCAGCTCCAAAGCCTAGCTCCCTAACCGTTGTGCTGCCGGATCGGCCAGGTACTAGGAACTAATATACCAAATTATAATTATGTTTCTCTTTTAGTTCGAATTGTAAAGTAGTTTCAGACAGTTTGACAGACGGGCCAATGTTCAAAAACCACTTTGTTAACAATTAGCATCCTCCAAGATATGGAGAGAACCCAAAATCTCCAATCGGATTTTCAACTCCATCGCAATATTGTCATTGCCGTTTATTTTAATTTAGGTAATCAAAAATCTAAAATATATAACTTTGTAATCTAATAATCACAAATTTGAAATTCAAACAACGCTTTGAGAAATAATCAAATTGGATTTTCAACATCGAAATACTCTCCTAAACGTTGGGCAAAAAAATTATTTTAAAAATATTATAAAATTAAAAAAGTTTGAAGGGCATAAAACTTAATGGAAATATATTTAGATACACTAAGTAGAAAAGAGAAAATTTCATAAAGTTTACCTTTTATTAAATCTAATGAGTAAAATGACTTTGCTATTGTTCCAATATTTGGATTTCATGCCTTCATTATTTTAATAACAAAAAGTATTCTTAAAAAATCATTAATAAAGAAGTTATAAACTGCTTGCGAAACGGTAGGACAAAAAAATTCCAAGAAATTTACTATTTTATCAAATTCTTTTTGAGAAGTTTGCTTGGTAAAAAAATGCTTTCGTGTTAATTAAATATTATTATAAACACATGATTATCAAAGAAGTACGAAAAAAATGCTTACCATTTCCAATTAAGCCATTAGCAATAATGAGCCATCATTAAAAAGAAGAATGTTAACAAGGTTTACAAAAGACACAAACTTGAAAAGCCTATGAAAACTGTGTGGGGCTTTTTAATAAGATTTATAAAGAAAAATTAGGTATAATAACCTAATTAATTGATCATTTCGATAAAATTCTCATTAAAAATGCTTTATAGTTCGTCAAATTAAAATTGCTTGGCCAAAATTGTTGTAAGAAAATACAGAGTGTCCGTAAAAGAATGTCCGAGTTTTAACGGTATATTACAGGAGTTTATTTTATACTAAAAAAACAAATCATACATGGAATTGAAGGAAAAATATCATAGTTTTTCTTATAAGTGCCCAATTTGTACGCTTATAGTGATACGGCACACATCCAAACGAAAATGCAATTATTCCGATACTGTCGGCAGCAAGTATTGAATAATGGAAGCAACAGCCTGTGCAACTGTGAGTTGGGGTTATTCTTTATCCGTAACCTTCAACCACAACTGTCGAACGATTACAGCTGATACTATTACAATTTGAAACTTGGACATCCTTTTTACGGACACCCTATACTGGGTGGTTATAAAATAACGCCCGCTCTGTATCTTTAATGAATAATCTAAATGCAACAAACTTTGAGGCATTTACTATTCAAGAAGGGGGGCGGGGGGGAGAGTGGAATTATAAAAAACTAACTCGGCTCTTGACCAGGGTTCTAAATTACGAGGCGTAATTGGCTGGGTTGGCCGTAATTGGCCATAATTGGCTACGCCTCGTAATATAGAATCTTGGTCAAGAGACGAGTTTCTGTTTTATGATTCCATTCGTTTCCGAAAAAAAGAAACTCGTCTCTTGACCAGGGTTCGAAATTACAAGGCGTAATTAGCTGTGTTGGCCGTAATTAGCCATAATTGACTACGCCCCGTAACTTAGAACCCTGGACAAGAAACGAGTTTGCTTTTTATGATTATTCTTTTTCGTGATTATTTTTTATGATTCCGTTTTTTTTATGATTCCATTTTTTGCCCCCTTCTTGATTAGATAGTGTCTCAATTTTTGTTGCATTTGGATTATTCATTCAAGCTACAGACCGCTCCGAATAGCGAGCGTTATTTTATAACCACCGTGTATATCTAAATTATTGTCAATATAATTTCTCAATTATTTTCAGCATCATCATGTTCCGCAAGCAACTTCGGTTGAACAAGTAACAATAAATAATACAAAGGAACATCTCTCCTTCAATACAAAAATATATTTTATGTTCTCCTTGTAACCGGAAACCAACATTTCGGATCATTTCTCATCAAGAAAGCAGTACCTTGGTGAAACAACATTGTAACTTAGTACATTCTTAGAACGAGTGGTTTTAACTAAGTCTGAGTTAATTTTCACTCCTCCAGTCAAGAAAATGCACTTTCTCTATAGGTGTGGATCCTTTGTGTGTTAAACATCCGACAGTATAACTCCAAACGAGTGATTTTAACTCAGTCTGAGTTAGTTTTCACTCATCCATTCTAGAAAATGCACTTCTCCTCTTGGAGTGGATCCTTTGTGTGTGAAACCTCCGACAGGATCACTCCAAACGAGTGATTTTAACTCAGTCTGAGTTAATATTCACTCCTTTCCAGTGTCGAAAATGCACTTATCTTACTGGAGTGGATTTCACTCTTGTTTTAAGAGTGTAAGGGAACCATTACCAGACTTTCAATTACCTATCAATAAATTAATACATTTAAATGCAATTGTATACCATCTTGTCAAATTTAATTATATTTTTAGATCCCGCTAAAAAAATTATGAAAGCTACTTTTGAGCATGAACGATTTTCTCGAAAACTTTATTATGACTTCTTTCGACAGGTGCTGAAAACTCGTGTACATCGTCGCCACGAGAGTTACTACAAAATTTTCCGTTGTAAAAAAAAAAAAAAACGTTAGTTTTAATTTTAGAATCTAGCTAACGTTTTTTTAATACAAAAAAAAACGACCAAAACATGTTAAATGAGTAGTATTGAAATTGTTTCATAAATATTTGAAACATTCACTTTAACATATATTTGTATAAACAGTTCGACCAAATTCGCATAGACAACTGAATCGGCCAAATCTCTAGTAATCGCAACATTGATTTGTACCATTTTTTTATCTGAATTTTTTTTTAAAATTCAATATGTTTTCCTAATTGCTAGAGTAATTGAGTGCTTACAACAACGGTTCACGTCATTTTGGAAGTTACTGCAGTATAACTGCCCAGAAATCTTCGGTGACGTCGCACTAAGTCAAACGTTTCTTATACTCCGCAAAAAACTGCGCGAAGGCAAACTCGTCCAAATTAGAACTGCCGACGATGATGTTGCAGCTACATCAAAATATAGCCAGCTACCGTCGCTCTGCTCCATTTGAATTGTTTATTGCAAGATTTAAAGAATTTCATATAACTGGAAACAGATACTCATCACTTTGTTTTATAATTAACTCATTGTTTAACACTTTCGCTACGAATGATTTTTGTTTCCTCTTAATATGTGATTGGAATCTCATGATCGAATCCTTAGTCAGACGGTCGCCGCGGGCCGTTTCAGTGGTGAAAGGGTTTAGGGGAATGGGAGTGCCAAATCGAAGTGTCTACACTCTTAAAACAAAAGAGTGAAATCCACTCCAGTTTGGAGAAGTGCATTTTCGACACCCTAAAGGCATGCATATTTTCTCGGACTGAGTTAAAATCACTCGTTTGGAGTGATCCTGTCGGAGGTTTAACATACAAAGGATCCACTCCAAAAGTAGAAGTGCATTTTCCAGTCTGGAGGAGTGAAATCCACTCAGACTGAGGTAAATTGGGAGTGTTTGTTTTAAGAGTGTATGTGTCAATCTAATGGAGGAGAAAAAATCCAAGCAACAAAACTCCAGCTGTGTTGAATTATTTTTTAAAAACGGGTTTTTTACAAAATAAATTTAGCTGGGTAACAGCGCTGTACTATCCCACTTTATTGAAATTGATTGAAAGTATTTTTTTGTAAGTTTCAAAAAATAATTTTTCACCAAAATATTCGAACAAATTTTAGAAAGTGGGAAGCACTATTGGGCCCTTTTAAGTCAGCTACATTTATCATATAAATACCGTTTGTAAAAATATTCAATTGATGTAGATATTCAATTGATCGTCACACTAGAGCTGCATGAGGGCTATTGGTGACGGTCGTCGTATTTTTGAACACAGCCAAGTGACGAGACGACACCTGAGTAGGAACCCAACGCAACCGTTAAGGGCGACATCGTGCACTCCCTCAACACGGTGTATTATTCGTAGAACATTTTGTCTGCACTGGCCGTTTATTGGTCTGCAGTTATTTTGGCGTTGCCCTTACACGAACCTGGGACCTTTCGCATGCTAGGCGAATGCCTAACAGACTGTGCTCCCCAGCCCCTAAAAAAATATTCAATAAAGCTGGAGTATTGCCGCTTCGAAAATTATTCTTGTCCATTGAATTTACACATTGACACCTTTGTTTATAGACCATCATTTCCTATTAACAAATAAATGAATTAGGTGTCAAATATAACTTAAAATTTTTTCAACCTAACTCGGCAGCACCGAGACACTCCAAATTTGTCCGATAAAACACAACACAGCGCTTGAGCCCATTAATCTTCTATTTTTCCACGGGTCTTAAGGATTTGTGGTTTGCCAATAAAACTTTAATCGATGGCGAATTTCAAGAAGCCCTATCTGAAGTATGAATCGAAACCGGGTTTTTGGGGCTATCATTAATCTACTTGTTGTCCCGTAAGTTCCCGTGGATAGCGTGACAAAACTGTATCTTGATATTTTTTTAAACTTTATCAAAAAAAAATCTATATCACAACTTCTTTATATATACTGCAATATATTGCTCAAAACAATTACGGGAGCACTTAGCGTACTTTTGTTTACCCTTCCAGTTCCAACTTCTTATTTTTTATTAAAAAAATTTAAAATTTATGAAATAGATTCCTTATGCATCCAGATTGAAATGGTAAAAAACAGGAAAATAGAATCTTAATATTTTAAACTAAAGTTTAGGGGTCAAAAATTGGAATCAAAACTTTTGAATAAATTATGACAATATTTTTTTTTCCAAATTTTAATTTAAAAAAAAAAGATAAAATCAAATTTTGGACTTCTAGGAATTCAAGCGTGAAGAATTTAGGTCAATTTATTTCATAAAAGTTTTTGGGAGTGAATTTAATTTTACCATGTTTTTCATATTTTCATTCAATTAAAACAAACGTTATTTATTTCTTCAAAATACACGATTCTTCCATCTAACGATAAATAAGTAAAGAGTTCAACTTAGTGAGAAAAAAAATCGGGAGCTGATGATACCGAATGGAATCATTGGGGGCGAAATGGTTTAAGAGGACTCTCTTGGGAATTTCAATCTTGAAAATCGTAATGTTATTCCTATGGAAAACATTCGCAAGTCAATTACCGCCACAATTTTAATAAAAGGTTACTAGTTTCTTGTATCATTGTAAAGACCGAAAGGAGTAGATTTTGTAAAATTAATTTGTTTTGTGAAAATCGCATATTTAGTATTTTTAATAATTTTTTGAAGTCAGAACTTAATGCGTACTCCATTTTTTACTTACTTCAAAAAATTATTAAAAATACTAAATATTTGATTTTCATAAAACAAATTAATTTTACAAAATCTACTCCTTTCGTTCTTTACAATGATACAAGAAACTAGTAACCTTTTATTAAAATTGTGGCGGTAATTGACTTGCGAATGTTTTCCATAGGAATAACATTACGATTTTCAAGATTGAAATTCCCAAGGGAGTCCAATAACCATGCATTCCCCTAATTGTTTTGAGCAGTGTATATACTTTTCAATATACTTCAGGTACAATCACTGTGTATGGTTTTTTTAAATGCTCCATATAAAGCTTCTCAGTTTTTTTTTAAATTTAATAGCACTTCATTTAGATGCTGCAATACAATGTCAAAACTTAAATTTTGACGAAATCTTAGTAACATTTTTATCAAACTCTGACAATTATTTCCCAATGACGTCAGATGATTTTTTGATCTTGTATTATAACGGTATAAGATTTTATCGTTAAACACTTATTTGGATTGGGTTAATTTCTTAAGGATTAGAATCATTTATCATTATTTGTTACGTATATTTTGTTTTTGGAAAGCTATTTTGGTATAGTTCACGCTTAAAATATTGGATACCTGCTACAATTTTTTTTAAATATTGATTTAATATAATGACTTGATAGTTGGAAAAGTTAAATATAATTTAATTTTTGAAAGCGTGGATTATTAAACTTTTTTTTAGCGATTATTGTAATTATCTTGAAACAATTAGAGTTTTCGTTAGAGTTTTACACGTTTTAATTCGAAAATACCAGTATTGTATTAACTTAAAACACAAATTTTTTATTCGCATACCTCTCTCTAAACGAAAAAAGTCGTATTTTGGAATAATAACAAGATATATTTAATTTGAACTCGTAACAATAAATATAATATTTAAAAACTTTTTACAACAAATATTTAATTTAAATGTGCAGAAATAAACATTTAACTTAAACATGTTAAAAGAAACATTCAATTTAAACTTGCAACAAGAAATATTGAATTAAAAATTGCAACAAGAGATATCTAACTTAAAGTAGTAACATATTTAAAAACTTGTAACAAGACATATTTATCCTTCAAATTTACCATACATAAGGCTAGTGCGTATAGTAAAGACACACAATTTTTCTAATCTAATAACCAATTTTGGAATAATTATCGACCATTCAAAAACTTTCGCACATAAGGTATTATGTGTATGTTCCTCTTATATAGATGTAATGATTTTCTGTATTAAAATATATAAATTTAAGAATAAACATTAAACTTGTAGCATCGATTATTTATTTAAAAAAAAAAACATCTTGTCACGTCGTAAAAATCTTTTTCACTAAGTAGCAAGTCATTTCGACATCAGGAAAGAGTTTCGGATCTCAAAAACTCTCGTAATTACTACATCATCTTTTTATTCCTATTTCTGCGATTTTCCACGTATAACATTTGTATTTGTTTTTTTTTCTTCTGGAAATTCATACGACGGAATCTTATAATTACGTAGTATCAAGTAAAAATCCTTCGATGTGGAAATAATGATCTTATTACAAAAGGGATGACCAGAATTTCTGAGATGAAATTGAAGAAACTGGAGATTAGATAGGAATGGGGTGGATTGGTACGTCTTCGTAATGTTTGAGCGAAAATTACATACAAAATTCGAATTCAAAGTTAGAGTTAGTTTGATTTTTCAAGATTGGTAACGGGCATCCTAATTTAGAACCACAGTCAAGTGACGAGCCACTAGTGGCGTGACGAGCCACGAGATTGTTCCACTAGTACTTTTGAATATAAGTTTAATTGTTAGTGTAGTTCAAGCAAACAACTACATATCCGTGAGGAGGATTTTTTACAGCGGTTTTACTAGGTCTTACAGTCATCGAGATTTTAGGCATTGATTCACCAATAGATGCTGAATAAGGAATTTAGTTTCATTCAGAGTATCCTCTGCCACTCAAGACCTTAAACATGCCTGTTGTTCAGGAAGTGCAACAAAACTGTGGCAAACAGTTCTATTTTAATCAATCATTTTGCTTATAATAATTTAGTTTAGTTTAAATTATCGTCGCACTAGAGCTACTCGAGGGCTATTGGGGACGGGCGTCGTATTTTAGAACCACAGTCAAGTGACAATCCGACACCTAGATAGGCACCCAACGCAACTTTTTAAGGTGACATCCAAAGCAGCGTTAGGGCATTGTGGCATAACGTGCACTTCCTTTAACTTATGACTTTCTTGGTGGGGGGCAAGATCGACAAGCACTGCGACTATAAGTCTATTGTACTAAGCCCCAGAAATGACACAAGCACAAGAGACACACAAAGAGACGACACAAACACATAGACAAATAACAACATTTATTGACAGTCACAAACATCCATGCCTGACCGGGATTCGAACCCGACCTCAGCAGCTCCAAAGGCTAGAATCCTAACGAGTGTGCCACCGAGGCGGCGTGCACTTCCTTTACACGGGGTATTAAATTGTTAGCGAGAGTCGCCTAGATAGTGCAACAAAAAATGACTCTCAGTTCTGGGGAATATGCCGAGTCTGCAAAAGGCTTGATCGCCTATGTTGCAGCCCCATTATAGAAAAAAAAACAATATTTTGTAAAAAGGATTCTTAAAACGTTTGTAATAACTATTGTGGCAACTTATGCTACTTTTTATCTTGCTCTTAAAAGCACGCTCTCTTTTTTTAAATAAATAAAAAATTAAACTTAGAATTTATAAGCAAATAAATCCATCGAAAAAAGAATTCCAATTTTTGTATGAAAACTTTCTAAATGCAAAAAAACATTAAAAAAACCTTTCAACTACTAATATATTACAGCATTGATGACATCTTTATTTGAAATTCGAATCCGAAATTCTATTAACAATTCAAAAGTTTAAAAAAATCTATTTTCTACTCACTAAAAATCTTTCCAAGACATTTCATTCACCAAAAACCATAACAAAGGAATTATTACAAGTACTTTTGCATTACCATGGACTGTTAACTCTTTGCTTCAACGTTTCAAAATCCATTTTTCGGTTGCAGATGAACGATTGAAAAACAGAGATAAAGGAAAACTATGAATCAAGAATATAGAGATGGTAGTCAATAAATCTCTCTTATTGTTAGAAAAATAAACGAAATGGAGAATGGTAATTTATTAAGGGTGAATGAGCCCCATCGACCGCGGGTCTCCAAATCTAAGCTCCTTCGTGTTAATCCAATGGGAACAAAATTATTTTCTAAGCCACATTTCTCCGGCAGCATTGAATATATTTACAAATGTTTTTTTCCATAATATAAATGTAGGTGATTTGCAGGTAAAACTCTAGATTAGTGGTCGCCAGTCGCCAACTGGCGACTATTATATCGAAAATGACTACCTAAAATCAATCCCCAGTCGCCAAAAGTGGCGATCCTAATTTTCCCTTTTTGTTCAACAAATAACTAATACTGAAGCTGCATTTCTAAAATAATTATAGTAAAAACACTCCTATTCGATTAAGTTGGGAAGAAAGATTCATGACAGTTGTTGCTTATCGGTAAAATTTTCCCCTCATCATTGACCAGTGTTTTGTGTTACGTCACTGAGTCGGCCTCCGTGTGACGTAAATGGAGCTGGGCGACGAAAATGCAAATTTGATTTTTAAATCTTGCTTTACGATCTTGGCAATTTACAGCTGATTAAGATCTCAACTATTCATTTAAACAATTCTGATATGAGAACATTTCATGAACAATCGTGTGCGACATCAAGAATTCTCCGAAACTAACAAGTTGAACTGTGTGTGTACATGAAATAATTTTCTCCTTTCAATAATGGCCAATCACATAATACTTACATATTTGGTATGATCCTTTTTTAACTGTCAATCTTTTCATATCAAAAATGTCCTTAATAAAATTTTGTTTTATGGAAACTCGCACTTTATTTTTGTCGTATATACTTAAATTTAAAACTGGCTACTAAAAATCCATGTGTGGCTACCATTTTATTCACTCTAGTAGCCACTGGATACTATTAAAAATTCCCAATCTAGAGCATTATTTGCAGGTCTTAAAAATTCCACATTTTTAAAGTATGTCGAATATGTTGTTTTTTATTTTTTAATATATAATTTACACAAAATATTTGAACCTATTTCAAAAACTGGGAATAGAGAGACCTGTAAGTCAGCTACATTTATTAAATAAAAAAAACCATTCGTAAAAATATTCAATACAGCCTGAGAAATGTAGCTTAGAAAATAACTTTTGCATTGGATTAACTCAGAGGCATTTATCTTCTTGCGACCTGGCGTTGGGGACATTTTTCAAGACCTCCTCACAAACAATTAGCATGTTTAGTTCCGAAATTGGCCTGGTCCGATAGAAGAAGATCCAAATATCAGTTTTCAGCCTTTGATTACATTTATAAGTCATTTATTTATATAAAAAATGAAGTTGAACGAGGGTCAATATGATATTAGAGATCTTAAAAAACTATTTAAAAATTTTCTCAAACTTTTCAAAAAGTTCTTTTAGTAGTTAATTTTAAAGGCTTTTTGCAATAATAACAATGTTAAAATAATCTGTTAGCTATAAATAAGTGATACGGCCTCTTTTGTTGCAATTATAGTCCACAAAATGCTTATTTTTGGAGTTCAACCCTTTCAGTCCCAAAAATTTACTACACTACAGAAACATCTGATATTCACAAAATAAGCTTACTTTAGGTCAAAACTAAAAGTTCCATAAGAAAAAAAAAATTATTAAATTTTTTAATATGGTTTTTGAAACAATGCCAAAATTTTTTAGCTGTGGAAAACAACAAAATAAAAAATATGTAATACCTAAAAACACTTCGAGTTATATATTTTAAGGTATCTGACCTTATTATTAAAAAATAATTAGTAATTATTTTAACTGAAATGGTTTAAATTGTGTTTTAAATATGTGGAACTGAAGTGAACTTATCAAAAATCAGGTGAAAGGCTTGTTAGCTGTTTTCTAAATTAAAAAAAAATAGTCTTTCTGACTTCTATTGAGATTCATGCAAAATATTGTCTATTAGACCATATTTTGGATGTAATAACGGGACATAAACATTTGGAAAAAATATTGAAAGTGATGATTCCAAATGGCATCACTGGGACTGAAAGGGTTAAGGAGTGTCCCGAAGTAACACGTATAAACACAATTTTTTAAAAAATTATTTGCAAAACATACTTTTAAGCATATATTTGTAAGAAAAGTATGTTTAGATGAGAAGAATATACTTGTAAGATTTTGCTCGGGTCTCATTAGGCTACATAAAAAATCGTTTCTAAAAATATTCAATACAGCCTGAAAAATGTAGCTTAGGAAATAACTTTCCCATTGGCTTAACTCAGGGGCATTTTGGTTTGGAGCTCCGCAGTCATTCGCCAAGCTCCCATGTAACGGTAATGGAAAAAAGTCAAATGGCTTTTGTTATTCTCCCGTGCGTAATTTACAATCCATTGTTGTTTCAATTATCATTTCTGAGCATAATAATGGCAAACAAAGCCATTTGTATTGTAATTACAATCTAAAATGTAGCTATACTTGCTGGAATATTTTATTATTCTCAGCTTAATTCTTTTTTGGGAAATGTTTCATAATAATGGGATTTACTTACGGACTTGGGAATGGCAGTACAAATGCATTGAACTGTTCAACAAGTAAGGACCGTGAAAATTAATTTTGTTTATTGTTAGAAAATAGATTTCAAGAAAGATAAATTACTTATTGTGCTTTAGAGTAAACACGGTTTTTTTTAAATTTATGTATAACGTTGCGAAATACTTATTAACTATCTGAAAGATACAGACACAAGTGCAAATTAAATAAATGTCGCCAAACTGAGTATTTAGGGATAAGCGAACTTTTCTTGATATAAAACACAGTAATCATAGCTAAAGCTATACACAGTTAAATGTTATTATTGGAAATATTGCGTTTGACGGAGGTTGTACATCTTAGGCAAATCTATCTCGGAAAATTTGAAAAATACCAAATGACAATGGATACAATTTTATATCAAATTTTTTTAATTATAAATCGACCATTTATATATACTACAAAAAATAACAATAATATTTCAAAGATGGTGAGCAAAGACCAGTTGCTTCACTCGATACAGTGAAAACCTTTTTTTCTTCTACTCACTCTAGTTTTTCTTTTAACACGTTGCGTGCCACTGACTCCTTAGGGTGTCGCGTGGTTCCGATTCATCGATAACAGCACATTCTAATAAAATTCATAGTGCAATTTTGCCAACAGTTCTTATGAGTTCAAGTTCGTTTGTAAACTTTATAAGCATGATGGTCTAGTATTTACACAAACTACACGATCTAGCTCTTTCAGCAATGCTTTTGTGTGATATTTAATTGACACCTAGTAATGCGGGTCCTTGACCAAGTACACAAGCCTGAACATATTTATGTCCTACCAACCATCCGCCTAGTAATCCCAGATATGACTGATGAATTTCCATACATATATTTTAATTCTCATGCAGTTTTTGTGTTATTGCGAAGTGTAATCTTTCGCCAGGAACACTTCCTCGTATTTTTAGGACTAGCTGTCGTGCAGCTTTAGTTAACGACGTTAATTCAACCTAACCTTGCAATTTTACGACATCGAACTAGGATTTGTACTTGTTCGAAAATGAAGAATAGTTCGTTCATTTCCATTGTAACGAACATGTTTTTAAAAACAGGATGTTCTTCTACTTCATCAGCCTCTATCGATGAAGCCTCAATCGATGATTTGGTGGCAGCGAATGTGTTAAATGATGCATGAAAAATAACTTAACCGCATAGTTTATATGTTTCAAAAGGGGTAAAAATGTTGTTAAAATATCATTAACAAATGCGGAACTTGAAAATTTCACGGAATCATATTACGCCAAACACAGTTTTTGGCGACAAAACACAGTACACACATTTAAAATACAACAGTATGTACAGGGGTCCCATTGTAGGCAGTCAGTTTGTTGGTGGTTGAAAATTTTTTCAAGGACTAATTAATTTTTTATTATCTCTTTAATATTATAATATTTTGCGAATGGAGCTGTTCATCTAATTATTAATCAGCCCAATTGACTTGTTTCAGGTGACGATGTTTCTTTCAGCTTTCATTCATTGCTTTCCGTCAATCGGTACTTGCTTCTGTGTATGTGGGACATTGATTCATCAATCGAGGGTAGGAAGGAATTTATTTAAATTTTCAGTATTTCTGTCACCACTCAAGTCCTGAGAAACATGTCCATGGAATCTAAATGTTGCTACACTATCATCATATACATTTATCATATATCAAGTATTAGATAGGCAAATTACGTGACCTCCAATGCTAACGACGGGACTCGCATGGAGCCCAAATTTGGAGGGGTATGGGGCCAGTGTTGCCACCACTTTAAGGAGAAAAGTGCTACGAAAAAATACCATTTAATTCTAAAATTTCAAAAGTAATACCATAAAATTACTAAAAAAGAGTTTCACGTGTTTTTAAAGTCACCAAAAATATTCTAAAATGCAGCTAGTATTTTGATGGTATTTTTTTTTTAAATTTTAGAATTGAAATCTATTTTTTTGTAGCATTTTCTCCTTGAAGTGGGGCCAACACTGGCCACGTACCCCTCCAATTTATTTTTGTCTCCATTCGCGTCCCGCCGTTAGCATCGGAGGTCACGTGATCTGCCAATCTAATACTTTAACTATGATATCTATGGCCATCATAAATTAGTTTTTCCTTGAAGTTCATAAAATGCATTAAAAAACAAATTCATTCACATGTTTCTAACAATACGCCATTGAATCACTTTAATTTCAAAATATATATATATATTTCAAGTTAATTCATTTTTCACGAACTATTATTACTTCAAGATAAAAAGGGTCCATAATATGCATAACAATAAAGTTCGGTTTTATTTTATTTGCTCTGAAAGGGAATAACAAACATTTTAAAACAAGATTTCTGAAAATTCAATTTGTTTTCGAGTATGTTTTGTATATTTATTTTAAAAAAAAAACATTTTATTCAAATGCAAAAATGAAGAAAAACTTCATTCAAAGTTATTTTTGTTAGTAAGCCTTCACTGTCGTTTTTCATTTAGTTTGTCATATGCTTTACAACCAACTACAATACAATCATAAGAAATATTATGAATGTCTCCACATTTCTTACAAATGTTATTTAAAAAAAGAAGATTTAGATACACTGTTGCAAAAGTGGTACCACAATTTTGTTTTTTGAATTTGAAATAATGGGACTTGCATAACAAAAGCAAAGTACGTTAATATATTAAACTAAAAAAATATTTTATCGAAATACTATCCATTCAAAGCTATTATCAAACATTTATTTAGAATTTATTTATTATTTAGAATTTTATTTAAATAGACTTTATGTACAAATTAACTTGTAAGGGTTTGATAGTAACTAAACTTTATTTTTACTCAATGTCTAAAGGTCTTAACAACATTATATTTGCTAAAGGTAGACTGAATAAAAGCCATTTTAATTGTTTTATGACAGAAAATTTGATTTATATATTTAAAAATATTCAATGTAATTTGCAGTTAAAATATATTATTTAATGCACAATAGTCTGTTTCAATGTTCTATGTTATAAAAATAATTTTGGAATTTCACATTCATAAACTGTCAAATTTTGACAATAGGTAAAAAAAAAGTATCGAGCAAAATTGGGGTCAAACATGACACGAATAAACCTAACTTTGTATGCTCCTTTCGAATAATCTATATAAATCTCTAATATCTTTTTCAGTCAAGTTCCCAAAAACTTTTTTTAAACTTTAATTTTAAACTTTTTGAACTTTTTTCATCGTGTAATAAGTGAAAGTTCAAGTAGTTTTATTGGTGACATTTTTCTACCTGCTATTGCATTAATTGCAACTGAACAGAGATTGGTGAAAATAAATAATTTTTTATTGGTAAAATTTTCCAGAAAGCAAGCTATTCTTTATTCATTGGATTGATTTCTGAAAAAGGCGATGAACTCCGGTAAAATATTCGAAGATAAAAACGGTCTTTTTAAACCCACGTACCATGAAAAAAGGGTAAGCTTGATATACATTTTAGAAGATATAGTTATAAAACTAAAGATTTAGTTATAAAACTAAAGATTTAGTAATAAAACTAAAGATTTAGTTATAAAACTAAAAATTTAGTTCTGTAAAACAATCCTTTCCAGCGATTCAACAAAAATTATGGGGGCATCTTCGATTTTGGGTTTAAACTACAATAGGGGAGACCGGGGCACAATGGACCTAGGGGCACAATGAACCACCCCTTATTATTTATTTTATATATTTTCCAAATTAGCTCTTATTATAAATAAAAGATGACATAACAGTCTTGATCTAGTTATTAAGAAAAAGCATGTTGTTAGCTCACACATTTGCCATTTTTTATCACTGATGTGTATTAACCAGGTAAAAGTAAAAAAGCTCGCTCCTAGAAATTATCTTCTCATCATTAAAGTAACATTAGTTGGACAAAGTGGCTTAGCTTAGTTGAAAGGCAAGATGTTTGTCTTTCTTTATAATCTATAAATAAATTTCTGAAATTATAATACAGCATATTTTAATTTTGTTTTTCGTTCAACTACAATATGGGGCACTATGGACCACAAAATCTGGGGTACAGTGGACCATGGTCCATTGTACCCCATGCAACTTTAGAAATACTTTTAGTTTCAAAATAAAATAAAAAAATATTGATGCAAGTCCTTCCTAATTATTAAAAGTTAAATTTGCTATAATAGTAAAATATTTTAATATATATCCTAACATTCACTTCTGAATGTAATAGATTTTCCCCCATCTACTAATAGGTAGTGCCTTTTTTTTGAACCAGAAGTGACAAATTATTGGTGAACAGATGTTTTAGTTCATGTAATATGACTTCAAACAATACATAAGTGCTTTGAATGATAAATGTATTTTTAAAATCGAATGTGATACTAGAGTGTTAAATTATTTAAAACAAGAAGTTTAGAAATTTGAGTTGGTTGTAAAATAAATTTCAACATTTACATAACAGAAGAACAATATCCTAAATTTTTAAATTAATATTTGATTACTGTTGATTTTCTTACTAACAAAAATTTGAGTTATTTGTTGTAGTTATAAATAATTAAGTAACAAATTTTCTCAGAATTGGTAAAATGCACAAAATTAAAGTTTTGTTAGTAAAGTTTTCAACCACAATTAATTTTTTTAGTAAAATATTCAACCACATTGATTAAGGGAAGACTTTAAAAAGGTTAAAAAATTAATCTCGCATAGAAACGAAGATTCTTCGATCCACAGTTTGGCCCTACAATTTTGGTGTTGTTGTGTATAGTAATAAAAAAAGTGTTTTAACTTTAAAGTGATTTTATAATTTTGAAGATAAAATTTAATGCTTTTACTAATTTTTTTTTCATTTGCAAATATTAATGTTCGATAATACTTTTTTGTTTTCCTCATCTTTTCAATATTGACTGATAGTATATTTTCTCACTAAAAGAAATTTTAATGCAATTGGATACTTAAAATTCAAATAAAATACTTATTTTACATGTATTTTAATCTTTAAAAAGAGTAGATAAATTTTTTGCAGCAAAAAATAACATGGTCCATTGTACCCCGAACCTGGGGTACAATGGACCACTTTCACACTTGTAATAAAAAATTGAATTCAGAAAAAAGTATTTTCAAGTATATTTTTTAGGTAATGTATTTTTAAACCAGGATATATATGTAATATATACACCTTTTTCTAAACAAGTTGGATGAATATTTTCGTACTTATAGCGCAAAAAATGAAAAAGTGGTCCATTGTGCCCCGGTCTCCCCTATTTCACCTTTCATTGATAAATAATTGTTTTAAAAAATCAAATTTCGTTATGTATACATCATGTAAATGGTGTTTGCTTTAAAGTTTCATTTTCTGGTCATTTTCTGATTCCTTTTCAATTTTTTGAATATTTAATTAAGGCAACATTTAGCATGTCCCATTAGCCTTGCAGCCTGTCCCATTAGACCCCACATATGAGGGCTAATGGGGCCTTTACACATTTGTTTAAAATGCTCAGCAACCAAAATATGGTAATGTTTTAACCTCTGTCAAAAGACTTTTTAAGTAAAGAAATGTTCAGTTCATGACCTTGTAAAAAGAAGATATTAAAATTCTTGTAATTTTGCTGAAATACAGAGGTTGGAAAAAATTCGTCCCAATAGTCCCCATCCCCACTCTTCCCTATAAATTATTATTTTAATTTTTCTTGGAACAACGGGGATTGTTTGGAGAATTCAATAAACGTTTCTAAAGTCACGAATTCTGAACTGACAAAGACACAAATTTCTATACAAACCAAAAAAATTTCACTTTTTTAAATTCTTGATTTTAGACGATTTATGATTGAAAGATTATGATTAAAAATGTTAGATTATTAGGATTTCTTATGTTATTACTATTAAAAAATCTGAGTATGATTAAAAATAAGATTCATAATATGATTGATTTATTTTTTATAGCGTTTGTCTGTAAAATACAGCTATTGAGTTAGAATTGTAAATTGAAATATTTCTCTGTGAATTATACTGTATTTTTCTATCACACCAGCATATATTATTTATGTAAAAGTAACAGACTTTTTTTACTGGTGATTATGTATTAATATCTTCCCAATATTACTTGACGAAAGTGTACACTCTTACAACAATCGAGCGATTTTAACTGAGTCTGAGTTAATTTTCACTCCTTTCCAGTGTCGAAAATGCACTTGTCTTATAGGAGAGAATTTCACTCCTTTGTTTTCTTAAACTTCCGATATTATCACTCCAAACGAGTGATTTTAACTCAGTCTGAGTTAATGATCACTCCTTTCCAGTGTCGAAAATGCACTTCTCCTATAGGAGTGGATTTCACTCTTTTGTTTTAAGAGTGTACAAGATTAGATTTGGTAGAAATCATTGAACTAGAGCTACACGAGGGTTATTGCTGACGAGCATGCTAATTAAGAACCACACTTAAGTGACGAACCAACACCTAAGTGGACAATAACACAAATATTCAAGCGCAAAATCATACGCAGCGTTGGGACTTTGGAGCATATTTAACAAGCCTTCCCTACACGTGGGGTACTATTCGACTTTTTGACTGCAGCGTCGGACGTGGAGCATATTTAACGTACACTCTTAAAACAAAAGAGTGAAATCCACTCGCATAGGAGAAGTGCATTTTCGACACTGGAAAGGAGTGAAAATTACCTCCTAAATCACTCGTAATCGCCCTAAATGCTCTTAATATCCTCAAAATCGCTCGTTTGATGTTAAGATCGCTGGAGGTTAAACCTAAAAAAAAAGAGTGAAATCCCCTCCTATAAGAAAAGTGCATTTTCGACACCAAATTTATTTTAGATTATGTTTGAATATCGTCGCACTAGAGCTACACGAGGGCTATTTACCACAGCAAAAGAAGTGATAATTAACTCAGACTGAGTTAAAATCGCTCATTTGATTTTAAGAGTGTACCCTCCATCCAAACGGGGCATTGTTTATCGGACCTTTTGGCTATACATTTCTTTTTAAAATTTATTTTAGCAATGTCCCGGCCCGAACCTGGTACCTTTCGCATGCGAGTCAAGTCCCTACCCAACTGGGCTCCCCATCCCCTGTACAAGCTACATATAATTAAATTACAAGACGCCTCATTCTATCATCTTAGAGGGCCGTGGATAGCCTAGTGGTTAAGGCCTCTTTTCGGAAACGGAAAGTCACACGATCGAGTCCCGATACCACTGAAGACCCACCGAGTATATGCGGAGTAAGTGCCTTTAAATATGTTTGTCCGAAAGTCCTGTATGCGGTCATGGCGCAGTTTCCCACGGATACACGTCCCTGGAGACTATTTACCTCCATTTTAATGACATGTCTAAGTTTCGGAGGTGGCGATAGATGGCAGCATCTGTCATTTATGCGTGAGTTGTGTCGGTCTTACTTGACGAAGGTTTATAAGCGGGTTTCTGACCAAGCACACAAGCCAAAAAAATATGCACTCTTAAAACAAAAGAGTGAAGTCCACTCCAGTAGGAGACGTGCATTTTCGACACTGGAAAGGAGTGAATATAAACTCAGACTGAGTTAAAATCACTCGCTTGGAGTGCTCCTGCCGTTGGTTTAACACACAAAGGATCCACTCCTCTAGGATAAGTGCATTTTCCAGACTGGACGAGTGAAATTAACTCACACTGAGTTAAAATCGCTCGTTCGTATTAAGAGTGTATGTATTCCTACCAACCAACCATCCAACAACCTTAGAAATTATTTATTCCGCACAATCTTTTACTTGAACCAGTCTCTAGAAAGCATGTGTTGATTATTTTCACTTTCCAGACATGTCGCACAAAGAAGGGGGAAAATCCTCCTGCTCCATTAATAATCCGATGAATTGGTTCAGCTGTCTTTACAAATCCCGTTACGTTAATAAAGGATCCCCGACGCTATAAATCAATATTTTCCCGAGTATTACGTGACGCGGGTTGGCAACGATCTCGCCCAAATTCATATTCAAGAAGAAGAAGAAGAAGAAAAACTGCTTTCCATTGATTGGAACTCTTGTCATAAATGATTAATTTTGAAATTAATTTAGAATGTTTAGGTTTTGTTGATGAGCATAGAGAAAATATTTCGCAAAATTGGTGTGTATGATGCATCGTAGAATGAAAGAAGGAGGATGTAGGAAGTTTTGAAACAACGATTTTTTTTAGTAGAATGAAATAGAGGAGAATTTAACAAAATTATTTTTCTTTAATGTTTTAGTGAACCAAGATACGCGTTCATGTTTAAAATATTATACTAAATTTATTTAATATTATAGACGGCGAATTATGAAATCGCTAGCCGTGGATAGCCACGTGATTAAGGCCTCTTTTCGGAAACGGAAAGTCACACGATCGAGTCCCGATACCACTGAAGACCCACCGAGTATATGCGGAGTAAGTGCCTTTAAATATGTTTGTCCGAAAGTCCTGTATGCGGTCATGGCGCAGTTTCCCACGGATACACGTCCCTGGAGACTATTTACCTCCATTTTAATGACATGTCTAAGTTTCGGAGGTGGCGATAGATGGCAGCATCTGTCATTTATGCGTGAGTTGTGTCGGTCTTACTTGACGAAGGTTTATAAGCGGGTTTCTGACCAAGCACACAAGCCAAAAAAATATGCACTCTTAAAACAAAAGAGTGAAGTCCACTCCAGTAGGAGACGTGCATTTTCGACACTGTAAAGGAGTGAATATAAACTCAGACTGAGTTAAAATCACTTGTATGGAGTGCTCCTGCCGTTGGTTTAACACACAAAGGATCCACTCCTCTAGGATAATTGCATTTTCTAGACTGGACGAGTGAAATTAACTCACACTGAGTTAAAATCACTCGTTCGTTTTAAGAGTGTATGTCTTCCTACCAACCCTCCAACAACCTTAGAAATTATTTATTCCTCACAATCTTTTACTTGAGCCAGTCTCTAGAAAAGCATGTGTTGATTATTTTCACTTTCCAGACATGTCGCACAAAGAAGGGAGAAAATCCTCCTGCTCCATTAATAATCCGATGAATTGGTTCAGCTGTCTTTACAAATCCCGTTACGTTAATAAAGGATCCCCGACGCTATAAATCAATATTTTCCCAAGTATTACGTGACGCGGGTTGGCAACGATCTCGCACAAATTCATATTCAAGAAGAAGAAGAAGAAAAACTTCTTTCCATTGATTGGAACTCTTGTCATAAATGATTAATTTTGAAATTAATTTAGAATGTTTAGGTTTTGTTGATGAGAATAGAGAAAATATTTCGCAAAATTGGTGTGTATGATGCATCGTAGAATGAAAGAAGGAGGATGTAGGAAGTTTTGAAACAACGATTTTTTTAGTAGAATGAAGTAGGAGAACTTAACTAAAGTATTTTTCTTTAATGTTTTAGTGAACCAAGACACGTACATGTTTAAAATATTAAACTAAATTTATTTAATATTATAGACGGTGAATTAGGTAATAAAAAATATATAGTTATTTCAAAATTTACTAATACAACAGCACAGGTATGAAAATGTTATGCCAGATATTTTAGGTAAGCTAGTTACTTTTTCCTTTAGCGTTTCAGTGAACCACTATATGTGTGTGGAAATCTTATAGAGTACAAGACTTATCTTTACAATTGATTCAACTTTTTCAGCGATGTATATTTTAATAGATATGTGAATAACTAATACAAGATGCGATCTATATTTTAAAAGTATATAACTTTTTTTTTTAACATTAACCCTAAGCCTATCTTCCAGCACCATGAAATACCCCCCCCCCCCCCCTTAGAAGGCCGTCTTTAATCTTTCGAATGGCCCTCGAACGTTCGAATCACCTCAGTTTCCCCAAAACCCTCGCCCCATTATTTACTCATCTAGATCCCATTCCGAAGGGGGTTCATTTGCAGACGACATTTGAATATTCGAACACGTTAATGGATCGGCAGCTCCGCAGCGGTTCCTGTAACTGTAGCTGCCGTTTATTTCAAACTTCTGACGTCATGTGAAACTGTGATGTCACGCAGTTCGGAATACGGATGGGAATGTTGGGAAAGCCATGCGAAGTCTGGGTTTGCCAAGTGAGGCCGTGATCGCTCCTGACATAAAATTTAAGAAGAAGATGGGAAGGCTTGGCGAGAAAAAAAATTAAGTCGAATGGAAAGTAGCCAAACCCAAAAGAATCAAACTCACTAAACTTTAGTTCAAAGTAAAGGTGAAATTGAACTGGATCGTTTCGAATTCACGCACGTTTGTTATGCGAATGAGATCGGTTTAAGATTCTCCTTGCGAATAATATCTAATAGCAGTATTTAACTTCCAATGCCACTCGAGTTCGCGCTCAAGGCATGTCATTTGTGGAAACGACAATAATCACTAATACCGCCTCTTTTTTCGCGAAGTTGACCAATGACTTATTTTAAAAATCTCTGTAAATATAGAGATGGGTCGGTCAAAATTCTTTAAAGATTTATCTCAAACGTTTACGTTCTTTTTTATGAATCGTTTAAAGGAACGAATCTTTTGATTCGCTTATTATTATTTTTTTCACCAAACGAGTAAGAACGCGATTCTCTACACTCTTAAAACAAAAGAGTGAAATCCACTCCAGTTGGAGAAGTGCATTTTCGACACCCTAAAGGCATGCATATTTACTCAGACTGAGTTAAAATCACTCGTTTGGAGTGATCCTGTCGGAGGTTTAACACACAAAGGATCCACTCCAAAAGGAGAAGTGCATTTTCCAGTCTGGAGGAGTGAAATCCACTCAGACTGAGTTAAATTAGGTGTGTTTGTTTTAAGAGTGTACCCAACAGATATTTGTTGATGAATTGCTTCTCAGGTAGATCTAAGGGGTTTTTCCGCACAGCTAAATAAGTTTCCGGTCGGGGTTTTCTTTTTGCTTGTAAGAACAATATGATATGTGAAATTTTTCTCCAATATTGAGTATCAAAACAGTAAACAAAAAGTTCTTGAGTGATTGCTCGAATGGTCCGAGAACAATTATGGCATGACGTCATTCGCGTGCGTAGGATTTGTTTAAATTCAATTAAGAAACACACAAAATCAACGAATCTCCACCCAGTCGTAGGCGAATCGTTCCAATACCACCTAGATTAGAAGGCCGAAGAACTAAGCAACACAACGTCACACTAGTAGACCAATTTCGATTTGTTGACTAATAACGTCGTATCTTAAGATGACGTCGCATCTTGATTCCTCTTATCTTAAAAATTTATTCAAATACAAGATCTAGTCACGAATGATCATTGGTCAAAACCACAGAATCGGTCCACTAATTTGACGTCAAGCATTTAGTTCGCCGGCCTCCTAATCTATGTGGTATTGATCGTTCGCGTTGCATTTCAGTTTTACTTTAGAGTTACACACCTTGCCAACCTGAGTTGGGTAAATAGAAATATGCTCTGGAGAAGATCCTTCCATGCAAGTAAAGAGTTCCATATTATTTGTGAATGCTTCCAGAAAACATGTTTAAAACATTAAATTTAGTTTACGGTCTAACAGATTACAAAATGCTATTTGAGAAAATTTGACAATTTTATCAGTATGAAAAGTGTATTTTGGTTAAATTGTATTCCAATAATTTTGAATGTAAATATTACCTTGCAGGAGTTTCCAACTAACGGACCAATCGCGATTTTCCCTCTTCCTTTTTACTCTTTGATTTTACCCAATTTAGGGTGGCACGGAGTGTAGTTCCAAATTACGATTTCCGTCTTCAAAAACCATCGTGTAATTCAAGCGTATCATGTATTCAACTCAAAAAAATTTGGCGTTTTTTTTTCGCGCCAAGCATCTTTAGTCTAATTCTAACCTCGTTCTGTGCTACACTCGATGTTCGATTCATTGGGGTCGAATATTTAAATGGCCACGATTGGTCAATAAATCTCTGGTAGGCGGGACTAGTAATCACGGAAACGGCTTATATGATATTTTAATTACATACGATATTATGTTCAATGAACCATTAATGTTATTTGATGATTGCATTGGAGGTAATAAACGTATACATTTTCTCCGAATAAAATGTAATGAGAGATGTTATAATTTCTTCTTCCTTGTAAGTGTTATCTTCTTCATTAACTCCTTCATTAATGTGTTAACATTCTTCATTATAAATGTTGTTTCAATGAAACATTTAACTATTAGAAAAAAATGTGTTAATAATTTTTACACGATATTTTATTTACGAATATCTATATAAAATGAATGTAAACGTAGTTGTAAGTACCTTTTCTCCTAATCAAACCCAATGATACTACTTTAATGATATCATATGTGTAGTTCCAATATAACACCCTGTTTGAAAAGAAAATGTCTTGATGATTTTTACACGAAGTAAAACATTTGTTCCTAATATCTTTCTAAAATTAAATTTAATATTTAAATAGTTATGTGCACAACCCACAAATCAAACAATTATCGTTTGTAGAAAAGAAACAACTGAGTATTTAGCAACAAAAACTTAAAGTTACGACTTGTTGCCGACGAATTGGGAAAACGAATTGGGAAAAAAAAGAAGAAAACAATTAACAAATTAGGGTCCACTGTTTTTTTAACCCCGTAATGCATGCTTTTTTTTTCATAACGAAAAAATATATTTGTATCTTTAATACTGATACATTATGGGAAAATACTGAAAAAAAATTAACAGAATTGGAATTTAATTTCAATTTTTAAAATTTTTGCCATGTGACAAAAACCAACTACAAAATTCCAATTTTGATAAGAATGACTAGAAAACTACTGAATATATTTTAAAATAAGCCTCTTGAACTATAATTATTTTTTCAAAACAATTTATTTGTATTTAGTACTAATATTATTATACTTTGAATACTGCCAAAAATGTAATTTCACATCGGTGAATAACGTCACTGTTGAAATTTGAATACACTTTTACTACTGTCATCCATGAGGGTTATTAGTAACTAAAACTTCAAAAAAAAAGAATGTAAAAGATTAAGAAACACAGATTTGTCGAGAGGGAGCTCTACTTTAAAAGAATAAAGTGGATTATGTTACTTGTTGCCATATGGCAACAATATGCATTAGAGGGTTAAGTTATACAGTTCCTCCATAATACTATTCTTTACATTTTGCTTTTTAATTTTAATCATAGTCATCAAATAAAAATATATCTTTATTAAAGGTGGTCTGCCCGGTATAAATCAGAGCCATAACAATAAATCATATTACAAACAACCAAAATCGTGAAAAAGAATAATATTTCTCTGTTTTTCTTAACACAATAATCCTTGCTCAATTTCCCCTATCTAATTCCATTGACGAAAACACGTGTTCATTAAAAAAAAATAAAGGTTTTTAATGTTCTTGTGATTTTTTTTAGTAAAATAATTTTTTTAAAAGAAAAACAAAGTTGCTTAAAATTATAACTTGATTGGTTATTTTTTTATTTTTAACCTTTTCATTACACTTTTATCACTAGAGCAAGTAGGGTAGGGTAGGGTATTTTACATATATATTCCGACTTGTGTGCTTGCTCAGTGAGCCGCTTATAAGTCTTCGTCAAGTAAGACAGACACAGAAAGATTTTTTACTGTCACTAAGAGAGGAAATACACCCAGGGCGAAGGCGGGAATCGAACCCGCGCCCGTTACAGCACGCAGACTGCTGGCCTGCGATGCTTTCCACTCGGCCATCCGGGCCCCACAAGAGCAAGTATCTATTGATATCTGAAAATAACCAATCAAGTTATAATCAAATCTATAATGAAAAATAACCAATCAAGTTATAATTTTAAGTAACTTTGTTTTTCTATTAAAAAAATTATTTTACTAAGAAAATCGCAAGAACATAGGACAACCGTTTTTCGTAATGAACACGTGTTTTCGTTAATGGAATTTTACATGGGAAATTTAGCGAAGATTATTATTCTTTTTAAATCTATCTCAATTCTTTCTTATCCTTTCTATCTTATTCTTTTAAAATAAAAAAAATATTGAAATAAATATCTGAATTGAATTATATCGATACATTGTGCAAAAGCTTTAATGACTGTCAATAAATAAATATTAAACAGTTCAAAAAGGATTTGCATTGCATCTTCTTTCACATCTTTTCACCGGAAGCCTAACCCAGGTTACAGAAAGAGTTACATGAATAACTAAAGTCGCATTTTGCATGTTACTTTTTGTGGGTGTGAAAACAGTAAGAAAATCGTTTTTGTCTTATAAAATATTCCTCGAAATTTATACCGGGGGCAAGATTCGTTTAAATTATGCACAGTGTTTAGCCGAGTCTGTAGAATTTTACCTTATGCTTTGGTGAGCTTGTTATTTTTAAACTTAATATTCACCGACGTTATACTTGCCGCCAACCAAATAAGAAACTGTTGGGATGGCGGTTTTTTAGAAAAAAACTGGTGTTTTGAAAAACGGTTTTTCGGTTTCAACGAACCTTAAAAACCGGTTTTATAAAAGCAATTTTTCAATGGAAAAAAGTGGTGATCCGTTTTTTCTGTTAATTTTCTGTTTTTTTTATTAATTAATTAAAAAATCAATTAAATTTTAAACTTTACTTTCGAATAAAAAAACATTACGCAGTCAATTTTAAATGTTTAAAGTGTTTTGTAGGAAACTGGGTTTCTTCCTAATTCTTACTTTCTTATTTTTATGCCCCTTTTCTTAATCCGGTTTTTCCAATCGTTTTTAATTTTTATTAAGCTTTGCATTATTTCATTCCCGTAGTGCCACATGTGTCTGAAATAAAAAATACTTTCGGTTTTTAGACAGTTTTACCCACAGAAAACCGGTTTCCGGTTTAGACCGGCCTTATGAAAAAACCGGTTTTTCGGTCAAAACCTAGGGCAAAAAAACCAGTTTCGGTTTTCCATCCCTAAAGTGTTTCAAATAAGGGTGGCGGTAACTATAGACCATGGCATTAGTTGCTTACATAGTTTGCATTTTGAAAGTTTCCTGGAGTGAACATTTTGAATTTTTAAGCACACTTGACTGAGAAAGCATTTTTGATTTCGTTTGTTCAAAATAATGCAATCTTGACATTTCATTTAAAGTTGCACAGTGCCTCATGGTGATGGATTTCAAAATAAGTTATGAATTGTTGAAATATTAAAAGTACATTTAAGCATTTTGTGTTTGGGTAGAATATTATAATACAGGGTGAGGCAAATAAAAGTGGTCCCTGTCTAGAGATGGGAATACGTTGAAATGCTTGGCGAGTAAAACTCTTGAAGCCGCCTGAAACCCGTTTTTGCATTGGGTTGGATCGGATTAGCTTCACATAAGAGCTACTCATAGTGGCAAATCTTAGTTCGTATTGTATAAAGACGTCCCATAATATGCAAATTTTGTGTCTTTCAATCAATTTAGAATGTTTTAAGTAACAAAAACAAAAAGGTCCGATTCTCTAGGATAAATAACGATCGAAATAATCACTAATGGGAACTTTTCTTGATCAGCTATACAAACCTTATTTATATTTCATTTCAACTATCTTCTCAAACCATAGCGTAGCTGCCGGCAAATAGTTCGCCAATCGTTTGTTTGGGCTTAATATTGAAGCTATCAATAGCTTCAGTTAGCAAACCTGTGTTAGTATTGGTTTTTGACTTGGCAACATTTCTGTCGTATTCTTATCTCTACGTTGGGGCCACTTTTATTTGCCTCACCCTGTTGAATTTCACCTTATGCTTTGGTGGACTTGTTGTTTTTAAAACTTCATATTCAACGATGTTAGACCATTACATTAGTTGCTTACATAGTTTGCATTTTGAAAGTTTCCTAGAGTGAACGTTTTGAATTTTTAAGTACGCTGGACTGAGAAAGCATTTTTGATTGCGTTTGTTCAAAATAATGCAATCTTGACATTTCAGTTAAAGTTGCACTGTGCCTCATGGTGATGGATTTCAAAATTAGTTAAGAATTGTTCAAATATTAAAAGTATATTTTATTTTGTGTTTGGGTAGATTATTATAATAGAATATATTTCATTTTGCACGAACAATAAACAAAATCTTTCATTTGTAATTTTATGCAAATGATTGTTGTTGTTGTGGTGGTGTGCCTACATTCCGTAGCCTGGAAGGCAAGAGGGTTGCAGTAGCATCCATTAGCACAAGGCTTTGAGTACCCATGAGAGGGTGGTTGTCCGACTTCTACTCCGAGATGGCGCCGCCTCGATTTAGGCATGTCCCTGGAGGGGAGGGGCAATTTTCTCCTGATGACCTGCATCCGTGGTAAACTACGCTATGACCGACCACAGGACTTTCGGACCCACAGATTTAACTAGCACGATCTCCGCATGTACTCAGGACAATCTCACATATATTCATGCCTTTCCCAGGATTCGAACCCAGGCCCACTCGCTGGCTGTAAATAATTAAAGGTTATATTAGGTTTTGAATTATCTTCGCAGTGGTACAACTGTCGCACTGCGTAAACTAGCACGAAATAACAAGAGTGAATGGAGTACATTGAATTCAAATTCGATTATTTGTAACGTAATGAACATAAGGAGTAACTATAAAAAAATCGTATAATACAATTTCGTTAAATAATAATCCAAACAATAAAAAATCTTTCCTACTCCCTCTCTCTCTTTTGAAAACCATACAATTTTGGGGTAATAACATAACACTACGAGGGAAAATAAAAGCTCCAAATAGCTGTTGTTGATAGAAAGTTCCAAGATTTCAGTGAATCCATAGATATGATAGTTAAAGTATTAGGTTGTTTGGCAGATCACGTGACTTCCAATGCTAACGACGATACGCGCATGGAGACTAGAATGGGAGGGCAATGGGGTCAGTGTTGCCACCACATTAAGGAGAAAAATACTACGAAAAAATACCATTTAATTCTAAAATTACAAAAAAATGATATAAGAATACTAAAAAAGAGTTTCAAGTTGCTGTTTTTTAAAAGACACTAAAAATATTCCAAAATGCAACTAGTATTTTTATGGTATTTTTTTTTTGTAATTTTAGAATTTGATGGTATTTTTTTTTCGATGAAGCCGCAGTATTTTCTCCTTAATGTGTTGGCAACACTGTCCCCATTGCCCTCCCATTCTAGTCTCCATGCGCGTTCCGTCGTTAGCGTTGAATGCCACGTGATCTGCCAATCTATTACTTTAACTATGATTTCTATGTGTGAACCAAAATTTTTTTCAACTGTCTACTACTTATTTTCTGCACTTAAAACACGTTTAAAAGGTATTTCATTTCATTTTTTAACTAAATCTCAGTTAAAAAATCCTAAAAATCATTCAACTATTATTATTTAAATAAATAAAATTCAGATTCTATTTTTTTTTCATTTGATGAAATGGTCCCCCTAGTTCCCATTTCAACAAACCTCGGAAAAGATAGTCGAAAATTTCTTCTTATCTTCTGAAGTTAAAACACAAATCTTAATTTTATTCTGCAACGAACTCGCAGTAAAAAAGAAGAAGAACTGAACTGAAAACTATTTTACTGAAATGAATTCAACTTCTCATTTTATTAATTTGTTTCTTAGTTCCAATATCAACCTCAGCAATCTTTAACCAAATCTCAGTAAAAGAACATACAACAATTTAACTACTAAATTAAACTCAAAATTATTTTTTTTTTCAACACGAATAAACCACTCTGAACTAACTCGCCGTAAAAGAACAGAAAAATTATTTTACCAAATTAAATTAGAATTCGATTGTTTTTAACTCGATGAAAATGTCTAATAGTTCCGCTTCCAACCAAACCAAGGGAAAGACTGACGACAATTACTTCTTATCTTCTGAAAAGAAATCCTTATTTTGTTCTTTCTAAATCGCAGTAAAATAACCGAAAAAATATGCAACTAAATTACTAAATATTTAAATTCACAATTTTTTCAACATTAATCAACCAAACCCCACTGAAACTAAATCTCTGTAAAGTAACCGAAAATTAATTTACTAAATTAAATTAGAATTCATTTTTTCCAACTCGATTAAAACGTCCTCTAGTTCCGCTTTCAACCAAACAAAGGGAAAGGCCTACGACCGATTAATTCTTATCTTCTGAAAAGAAATCGTTATTTTATTCTTTAACTAAATCGCAGTAAAATAACCGAAAAAAATATGCAACTAAATTACTAAATATTTTAATTCACAATTTTTTGAACATTAATCAACCAAACCACTCTGAAACTAAATCTCTGTAAAGTAACAGAAAATTATTTAACTAAATTAAATAAGAATTCCATTTTTTTAACTCGATTAAAACGTCCCCTGGTTCCGCTTTCAACCAAAATAAGCGAAATACTGACGACAATTACTTCTTATCTTCTGAAAAAAGTATTTTTTTTAACTAATTCGCAGTAAAATAGCCAAAAAAATATATGTAACTAAATTACTAAATATTTTAATTCATAGTTTTTTCAACATTAATCAACCAAACCAATCTGAAACTAAATCTCTGTAAAGTAACAGAAAATTATTTAACTAAATTAAATAAGAATTCCATTTTTTTTAACTCGATTAAAACGTCCCCTAGTTCCGCTTCTAACCAAAATAAGCGAAATACTGACGACAATTACTTCTTATCTTCTGAAAAAAAATCTTAATATTATTTTTTTTTAACTAATTCGCAGTAAATAGCCAAAAAAATATGTAACTAAATTACTAAATTAAATTTAAATTCACCACTTTTTCAGCAAGATAAAAGGTACCTTAGATTCAATTTCAACCTAACACTATTTAACCATATAAAATATCAGTTAAAGGACTGAAAATTATAAAATGAAATTAAATTCATCTTTAATACGATTAAATGGACCTGTAGTTCCAATTCGACTGTTCGACTATTTCAAACGAGTTGTTGAAACTGCACGAAATGGTCCCCTAGCTTCAAGTCCTTCAAAACCACTCTTTAGACTAAACTCAATAAAAAAAACTGATAATTTAAACACTAAAATAAATTCAAATTAAGAATTTATTCAACTTCATCAAAATATACCCCATTTCCTACACCCTTAAAACAAACGAGCGATTTTAAATAAGTCTGACTTAATTTTCACTCCTTTCGGTAACGAAAATGCACTTCCCCTAAAGGAGTGGATTTCAGTCTTTTGTTTCATTAAACCTCCAACAATCTTAACGAGTGATTTTAATTCGATTAGGAGCGATTTAGGAATTCATTTTCACTCCTTTCCAGTGTCGAAAATGCACTTCTCCTATAGGAGTGGAATTCACTCTTTTGTTTTCAGAGTGTATTTTAATCAAATCGCTTGTTTACTATTTCTCATTAAGGGGGGATCATAGTTAGCGACAGCAAAAATGAGCAATTCTTAGTATTGATTTCGAAAGGCTCTAAATCCTTTAAAATTATAGTACAATAAAAAAATGTACCAAATTATAAATTGTACTTTTATTATGATATTTACACCTAAGAATCTTAATTTTAAAGATTTTTTTTTGAAAAAAGACATCTTTTGAAACATACAATTACGAATTTTCAAAAATACATGCATTTTTTCGGTACACTTTTCTCCAAATCTATTAAATATTTCTTAATAATTTTTTGTGTGTTTTATAAAACCATGTTAGATCTATTTAAGTCACCTATTTTTTGCCTAAAATAATTTGTAAATTTTATTTTAAAAGCATTATATTCTACATTCATAAAAATTCTGATTTTCAACGACGAAAAGTATAAAATAATATTTTTTTAAATTTGTAGGACTAAGTTAGGTGACTTAAATAGATCTAAAATGGTTTTATAACACACAAAAAAATATTAAAATATATTCAATAGATTTTTAGAAAAGTATACCTATGTGTTGAAAAATATAGTTTTGAGAAAAACGCGAAAAACAAATACAGTCGATCCCGTTAACACGAACTTGAAAGACCACCGAACCATTTCTTGTTAATCGAATTTCATGTAAATCGTCAGGATTTTTTTTTTACATTGAACCAGTGAATAGTTTTCAAAAATCAACAAAAAAAATTCATATTTTATAATGTAATACATACTTAACTATGATCTCCCCTTAAAATAACTGATAGCCATTTAGTTAAAATAAAAATTATAATTTCACAATTTTTAATTTTCAACGTTTGGATTGTTAACAAAATCTCGGCAAAATAACTAAAAATTATTGAACTAATTTTATTTAAATAAATTAAATTCAAATTCCATTTTTCAACTCAATGAAATGGTCCTCTAGTTCCACTTTCAACCAAACCGCGAAATCTCTAGCAAATCGCGACGCAAGATATCTGCGCGGTCTCCCTACACCCCCAACCCCCCTCCCCCAAGATCTTCCTCTGTTCGAACGCCACTTCAAATCCCAACCACCCGGCGATCAACACACGTGATACAACACTCGGAGAAGATACAACTCGGATGAGATACAACTCGGCGAGTAGAGATCTGTTGAACTTTTGGATTGAACTTGACACTGGAACGTTGTTTGACCAAGTGATAGTTGGAGTTATTGTGGAATATCTTCGTTGTGTAGAGAGTTATTTGTGAGGTTTTTAGTAGGAAAAGAATAAATTTTGGATTCATGATAAAGGATTGAAAATTAGTTTGTTTATTGAAAGTTTGAATGCTGTATGAAAAAATAGGAAAAAAGTTGAAGTTTCTTTATATACTTTACTCTGACATTAGTAAAATTTAACAGTTTATTAGGAAGTTTTATATAATTACAGGCAATATTGTTTTTTTGACTTTGGATTTTAACACTGCGTATTCAATGTTACGTATTATAACTAAATATGAATGCGTGTAATATATAATAAAATAAACTTTTAAAGAAGAAGTTACTTTATGAATATATAAAAAACTGCTGTTACTGATTTGAAACTCTTTCAAGGTAATATACATAATAATAAATTTATTGAAGTTTTATTTGAATACCGCTTAGATACAGTGTTTCAAGTTGTATTTTAGACAGCAGATTTTTATACTAACTGTTACCATTTATGTGACCTAAACCAATTCGAGAAAAAAGTCTTCATTTGCAACAATTGTTACTCTTACTGGATTATTAAATATTTCTCACATACTCATTGTGAAATACTTTGACATTAAAAAGTGTTCAACCACCCTGATGTAAATTTGTGAGGAAACTTTGTATCAATAATGGCATTTTCAAGAACAAGTAAGTAATTTTAAATTTTTGTTCACTTTAATGAAAATAAGAAGTAAATATATTAATTTTTTTTTAAATTTTGATTTTATATTAAATGAATTTAGTAAGCTTTTGCAATTTTTTTTCAACCATTCCTAGTTAATTCCGTTATTTAATTTGATACAAATCATCATTTTTGAATATTACAAACAAATTTGACAATATGTAATAAGAATTTATATAAAAATACAATGCATAACCCGTGTAATTTAAACTTAGCACAAACAATTCATTTTTATAAATATTAAATAATTATCTGGACTTTATTATAAATTTCAAGGAATTTGACTAATAATTTTGATGTAAACAAAGTTAAAATATTACTTTTTTCAAGTAAAATATTGTTATTGTTAGGGTTTTGAGTAACACTTAATGAAATCAACTTTTTGAGGGGAAAAATACACACTTGGTTACTTGATAAATATGTATCTAAAACTGTTTTTTTACCTTGATTTAAGGCTCTCTCATACCCTTGAACTATTTACAGTTTGATTATTTTTCATTATAAAAATACATATGTGTTTCCTATGCTTACTATAAAAAGTTTTTTAAGTTGTCGGTTCTCTCTTCAACTTTTTTCGGGGAAGGGGATAATTAAATAAAAAACGCTTTAATCTCAATACATATGCATGTTATGCATAGTTATCTTCAGTTGTAATTATTATAAATTTCTGTCAGATATTTCAGAAAAATATAACACGCTTCGTCGCAGTAAAGGAGTTACTTTTAGATTTTGAAACCATTGCTGATCTTGAAAATTTTATGTAATGTAACTATACTTACAAGAGATAAAATGAAGAAATTATTATCTTGTTATTAATAATTCAATATGTTTTATCTTAACAAATTTTCGGTCTAAGTTTAGTAAGCGCAGTATTTAAACGATTTTTTAAAAGTTTATCTAAATAAACAAATTATAAGAAAAGATTATTAATAAAGCTTTCTATTTAAACTTAATAAACATAATATTAAAAAAATGAAAACCCTACTTCTAAAACAATTTATTTTTGACAAATTCATTCACACGAAAATCGAATTCTATAATACGATACCCTTGAAAACGTTTTCTGTAATTTTACAGGTGGACTTCTTAAATTTTTACCACTTGTTAAGCACACAAATTAACAACAATTAAAAATATAAAAATTCTTACTAACTTTGCTCTTAATTTAGTTTTTTTTTATTTTAAAGCAATTTTAAAATCTCCACTAGTTTTTTTCTGTTGCATATGCTTTAACAAATCTTGAATAAAACATCTTTAATACTATTTAAAGAAACGTATGTATTCAGACTTAAATTTAAGTGAACAATTTATTTAAAGAAAATCGGAATGCCTACATCTATTTAGTATGTATATATTTATGATAATAAAAAAACCTTTTTTACCCAAAGTATTATATTAAAAAATACTTAGCATTTTGAATGTTCATAAAATACAAAAACGACGAAGAGAGATATGAGATTTTAAAGTTTTGGATCATGGAATATCAGGATAAAAAAATGATTGCCTTGTGCCTTTTAAAAATTCATAAATATAGAAGTAATGGAAATTTCTTAAAATCATTTTCTGAGAATTGGTAAGAAAGGTTTGAATATTACTTAAAAAAAAGATTTTGTTATAGATTTTTTGGTATCGGACCAACTTAACGTCAGTGGGTTAAACTTGTTTCTAAAAGAACGTGTTTTGCACACTCGTTCGCATTAGAGATTAAAAATAACTTTTTCAATGTTAATATAAATAAAGATGCAGTAGTTAAATGCAATAAAACGGACTTCTGAAAAGTAAATATCTTAATAATGTTTATGTCAATTTAAAATAGATTCCAATTCAAACTGATTAGTGCCAACAATTGTTTCATTTCCAAGTTTGCTTAATGAGTATCAGCTAATGTGTGCTCAGTCACTGTATTTAATAGACATTCATTAGAGCTAATAAGCCAAAGTTTCTAAGTAAACAAGAAAAACTATTCGTTTGCTAAAATCATCATTCGAAATTAAGCTGTTTACTAATTATCTGGAAAATATGTGATTAAAGATATAATGAATTTCAACTTTGACTTTTGTCAAGTTTTTAAAGGGACCAATTACCCTAAAATCAATAAAAATTTCACATTTTTTGTTTTAATACGAGGCCCAGCTGCTAAGTTGTAGTGCTCAGCATTGTCACGCCAAAGGTCCGGGGATCGAATCCCTGATTGGGAGAGGTTGACTCAGCCTTTCATATCTTGAGTGGGTCGATAAAATGAGTACCAAGCATGTTGGGAACTAAACACTTGGGTTTCATCGTGTGGCTGACCACCTTACCTTGACAAATGTCTAGCACCCCAGAGCCCAAGGTCACGAAAAGCCATGGTCCATTAATGTGCTGTTGCTCCGAGTAGTTTAGTTTTGTCTTAATACACTATTTAAACTCTTTAGTATGTTTTCCCAAAATTTTTGATGAATTATTATTCATAATTAAATTGAACTAGAAAAACTTGCGAGAAATACGTATCTGATTTAGTTCGAGCTGTAGAATGGTTGCAAACAGACAGGCGTACCAATGATCAAAACCCACTTTCTTTAAAATAGGCATCCTCCAAAATAAGTAACACAAAATCTCAATTTCGGATGTTCTTCCATATTCCAATACTTTCATTACCTTTTATTATATATTAGGAAAATTATTATTAAGCAAAAAATTTTGAAATATATGTTGCATTATTATAAAATTTCCTCATCCATGAAAAAATAAATATTTACTAAATAAACAACAAAGCTAACTGTTAAAATATATCTTAATAGGAGAAAAAACATAAATTTAAAATGACTTTTAATCTTATATAAATGCTAAACATGGTAAAAAAAAATGAAATAACCGAGTAAGTAAATATTTATTAATTTAATTCTTGTTTAGAACCATACTTCAAGACTAATTCTTCAATTATATTTTTAGACAACAGAAAATATAAAAAGTTTTGCTTTCAGGATAATTTGTTTTATTTATTATTATAAAATGTTACTTTTTGATAATCTAAGCATCCAAACCATTTTAATGAAATTTGATAAAAGTTAAAACAAAAAACTTCGCTTATTTTATGTCTAAAAACATTAAAAATGAATGATTCAAAATAAATTATTACTCTATAGATTTAATATTAAGGCAAATTTGAAGCTTATTTCCAATTTGTTTGTTTTTGTAATACTCAAATATTTATGTTTAATGAAACAGGGTTATGATAGATGACATAAAAGTTTTTTTTTCAGTGTATAGTTTAAGGATATTTTAATAAATAATTTTAAATTGAATGCTTTTTATTAAAATTATTAACTTTTTAATATTTCGGCCAAATATTACGCGTTTTTCTGTTAATTTATCTTTACTTTATTATACCTACGTTATCAATACTTGCAATGTCAACAAAATTATAAATGATTAATGAATAAAATGATTTGCAAATTCTTTGTAAACAAAATCAGAGATTAGAAGGAAACAAAAAATTCTGAAAAAATATTAAAATTGTTCTTTCTTTTGTTTAAAAACTTACTGTAATTCTTATGGGAAACTAAAGGATTTTTTAACAGTAACAGTCAAAACCGCTTTCACCCAAGATTTATACTACTTAGAGGGAAAAAATCGCTAATCAACAGGTAGACAATTATACTATCTGTTTTAGCATGTACGTTTAAAATCATTCTCAAATTATCTTGTTGAAAATCCCTTGTGCCTTAAAATATTCCAGCAAACTTTTACAGTTCTGAATTCAGAGTACTGAATTTATTTTATACTTTCTTAATTAAGTAAACAGTACAAGTAGAAAAGGAAATGTAACTACTTAAAAAAAATCAGTGTTTCCTAGTTGTAATTAACTAAACAGTGCAAGTAGATAAGGAAATCTAACTACTTACAAAAATCAGTGTTTCCTAGTCGATACATTGTAAAAATTTGGTGTAAATTTTTTTTAGCTTTATGGAATTACTTTGCATTAAATTTAGGGATTAACTTTATAATTTAAGAAGGTTGAATCTACACTCTTAAACAAACGAGCGATTTTAAATCGGTCTGAGTTAATTTTCAATACTTTCGGTGCCGAAAATGCACTTCCCTTATAGGAGTGGATTTTTCTTTTTTGTTTTGTTAAACCTCCAACAATCTTAACAACAAACGTGCAATATAAGGCGATTTAGGGCGATTACGAGCGATTCCGCAGTTAATTTCAATTGCGAATTATAAAATTTGTGTTTTAAGTTAAGTTTGTGTTCAAGTTAAGTAACACTCTTAAAACGAACTAGCGACTTTTAACTCAGTCTGAATTAATTAATTACCTTAACTCAGTCTGAATTAATTTTCACTCCTCCAGTCTAGAAAATGCACTTCTCCTACTGAAGTGGATCCTTCGTGTGTTAAACCTCTGAAGGATCACTCCAAACGAGTGATTTTAACTCAGTCTGAGTTATTATTCACTCCTTTCCAGTGTCGAAAATGCACTTCTCCTATAGGAGTGGATTTCACTCTTTTGTTTTAAGAGAGTAGTGGTATCAAACTCTGTCTCTATTATATGAAGTGACTTACCAAATTTAAGGAGTAAATTTACACCACAAAATGGCAAGTAAAAACTTTTTATTTGCATTCTGCCACTCCAAACATTTGGTGGAGCGTTACTCCGTAAAACTGAAAGAGGCCACATTTCCTCCGTTTTTATCAACAAACATTGCACAGCTTAATTTTAAAATGTCTGTAACACGTCAATTTTTATTTTTGCTTGAAAATTAAGTACAATGTTGCAATTTTAGGCCAACATTTACTGTCACTTAATAAATAATTATCATCATTAGCACCTTATACTACCATGTGTCGCTGTCTGTTCCATTTTTCTTCATTGAACTAGGTGAAAAGGCAATTAGTCTCGAAAATGGTATTAATTTATGTGTTTTCAGTACCACATGGTAGTATATTAATTACCAAAGATAACTAAAATCTTTTGAAGCTATTTTCGAATTTTATTGGAATTTCTTTTTAGTTTTTGACCCATATGCATTCAAAATGTTGTGAATGCGGGGCAATTTTATGAAAAACCATTTTTTTTATTCTTTTTAAGACTTATAGAAAACTTTGAAAGGTATCAGTCCAAGAAGTTCAGAGCTGTGTTTAGCGCAAAACCAAAAACATAATATGTAAGCAATATAGTCTATCTAAGTTTATTTCTCTGTTTGAAAGATATAAAAAAATTTGTTTCAACTGGATTGTGTGGGTAAAGAGTAGAATTCTAGGGTTTGCTATTTCAGTTTAAATTGGGTAATTTGGCTGTTTCAGAGCTCCTTGGTGGAAAAGAGACAACCGGAAGCGTTCAACCTAATCCAACTATCAATGGTATAACTTGGAAAAATATATCGATATTTTTATGGTAGTTTTTTTTTTTTCAAATCACAGATAATACACGTGATGTACCAACCAAATATATTGAAATTATTGCTTACGTGGCATTTTTGGTCCGTTTTCTAAACGAAAAAGATTTACGAAACATGACTATTACCTCTACCACCAAAGCGGAGATTTCCTGTCTTATTTACTCCCCATTTATATATATCGGAGTGGGAACCATTATTAGATTTCTTTCATATTTTTATTCTCAGAAAATTCGTCGTTCGAACAAATTTGCTGTTTAATAATATAGATTTCCTAATACGGCTGTTTTCAGCTTTATTAGATTGAGGAAAATAGAGTAAGAAGAATTTTTGTGTTATGTCCTCTTGGGATACCTCTTAACTAAAGAGTTGTAGTCAGCTTTCATTACTTTCAATGTACTCTATGAAATATTCGGTAATGAAAGTATTACAAAAACTAAATTTGTAGTAACATTAGTAATAGTTTTCTAAGTAATGTTCCTGAATTTTTACTTAAAAATTATGAATTGCGAACTATTGCGATTTAGTAGAAAATGGTAAAGGGTTTTTGTGTTTTCGACACGTTTTGGTAGGTGTTATTCTGAAAAAGAGGTTTTTCGAAGATTGGTCTGTCCGTCTGACTGAAACCACTCTACAACTCGAACTATAATAGCGACGAACTTCAAATGTGAGTACCGAGTTCACCTGTCGAATTTTTTCTGTTGAATGTTAAAAACAGGTTTTTGAGACAATTGTGCAGGTCCAGAGGGTAGCTGTTTTCGCTTTAATAACACATTTTTCAAAATAATTTTAAATTAAATGCTTTTTATAAAAATTCGAAGCTTTTTTAAAAATATTTGGGCCAACTATTATGCGTTTTTCTGTTAATTTATTTTTACTTTAGTATACATACGTTATCAATATTTTAAAATAGCAACAAAATCATTAAGAAAAAGATATTTAAAATTATTTTAAACTAAAAATATATACATCACAGATTATCTTTCACTATTAACTCAAACTTATATAATCTGTTTCTTTCCATACTGAATTTCAGCTCGTTCACATTTCAGAAAATGCCTACAACTACCGTATTTTTATAAAAGTAAATCTTGTTCAAAAGAAATCTTGTTTCATTGCACCTAAATTGGTTATTTCGAAGGATAAAATTTCATAGCCGTCCATTAAAAAGTAAAGGAAGAGGAAAAGTTTAGAGCAGCGTATGTTTGTGCGTGGGAAGTAAATCTGCAATTGTAATACAGCATGCCACGTTCTCTTGTTTCTTCGAAGTTCTCGAATTTTCTGCAATTTATCATTTGCCGAAAATGTATTTTTAGAAATGCTTTATTTACTAAAGAACTGAGAAATTCAACTAACATAAATTTTTCAATATACTTTTTTGCTCTTTAATAATTATTGCATATCCTCCTGCGACCTGGCGTCCCCATTTTGAGACATTATTTAAATCCTCCTCACATGTATCGGTCATTTAGTTCTACAAGAAAATGAAGTTGAACGAGGGTCAATACGATATTAGAGTTCCTAAAAAATTAATTTAATTTTTTTTTAACTTTTCAAAAAGTTCTTTTAGTAATTAGTTTTAAAGACATTTTGCATTGGTATGGTATAATATATAGTACAAATACAGTGAGCCACAAAATTGAGTATACACCTCGTAAACTCTCAGACTTATTCGAATTACAAATTAAATATTGATTTAAAATGGATGATTTTTTTTATTTTAAATACTTTATCCTCAGCCTTAACATCCTACAATAGCACAATTATATAGTTAATTTATTTTTTACAAAAAAATAATTGATTCGAAGAAAAGACGGAAAAATTCGCCACAAAATTGAGTATACGCGTCCTAAATTTGTGCATTTTACCACCACTTTTTTTAGTTTGAAATTTTCTTTTAGATATTTCGGGACTAGCTGCTACTTTTAACGCTTGCGTAGCACTTATACGCTTTTGATAGTATTTTTTTCTCATTAGAATTCATAAAATGAGCTCTTGTAAATAAACTACAGAATCTAAACATTTGTTGGTTGTAAAATGGTTAAAAGAAGGCAAATCTCTTCGAGAAATTGCTTCCTTAATTGGTGTCACTCATAAGGGGGTCCAAAAAATACTACAGAAGTTAAGAAAAAACTGGATCTGCGGCCAAAATTCCTGGAAGAGGACGCAAGCAAATACTGAGTACTACAACTAAGAGGAAGATCATTCGCTCAGTAAAAAAAGATCCGAAGTTAAGTGCCTCTAAACTTTTTTTATCGATGTCCCATGTAATCGGAAAAAATATATCAGGTGAAACAATTCGACGTACCCTTCACCAATATGGGTTTCACGGCCGTACACCAATACGAAAGCCACTCATCAATTATGTGAACAGCCAAAAGAGGGTGATTTTTGCTAAAGAACATCTTTTAAAGCCTATTTCTTTCTGGAACACTGTAATATTTTCCGATGAAAGTAAATTTAACCTTTACGGAAGCGCTGGACGATTTAAAATATGGAGAGAAGCTTTGAAAGCACTGGATCCTATACTAACACCATTTAGACAGTCAAGTACGGAGGTGGATCTGTCCTCGTTTGGGGTTGTATGTTGACTGGAAGAGTTGGAGATCTTGTTTTTATTGATGGCATAATGGACAAAGATGTATATTTGGGGATTTTAAAGGATAACTTGAAAAAAGTGTTAGTAAGTTGCACTGTTAAAAAAAACCTGAATTTTACTTGCATATTTCTGTGATTATTTTCGCGAATTTACGGAAAGATTGCGTATCTTCAACAAACAGACGGTTTGTCTGAAATAAACAGCTTGTTTCCGTTTTCCTAAACGCTTGACAAGCGAAAACGGAAAAACACCGTATTTCTGCGTGCAGAATTTCACTTAAGACCCGTATTAACGTAATTTCTCCATATAACCTCGCACCCAACAGCTTTTAGCCTCGACACATCCGCCGACTGACTCAGCCACTATATTTTTGTTTGTTTGTTTTGACCACATCTGAAGTAAGAAAGGTAAATATACAGGTATGTTCATTTCTTTTAATAAAATACGATTTTATTTAAATATTATATTTTCTATCTTTCTTTTCTATCTATAGAATCCAGTTCTTATCTTTTTCTTATTTGTTTCTGTAATCTCTATAGTCCTATAATTGACCGTGGGATGATTCCTGAAATTAATAATTCCGTTTGTTTACCAACACGCTTAACTAAGTTTAACACGCTAACTAACTTTAAAAGTTTGAAAAAGCTGTCAAATGTATGAAATAAACAATGTTCACCTACAAACAAGTGCACATTATTAAAAAAAATAATGAAATGATTTGAAATTATTACATTTAAATTCGATTGAAAAGCAATTGCCCTAGTGTAGCTCTAGTGCGACGATAATTCAAAACCTAACCTAACCTCGATTGAAAAGCATGGTTACGTTATCGCTATCAGCACAGGATGGTTTATTTTAAAAACTATGCATGCAAGTATACATAACGTGAACTTTCTCTTTAATAAATAATACACTTTTGTTTAATTTAACGAATCAATTAGTGATTACGGATGTATGCAGATCACATGCTTTGATTCGATTCAGATGTTACATACACTATTGTCAATGCTCTTTGTTTTGAAAAATCTGCACCAAGAAAAACACAATTTCCAATTAAATGCAAATTTTCTAACGAATTCAAAATTTAGGAATTGCAAGTGTCCACAGAACGCTATTTTAGTGTTCATTTAGATATAGCTGCTAAGTGATATCTCATTTTCGGCCCACCGTCTACAACTACAGCAATTGTTATTAGCTTTTACTAGAATACTAATTATAAGATTGTATTTTATTACTAAATACTATATAAAATTGTATTTTTAATTTTGATATACATTATTCAAGAACACTTCTGTTCTGTTTCTACCCCCCTCCTATTAAAAAATATTTTCAGTGTTCCAATTCCCAAAACTGTATTGTAAGATATGGATAAATCAATTCATTAAAGGTACTCTAAGATTCATGCCTTGTCTTCCCCATCCTCCCTCTTCACAAAAAAAAGAGAAAAAGAGTTTTTAACTCTGATATTAAATTATTACGGTGCAGATACTATGAAAGACTTGCTCGAAAAAAAAGCCTAAAATTGACAAATTGTTTAATTTTAGAAGGCTTAAGAAGATTTTGTCTGATTTAACGCCTGATTACCACTTGCTTCTTTACATTAGATCTACTTATTCAAAATTGGAATTGTATGTATTAATATATTATTTTTTTTAGGTGCTCGTTTTCATAAATCTCCAAAGAGGGTCGAAAGTTCAGAAAAAGAAGAAAACTAAATCTGTAGTTCCTGCACAAATTTTAAAATTAGTTGAGGATTTGAAATACCTTAACAGTCTTTTTCAATTATGAAAGAAAAATAAAACATGATTATATTCTGTAATTCTTTTGTTATTCACATATTGTTAAATTGTATCAGTTGTGTATCCAGGATGGGGGGGGGGGGGATAATAACTCTCGTCCCCATATGCTAAAAAATTTTGTTGTTTTTTTTTACTATCAGTGACTATACAAATAGAAAAATTATCAAAATTCTTAAAATTTTTCTACCATATTAAAATTGTTTTAAATATATGAAGAGTGGTAAATTTTAAATTTCAACAATGTGAACAATTTCCTTTTTATTCAGATAATATACCAAATATGGTTAAAAATTATCAAAGGATTAGAATGTATTAGTTTCGAATAGATTTAAGATTAAATTATGAAGACATTATATGCTTACGTTTTATATAACAAACAGGATACATGTTTAAATTTCCCTATGCTTAGCTTATATTTATAACACCATATATAAATGGCTATATTTAGAATGATTGATGTTTAAATAGTATATAGAAACAAAATTGACAAGAAAACAGCAAAAATTTTCTGGAATTAACTAGAAAATACTATGTAAGTTTTCTGAATTTAAGAGGGAATGCCAATTAGAAATTCATGAAATTAACAGGAAACAGCTAAATGGAAAATAATGAAATTACCGGGGAAAATCCGAAATGGAAAATCCTGAAATTAACGGAGAAATTCCGAAATGAAAGATCCTGAAATTAACGGAGAAATTCCGAAATGGAAGATCCTGAAATTAACGGAGAAATTCCGAAATGGAAGATCCTGAAATTAACGGAGAAATTCCAAAATGGAAGACCCTGAAATTAACGGAAAAATTCCGAAATGGAAGTTCCTGAAAATAATGGGAAAATTCCAAAACGGAAGATTCTGAAATTAACGGAAAAATCCCGGCAACTTGCTGCCAGTAGTTTTTCCGTTAATTCAGGGATTTTTTTTTAACAGTGTGGCTCTTGGGTCGAACTTCATATTCCAGCAGGACAATGACCCCAAGCACACAGCGAAGATTGTACAGTTGTACCTGTTGTACCATTTCAAAAAGCAATTACACACTCCATCCCAGTCTCCAGACCTAAACGTCACCGAAAATATATGGTCGCAATTAGAGAAAGCTGTATATGAACATGAAATCAAGAGCAATGAAGATCTCAAGAAGGTTCTGAGAGAAGAATGGGCTAAAATTTCTGTTGAAACCACTAAAACAATAGTGGAATCTATGCCCAGAAGATTACAATCTTTAATCCAATCAAAAGGTTATGCAACAAAATATTAATCTGCAGTTTAAATGGATATAACTAAGGGTGTATACTTAATTTTGTGGCGTTGTTTTTCCTCTCGTCTCGGATCTTATATTTTTTGGGGGGAAAATAAACAAATTTAACAATTTTGTTAGTATAATACGGTAAAGCATAGACTAAAGTATATTAGGTAAAAATTTCAATAACTTTAAAGCAATACGTCTTCTGTAATTGCAAAAAGTCTGTAAGTTCCTATGGTGTATACTCAATTTTGTGGCCCACTGTATATTCCAGCTTGTGTGCTTGTTCAGAGAACCGCTTATAAGCTTTCGTCAAGTGGGACAGACACAGAAAGAATTTTTGCAGTCACAAGGAAAGAAATAACACATGGACAAAAAACAACATTTATTGAAGGTCACAAACATCCATGCCTGGCCGGGATTCGAACCTGACCCCAGCAGAGCCAACGGCTAGAGTCCTAACGATTGCGCCAGCGGGACGGCCATTTTGCATTGAAAACAATGTTAAAATAAACTGTTAACTACAAATAAGTGATACGGTTTTTTTTGCATTTGTAGCACAAGAAATGTATATATTTAAAGCTTAAGGCGGGACTCGCAGTAACTATTAAACATAATTTTAAAAAAAAATTCTTTGCCAAGCATACTTTTTTTAGCATATCTTTGTAGGAAAAGAGTGTTTTTATTTTATAAAAATATACATTCAGGATTTCGCTCGGGTCTTTAGAGGTTATCGATTTTAATTATTCAAAGCACTGACAAAAAGTCAATGTTGTTGAAAAAATGTCGGTTGTGTAGCGTTCTACCCCACCAGTTTACAAATTAAAAAGCTATTTTACAAATTCATAAATTTTTACAATCACCAGTTAAATGTCCTTATTAGCAGCTGTGTTTCAACATTGTGCCAAGATTTAAAAAATATTTGTCTCCAAATATAATCGCTAAACATATGAAAGGGTACCATTTCCTCGATGAAAAGCTTCAAGAAAACTCATAAATAAGTAAATATGCATCTTTAAACAAATTTTATCCGGTCTTGACTCCTGTTTACAACTAACTAACTCAATTAAACTAACTATAACTTAACTAAATGTTTCAAAACTGAAAAAAGTAGGCGTAGGTGCTCAAATTAAAAATATATATATATGGGGAATATAAACGAAGAAGCAAATATTTCTAGCGAAAGTGTATTAAGCTTTGAAGTTTATTTATATAAAATATGTTTATAAAAACTTGTCTATGTAACCGAGATCAATAGTACTCGTAGTCTAGACGCTTTTTTCAATGAATAGATGGATTGATACACTGAAATCATATCCCGAAACTAAAGCTGAGTGTAAGAACGAGTTAAGTGACATTCTTGAAATAAAATGATTTTTTGTTCTAATGAACATGTTATTTCCTTCTTTAAAGAAAACAAGATTCCCCCCTTTCATAAACTTCAAGTTAAGTACATTTATTTCACCGTTTGTAAGTGCCGTTTTTAACGTATCTAAGCACAAACGAAAAACATTAAGGGAACATTTTCTCGTTTTCACTTTCTGTCACTTAGCACGTTCTTCCACTAAGCTCTTAAAGTATCGTTATACTACATTGGGATGGATTTTTTTCAAATACGAAGAATTATTGCTTTTGGGTATTAAAGCTGTAATTCCAGATTTAATGATCAAAGTATAGTGTACATTCTTTAGAGTACGGAATGAACCTTTGAGAGGAGAAGTAAAGACTTTTTGGTTATAGTCCGTGATTTTTTAACGAGGAAGTTTTTCAAAATCATTGTTCAATTTTTTTTTAAATTCTTTGGTAATAAACAGCAAAAGTAAAAACATTCTTATTAGAAGTTAACTCTCGACAAAATTTGAGCTCGTACTATTACTTGTTGGCATTTCGGAGAAATGTACAAGTTGGTCGAGCACTCTATTTAACCTCTTTTCTTAATATCAAGAGTCGAAACTTGTTAAGTTTTCTTCTATAAAACGATCCGCTAGCACCCTTGTTGCACGAATTTAATGAAGCATAACTTTAAAAGAAACATTTCTATACATTTTTCGGATTATTTAATTAACCCTTTCAGTCCCAATGACAACTTGGCATCATCATTTTAGAAATTTTTTTTGATCGTTTACAGCCATTTATGGTATCAAAAGGCACATCATTCGATTTTCCATTTTTTTTTCCTATTATATATTATTTTTTCAATGATGCCATTAGCTGTCAGCCCTGTTATTTTTTAAATTAAAATCACAAACACGATGATGAGAAATGGCATCATTGGGACTGAAAGGGTTAATAGCGTTCTTCAAGTGCAGATTACGCACTTTTATCAAACAATTTATCAAACTTATTTAACTTATATTTAACTTAATTCATTTAAACTATCTTATAAATATACATAATGCATATAAATAACAAAAACAATAAAAAGGGCGAAGAAAATGACGACAAATATAATTTTTACAAATAATGCCTTAAATGAAAATCTGACAGTCCATTTGAGGTTAACACCGTACAAAAAGTAAAGTTCGAAAAATACTTCTTTAAAAATCGTCCTTTTATTAATGTTTCATGTACTACCCACGCTACAAACATCATAATAACCACATTTTTACAGTAAACACCGTAATAACAAATTTTTTACCGTAATAACCACAACCTTTTACCTGGCCACAAAAACAGCGTTAAACACCGTGTGAAACATATATGTATGCTACATAAATGTTTCAGTGTTCAAAAGCTTTTATACACTTCCATTACCAAAGCGTGGTTAACGTTTACTTAACTTAAAGACATTTTCTTGAAAATAAAGAACTATTACTCTATTTGAAGACTTCAATAATCACACCTTTACAAGAGTCATTTCAAAAATTGAAAACGAAACTTATTTTGATACTCTATTATCGCATTGAGAAACCTTTATAAATCCTCCCATAATATCATATTTTGTCACTAAAGCGCATTTTCTCAAAGCTCTAATAGCAATATGGTATAAAACCTAATTTAAAATAAACCCCCCAAAAAGCAATAAATGTTCAACTTAACTAAAATTGGATACCTATTACCTTCATAAGCCCCCTGAAGTACCATAATATTTCAAATCTCAGACTCCAGAACACTAAATCCTGGTCCCAGACTAGGTTTTTATGTGCTGGTATAAATCAGAACTGAGTTCTCCCCGCTAAGCATGACATTCTGATGTATACACCTTATTACACACATCGCCTTTTCGTTCGAAAGCCCCGAAATTTGTCAGATGTGGTGAAAATACATCGCTCATGAAACGAACTTGTTTGAGGAGTTCCGGTGGTTTCATTCGGTTGTAACTTCAACCCATTGAGCTATACCAAAACCGACCTTAAGTTTGCAGTATACAAATGTTCTACGGGGAAAAGGGTAAATAGTTCTCATTTTCGAGTGCAAGAATCGAATACAAAAAGGTATTTCACATTCAATAAATAAATTGATTTGTTATTTCAAGACATAAATTTAATATTTTTATTAGTTAAGCTTCAGTTAGAGTGTTATTTTAATTATTTTTTTTCCTTCGATTTTGACGTAACAGGGCGCACGAATGTCAGGGTCGAAAGGAGCAGCCAATTAGAGTACGCGAAATTGCGGCGCCAGACGGGTTGCTTACCCAGTTTCCTCCGCTCAGTACATTTCTCTGCTGCAAACTTAAGCTCGGTTTTGGTATAGAAGGAAAACTGGAGTGAAGTGTCAGCGAGCCGAAAACCGACTCTCACCCTTATAAGCGAACAGGGCAAAAAAGGAATATTTTCCCTCCACTTGTATGCAGTGCTTGTACGAGATCCCTCTATTACACTGCTCAAAACAATTAGGAGAGCACTTTTTAATTCCAACTTTAACTTCACTCCCAACTTTTTAATTTTTGTCCTATAAATCTAAAATTTGTTAAATAGGTTCATTATGCATTCGAAATGAAATAGTAAAAAACGGGAGAAAAAAAATCTTAAGTTTTTAATACTTAAATTTAAAGGGGGGAAATGGAATAATAACTTTTTAATAAATTATAACAATAATTTTTTCAAAACTTTTTTTGTTAAAAATAGTTGAAATATATTTTTAAACTTCTGAAAAATGCAAGCATGAAAAATTTAGGGTCAATTTATTTTCTAAAACTGTTTTAAAGTGAAATATATTTTACCATATTTTTCATATTTTTATTAATATAAAAAAATATTAAATTCTTCAAAATACGTTATTCTTCCATCTAACGATGAATCTAACAATACATAAGTGGCGAATTTAACTTGGTCAGAAAAAAAATCACAATCTGATGATTCCCAAAGGAATTATTGGGAGCGAAAGGGTTTATAACATGTGCTCCCCTAATTGTTTTGAGCAGTGTATATTGACTTGGGCTAATAAATGTATTTTAGCATTGTTAGTTGGAAAGAAATTTACTTTCTTTAACTTGAATTTCCAACTTTATTTTTTAAGAAGTAACCATGTGGGTATCTAACTAAGAACTAGGGAAGATGAACCCAATAGCAAAATATGCAAGTTTCTAGGTTTTCTGCCCCGTTCTTTTCGACTGCAGTGCCGTGTATTCATCCGCGTTTCGTTATTGGACCGGCTCGTTTGCTTTTCTTCTAGCTCAATGTTTCAACCTCTTAAGACCACAGAGAAGTCCTGCACGTATATTCTTATAAGCTAAACATACTTTCGATACAAATATATGCTAAAATGTATGTTTTGCAAAGACATTTTTTAAAAAATTATGTTTAAAAGTTACTTTTTGACATGCTTTAAACCTTAACCCTTTCAGCCCCAGTGATTCCATTTGGAAATCATGACTTTCAATATTTTTTTGCAAATGTTTATGTCCCGTTATGACATCCAAACACACGTCATTCGATTCTTCACACTTTGTTCTATTAGACAATATTTTACATTAATGTCAATAAAAGTCAGAACCACCATTTTTTTTTATTTAGAAAATAGCTAACAAGCGTTTAACCTGATTTTTGAAAAGTTCACTTCGGTTCCATATATTTAAAAAGCACAATTTAAACTATTACAGTCAAAATAATTACTATTTTTTTTTAATAATGTGGTCAGATATCTTAAAATATATAACTGGAAGTGTTTTTAGGTAATATATATATTTTTTATTTTGTTGTTTTCCGCAGTTAAAAAATTTTGGCATTATTTCAAAAACCATATAAAAAATTGAAATGAATTTTTTTTCTTGTGGAACTCTTATTTTTGACCTAAAATAAGTTTATTTTGCGAATATCAGATGTTTCTGTAGTGCAGTAAATTTTTGGGACTGAAAGGGTTAAGACCCGAGAATAGTTCGGCACGTATATTCTTATATAAAATAAACATACTTTTCATACAAATATATGCTAAAATGTATGTTTTGCAAAGACATTTTTTTAAAAAATGATGTTTAAAAGCTACTTTTTGACACGCTTTAAGTGTTAAAAATACATATTTTTGTTCTATAAATGCAACAAAAAAGGACATGGCAAAGAACTTTTGGAGAAGTCTGAGAGAGAGAAAAGAAAATTTAAATTATTTCTAAGAACTCCAATATCGTATTAACCCTCTTTAAACTTCCTTTTTTTACAGAAATAAATTACTGATACCCGCAATCAAAGGCTGAAAATTGATATTCGGATCTTCTTCTATCGGACCAGGTCAATTTTGGAACTAATTAACATGTTAATTTTTTGTGGGGAGGTTTTAAAAAATGTCTCCAAAGGCGAACGCCGAGGCGCAAGAGGTCAAAGAATATTACAAACATCCATGGTTGGATTCGAGATTCGAACACACAAACTTCAATACAAATATTAAACTCCTTTATGAGGAAAATGTCACATACTGTTTAGCCAAACCAATTTAAAGAAATGTCAAAAGAATCGGATCATTGCAAGAATAACTCATTTAAAAAATAAACTCGCTCAGCAAAAGTTTGATGCACTGGTTTGAAAATATTTTAACTAGAAATCAAATGATTCTGACTAGTATTGGCTGTTCAAAATTGCGTGGTCTTTTCGAATATGTTTTTTTTAATACGGAAATTTGAGAGTTAGTGTTAAGTTGAATTATCGTCGCACTAGAGGGCTAGTGGTGATGTGTGTCGCAATATAGAACCATAGTCAAGTGACGAGCCGCACCCAACGTAAGTAGGCACCCAACGTAGTTTTTATTGGCAACATCGTACAAGGCGTCGGAACATTTGAAGCTTATTTAAAGTGCACTCCCTCTACACGGGCTGTTATTCGTCGAAGTTTCAGGCTTCACATGTCGTTTATAGATCGCCAGTAACTTTGTCGATGCCCGGATCCGAACCTAGAATTTTTTGCAGCAAAGACCGGCATCTTACCGACTGGGCTCCGTAACTCTGCCAATTTGAGGATTTAATCTATTTAAGAAATATTGTTATTAGCTGAGGAGGATGAATCATAATCACATTCTTTGTATTCCAATGTTCCTCCCCCTCCCCCCTAACCACAAAATTTCTTAAATGGTCCTTTAAAAGGGAACTTTTCTATAGCTTCTTCGTCACTTCACCGTTGTTTAAAACTACATACAGCAACTGGGGGCTGAGGAGCCCACCATGCGAAAGGTCCCAGGTTCGTATCCGGGGATCGCTTAAATTACTGCCTACCTAATAAACAGCCCGTGCACCCCAAAATATGTCTGACACATAATACCCCATGTAGAGAGAGTGCAAGTTAAATATCCTTCCAAAGTCCTTACGCTGCATACGATGTCGCCCTTAACCGTTGCGTTGGGTGCCTACTCATTTATCAGCCCGTCACCTGACTGTGGTCCTAAAATATGACTCCCAGTCGCCAATAACCCTGTTTAACTCTAGTAAGACGATTTTCAAAATTGAACCAAAAGTACGTTTTTCAACTTTGTCAAAACTTATTCTTTAGGTTGGTTTTGGACATTCTCAATACGTGACGTTCGATATATGGACTGCTCTTAGTTGCAGTGCATCTGTCCATATACTTTTTCAGTATCGGTGTATTTACTGGAAAAATAAAATAGTTTTATTTTTCTATTTTTGGCTTCAGATTGGTTGTCAAAATGTTTGGCGGGGCAGAAAAGGATAAGTTTGGAAAAGTGGAGACTTCGATTAATCCGAAAAGAAGCGAAATATATGTGGTTATTGCTAGATGAAGTAAAATTTAGTCTTCGTCAACTACACTGTTCACAACAATTAGAGAAGCACATAGTTTAAAACTTTTCACCCCAATTTATATTCCATTTAGAGTCATCAGCTTTGCGATTTTGTTTTCTCCCTAAGTTATGCTAGCACTTATGTATCGTTAGATGGAAGAATCATGTATTTTTCAGAATAAAATAATGTTTGTTTTAGTTAAACGAATACATGAAAAAAATCGTAAAATAAAATTAAATGCCAAAAACTTTTATGAAATAAATTGACAATAAATTTTTCACACATGTATTCATAGATGTTTAAAAATTGATTTTATCTTTTTTTTTTTTTTACAAATAAAATTTTTGAGAAATGTTTATAATTTTTTCAATAGTTATAATTCCAATTTTTCCCACCTTAAAAGTTTAGTTTAAAAATCAATATTTTTCCTCCTGTTGTTTGCCATTTCATTCTTTATGCATAATAATACTATTTAACTAATTTTAGATTTTTAGAATAACAAATAAAAAGTTAGGACTGAAAGGGTTAACAAAAAGTAAGCAAAGTGCCCTCCTAATTGTCTTGAGCATTGTAGTAATTATTAAATAAAGTAAAATAAAATTTAGAGTCAAATCCTTTAAAGTTTCAGGTTTTCAAAGCATCGAACGAATAAAGTTATCAAAAGTTATTATTTTAGTACAAAGTAATACATTTAAATTTCTCCCAAGCCTTATCTTGTAAAATATGCATATTTTAACAATGATTTAACAATTGAACTTGAAGACGAAACAAATAAACAAAGATCAGATATTTATTTATATTCCTTGCAAGACTTGTTTAAAACATTTCAGTGGAGATTACATTTATTAAAAACCAATAAAGTGTTAATAAGTAATTTCTAAAGCTATGATTTCTAATATCTAATGGCAGCAAATAAAAGACAGCAAAAGAACAACACAGAGGAACAACAAAAAAGGAAATTCATGGAATAATTTTTAAAATGCTGTAAATATAATAATCATTTCAAAATATTTTAACTGTAATTAAACAATTGAAGTTGAAAGCCTATAAGAAAGGGACAACAAAATTTTCTTCATATTCTTTAAATGGAAGTTTTAATATTTTTTGTGTGTAAATACTCGGCAACAGAAAATCAACACATAACATCAAAGTTGACAAAAAATCATGCATAAATTTTTGAAACACTGTAAATATATAAGTAAGTTTTAAATTCGTGTGACATCTCTATTTCACAAATTGTCATAAACAGTTTTTTAAATAAATGTCATTAAATCTGACTATGAACAGAGCATTGAATTTTGAAAATAAATTTATACTTCTTTTATTGCCGAATAAATTATATCAAAGCGATCACAACTGAGAGATATATATATATGATATTTTAAGTAAATATGCATATTTTTTTCCAATTTCCTGATCAAAGAACTTTTGATAGAAAAATAAACACTTGCATAAATATATGACAAACTAATTTTTCTTCGAATCTAAATATTTACAAAATAATAATATCGATTCAGAAAATAAGGTCAAAGATATTTGCACAACGTTTGTAAGAGATTCGAACTTTGATGTTTCAAGAAATACATGCGATAAGTATAAAAATGGCTTTCTTAAATTCTTTAAAATTAAATGAAGGGGTTTTTTTACAACAGAATATTTATAACACACTCTCAAATAATTAAAATCAAAAATATCATCCCCTTAAAGCAGTTCTCAGCTAAATTTCATTTCTAAAATTGGCTGCTACGATACTTCAATTTATTGGTTTTCTTTAAGTTTTATTTTATAGTTTATTTCAAATTTTCATTTTCAATTAGAATTTCAGGATTATGCGAGAAGAGTTATGCCGTAACAGCCTAAATTTTTCGTAGATTTTTATATCTATTTATAGTACTATCTATAGTACGAAATGGAATGTTTACCACATTTTTACATTTTCGTTGTTCGACAACGTAACGTATCATCACAATGGATTTTCAATGTATTTGTGTTTATAAAAACAACAAACACAAACACATTGAAAATCCATTATATATCTAGTAACTTTAAACCAGTGTATTTTTTCTTTGAAACAATTGCCCCAACATCCTCACTCCACAGGTACACAAACACGGATTTTTGTAAAATTCGCTCACAACTTAAGTTTGCAATTTTTCTTAATGGTAATTTTTTTTATTATAAACTAAAATGCTCAAGCTTTCTAAAAATACCTATACCGAAGCAGCAGTTAATTTCTTGGACATTATTTGTTAAAATAAAGTTAAAATATTCTAATAATCACTAAAAACTGACAGAGCTTGTTTATTCATAGCACACAAACAATTTGTGTTTTTTAACCCAAACCACAAACTCGACTATTTTGACGTGACCCTTAGCAAATGTCAAAAGCATAGTTTTTCAAAATTATTTGCAAAACATACTTCTGAATACATGATTCTTGAGAAATATGTTGATACAAATAATATATGCATAGAAATTCTTATTGGAATAAACAACCAATAAATGTATAAAGACAAAACAAACGCCCCAGAGGGTTGGGGAGCCAAGTCGGTTAAGCACTCGCTTAGCATGCGGAAGGTCCCAGGTTCGGGTCCGGGCATCGCCAAATAGCTGCCGACCTATAAACGGCCCGTTCAGCCAAAAATGTCCGACGAATAATACCCCGTGTAAGGGAGTGCACGTAAAATATCCTTCAAAGTCCTAACGCTGCGTACGATGTCGCCCTTAACGGTTGCGTTGGGTGCCTATTCAGGTGTTGGCTCGTCACCTGACTGTGGTTCTAAAATGCGACGCCCGTCGCCAATAGCCCTCGTGTAGCTCTAGTGCGACGATAATTCAAACCTAACCTAACCAAACGCCCCAATGACAAATAATATTTCCAAACACTAATTATCAACAAATTGTACACTCCATACACAAACCTTTAACATTTAAACAAAATATTTATTGGTATCCAGTATCCACTTTTAAAAATAAATTATATGGCTCGGTCACGTTGATATACATATCTTACGTTCCAATAGAATCATATCTACATTACGTGTTTCTGCTCTAATAGATACGCTATTAAAAACCCACACGATTGAGCTGTTCTGATATCAGTTATTATTTATAAAGCACTTTCGAATGTCATGTCTGACTAACCTAGAAGACTTAATGCCAAAATCAATGAAATGACATTCCATAAGCATAAAAGTAATTTTTTATTTCGGCCGAAATGTACTTTTTTTAAGTACAATGTAATGATTATTAGCAAGCAATATTAGCAAGGTCGGTTGAATATAAAATCAAAGAAGATATTATTGAAACATATTAAAAAAATAATCAACCAAAATAAACTTTGAGCACATTAAACAAAAATGTATATTAATACTAATAAATGTCAACAGTGGCTTAACCTTTTCAGGTTTCAGTCAAATCTTTAAGCTATTATTACAAAAATATTTTTTTCCTCCAAAGGTGCTATTTTATTGTCAGCTTAACCTTTGAAGGCTTGTCATATTCCCCAGAACAAAGATACATTTTTTGTGGCACCATCTAGGCAACTCTCGTTACCAATTTTGACGCTGAGATAACAACACATCTAAGCTTTTTTGTGGATATTTTGCCAAGAGAATCCAAGCCAAATGGGTAATCTCGGGATCTTCTGCATGCCACATAATCATATGACATGCGTGCCCTCGATTTTCTCATCCAGAAAATCTCATCTAGGACTCAAAACTGCAAGCTTGGACTTGTGTGGTTGACATTTTATACTTCTCAGACTCTGAGTCGTTTTACAAAAATAGTAAAATTCAAACTCTCAACTAATTAATCAAACATATTTGAATAGCTTGACAAATGCTCTTTATTAAAACTAATTTGCAATAAATATTATTGAAGAAAGTTAGAAAATCACCATCAATCGTTATCAGGAATTAATTTCGTAATAACTGGCATAAAATAAAAATAACTTTATCACCATCAATAATCTAATGGCATTTTCAAACCCATACTTATTCGTGGGATTGAATTGATAGCTTCTAATACCTATCAAATTTTCATGGTTTTAATGGCTGCGTCATTTGAATTCCCGATTCGGGTCAACATCACTAATTCATCTTACATATTTTTTGACCCAATATATTACTTATTCGATCGGTATAAAATTCGATTTTTAAACCCTTCAATGCATGCTATTTTTAAACATAAAAATAGGGATTTATTGTCTTTTAGTTGGCTTTATTACTCAGGTCTGATTATTTGAAAAATCTTTCTTATAAGTACTCTTTAATACTCTTTTCTGATTAATTAATGATTTAGGTAGCAAAGTATTAAACTAAAAATGATCTTAAATTAGAAAAAGATAACTAGATACTAGGTGAATTTATCAATTAAACATGTACTCTTCCACGTAACTACTTTTGTTTTAAGAGATACGCTGGTTTAAGACACAGGCATACTAAAATAAACAGTTGTTTTTACAAAAATTACTCTATCCTATAAAGATAATACTCTCTCTGGTTACTTAATGCTCTGATGCACAGTTAGATTTAAAGAGAAATTTAAATGGTCGCGGAATAGCAATGAATATAATAGGTACTGATTTGACCGCCAAGTTAGGCTTAATAAAACTCTCAGCAAACCAAAATGTCAATTTAATCGGTCACTTATAATTTCAGTTTTAACATTATTCAGTCAAACTGATTTCCTATTGCAGTGAATGTCCAAAATCTTGTGAATTTCCAAATTATTTTATAATTTTATTAGAAAATATTTCTGACATCAAAAGGATTTCGAACTTTTACCTTAACGCTCCTTACACACGACTCAGTTTAGGTAATCGGATGATAGTAAATTTCCGACCATACTTACCATTTTATTAACGGTTTTCACTCAAGTAACGGCTATAATAAGTGAATTTGACTTTCGTGAAAATTTGCAGCCATATTCAGGGTGTCCGAAAGAGAATGTCCGAGTTTTAATGGTATATTACAGGAGTTTATTTTATACTAAATTTAACAAATCATACATGGAATTGAAGGAAAACTAACCTAGTTTCCTATAACTGCTCAATGCATGCGCCTTTAGTGATACGGCTCACATCCAAACGAAAAAATTTCCCATACTGTCTGCAGAAAGTCCGGAGTAATGAAAGAAAGTAATGAACAGATGGCACAGCAGCTTGTAGTTATTCTTTATTCGTCACCTTCAACCACAACTGTCGAACGTACAGCTGATACTATTACAATTTGAAACTCGGACATTCTTTTACGGACACCCTGTATATTAACTCTGCAGCAGCAATTAATTCTGTCAATAATTAAAAATGAGAACCACAGGTAAAACCTTAAATACGGTTTACACTTCAGTCTAGCTTGAAAGATCCAATTAACAGCATTCTAATTGTGATCATCCGACGCCGTTAGTGCGGCGAAATTTACCGCAACTGTTGCATGTACAACCAGCCTAACAACTTGTGTTACTCGATATTTGCAAGATAATATACAAGATTGTTTTTGAAAATTTTCCTTAACATTAATTTTAGTTCTTCTGTATTTAAATATTTATTTTGTAAGTATATCTTTAAGTGAAAAATCAATAACTAGTAAAATAATGCCTTTGCAAGCACAAATATTTCTATAAAAAACATTTAACATATTTTTTTGACTTTTTAAACATTTTTCTTACAACTATTTTTACTCATTTTTAAATATTTATTTTATAAAATATTTCCTTCATTGAAAATTCAATATCTTATGCAAAAATGCCTTTTAAATGCATGCACAACTATTTCTATTTAACATCATTTGATTTTTTAAAAATATGTATATTTATTTTATTTTGTTTAAATAAACCTTTTATAATGACCAAGAGGCAAAAGATATTTCAAACGATACCAAAAGATTTTTCCATTGTCTTTTTAAGCATTCACTTTATTTTCAATGCATAAACAAAACAAGGTACACTGTTAAAAAAAATTACTGAATTTGAAGGAAAAAGCCCGGCAGCTGAGTTGCCGGGCTTTTCCCGTTCCGTTAAGTATTTTCCCGTTACGAAGTTCCGTTTCTTATTTCTCCGTTATTAAAATTTTCCATTTTGAATTTTCCCGTATATTTACAGAAGTCCCGTTTCTTATTTCTCCGTTATTAAAATTTTCCATTTTGAATTTTCCCGTATATTTACAGAAGTCCCGTTTCTTATTTCTCCGTTATTAAAATTTTCCATTTTGTACAGGGTGGCCCAAAAGTAGCCTAACAGTTAATGTTGTACTATTGGTAAGAACTTCGGCTTATTTAGAACAGGTATTTGACATAGTCGTGCTTAGTTTTGTTGGTTGGCTAAAATAAAGTCGTAACTAAAACTAAGCACGACTATGTCAAATACCTGTTCTAAATAAGCCAAAGTTCTTACCAATGGTACAACATTAACTGTTAAACTACTTTTTGGCCATCCTGTATTTCCCCTCGTATCCACCGTAGAATATAAAAATAAATTTAAAACCAGTCCATTATCTACAGTATAATATAATTGTCAAAATTACATATTTTTTTCAACGATAATATATAATTAAACTATTTTAAAAGGCAACAAACTCTTAGATATTAAATTATAGTGATTTAACACATTGACTTTACATATTAAAATTACTTTGAAAGAAAAACAGCAAGTTTCAAAAATGTAATGCATCATAATACAAAAAATTAAATTTATCTTTCAATGTAAAATGTTCTTGATTAATAACCAGAATTTAAGACACAAATTATGCATTGTAAAAATAATACTTTTAACCATAAAGAAGTAGAGATTAAAGTTTTTCATACTGTTTTTCTTTTTTAGCAAGTAATAACTAAATAATTTTATAATAATATATATGTATCGGTTGAATAAGAAACCAAAGCAATTTACAGAAAATTTTTTATTTCAACAGAAAAAAGTATTACATTTACACTTACCTTGATTAAATTTTTAAACAAAATAATCCAAACATTTCCAACAAAAAATGTAGTTTCACAATTTCCAACACACATATTTTAAAAACACTTTGAGCTTGTATATGAAAAAGATTGAACATTACGTCTGTGAAAAACATCGAAAGTGAGAATATCGAACCAAGCAATGCGACGATGGGACACTTACCTTAATAATTTTAACATAATAATCCAAATAATCCCAACAAAAAATGTAGTTTCACTATTTCCAGCACACATATTTTTAAAATACACTTTGCGTGGCATTAAGTTTGAAATTCTAGCATATTTAAGTGATAAGACCTCGAAATAATACAGCGAAAACCACGGTTTCCTTTTGTAGAAAACGAAAGTAATGAGCAGATGCTTGACACCCGGCTTTTCACTGCAGTATAACTTCGAACATGTTTATTTTCTTTTCTTCAGTTAGACATCATCTGTAGTCATAATAGTTCTGTACAACAAATTCTAAATCCGATTTCAGCTGCCGGTAAAAAGTCGTAACAAAATGTATGTTTTAAAATCATCCTCTTTAAGTTTGCTCGAAACATTATCTCACAACTTTTTACAATTTTTAATATGTCTTTTAATCCATATTCTATCACATGCTGATTCTGTCGAAATCATCGAGAGAAAACGAAAAAAGAATTATTCTTTTTGCATAAAAGAGGAGTTGAGCAGTACCATGCAATCTTCAAAAGTTTTTCCAAACGATTTACAAATATTTAAAGTTGCTTTAAAAAACTATTTTTAATTATTTAATGTGTGTTCTAATCGTATTTTCAGCAAGAACTGTTTGCTTTACATATTGCTTGCATTTTTATTATACGATTTTTATCAAACTGTTTGATAGAAGTTTGCGAAAACAAAGCATTCTTTGACTGCGCTAAAGCTCAATTCAAGAACGTAGTGTAAATTGGACTGAAAAGCAGCAGCAATAGTAAACAATAGTTATAATTTTGCTCTATCTTTACAATACTTACATATTCTAATAAAGACAATCAGTTTTGCTATTAAAAACATGCAATTTATGTTCTGAAAGGCAAAATTTAAAATTCGAGTTGCTTGTATACGTGCTATGGATTTTTATGTTTAGGCCTAAACTTCAATAAGCCGCCATTGTTTGTAACACTTCGCGTCTAAAAACGGGAAAATTCAGTTTCCGCTCTTTACGGACATTTTCGGTTCGGTTTACGGACATTTCCCGTTTTTAGAAGAAGAAAAACCGTTTTCAGAAGAAACAAACCCGTTTTCAGTAGTTACCGGAAAGTTCCGTTAAAATCAGTAATTTTCTCTCCTGAAATTTCAGGGTTTTTTTAACAGTGTATCTTCTGTGTCTGTTTGTTTTGAAAATTTTTCCAAATTTTTTTATAAACGTTTTTCTTCCTGATCCGGTGCTTCATTCAAGATTTTTTTATAACAATATCAATGTCTGTCTTTGCTTACATTTGTTTGCATAAAGATGCCGTTTTGAAAACTTGTTTCTCTTTTTCGAAACTATTCAAGTTTGACTTATTCTTTATTCAATGGAGAATATTTGTTTTCAATGAGTGCACAAAAACATTGTTCTATGGATAAATGTTCAATTTTAATGTGAAGTATTTATTTAACTTTTTGTATTGAATGTGTTACCGCAAATACTGATATATAGACTACTAAATCATTTTAATAACTGAGTGCATAGAAATGGAGACGAAAACATATAATTTTATATTATGTCTGGTCATATTTCTGAAACATTTAAGTGTTTTACCATTGATTACGTTATTTTCTATTCAAATGACTATTAGAAATCATCTTAAATATCAAATGACCTACTAAAATAATTAATGCTACTACTTTTATATGCATTTTTTTAATAAATGATTTGATATTACCACTCTATGTTGTAAAGCAAAAGTAATAAAATATAATACTCTGCTGTAAAACAAAAGTAATAAAATATAATACTCTGCTGTAAAATAAAAGTAATAAAATATAACACTATGTTGTAAAACAAAAGTAATAAAATATAACACTCTATGTTGTAAAACAAAAGTAATAAAATATAACAATCTATGTTGTAAAACAAAAGTAATAAAATCTACCACTATGATGTAAAACAAAATTAATAAAATATAGCACTCTATGTTGTAAAACAAAATTAATAAAATATAACACTAGATGTTGTAAAACAAAAGTAATACGATCTAACACTATATGTTGTAAAACAAAAGTAATAAGATCTAACACTATATGTTGAAAAACAAAAGTAATAAAATAAAAAACTCTATGTTGTAAAACGAAAGTAATAAAATATAACACTATGTTGTAAAGCAGATACAAGAATTTGTGTCTCCTACACGTTTTAGATTGTGCTGATTCCGTAAAAGTGGTTGTTGACTGTTGGCTAGTCTGCTTGATTTAAACTACTCTACAGCTCAAACTATAATACGGGCAGCTCAAACTATAATAATATAATACCGACTTGGTACACGAGTTCACAGTAACTTTCGTCCGCAATAACATGGCTTTTGAAAAACATTCATTTATAAATGTTTATATATTATGTAAAATATGTTATCAATGACACTTACAGGTACTTATTCGTATAATTTATAAGTTGAATTGATCTAGTTTAATGTATTGCTTGTCATATTTAATGAATCAGAAATATTTCGCTCTCGTTGAGTTCTTTAAAATTTTACGATCCTCAAGAATAATTAAGTTAACAAGTTCTGCAGTTTGTAAAATGTCCACCTCATCTCTAAAAGTGAAAATTCCCTGATTTGCTGGAACATGCAAATATCTTCTAGACTTTGACATTTAGACTTATGCATACACTAATGTAATTTGGCTTAGTAAAATCCATAAATTCATTAGCATGTGGTAATTGGTAACTCGTTATGTACGTTTCTGAAGAGGGTTAATTACGTAATTGGTAATTGAGTTTTGATATTCCCGTATTGATCTGTGTAAAAGACTTAAGAATAATTTCCTGAAAATTAATATATACTACACTTGCTTATATTTCAAGATAACTTTCGATATTATCGAAACCTTTAATTATCTTTATCTTATGAAGAAAAGTATTATTTAACTTAACAATAATAGTAATAACTTTATTGATATCAACCAAGAAAATATATGGATAAATACAAAAACAAATCATATTAGCAGCTTAGGGGAACATTCCCGTTCAAGTTGCCTGGAAATTTAAATTAAATAAGTTTTAACCAAGTCCAAATAATAATAAATTACAGCATCCCAGTATTTGGAAAGAGACTGTTTTTTTTTAATTACTTATGCTTCGTGTATACAAAACTAAAAATAAATGTTGATGTCTTCAATAATTATAACAAAATAAAGAGAGGGCGCTTAAAAGATGAGTATATGTTAATATTTTGAATAGGAATCGGTAAACTATTAAAAAATTTAGGAGCTAATAATAAAAATGTTTTCTAAAGATTGTGTTTACAACAGTGCATTTACCAACACAATAATAAAGTTAGGCCTCATTGTAAGTTTACGGTGCATTGTTGAATATGTTCACCATTTCTCCTCCAACACAATGCAGCCAACAAAAGGGAATTGTTGTTCCACTCCTTTTCTTGACGGTTCTGACGGTTACTTATAAATTGATAAAGTTTAAAATTAGTTTCGATATCTGTAAAATATTCTGGAGCCACACAAGCACAGAACACACCTAACTTGTCCATTCATTACAGCGTCAAGCCTATGGTGACGTCATAGCTACATTAAACATTAGCATATCTACCCTACAAACATCCAAGTCATCCATTATCTTATCTCTTTACCATACATTCTATTTACCAACAGTGCATTTACCAACAAAATAATAAAGTTAGGCCTCATTCTGAGCATCCAGTACACTTTTGAAAATGTTCACCATTTCTCCTCCAACACAATGCAGCCTAGGAAAGGGAACTATTGTTTCACTCCCTTTTCTTGACGGTTACTTATAAATTGATAAAGTTTAAAATTAGTTTCGATATCTGCAAAATATTCTGGAGCACACAAGCACAAAGCGCACCTCATTTGTCCAATTCATTACTGAGACAAGCCTGTGATGACGTCATAGCTACATTAAACATTAGCATATCTTCCCTACAAACATTCAAGTCGTCCATTATCTTATCTCCTTACCATACATTCTATTTACCAACAGTGCATTTACCTACACAATAATAAAGTTAGGCCTCATTCTGAGCATCCAGCACATTGTTGAAAACGTTCACCATTTCTCCTCCAACACAATGCTGCCAACGAAAGGGAATTATTGTTTCATTCCCTTTTCTTGACGGTTCTTTGAGTCTTCTGGGGGCAAAACGTGTTAGATTTCTCCTTCTCCAAATTCATGCCGTTTCTGTGAGAATACCCATCGGTAGCGCTTGATATAAAAAAGAAAGAATGATGTTTATGCAGAAGAACAGTTGTTTGGTGAATCTGATCGTTTTTTATGTAAGGGTATGGTATGATACATATATATTCCAGCTTGTGTGCTTGTTCAGAGAACCGCTTATAAGCTTTCGTCAAGTGAGACAGACACAGAAAGAAATTTTACAGTCACAAAGAAATGAATAACACATAGACAAATAACAACATTTATTGACTGTCACAAACATCCATGCCTGACCGGGATTCGAACCCGACCTCAGCAGCTCCAAAGGGTAGTACACTAACCATTCAGCCAACGAGGCGGCTTATGTAAGGGACCTTTGTTTGGGGATAGTTTATACTCAGTCTGAGTTAATTTTCACTCCTTTCGGTGTCAAAAATGCACTTCCTCTATAGGAGTGGATTTCACTATTTTGTTTTGTTAAACCTCCAAAAATCTTAACAACAAACGAGCGATTTTAAGGCGATTTAGGGCGATTACGAGTGATTTAGAAGTTAATTTTCACTCCTTCACAGTGCCGAAAATACACTTCTCCTATAGGAGTGAATTTCACTATTTTGTTTCAAGAGTGTATCCTGACTTAAACCTCTCAAAATCTTATATTTTTAACCTCAATTGAACCTAATAACTTAAATTACCTTTTCAAGTAACCTTAATATCACTTAGTACTTTAACATCCCAACCTCACCCCGTCGCGACAAACAGTCGCCCAATAATCACTTCCCACAGAACTTTCCAGAGTCATACGCCTACGCGTTGACATTTTAACGCCTTTCTTATAAAAAATTTCTATTCTCTGATTGGTCAGTCTGGGAGCGTCGTACGCTTTTCGTCATTTTTGTGGGCATTCCGTCCTCATCCATCGTCGACCTACAGACGACCAACTTATCTTTTACCAATGTCTAGCAGCCAATAAAGAAGACTAACTTTTATTTAAGTTTTCCTGTCGACTTATTTTACAAGTATATTTTTAATGGCTTGGATTTTTAATACGCATTCGTTATGTTTTGAAATATTTGTGAATTTTAAAATAAAAATTATTAATACCAACTTTGATATGGTTATAATGCCCAGAAAATTAAAAAATGCTAAAAAAAAAAAACTCTCAAAAATATATCGATAAAAAGCAACTGAAAAGGCCTTCCCAGTGTCGTATGCATGCAATAATTAGGTTAGTTATACAATTTAGTTAAAAATTCGCCGGTCCACTGGCGCAATGGTTAGTGTACTAGTCTTTGGAGCTGCTGGGCTCGGGTTCGAATCCCGGTGAAGGCATGGATGTTTGTGTTTGTCAATAAATGTTGTTATTTGTCTATGTGTTTGCGGCGTCCTTCTTTGTGTGTCTCTTCTGACGAGCGGGGTAATGGGCTATATAGCCTACGCCCTTCCCTTCTAGAGGGCGCAATCACTGTCATTTGTCATAGTTAAAAACTCTATATTATCCAAAATTTACCGACTTGACTCCTGTCCTAATTATACAGGGTGTCCGTAAAAGACTGTCCGAGTTTCAAATTGTAATAGTATCAGCTGTAATCGTTCGACAGTTGTGGTTAAAGGTGCCGAATAAAGAATATCCCCAATAATTTCAGATTAGCATATGCGCTTGTACCCCTACATCGTTTTCACAGTTGCAGTGTCATCTATTCCATTACTCCGGACTTGCTGCAGATAGTAGGGGAAGAATTGCATTTTCGGTTGGAAGTTTGCCGTATCACTAAAGGCGCACACATCGAGCACTTATAGGCAAAACTAGGTTAGATTTCCCTTCAATTTCATGCATGCTTTGTTATTCATTTTTTTTCTCTAATGGGGCTGCAACATTGGCGGTAAAGCCTTTGCAGACTCGGCACATTCCCCAGAACTGAGAGTCATTTTTGTTATGGCACCATCTAGGCGACTCTCGCTACCAATTTTGACGCACAGATTACAATGAATCTGAGCTCTCTGTGGATATTAAAGTATGCCGAGATTTAATTTTGCCGAGAGAACCCAGGCCAAATGGGCCCTAAAGGGATCTTTTACATGCCACATAATCATATGACATGCGTGCCCAGAGTTTTCCCATCCAGAAAATCCGACGACTCAAACCCGTATGCTGAAACTCGAACCCGTATGCTTTGTTATATTTAATATAAAATAAACTCCTGTAACATACGATTAAACTCGGACGTTCTCTTACAGAACCCTGTATTTGATCCTCGAGGTTCTTACCTGTGCAGTGGAGTCTTGGTGAAAGGTCAAAATCCAATTACTTCTGCTTATGATAAATAACAGGTAGAACGCAACAGACATTTCTTGTTTTCCACATCTCAACCAAACGCTCCTAGGTAGTATTTACACTTATTTGGTGTCTGCTCTTTCTGAAAAGGATGTTTTCGGCATTTTTCTGGCACGAAATACTATCCCATGGTAAAAGAAAAATAAACGCGCAAAAATACAAAGGGGGTTTGGTTTGACAATGTTTTACATGACATTTGTAACAGATTTTTTCAGAAAAAGCTGTCTTGGCAAAGATTTTTTTTTCGATTGTCTTTATTTAACATCGTAACACATCTTTAATTCAAACACACACGGCTCATTACACGGAAGCAATATAAAATAATGTTGTTCCCAGCCCAACTGTAACTTTAGCGATACAGTGTATGCAAAAACAGGTCATGCAACAGGGGAATGGGACACTTTTAACTTTTTTTTTTTAATATTGCAGATATCACTATAATTTTTTCCCCATAAATGTATAGGGTGGTTATAAAATAAACGCTCGCTATGCGGAGTGGTCTGTAGCTTGAATGATTAATCTGAATGCAAAAAACTTTGAGACACTTACTAATCAAGAAGGGGGATAAAGAATGGAATCTTGAAAAACAAACTCGTCACTTGACCAGGGCTCTAAATTACTGTGTGGGCCGTAATTGGCCATAATTCCCAACGCCTCGTAATTTAGAACCTTGGTCAGGAGACGAGTTTTTTTTATGATTATTCTTTTTTATGATTAATTTTTAGGATTCTATCTTTTTTATGATTCCATTCTTTTCCCCCCTTCTTGATTAGTAAGTGTCTCAATTTTTGATGCATTTGGATTATTCATTCAAGCTACAGACCACTCCGAATAGCTAGCGTTAATTTATAACCACCCGTATATTAAATATACTAACACTTATAGACAGTCAAAGCTTTTAAAAGATTATTAATTTTGTTTAAAAAATAAAAATGTTTCAAAAAGTGACGTTTCATATTTTTGTTATAAGTCAAAAAATTATTTATTGACAAACAAAAATTTAGCATTTTTATGAACAGGAAAATGTTTTTAACAAATTTTCTTTACCGATTTTTGTTATTTGTCAAAGTTTTTCTTAAAAAAATTATTTAATTTTTTTTTTAAATAATTTCACAGATTCGCTATTTTTTTAAAAAATAATAAATAAAAAAAAACAATTTATTTACAACTAATTCCCAAAGACAAATTAAAGATATATTTTTGAAAAATATGTGTGGAAAATTTTAACACTCTATGAACAGTAGATTTGCAGTTATATCAATTAGTCAAAAAAATCATCGAAATCACGATAAAGGAGAAAAATATCTTTGAAGTTTATAAACGTGGTTGCCTAACACAGATGTCATTACACAAAAAACTACATATCTCACGTTCTACTGCAGATATAAATAAATTTTTTTGTTTTAAATTATTCCAAGTATGTGTGTTATTTTTTAGGATAGTATTTTTTTTTTTTGAGATTTTGTGTCCTATACCCCCTTAACATAATAACGACCAATTTATGAATAAACACCTTTCTCAACCAATAAATACCTAAACTTAAAGATTTCAAGATTCGTTTAACTTATTCTAATTATAAATTTGTTTGGTACCATCTTGTACTACTTGTCTTACATTTTATCCCTTTATCCATAATAGCAGGAAACGGATTATTAATGGCAAAATAGATTTCAACAACTAAACTTGAATCTACTCAAAACTTTATTTTTTCTTAATAAACACTTTAATGCAAACTTTTTTTGTAAACAGATTGCTTAGGTCAGTTTATTACTTCTTGTGCAAAATTTGTTTCGACCTATAAATCATTAAACCTCAAAACCCTTAAAAACTATTAAATATGCACAAATAATTTGAAAATTTCCTATATTGTTGTACAACTGTCTCCGAAAAATTGCCAGTACCATTTTGTCAAGCTCACAGTGAATCACTGTACAGGGGATACGAGAGCCTATGGAAGGTGTAGACTTTTTGATTTGTCAAAAAGCATACGAGGTAATAGGATATTTGGCGAGCTTCCTTTTGCATATTTTTGTTTCGCATATTTTTTTGTTTTTAGTGAGCGGTATGGTTATTGGCTTGGCGAGATTTTTTTGTGCATTCTTGGACCAACGCCATTTTGGTATTTACTTTGTTTGATACGGTTGCATGTGATATAGCTGATTAAAAACTCAGTTGCGGGGAATTTCAGGTGATTTATTTCAGAGAGATATGTAAGTAATTCGGTTGGTTGGTAGGTTTGCCGGGCATTAAGTATACCGATTCGGTAGGTTTGCCGGGCGAACCCGATAAAGTATTTTCCTTTTTTAAGTACACTTTTATTTTTTTTTATTCGAAAGAATTAAAAAAAATGAAAAAAAATATATATATTGACATGCGGTCGATGTCCGTCTGTCTGTCCATACCAACCTTCGAAAATCGGTTCTATCATTCGGATCCTAACTTCGGATCTATGACTTCAGAGACTCAACTCTCATACTTTTTGTCCGCCTATCTGTACGTCCAGACGGGCATAAATCTACTATCCATCGGCGAATTTCCCATTGAATTAGCATTGAAATTCAATTAATGAAATGACCGTTAAATGACTGTTGCCAAAGTTGATTTTGGCTTTTATAAGTTTAAATTATATCTGGATGCTGTTCTTAGCGATTTTTTTGGAATGTGTATAAATCAACCATTTTGGAATGGTTGTTGATGATATTTACTGTTAGGAATATAGTTGTTTACCTATTAGAATTTCCGTAACTATTTATTGTAACTGGAAAGTAGGCTATTTTAGTTCTTTAAGGAATTCTTGTTTTATACAGCAGCACATTTTTTCCGATACAGTAGCAATAGATGTTCGAAAACTGAAGAAATATCATTTTCCTCCTTGATCACGTAAAGGTAAAAATTGAATGGAATCCATGGAAACAAAGAGCCATTCTATTCTACCCTCTTAACCCCCTAATTTCCTCAAAAGGGATAAAAAAAAAGATGGAACATACCGTGGTAGAAGCCTACGTGTAAACGCAGCTAGTTATGATATAAATGGGTCGATTTGTTGGCTACTTTTGACGATCTCGAACAATTTAAGGGACGTGGTACTCAAAATTTAGGGCTGCCCAGAAAATAATTAAACATTATCTAAAGCTGTGAGCTAATGATATTGCAAAACACGAAGAAATACTTTATAAGGAGGTTTATTGAAAATTATATAATGGTTTGTTAAAATGGTTTTAGAATTTTTTTAAATTTTTTTTCTGCTTGTAAATGATTAAAACCATAAGACTTTCAGGCAAATTAATAAAGAGTTCCAAATTTTTTTTCCTTCGCTTAGACATATACTTTTGACAAAAGTTGGTATGGGATAAGGTCTAGTGTGAATAGTTTTTCTTTTAAAAAATGATGAAGTTGAAAATCTACAAGATACAGTAAGATGCTATAAGTATGATGTTTCATTGAAGTAGCTGATTTGTCCAGTTTTATTACTTTTCAAAGTAACGCACATCATCAAATTTAAACCGGTCACTTAACCATACAGGTATTTGGTACATTATTAAGAGTCATTACACCCGTGCAATGACGAGTTTATGACGCTAGTTTTTACTTAATGGAGTTGATTTACGTCGGGAATGACAACAGCTCCAACGATTTGCTGCCATTCGTTTACTGAGTTTTCTCTTTTTTTTGGCATTCGAAAATGAGTTTTCAAAGATTATTTTACTTATCAAAGCTATTAAATGGAAACTTCTTGCTGTGCTGTTGGTAGTTCAAAACATTTGTTAAAGAAGGCATGGATAGAACGAAAAAATTACTTTCATCCATATCGATTTTTTTAGAATAAATCGGAGGTAACCAATAAATTCGCAATACGTGAAACCGAAGCAACCGTTTTTTTTTAATTAATTTTTTTTTTTAACATTCTTTGGAGGCAAATATTTGAAATTCGTTAATTTTTTTAGGTAAAATAATGTTCAATTTAGCACGCAAACAGTGGCATTAAATTAGCTGTACAATGATTAAGTAAACTTCAAATGTACCAAACAATTTATCATTTTTTTAAGATAAAACTATTTTTTCTTCTTTTTCAACAAAGGTAACAATTTATTAAGTCAAGATAAGATGAAGTGTTAATTAATTTGGAGGATTTTTTTGAGTAAGTTATAATTGTAATTTTATTCTAATGCAATTAATTAAGTCTGGTAATGTAATAATTCATCTGATACGTTTTCAAAGGGATTTTTTTTTATAATTAACGTTTTTTTAATCCAAGTATTTTTTACACTTAATTGATGTACGTCCCATTTCAAAAATGCTAAATCGAACATATTACAAAAAATATATATAGTTTTCTGTTTTCATTTTTCTTTCATTTTATATAATTCCTCACATAAATTTATCAATAAGGTTTCTTTTATTTATCTAAAAGACAAGTGGGCAATATTTAAATATACACTGTATTATCAAACTGAATTCTAAAAAAAGAATTTGTGTTATATTTTAAAAATACCAAACACATTAAAAGAGGATCCAACAAATTTTTCTGTCATTCATTGTATATTTTTGCTAGTAAAATTTATCTATTCATTTCGAATATTTTGTTTAAAATTATTACTTAGAATTTAAAATCATCCGAAACAATTTCAAAAACTTTTTAGTACACTGTAAGCTAGAAACATTTATTATTAAAAAAAACCGGTTGTAAAGACATTCAAAGCAGCCAGAGTAATATGACTTAAAAAAAAATTACTCTTCGACAATGGAGTATAACCTCTTAAGATCCGAGCAAAATCCTACTCGTACATTCTTATTTAAACATACTTTTCAAATATATGTTAAAAGGTACACTGTAAAAAATAACACTTTCATTTTTGACGATTCATGAATCCTCAAGCCTCATTTCATTAATTTTGAGGATTGTTTCGTCGAACTATCACGGGACTTTTGAGTAAACGCGAATCCTCACTTTTACGATCGTGATTTGACGATTCTGTATCTTGATTTTGAGGAAACTGAACCTGATTGTTGTACTTACATGCTCAAAAATGACGAAATATTTCCTAAGATTAGACGACATTCAAATCCTCATAAAAAGGACGATTCAAACTTCCTCACTTTGAGTAAACGAAAACTCGGAGCATTTGCCAGTAATGGAATCGTCAAAATTAAGGAAAATTTCGTCGTTTTTGAGCATTCATTTTTGAGAGTGTATGTTTTGCAAAGATATAAAAAACCTACGTTTAATAGTTATTTAGGGACATTCCTTAAACTCTAAAATTACACTTTTTTGTGCTATAAATAAGGCCGTATCACTACGGTTCCGGACTCCCCCCCGTTATAAACTCTTAACTGAAATCATTACAATAAAAAAAATTTGGAAGTCCAACATTCTTTCATTTCTAATGGAATGAACTAATAAGTATGCTTTCCTGTGAAATAGATGTTATATTTACTTCGTAAATATGTGCATTTCAACTCTAAACTTCTGTAGATTCGCACGAAACTCTACAAAACTGACAATCAAAGAAAATACCCCTAAACCAAAAAACATCCCTAAAAATCCCAAATTCCCACCATTTAGATCCCTCCGATTGACGGAAATCAACTCTTCATCGCATCCAGATAGAAAAATCTCTCGATTAAGGGACGGGGGAAAAAGAAGCGCGGGAGCAAAAATCTTCTCTCTGTCGAAAGAAAGAATTTCTTGACAGGTGCTTTTGACGCCCGGCATCCTATCGCCCGGATCCATCTGCCTCGAAAGATGTCTTGGGGGAGGAGGCATGGAAAATGAGAGAGATTGGCGGCTTTGGGCTGTTTTATTTGAAAAGAACCGGGAGACTGAAACTGCAATTTTGTTTGTAATGGAGAATTATCACATGTTTTAAATTTTGTTAAAAATGGGTTAATTTTGTAGACAAAGCTGTCTGGAGTCCAAAAATGTCATTAAAATTTTTTTTAACGAAATATTTTCCGAGTTATTCAAATTTGAAAAAACCAGAGCCGCGGCGCAATCAAGGAACGTCGTGACGTAGAAAGGTCTTCTCGTTTCTCCTCCCTACGGAACCACTTGAGAACAGCGCAGCGAAATCGCACGTGCGTTGATTTTTGTATTATTTTGAGTTTTTAAAATTTTTTTCTTCAATGGCTGTTGAACAGGGTTTTACCAAAGCACAAAGAGATATTTTGCCAAACATTTCCGAGGATATGATAATAATTTTTTTCAAAGAAATTTTGGATTTTTTGTCAGCTGAAATGAAAGGTATCAAAGCTGAAAAGTAAGATGTTTCAAAGATATTTAGTTAATTTATTGTTTTATAGGAAATAAAAAAGAATATTACATATAGCAATAGCATAAATATGTTTTATGACTATATATTTTAAGAATAAAGTTTATGTGATATTTATGTTATAGTAAAAGTCTGATAAAAAAAACTTATTTTTAAAATCAAAACTAGGTATTCCTACTAGTAGATAATTCTTTTTCTCTATAGTTAGTTACATGCTTAACTATTTAAATATATTTAAGAGGGGATATAAAATATATTTATTTAAATATATTTTTAATTAATATATATTTTTAATATATATTTTAATATATTTATTTAAATATATTTGGGGGTTCAGTACCCCAAAATCGGTGAAAAAATCGAAACAAAAATTATTGGCTTAAAATACTATAACAACCTTTATTAATACTGTCACAAAGTATCAAGACGATTGGAAAAATATTTTTGACATTAAAAGCCATTTTAATGTCATGGCTTCGTAAGGAAATGGGTTAACAACAAAAACTTTATACGCGTTTTCCTCAGAACTTGATTTTTTGAACTTCGATGTACCTTTTCTCAAAAACTATGCTATGTTTTCTCGTAAAATTTTTTTATATGATGTAATACATAGTATAGATTAACCGGAGGTTATAAATTTTAATAAAACTAAAGTGAAAAAAAAAGTTATGCGGCAAAAAAGTGAAAATTTTCATAATTTTTTTGGTACTTTAAAACTTATTTTATTTTAAAAAATCTAACAGTTATTTTAAAAAAAACTTTTAGCCTCAGATTAATGTATAAGGTTGGTATAACACACATAGAAAATTTTAAGATGATCTGATCAGTAGTTATTGTGAAAAGGTACATTGCAATTGGCCAATTTAACATTACCGATACACAACGTACCGAACCCCCTTAACGGGGATATTTAGTTAAATTAGAAGTTATTGTCGCATTAAAAATTAATGTTTAAACGTAAATTTTTGTTACCTTACCAGATAACTTGAGTAGTATACTTGAGTAGTCTACTAATATAAGACTTCTATTTTAATGTTCTGTACAGTATAAGGCTACATTAGAATGTATAACTAAAAGAAGTGATTGTTCTATTAAAGATGGATATTATTAGTTTTAAATTAAAAACCTTTATTTGTTTTTAGAACCTCACCAAAACTAAATAGTACTTCAATACTAATCACCAACTTTGATATTTCTGTTTCAATACTACATTCCAAAGGTACGAGGCCAAAGGAAAGCTCTTTTTGGGATCTCTTTTCATAGCTCGGCACCATTTCAGTCTATCTTTTTTATTCCTCGGTACATTTAGAAATAGTTTGTCAGGAGTATAATATGGGAAGTATTTCCACACATCGCACAGTGTGCCAGAATCACGATTTAGCTGGCAAAAAATCAAAAAATGAAATTAAGCATTCAGCTGCAAATACTTTATAAATATAAACAATATAGTTCGGGGCACCTGGTGTTATGACTTATTCTCGGTTTGAGTGCTTTCCCCCTCCCCCACACCACCACGAACAAAGCATTTTGTGTTTAATTTTAATCACGTGAAGTATTTTCGCAAATTGGTCTCTGCTTTTTCAGCTTGTTTTGCGATAAAAATAGTACTTCTAAATTTTTAAAAAAGATGGATCCTGAACCCTCAGGTATGATATTGATAATATAAACTGTTTTTCTAAAGTTTATGTAAGTTAAAATTATATTAAAAAAAAGTTCTAATTGTAGCTAAGAAAATTTAATTTTTTTCCTTGTTAATTTATTTTCTCTGAGTGCAAAAGTAAACTTCTCCGCATTTCCCCGCGGGGTTTTTACAGGAACTTGTAGTGCATACTTCATACATTGATGTCCAACAGGAATTTGTTGCTTATGTTTGCCCCATTTTGATTTATTCACTTTTATATATAGCTCCAAAAATTAAAAAAAAAACGCATATAATAGCTTTTAGTTTGAATTACATTAAACTAGAAATTTCTTTTGGGAAAATTCTGGTAAAATATGTTTAATTATAAAATATATTATCAAGAAAAAGTCACGCAACTTGATTTTTGTTCGCAACAAGCGTATAAAGTAGAGTTGTGACGATGCCTCAGAAACTGTCTCACCAATCTCCAAAAAGCTTGGATCTAGAGGGAAATCTATAGTGATTTTTTAAAATTGATTATTATAAAATTAGTACAGCAGGCTATCTTTCAACTTATATGATATATATGTATGTATATATGTCTTCATAATGTTGGAATGAAAGAATAATGTAACTTCTTGAGGGTTTTAATTAATGTTTTGCTTCTTAAGCAAGTCTCAAGATTGATGTATTGCATCTTTTATCGCAGACTTATGTTCAAAAGAACTTGTTTAAAAAAGAATAGAATTATATAATTTAATGAGAGATAATCTTTGTATAAAACCCTATACAAAAAAATTCGTTTTTTTTTTTTAAATCAGAACATCTCAAAAAGTGTACAAATGGCCCGGATAGTGAATCAAGCTATTTATTAAAACTCTTTCGCATTTTACAACGATGCGTCTCATAGAAAACTGGTTAAAAAAGTAAGAATTCTTATTTAAAACAAAATAATTACCAACAAAATCTTTAAAGTGTACTTATTTATTCATAATGAACTATTTTACATTAAATACAACCATTAAAATTTTTATAAATCACTCTAGGGAATTAATGCCAGCTAATTTGGTATCTTGACACACTGTGCATCGGCACAATACAGTACTTTTTAGAAGCCTTAATATTATAAAAATAAGCTTTGAAGAAAGGATATAAGAGAAGCGAAAAATCGAATGCAGCAAAAGCTGCGTTCGCTTCTTCTCGGTGGGAGAAGACCTTACTACGTCATATCACGTGACTCTCTGTATCGAATGAAAACCGAAACTGCTCTTTTATTAATTTAAATTAAAAGCAAAATACGAATCTGTAAGAAGAATGAATACATTTTTTATGGGTTTTAAGTCATTTAGAATCATTTAAAAACAAGAAAAAAAAATGTGATAATTGTCCATTACTCTCATGCTTGGGGTGGGGGAGCCTAGTGGTTAGGATCTCGGTCTCGGGATTGGAAGGTCCCGCGATCGAGTCGGGGTACCCCTGAAGACCCACATATGGGGAGTATGTGCTCGTTAAATATGTGGGTCCGAAACTCCTTTGGGCAGTAATGGCGCAGTCTCCCACTGTCCCTCTCCAGGTTCCAGGAGACTATCTCCCTCTCCTTCAGGGACATGTTTAAATTGAGGAGGTTTAGATAGATGGCAGCATCTGTCACGTGTGTGTGTGTTGTGCCTGTCTTACTTGACGAAGGTTTATAAGCGGGTCTTTGACCAAGCACACAAACCTGAAAATACATGTCTACCAACCAACCAATCTCTCATGTTTCTTAGATTAGGATTGAATTATCGTCGCACTAGAGCTACACGAGGGCTATTGGCGACGGGCGTCGTATTTTAGAACCACAGTCAGTTGACGAGCCAACACCAGAATAGGCACCCAATACGCAGCGTTAGGACTTTGAAGGATATTTAACGTGCACTCCCTTGCACGGGGTATTATTCGTCGGACATATTTGGCTGCATGGGCCGTTTATAGGTAGGCAGCTATTTTAGCAATGCCCGGACCCGAACCTGGGACCTTCCGCATGCTAAGCGAGTGCTTAACCGACTGGGCTTCCCAGCCCTCTCTCATGTTTCTTGCGCAAAGTTGAAGATATTTTCTGAATATGCAATTTTGCAATTACTTTCAATTGCTTTAGATGAAATATAAGATAATGAAAGTTTTGGGATGGGATGGAAGGCTTGACATAAAGATTTGGTGTTTTCTACTCGTTTTGGAGGATTCTGATTCTAAACAAGGGTTTTTTGAAAAGATGTCCGCCTATAGTTCAGTCTGTGTGTCTGTCTGGAACCACTCTAAAGCTTGAAAACAAAAAAGGTACGTATTTGGTAAATTAGTTCCTAGAACCTTTAGGACATTATAATAAGGTTTTCGAGAAAGTCGCGCATGCCCAAGAGGTATAACTTTTTAGAAAGTTATTAAAATTTCTCTGTAAGTTACAAAATCACTTTAAGTGTATTGAGTACATTTAACCTTAAAACACATGTAGTGTTATGCACCCCCAAGTTATATAAGTCTAATGTTAAATACAACTCTTCCATAGTGTAAACTCGAACAGAAATTGTACAAAACTGACAATGAAAGAAAATACCCCTAAACCAAAAAAATATCCCAAAAATCCCAAATTTTCACCATACCTCGGATTGACAGAAATCAACTCTTCATCGCATCCAGAGAGAAATCTCTCGATTAAGGGACGGGGGGAAAAGAAGCGCGGGAGCAAAAATCTTCTCTCTGTCGAAAGAAAGAATTTCTTGACAGGTGCTTTTGACGCCCGGCATCCTATCGCCCGGATCCATCTGCCTCGAAAGATGTCTTGGGGGAGGAGGCATGGAAAATGAGAGAGATTGGCGGGTTAGGTCGGTTTTATTTGAAAAGAACTAACGGAGGTCCGCTCCGAGCGTTACACGGCTTTTTGTGTATTTTATGCATCAGTCATTCCTACAATAACATTAAAATCCAAACTTCTATAATTAATACATTTTTATTCGCAGCGTACTTTTTTCCTTTGAAAATATTTTTAAGATCATCTCTCGAGGCCCACTGGCCCAGTTGCCACGCCACAGGTCCGGGGATCGAATACCGGATTGGGCGAGGTTGACCCATCCTTTTATCGGTAAAATGGGTACCAAGCATGTTTGGGAACTAAACACTGGGGGTTCCACGTGAGACTGACCACCTTACCGGGACATATGCCTAGCACCCAAGAACCCTTGGTCATGAATGCTGAAATGGGCAATGCAGGCCTTGGCTCGGTAATGGGCTGTAGCGCCGGGGAGTTTAGTTAAGATTTCTTTTTAGTTTAGAAGATCATCTCTTCATATAGAATTCTAATTCTAATTTGTGAAGTATATTATTTGAAATAATTTTAATTTAAAATTCCTGTTATGAGAAAACTTCCATACATTATGCCGTTCGGGTAAAATTGCATTAGGTTATGATTGTTAGTCGTACATTTCCCATCAAGTGCCATATTTTTAACTTATATGGCAATCAAATTGTATAATATAATATTTCATTCCTAAACCAATTATATCTTATTCGATTCAATTCGAATTGTATTCCTTAACTCCATTCCATCATAGCACTTCACTGTTCACGTCTTCAGTTCCTGGAGCCCAGTTGGTTAGGCACTAGCCTAGCATGCAAAAGGTCCCAGGTTCGGGCCCGGGCATTGCCAAAATAACTGCCGACCTATAAACGGCCCGTGCAGCCAAAAATGTCTGACGAATAATACCCCGTGTAAGTGAACGTTAAATATTCTTCAAAGTCCTAACGCTGCGTACGATGTCGCCCTTAACGGTTGCATTGGGTGCCTACTCAAGTGTCGGCGCTTCACCGACTGTGGTTCTAAAATACGACACCCGTCGCCAATAGCCCTCGTGTAGATCTAGTGCGACGATAATTGAAAACCTAACGTAACTTTAGTTCCTTTTGACTAAACTCAATTCCAAATTGTGAAGAGGAGAAAGTATATGGGGTTTTGGGGGTGATTTGATTTTGGGACAAGGTGAGATTTAAATAAAAAAAAGAGAACAGTTGAGGGAGAATTTTCGCGCGGCCTTATTTTCTAAAAGACTGACAAAACGTAGCGTAAAATAATGAGAAATTTATCGAGTATCTTTTTCCAAATGTAATATTTCATAAAGAAAATACAGGGTGGCCCAAAAGTAGGCTTACAGGTATTACAGCATGCAGTTATTACAGTGGTGGCTAAAAGTGTGGACACTTTTTGAAAGTTTCATGTGTTTCAACTGTTTCCAGTGTTCTTGCATCTATTAAATTTCGCTTAAATACAAACATTTAAATATTAAATTGAAGGTAATTTAATGAAGAATTTCATTAAAAAAGCCGAATTAAAGTATATGTATTACAAATAAAGTTATGCTCATTTTAGTTGAACAAACAAGCACAATCAATGGATTATCTTATGCTGAAATTGTAATACAAGTTGGTGGTTCAATGACTTGCAAAACTAAGACAGATCATACTATTAGTTGCAAAACTTATTTTTAATACAGATATTGTAATACTATATTCATTTTTAATTCTACCTTAAATTACTTTGTTGATGATTATATATTGTGTCCATGGATATAGATTATATGGGACCAAAGGTCTCATAGACGGCTTCAGCTATCTGCAGAGAGTGGTAATCATAAAGATTAAATTACTTTTAATTTGATATACAATTGTTTAATTTGATATACAATCAATATATTCTGTAATCACACACGGTTGAAAAACTTTCAAAAAGTGTCCACACTTTTGGCCACCCATGCATACAGTTATTTAGACAGCAACAGTTATTTTTCGAAAGCAAGTCTGGGTGCTTAGTCAGTTGTTGCACATTATCTCACAAATCTGTAATCTGCATTCAGGATGGCGCTATAGAAGGTCATGCTGTAAAATGGGGTTGGGAAATTCGACTTTAGGTTCGGTTATATAGAAGTCTATATATCGCTTCTCTTTGGACCTGATGACGATGTTGTACGGTTTAATTTTAGTCAGTTTAATTTTATGGGGGACTGGAGCCCTCCATTGAAGCCCAATGTCACCTTTTTCTCAGAATCTATTTGATTATATTTAATGTAATTTTTACGAGTTGGTAAAGGGATATATGTTTAACTATAATTTAGTAACGGCATTTTTTAAAAATTTGTTTAGTTTTTAAATTATCATATTTTAAGTGAAACCACATATGTTTTACTTAAAAACATCAATAATATTAAAAAGATAAAAAAAAAGTAAGACAGTTATACTCAAATCCCTCCAGTGGTTTTTATAAACCAACTTCTTAAATACGTATAAAAAATTTCAGGCTGATACTTTTAGTAGATTTTGGGAAAAAGGTATATGAACATTGAGAAAGCAAGCTTTGAGGTAAAAGCATTTAAAGTAAACAATAATGGTTTCTTACCTATAAAACATGACTGTATTTTACCTAAACAACGTTTGCATAAAAAAATATTAAAATTGCTTCCAGTGCGCGAAACTTTTAATGTAAGATATAGTTGTAAAGCTACGATTTTATATTTTAAGAAACCTTAAAAAATTGAAATGTCATTTAAAAAAATATTGGGGGTCTTGTCCCCCTTAAACAAAATATCATTATGTTGTTGTTGTTTCTAATGCCACTCGGTAACCAAGCCCGGAGTAGAGGACTAAACGATTTAAGGCGAAGAGGGCGGCTTCCATTTTTATTGAGCGCCACAAGGGAGGAAGTCCGACTTTAACCCGAAAGCATGACACATCCTTTATACAGGAATGTCCCTTTCACACATCCATTCTCATTCACGTATCGGAATTTTGATCCAGATCAAAGGCCGATAACCCCCTGATCTGGCACCCCCGAGGTATTAATTTGGTATGGGAAAGTGGAGGACTTCGTGACCACGACGTATTTAACGTGCCCCAGCCACCATTAGTCAACACGGCGGTCTTTAGCCGAGTACAAGCGCCAACCCAGCGCCCATCAGAATTGTGAGCACCACCGAGGCCAGGACCCACAACCCTTCCGATGCGAGCACGACGCTTCACGCGACTGAGCTGCCGCGGCTAAAAAATTATATTATAAAATATCATTATATGACACTTAATTAACGCTGACTGACGTGAGAGCAGTAAAATATATCTTTGCCTGACACTTTTATTTACTAACAGAAAAATAAACGTGCCGAAAGTCAGAAGCGAAACCTTTCTCGTATTGCCTCAATCCATCAATTGCCCATTATATGTGTCAATATGAATGGAAGCCATTAGAAAATCACATAAAAGTAGTACATGAACTAAAGCGAGAAAATATGAGAAATATCAGAGATTTGCTGAAGCATAGTACGAAAATTTATTTTCTGGTCTGATTATTTCATCTTTAGGGGAGACCGGGGCACAATGGACCACTTTTTCATTTTTTGCGCTATAACTACGAAAATATTCATCCCACTTGTTTAGAAAAAGGTGTATATATTACATATATATCCTGGTTTAAAAATACATTACCTAAAAACTATACTTTAAAATATTTTTTTCTGAATTCACTTTTTCATTACAAGTGAGAAAGTGGTCCATTGTACCCCAGGTTCGGGGTACAATGGACCACATCACGGGGTACAATGGACCATGTTATTTTTTGCTGAAAAAAATTTATCTACTCTTTTTAAAGATTAAAATACATGTAAAATAAGTATTTTATTTGAATTTAAAGTATCCAATTGCATTAAAATTTCTTTTAGTGAGAAAATATACTATCAGTCAATATTTAAAAGATGAGGAAAACAAAAAAGTATTATCGAACATTAATATTTGCAAATGAAAAAAAAAAATTAGTAAAAGTATTAAATTTTATCTTCAAAATTATAAGATCACTTTAAAGTTAAAACACCTTTTTTTATTACTATACACAACAACACCAAAATTGTAGCCAAACTGTGGATCGAGAATCTTCGTTTTTATGCGAGATTAATATTTAAGCCTTTATAAAGTCTTCCCTTAATAAATGTGGTTGAATATTTTACTAAAAAAATAATTGTGGTTGAAAACTTTACTAACAAAACTTCAATTTTGTGCATTTTACCAATTCTGAGAAAATTTGTTACTTAATTATTTATAACTACAACAAATAACTCAAATTTTTGTTAGTAAGAAAATCATTAGTAATCAAATATGTATTAATTTAAAAATTTACGATATTGTACTTCTGTTATGTAAATGTTGAAATTTATTTTACAACCAACTCAAATTTCTAAACTTCTTGTTTTAAATAATTTAACACTCTAGTATCACATTCGATTTTAAAAATACATTTCTCATTCAAAGCACTTATGTATTGTTTGAAGTCATAATACATGAACTAAAACATCTGTTCACCAATAATTTGTCACTTCTGGTTCAAAAAAAAGGCACTACCTATTAGTAGATGGGGGAAAATCTATTACATTCAGAAGTGAATGTTAGGATATATATTAAAATATTTTACTATTATAACAAATTTAACTTTTAATAATTAGGAAGGACTTGCATCAATATTTTTTTATTTTATTTTGAAACTAAAAGTATTTCTAAAGTTGCATGGGGTACAATGGACCATGGTCCACTGTACCCCAGATTTTGTGGTCCATAGTGCCCCATATTGTAGTTGAACGAAAAACAAAATTAAAATATGCTGTATTATAATTTCAGAAATTTATTTATAGATTATAAAGAAAGACAAACATCTTGGCTTTCAACTAAGCTAAGCCACTTTGTCCAACTAATGTTACTTTAATGATGAGAAGATAATTTCTAGGAGCGAGCTTTTTTACTTTTACCTGGCTAATACACATCAGTAATAAAAAATGGCAAATGTGTGAGCTAACAACATGCTTTTTCTTAATAACTAGATCAAAACTGTTATGTCATCTTTTATTTATAATAAGAGCTAATTTGGAAAATATACAAAATAAATAATAAGGGGTGGTTCATTGTGCCCCTAGGTCCATTGTGCCCCGGTCTCTCCTACATATTTATTATTTTAACTAACTATTTAAAATTTTCTCAAATGGACATCTAATACATAATGATTATTGGAAAGTGGTTTTTCATATCGTTTTTTTTTTTGTTTTAATATCACGAAAATAACCTGTATAGCTGAGCTTCGCCATTTGAAAACGGGTTTTACAATTCGGGACGTGTAAAACCATACGATTTTTAACTACCACTTAATAAATCAATGTATTGGTTCATTTACTAAATTTTTAGGCTCCTGTTTTTAGGCTTTGTGTTTAACATTAACCGTAATAAAATTGTCTTAAGTAAAACCCATTATTTAAAAAATTACCTTAATAACCAATCTATTTCACATTTCATTGGCATAGTTAATCATATCTTCCTTCTCATAGCGACATTTTCTTTGATAATTTTCCTACGTTAAAGTGCGATATAATTTCACAATTTGTATAATTGTATTGGTAATTAATTTCTTATTGTACACTTTTTGCTGGCTTCTCTGTTTTGTCCGTATTTAATATTTGACTTTACTGGGTTTTCGTATTTTAATATTTTTATTCCTTGTTTGATGTTTTTTTATGTTCCCTTTTAGATTTTTCTATTTGTGATTTTTTGTTTTTGTCCTCTACCTGTGAATGGATTTTTTTCTGTATGGTAAATGTAAATAAATAAATAAATAAAATAAAAATGAAAAAAAGTATCATTCAGCACTGGGGTGAACTATTAATAGAATCCATTTAGAAGTTCAACTCTTCCCTAGAAGGCTATTCTAACAATTTTGAAATCAGTACGTATTCTAATTTTTATATTATTAATGAAACAAGAGGAAATTACTTATTTAAAAATATAAGATGCAGTAGAACATTTTAAATGATGAATTATTAAGAATTTTTCCACCTAATTAAACTTATCAGCAGCTTATGGACCAACATTAAATTCTGTAACAACTTCAGTATTTCGGAACAACTTTTAGACACAAAAAAAATACTTACCATTAATTTCCCCGTAAATACATTCAAATCTGAATTTAAATGGATTTTTTTTTATTTTATCAAAGCTTTAAAACTATATCCAGAGAAATATTCCAAGTTATTAAATATTTAATACCTTTCAATGCGGAACTTTGAAAAGATAAACACATAATCTCAAGTTTAATATCAATTTAGAGAAAGAATCGCTAATGGTCTTCTATTCACTTAATTTCGTTTCGTACTAATTCAATAGAAAGATTTCATTAGCATCGAGATAGCATTAACTTCCAGAGAAAAATTTTCTTCGTTCCAATTGTACGTTTTATTTCAATTTAACAACCTTTCTAAAAGTTTTTTATTACTTCGATCGCTAAACTTTGACTTTATGGTGATGTGTTTTAAATTACTCAACATCTATTTGAATTTGACAAATGTTATCTATTTCCGTCTTAAATATTAAATTGCCAAATCAATCTGCATATTTTAAGTTGATTTTTTTTACTCTGTATCTCATTTAATATAATCTAGTTAAAGTATGGGATCAATGAATCTACAAATGTTTTTTTTATGTAATGACCTTCCAAGATAATTTGAAGTTAACGTTATCAACAGCAATACATTTAGCTTAAAAAAGCTTACTTTTACAAAAAAAAATCAATAAATATTTCTATTAATTTAATCGAAGCATTAAGACACCATTCTTGTTGGATCAACTTTGATTTAGAGCAATTTGAAAGAAAAATCCCCTTTTTAAAAAGAAATTCGCAATTAGAAATTGATAATTTCTGAAAAAAAAACATTGTGCATAGATGTAATACTAATATAAATAAGTTTGAAGTAAAATAAAGACTACATCCTTATCTGCAACACAATATCACAATATCGAAGCATAATAACTAAGTATAAAAAAATTCAGTTAGCTTAGTTAAAATTTTTAAAATACTGAAATCACAAAGCAATATATCCAGAAATATGGATAATTTTCCAATAATAATTAACAGTGATTTTCCACAGAATATATTGTATCACTTAAAGTATAATATATCGACCATGTTGATATTTTACAATAATGAGTTATTTTATAAAACTTGATGAATAGGCACGTAATTGAATCTTTTTTAAAAAAATAATTGGGAGTAAGCAAAATACTTTTTACTTCCTAGTCCACTCATCTAACAACCATTGAAAATTGGTTCACTTCCTGATTATACCTCGACAAGTAAGGTTGTTTGCAAGTGCTTCGGAAACTGTTTTATTTATATTAAAATATCTTTTATACGTCCATTATCTTAATTTTAGACTGAAATTAAAGAATGAGTGTGCTCGTCTGTTAAGAGGACTCTCTTGGGAATTTCACATCTTGAAAATCGTAATGTTGTTCCCATGGAGTATATTCGCAAGTCAATTACCGCCACAAGTTTATTAAAAGGTTTCTTGTATCATTGTAAAGAACAAAAGAAACTAAAAGGATAAAACTAATTTGCTTTGTGAAAATCACATATTTAGTATTTTTAATATGTTTTTTAATTAGAACTTAATGCTTACTCCATTTCTTTACTAACTTCAAAAAATTATTAAAAATACTAAATATGTGATTTTCACAAAACAAATTAGTTTTATCCTTTTAGTTCCTTTCGTTCTTTACAATGATACAAGAAATTAGTAACATTTTAATAAAATTGCGGCGTTAATTGACTTGCGAATATTCTCCATAGGAATAACATTACGATTTCCAAGATGTGGAATTCCAATGAGAGTCCTCTTAAAGGGTATTTCCCCCCTACTATATTTTCCATATTCTTTATATTTTCTATACTTCTTCCAAGCATTTTAATATTTTCAGAAAAAAGGAGTAATATATAAGTTTTTTCCACAATTATTCTGTTTAATTAACAAAAAAACATCTGGAAACAGAGCCTGCATCGTTTATGCCAACGAATCCCTCGACCAAGCAGAAGATGTTTAAAGACTTGGTTGAAGAGTTTAAGTGGAAGAACGTGCTAAGTGACATTGTCATCGAAAATAACTTTTTTGTGTCAAGAAATATATTACTAACTTAATTAACTATAACTAGTATGAACTTTTTTATAGACTTTAAGCTTAGTAATTTTTTTTGCGATTTGCAACTTCTGTTTTTAACTGATCTGAAGGGCAAACTAAAAACTTTAAAACTCATTTTCACGTTTTCACCTTTTGTCACTTAGCATGTTATTCAACTAAGCTTTTCATATATGTTGTAGTTCTTTCCAAAGCCACTCGGTAACGGAGCCCGGGGTAGAGAGCTACCCGATTTTAAGGCGAAGTGTCGCGGCTGCCGTTTTTATTGAGCACCAAAAGGGAGGAAGTCCGACTTTTGCCCGTCAACATGACACATCCGTTATGCAGGAAGGTCCCTTTCAAGCATCCATTCACACTCACATAACGGAATTTTGATCCAGATCCTAGGCAGATAACCCCTTGATCTGGTACCTCCAGAGGTATTAATTTGGTATGGGAACATGGATGACTTTGTGACCACGACATATTTAACGTGCCCCAGCCACCATTAGCAACACGGCAAGGTCTTTAGTCGAATACAAGCGCCGACCCAGCAACCATCAGAACTGCGAGCACCGCCGAGGACGATACCCACAACCTTACCGATGCGAGCACGACGCTTCGCACGACTGAGCTGCAGCGGTTCTCATATACACTCTCAGAAATAATGCGCTCACTTTTGACGATTCATTAATCCTCAATCAGCATTTCGTTAATTTTGAGGATTATTTCGTCAAACTATCACGTGACTTGAGTAAACGCGAACCCTCACTTTAACGATCTTAATTTGACGATTCTGTGTCTTGATTTTGAGGAAACTGAATCTCATTGCTGTACTCAAATGCTCAAAAATGACGAACTATTTCTTCAGATTTGACGAAATTCAAATCCTCATAAAAATGACAAATCAAATTTCCTCACTTTGATTAAAGAAGAACTCGGAGCATTTGCCAGTAAACGGCAACGTCAAAATTAAGGAAAATTTCGTCGTTTTTGAGTATTCATTTCCGAGAGTGTATCCTGCAATAACAAAACTCCAACATGGCCGCAATCAATAAAAATTCCTGAATTTGAAAATCCTTATGTTTAGTCGTTTCGCCATTGAATTGGCATAAAACATTAATCTATCCCGACAAACACTCAAAACCAATCATTCCTTTCAAAGTCCCATGACATAAATCAGACGACATACATAACAAAAAAACAGAACTTTTCGACTCATAAACATTTCGGGACGTCCCATTCAAGTTTGTGCATTTCTCTTAAGTACAGATCACGCGCCATTAGTTCTGAAATATTATCAAGAACATAAATATCGCGTACAGGTGGAAATAATCTTCCAAAGAGGCTAGAATCAGATGCAGATGTTGGGCTGGGTAGAATTATGAAGCCATCTGAAATGTCGCCAAGTAACCCACAGAATTGAGATGAAAGTTAAAATCCCAATCACGGAAAAAAAGTTACAAAGTGAACCCACTAAACAGACAATGGCAGTGTTCTTCATGGCAATTTAGCACCTACTGATACAACGAATTTACTATTTAAAAAAATAGTAACAAAAATAAAGATATTTATAAATAAAAAAAAGTTGTACGTTTCCTTTTCGTAGGAGTAACGAAAAAGTTGCCAAAAGTGCACCAATACTGGGAAATAGAATATTGACAATGATAACCGTTAAATGTGAATCCACCAATCACAAAAACACCAATGAAATACACGAAAGCATAAAAGGAAAGACACTTTACGTCACATGAAACGCACCAATACATTTTTTAAAGGTTTTTTTTTTTTGCAGTTGTATGGTATGGAATGATACATATATATTCCAGCTTGTGTGCTTGTTCAGAGAACCGCTTATAAGCTTTCGTCAAGTGGGACAGACACAGAAAGAATTTTTACAGTCACAAAGAAATGAATAACACATAGACAAATAACAACATGTATTGACTGTCACAAACATCCATGCCTGACCGGGATTCGAACCAGACCCCAACAGCTCCAAAGGCTAGTACACTAACCATTCAGCCACCTTTGCAGTTGTAGAATGATGTACAATACCTGAATTAGTAAACCTATGATATATTTTTTACTGAAAATACTTATTAATTTTAATGCGTTCGAAATTGCGCTAAATAAATAGCCACTTGGTCTAGTGTCAATGTCTTCACTTGTAAAACCAATTTTGCATAAACTTTTGGAACGGCAGCATCTAACTCGCATTCTTAACTCCCTTAATACTCGCTCTTTGAAGTTAAAGTTTCGATATAAGTTGGTTCGTACATAAACGTTTTGAATCTTTTCTTCCTCGCAGTCGAGCAATCAAAGTAAACTTAACTTAAATATGACATTTGGAATTGCTTTTGAGTTTTCATGGACTGCGATCGATATTTTTTGAATTTTTATTGATATCGATTGGTTAATACAGTGGTGGCCAAAAGTGTGGACACTTTTTGAAAGTTTCATATTTTTCAATTTCGTGTCATTACAGAATACATTAATTGCATATCAAATTAAACCATTGTGTATCAAATTAAAAGTAATTTAATCTTTATGAGAACCACTGAGTGCAGATAGCTGAAGCCGTCCATGAGACCTTTGGTCCCATATAATCTATATCCATGGACACAACATCATCATCATCATCAAAGTAATTTCATGTAGAATTAAAAATAAATACAGTATTACAATATCTGTATTACGAATAAGTTATGCAACTAATAGGATGATCTGTCTTGGTTTTGCAAGTCATTGAACCGCTAACTTGTATTGCAATTTCAGCATGAGAGTATCCATTAATTGTGCTTGTTTGTTCAACTAAAATTAGCATAACTTTATTTGTAATACAGATACTTTAATTCTTTTTTTACTAAAATTGTAGATTAAATTACCTTCAACTTAATATTTAAATGTTTGTATTTAAGCGAAATTTAATGGATGCAAGAACCCAGGTAACAGTTGAAACACATGAAACTTTCAAAAAGTGTCCACACTTTTTATCCACACTCTATATGCTGAGAAGGAAGAAAAGTCGTATTCACGTTTAGCCAATGATATTTGTTTAGTTTAATAATAAATATGTGTACAAAACACAATTTAGTAAACAAAATAATAACACTTGCAAGCCCAAGAACCATATTTAAAATAGTTAATGTATGAGAAAAGTTTTATTACAGTTCAGCTAATGGCATTTGTTTATTTTAATAATAAAATAATAAATTTGGATACAAAAAACGCATTTTAGTTTTTAAAAAAATAATAATTCTTGTAAGCCCATTATCCATATTTAAAATAGTTAATGTATGAAGACAAAGTTATATCTTTTGGTCGTTTAGAAAATTATCTGTTTTGGATATAGCAATGCTTGAAAATATGACAATATTCTCATTATAAATAATGAAAGTATTACGAAAGGGTAGAAAAAATTCGAAATGGAAATTGTGTTTTCTAAAAGCTTTGGAGGATGTTAATTCTGAAAAAGTAGTTTTTGAACATTGGTCCGCCGGTTTGTTTGTCTAAAACCACTCTTTGTTTTTGAAAGTATCGCGGAAATACGAAAAAGACTATGGGCTTCGAATTTAGTACACCAGTTTTAATACCTGTCAGACGTCATGTTAAAATGTAGAGCTAATCGCACTTGTGTATGTGTATGTGCCATAGAACTTTTAAAGTAATTCAATTGGCCTTATAGGTCAAACATAATTAGTTACCGTTATAAATGTATTTATTTATTAGGAGATAATTGAAAATCGTGTGGTATTACACCCCCGTGTTTTTTACATTAAATAAAAAAAAAAGCTCCAAAACATTAAAAAACGAATTTTAACCAAGTAAAAATCAATATGCATGTACAGTGGTGGCCAAAAGTGTGGACGCATTTTGAAAGTTTCATTTGTTCAACTGTTACCTGTGTTCTTGCATCTATTAAATTTCGCTTAAATACAAACATTTAAATATTAAATTGAAGGTAATTTAATGTAGAATATCATTAAAAAATTAGAATTAAAGTACCTGTATTACAAATAAAGTTACGCTCATTTTAGTTGAACAAACAGGCACAAACAATGGATTCTCTTATGCTTAAATTGCAATACAAGTTGGTGGTTCAATGACTTGCAAAACTATTCATACTATTCAGTTGCATAACTTATTCGTAATACAGATATTGTAATACTGTATTTATTTTTAATTCTACATTAAATTACTTTGATGATGATGATGTTGTGTCCATGGATATAGATTATATGGAACCAAAGGTCTCATAGACGGCTTCAGGGATCTGCACACAGTGGTCCCCATAAAGATTAAATAACTTTTAATTTGATACACAATTGTTTAATTTGATATACAATTAATATATTCTGCAATCACAAAAAGCTGAAAAATATGAAATTTTCAAAAAGTGTCCACACTTTTGGCCACCACTGTATATAGACCATCAAAATAAACGTGAAAAAAAAAACGAAACATCACCATAGAGCTCCGCATTATACCAGGGATAATATAGCCATACATCATACGTCAAACTACACAGCCCAGATTGTAAAAAAGTTTCCTGTAAGCTGACAGTAGATAAAATTGGTCCATAAGCGAAGCATATTTCTCACAAAATATATATAGATGATGTTTGGCCATGTCTATGATAAATTTCTTACTTTCCTGTAAACTTCAAAAATGCATGCGCGGAAATAAATCAAGCCATCACTTTTCAAAAACACGGATTTTTTTTTTATTTCCAATTGAGGAGCGTAGTGGAACAAAGTGCTAAGTGACAAAAATGGGAAAAGAAGAAAATAAACTTTGAATTTTTAAGTTTGCTCCTAAATCCTCTAAAACCGACACTTGAAAATGGCAGAAAACATAACGAATGTACTCTTTTTCATATACTTAAATTTATATTTAAAGGTATATATGGGGGCTGGGGAGTCCAGTCGGTTAGGCACTCGCCTAAGATGCGAAGGGTCCCAGTTTCGGGTCCGGGCATCACCAAAATAACTGCCGACCTTTAAGCGGCCCGTGCAGCCAAATATGTCCGACGAATAATACCCCATGCAAGGGAGTGCACGTTAAATATCCTTCAAAGTCCTGACGCTTCAGGTGTCCGCTCGTCACTTGACTGGGGTTCTAAAATACGAAGCCCGTCGACAATAGCCCTCTTGTAGCTCTAGTACGACGATAATTCAAACCTAACCTCTAAAACCAGCACTTGAAAATGATTAGGTTAGGTTTTGATTAACGTCGCACTTGAGCTGCACGAGTGCTATTGGCGACGGTCGTCGTATTTCAGGACCACAGTCAAGTGACGAGCCGACACCTGAATAGACACCCAAAGCAACCGTTAAGGGCGACATCGTACGCAGCGTTAGGATTTTGAATTATTTTTAACGTGCCCTCTCTTACACGGGGTATTTTTCGTCGGACAATTTTGGCTGCACTGGCCGTTTATAGGTCGGCAGTTATTTTGGCGATGCCCGGACCCGAACCAGGGACCATTCGCATGCCAGGCGGAGTGCCTAACCGACTGGGCTCCCCAGATCCCACTTGAAAATGGTAAAAATATATACTTAACGAATATCCTCTTTTTCATAAGCTTAAATTTATCTTTAAAGGATCTAATGATATGTTCATTGACATAAAAATCTAAATTTTTCAAAAAATGTCACTTAGAAGGTTATCCCAATAAGCTCTTCAATTGACGTCGTGTTTTATCATGGTCGCTTTACATTTTACAAGGTTTTATAAAAATTTATTGGGATAAAAATATATAAACTATCAAACATAAAATAGAATTACTGGATTTGGGGTGCATTTGAAAAATGAATTGGTCTGAAAAGAAATATCATAGATCAAGTTTTATTTCCCATAAACACTTTGAAATGCTAGGTTTATAGATGATCTTGGGCGAATGAAATATAAAAAAAAGTTACGTCTTTTTTAAATTCAGATATTTTTGGCTAAGGTTTTGACTTTAGCAAACTAAAAGCAGTTTGCGGATCGGGTAGTTGTATACTTCACAATTTGCAGCCAATACCACCTAGATTAGAAGGCCGAAGAACTGAGCAACACAACGTCACACTAGTAGACCAATTTCGATTTATTGACCAATGACGTCTTATCTTAAGATGACGTCGCATCTTGATTCATCTTATCTTAAAAATTTATTCAAATACAAGATCTAGTCGCGAATGATCATTGGCCAAAACCCCAGAATTGGTCCACTAATATGACGTCAAGCATTTAGTTCACCGGTCCTTCTAATCTAGATGGTATTGGTACAGCCAGCTTTTCGTTTTTATTCGATAAGAATGACCGATTATTTATATTAACGGTATTTATAAGTAGGGGGAACCAAGGACATATGGTCCAACTCGAAGGTTTTTGCTTGTAACTTTAGTTTTGGGTCATGTATCCCAATTGCATAGGCATACATGACCCACCCATTAAGGATACGTGACCCAACCGAAAATTAATTTATCAGCAAACAATGATTTTGTACCTCATTTCATTTACTATCATATTTTTCTGAGAACTCTCTTCATAAACTTCTGTTTACGATCAATGATATCATCAAAACTATTTCAATACAATTTTTGCAATTAAAGTATATTTCATAATACCAAATATTAATATTACAATATTTAAAATATCATAGATATTTAAGGTGCACTATATAAAATGACATAATCGGTATTCTTATAAAACTTATTCCAAAAATAATTTTTATAAACTTTACAAGAAATAATTCCTCTACATTTCAATACTGCTAGCAACATTAAAAATCCAAGCGAGTAAATGTCCTTGAGATACTATTATTTTAACAAAAATTCAACACTCTTAAAATAGGTTAAAACTACACTTATCGAATAATACTCATTTTATAACAACGTGCAAAAAAGTTCACTTTTTTATATGATATTCATTCATAAATCGCTTCGAAAATGACACTTTACGTGCTTACGTCACGGACAGTGGCAAAAATGGAGTTTTCGGCACTAGTGCGGTAAAATAAATAAGAGCATCTGATTGGAAGAAAAACAAAATGAGGTCATGAATATCTCCATGGAAACTAAAATGGTCATGAATCTCACTTATTTCTATTGGTTTATTACTTTTGCATTTTCTAATATCTGAATGGGAACTACAAGTTTTACAAAAATTATTAAAGGAAATTAAATAAGACAAAAGTAAGAACACAAATTTCACGCTTTTGCAAATTATCATAAAAAATATTATAAGCAAGCACGTGTCAAATACTCCTTTATTAAGCTCTTGTCATTATTTCACTCGGTCGTGAAATCTTAATAAAGTGTTATTTTCGACACTAGTTGCTTCAAAAACTATTTCCATCGTCATAACCAAAATCAATTTCAATCAATTTTTGAGTTTAAAAAACAACGTATAAAACTTACACTCTTAAAACAAAAGAGTGAAATCCACTCCAGTTGGAGAAGTGCATTTTCGACACTCTAAAGGCATGCATGTTTTCTCAGACTGAGTTAAAATCACTCGTTTGGAGTGATCCTGTCGGAGGTTTAACACACAAAGGATCCACTCCAAAAGGAGAAGTGCATTTTCCAGTCTGGAGGAGTGAAATCCACTCAGACTGAGTTAAATTGGGAGTGTTTGTTTTAAGAGTGTAAAGGAAAAGTTCTTTCTGTCTCTTTCCATCTCGTTTTTATGTGATGAAGACAGAACTTCTTTAACCCTCTAATGCACGAGTTTTTATTTTCACCCCAAAAAATATATATTCTTTAATACTCATACATTATGGGAAAAATACTGAAAAAAATTTAACTGCATTTCAATTTTAATAATTTCAATTTTTAAAAATTTAAATATGACAAAAACTAGCTACAAAATTCTAATTTTGATAATAATGACTAGAAAACTACTAAATATATTTATAAATAACCCTCTTTAACTATAAATAATTTTTTAAAACAATTTATTTGTATTTAGTACTAATATTATTATACTTGGAATACTGCCAAAAACGTAATTTCGCAACAGTTATAAACCTCACTCTTTAAATTTGAAAACACTTTTACTACTGTCATCTAGGAGGATTATAAGTAACTAAAACGTTAAAATGGAATGTGATAGATGAAAAAACACAGATTTGTCGAGAGAGAGCTCTACTTTAAATAGAATAAAGTTTAATAGAATGTTATTTGTTGCCCAACGGCAACAGTATGCATTAGCGGATAAAATTTCCGAAACTGCTTTTAGGTGTTTTTTTTTTAACTGTTCATTTGCGTTTTATACGTTGTTTTTTAAACTCATATAAATAATTAATAGTTAATAAACTGAACATATAAGTAATTGAACAAAAGCTAAAGCATATTAATAATTAATAAACTGAAAAAAAAATGAACTCAATGTCGAAATTGTACTTTTAAAAGGTGTGTATTGTGCTTCTTGTCCAGTAAACGAAATTGGTTTTTCCGTATGATAGTATAGGTAAATAATAAAAAAAACAATTCTTACACATTTAAAAATATGTTTAGTCACATCAAATCAAAATTTCCGCACACGTAAATGTCCTTACAATACTTTTATTTTAAGCATTCTAAAATTCAACACACTTCAAGCTTAAAATTGGTTAAAACTACACTTATCGAATAATACTCCTTTCCACCGTCATAAACAAAATCAATTTTTATGAGTTATGCCGATAGGCTGTATATACTTTTGTCAGTGTAATTAATCTATCGACGAACTGAAAGAATCTGCCGATATAATGTAATTTCTTCGAAGTACTTACCTTCCAATCGGAATATTTATCACCTCCTTTTAAAATGCCATTTATTTGATGGCGAAATCTTTTATTAGTTTGTAACGAAAATCGTTTAATGCTTTTCTTATAAATATTTTCGCAGCCGTGATATGTTGGATGTAGTTAAGTTATTGAAGTAGGTATGGTTTTAAAAAATGTAATTTATTCAAATAAAAATTACTGACTAAATTTTTTTTAAATGCAGGTAAGAGGACATGTAAGCGGTAGCCGGGTCTCCAAACAAAAGAATTCTATCAATCTATTCCATTCTGTAGTAATCAAATAGAAAAAAATCTTTATCTTATTATTTAAATCTAGAGATAATGGCATCAGGAACTTTTTTATACAGTAATGAAGTTAATAGTATTTGTTATTAATATATATAGTATCATTTCATATCTCAAAATATAAATAAAAATATCGTTTAAAGACATGAATAAAAAGACTATACAGATAATAATCGCGATATTGGTTATTTTACATGTCTTTAGTATTCCAGATGATGAAATGAGATAGAATGTTTTTGAAAGTGGAATTCGGTAATCACCAAATTCGTCCATTTGCTTTAATTTTCTATTTACGGCTCCATTAGTTTTGATACTGAAAAAAAGAGAAAATATTTTGAATCTAAGAAATAACGTTCTAAAAAGCTAAAATAGTCAGGCTAGTTCTACTAAATAGCTAAAAAACGAAAATATCCTAAATTTTCTGTTATTTTTTTCACTGCAATTTTTTTGCGGAAACAGCCATATTTGTAATAGTAACTGTCTCTTAGACCACTACACCTTTTAACCCTTTAACCTCGAAACCGGCCCAGGACGGCTCTACCAGCAAACATCGGGAAGGCCGTATTCGGCCGTTTTGTTTCACAAATAGGGGTGTTGGGTATGTTAAAAATTGAGCGTGCTGTGAAAAAAAAAGTATCCGCTAGTGATCATTTCGGTCGTTAGTCATCCTATATAATCGGACCTTTTTGACCTTGTATAAAAATAACATTCTGAGTTAATTGCATGGCACAAAATTTGCATAAGGGGCCGTCTTCATATTAAAAATTTTACTAACTTTAAAATTTCCAATAGCAACATTCCTTTTTGAGTCCATATTTTTAATCTATGACGTATTTTAATACGAAATACCAAATTTTGTTGGTTTTTAAGCATTATTAGGGGAGTTAGAGACGTTCAAAGTTTAGGTGCCATAATGGTAAATGAGTTGCACATAAAAAACTATCCCAATCTATAAATAATTAAGATAATGAAACTAATTTTTTACTGAAAAGAAATTATAACAACCCAAACAAAATGCATTCAATATTGGGGTATTTAAAACAATTTTTATATTTTAAAATAATTATTATTTTAATTTTTAAAAAAATTATGAATAGAAACCCCTTAATATTTTTACAGAATTATATTTAAGACAGGAAGTTTAAGGGAAATCCCAATTTTTAATTTATTTTATTCATAATTTGCTGAGTAAATCACAAAATACTTTTTAATTGCGCTTCAGGGGACTGTGTATAAGATTATATATGAACTTGAAAGAAAAATACGGCTTTGGAAAGGAAGATAAACATCATTAAACCAACAACCTTGAGATGGTCCCCCATGGGACATCAAGTGATTCGATGGAATAACTCGTTAAACATTCATCCAAATGTAACAAAAACTAAGATTTAGGGGTTTTCGAGGATGCTTAACATTTCTAAATAATCAAATATGGGTGTTACTATTGGAAATTTCAAAGTTGTTAACATTTTTAATATGAAGACCTCCCCTTATGAAAATTTTATTTCATGCAATTAACTTAGAATGTTATTAATTCACAAAGTCAAAAAGGTCCGATTCCATAGGATGACTAACGGCGGAAATAATCACTTGGGTATTTTTTGATACAGGACGATTCCATTTCGCTTTTTTCCTGCCTAGAAAAACTCGTATTTCGGGGATGAGAAATTCTCCTACCTTGTGAGGTTAAAGGGTTAAAGAATGGAAAAAAAGTTAGTTACAATTAAAAATTTTAAAAACCGAAAAAAAGATCAATATTAATTCAAAAATAGTTTAATTTCAATGATATTCAAATAAGATTTTTGGTATTTCGAATAATAAAAAATATTATATCTAAGAAATGACATTCTAAAAACCTTAAATGTTGTTCTAATAAATAGCTTAAAGAGACTACTTTCCTATTATTTTCTTCCACTGAAATTCTTGTCAAAAACAAGCATATTTGTAATACTGGTGGCACACATTTTAAAAATTAGGAAAACAAAGCTGTTTAGCTGTGTTAAAATTTTAAAACCAAAAAACATTTAAAGTTAATTAAATAAAAACCTGGATTCATTGATATACCAATGAATGGATTTTCTAAGTTTTTTTATTTTGAATTATAAAAAAGGATAAGCAGGCTTAAAAATATATTAATGGTTTAATAAAATAAGCTAACTTTTTATCTACAATATTCATATCAACTAACAATAAAAAAAAATAACAATTTTTCCATATATCTCTCCCAATCCAAATCACCAACTTTCATAAAATGTTAGATTTTCATCAATTTATTTATTTCCTCTTCCCAAAACACATTTGTTAAACTTCTTTTTTAAACAAATTGCAAATAAATCATAAATAACGATAATCTTTGAATGATTCAACTAAATTAGTGGCAGTTAAAAAAAAACACCAACGTAAGATAAAATGAATAAAAAAAACTTATAACGTTCATAAAAACCAGAAAAATCATCATTTGAAACCCCAATGGATGCCAATTTTTAAAAATGGTTATTTTTATTGAAAAAAATCACAATCTTACTTCTCGTCCTAAAAAAATGAATTTGTGCATAGTCATTTAATTATAGCTTGTGTGGTTTTTTTTTATAATTATTGGTTATTTAATCTATTGCTTTATGAATCCGATTGGGGCTCGGTTTTAGTCTCAAAGGCTTCAAAAAACTTTAACTATTCAGGCGCGGCTTTGTTTAATATCAGATAATTGATGCAGTGATGGATTTTTTTCTGGTTTCGATAAAAACGTCTCTCTGGAGGTTTGTAAAACATGTCACTAACATTTGCGTTCTCTCGGTAGAATTAAATCTTGGTATGCTTTAACATCCACAGAGAGCACAGATTCATTGCAATCTGAGCGTCAAAATTGGTAGCAAGAGTCGCCTAGATGGTGCCACATAAAATGGCTCTCAGTTATGGGGAATATGCAGAGTCTGCAAAGGCTACTGGCCCGCTAATATCGCAGCTTCATTCTAGAAAAAACATTTGAACACCGGAAGATTTTACCTGTATAAGACATTTGTCGTAAACAAATTTTAGAATAAATAATTAATTATAAAAGAAATTGGCAGAGCTTGTTTTTATGGTACACAAAAAAGAATATTTTTACCGCTACATACTTCAAATTTCCCTACATTGACGTGACCTTTAGCAAATGTTAAAGTTTATTTTACTGATCACCTTGCAAAACATACTTTTTAGTATATGTATACTTTTTTAAAAAAATGTTTGTGTAGATGGTATATTTGCAAGAGTTTCTTCTGTATCAAAGAGGTTCTTTAAACTCTAGATTGTTTTCATAATATTCACAACCAGAGAAAGACATATTTATCTTACCAAATTTACTATACGTACACTATTATAGGAAAAATATATATCAGTAACATTCATTTCAACCCAAACATGTTACCTTTTATAATATCGTTTAAAACTGATGTTACCCATAGAGACTACAAAAAAAGGAACGTAAAGTAAAGAAAGGCATTTCATAATTTTTATCGTTCTAACCTATAAAATATTTTTTTTTTCATAACATTTCTTTTAGAGTTTCGTATTTAAACAGATTGCTCAGTTTGTATTCCCAATTCCCGGAGGAGGAGGGAAGGCTTAAATTTTGATTTTGTTAGCTTTCTAATTTTATTTCAATCTTTTCCCTTGAAATATATTGTTGGTGACTGATATTTGAAGAGGGAAAAACGATGGAATATTTTTAAATGTAAGTTGGTAAAAGTTTTTATGTAAAAAAAGTTTGTTATTCTGAAAGAAATTTTTTTGCACGTTCGAACTATTAAATTCAGATTTTTTAAGCGAGTTTTTAATATTTCGCGTATCTTCTCTTAAGTTGTAAAGAAAAAAAACTCAAATCCCAAAGTGATGGTAGATTTCTAAAATATTAAACTTTTGATATTATTAAAAGTAAAATTCTTGCATTGGTTTTAATTTATTAGATAAATAATATGTTGAAAATATAAATCACTTTTGACAGAATAGAAAAATTGTGTTATTTGAAGTAGACTTTTTTATAAACCTTATTTTTAATGCTTTAGGCATGCATAAAATACCCCTTCTTGTTCAATAATTAAATTAAAAGGAAATTATTTGGACCTTTCTTTTTTTCTAAAACAATAATTGAAAAAATTTAGTGGTATTAAATTGTAATAAACAAATATGTTTTGATGGATATTTTTTACGATTAAGAACAACTTACAATTTTTATTCCTACACTTTCAGAAATAACACTTATCCTCATTACATTAATCCTCAAGCCTCATTTCGTTAATTTTGAGGATCGTTTCGCCAAACTATCATGTGAATTTTGAGTAAGCGCGAATCCTCACTTTTACAATCGTGATTTGACGATTCTGTATCTTGATTTTGAGGAAACTGAATCTCATTATCGACTCAAATGCTCAAAAATGACGAAATCTTTAGATTAGAAGACATTCAAATCCTCATAAAAATGACGATTAAAATTTCCTCACTTTTAGAAAACGAATTATCGGAGCATTTGCCAGTAAACAGAATCGTCAAAATTAAGGAACATTTCGTCGTTTTTGAGCATTCATTTTTTAGAGTGTATCAACCGATTAATTTTAAAACCCTTTTATTAAAAATAAGTAAATGAAATAGCTTCATTGCCTTCATTATATTTGATGAACGATAGATAAATACCTTATGTAGTAAACATAAATATGCAGTTTTTGTGGCAAAAAGCAATATAAAAACTATTTTAAATTATGTTATTTTTAATAATTTAATTGGTTTAAATAAAAGTGGATAAAAAAAGTTATTTATCTATTGAAAAACCTAAATATGTTTCAATTTATGAACTGTTTTTTTTTAATATTCATTATGAATAACTTTTTGTAGACAAAAATTAAAATTAAATAACAAAACCTTTGTCAATAAAAATATTAAGTTAATGTGTCAAAACTAACATTATAAATATCGTCAATGTTTTACTAAGTTCATCGACTTAACTTTGTCACTGCTATCAATAAACCATTGGAATTAAATAAATAGTCTACACTAATTAGTTAATGTTCGCTTGTTGGTTGGTAGACATATATTCAGGTTTGTGTGCTTGGTCAGAGACCCGCTTATAAACCTCCGTCAAGTAAGACAGACACAATACTCATAGATTTAGCAATACTCACACATAGGTAACAAATGCTGCCATCTATCGCCACCTCCGCAATTTTGACATGCCCCTGAAGGGGAGGGACATAATCTGAAGGGACCTGTACCTGTGGAAAACTGCGCCATGACCGCCCACAGGACTTTCGGACATACAGGTTTTGACGAGCACGTACTCCGCATACACTCGGTAGGTCTTCATTGGTAACGGGACTCGATCGCGAGACCACGGCTCAGGTAAAGTTAATTCTTACGTTTAAAGTCGAAAAATTCTTTGCGTTGTGTCTAAAACAAATGAAGAGTACACGCGGGAAAGACCGATTGATTTTGCAGAGAAGTTTCCTTAGCAGGCCACTTTGGCGATGATAGCGAGTGACCGCCTAAACTTGTGTGAGGAAACCAGTTCCTACCATAGATATCATAGTTAAAGTAATAGAGTGGCAGATCACGTGATCTCCAATGCTAACGAATGGTACTCACAAGGAGCTCCCAGAAGAGCCTCAATGAAGTCAGTATTGTAGGTCACGTGATATTCCACTCTAATACTTTAACTACTATCTTTGTGGTTCATAGCTACCAAGATTCTGGTGATTGGCGATCCCGACGCTTGGACCAAGTAAGAAAGAAAGAGAGAAACCGGTTTTCTGCCGCCTAGCAGACAATTGCGGGCGTCCGCCTAATAAATCAATCGGTTATTCCCATGTACTCTTCAAATGGTATTATCCTTTTGATCACACAGGTTTATCTTCGAGCATCATTTTCAAACGTCGGCATAATAGAATTTGATGCATAACTCCCAAATGAAATAAATGTATAATTATTACTAACTACTCTAAATTGCAAAGCGTTATAAATGATGCCCGTGAGCATTGAACTAGAGTTCGCAATAAATAAACAGACGGTTGTTTATTACTATTGGATTGTTTCACGTCGTGGATGGCAACAGCTGCAGCGTCTTGTTTTCATTTTTGTTTTTTTGGGGGGAGGCACCCTGTGGTCAGTGTCGCGATCTACGTATCGGAAGGTCCCACGATCGAGTCCTGGACGCTGAAAACTCACCGAGTATATGCGAAGTACGTGCTCGTTAAATCTGTTGGGTACGAAAGTCCTGTGGGCGGTCATTGCGCAGTTTCCCACGGGTACAGGTTCCTGGAGACTATTTCCCTCCCCTTCAGGGACGTGTCTAAATTGTGGAGGTGGCGCCTGATAGATGGCAGCATCTGTCACGTATATGTGTGCATGTGAGTGTGTGTGTTGTGACTGTCTTACTTGACGAAGGTTTATAAGCGGTTCTCTGAGCAAGCACACAAACCTGAATATATATGTATATCAACCAACCAACCATTTTTGGTGTGTCAGAAATTGCTTTTGCTTCGGTATTCTCAAAGGAGATTTTTATAAGAATATTTCACTTTTTAGATTTTTGAAATCCCAACTTCTTGTTGTGATGTTGGTATTTCAAAACATTTTTTGAAGACAAATTGCCATAGAACGAAAAGTCTATTTTCATGTATGACGGTCATTTTGAGATTGAAACCGAAACAACCAATGAAATCACAGGACACGTAAAAATTAGAACAAAAGCGTTACATTATCGGAAACATTCTCATTCCTTAACTTACTAATTTTTTAAAAAAAATCTGTTACTTTGACAGTTCCGAGAAAATTATTTTGAAAGGCATTAAATTATGTTTATTTCTTCACAGGAATTTATATTTATTGTGCATCAAATTCATGTGACGGGCGCATGTCTCTGAATCAATTGTTTCTCTACTACAGTAAAAATATAAACGATTTTGAATATGCGAATGGATGTATTATTTTGTTTTAAAGGAAGACAATGATTTGAAAGGCGTTACATTTTTCTGTCGAAGAAATTGCCTACCTGTCAGTCTTAAACTCTTCTCAATTCGTCACTTGTTTCTGTTCTTAAAGCTTACTTGATTTTCTAGTTGCAAGTATTCTATAACAGAATTAGGGATTGACTCCACGGTTCTTGTCCGTGTAAGCATGGGTAGATTTTGACAACTGATTGATCAGTTTGTAAACTGTAAAACAAAATTTGTTAACTATGCCGAAAAAATATAAATTTACAGAAAAATACTGTTATTTTCTTTTTTACACAACCCAACTGATCAAATTTTGCAAAAAGCAAACCGTGTCTGTGTGGACTTAGACCGTGGAATCATGCCCTAACCCTCTAATGCATACTGTTGCCATATGGCAACAAGTAACATAATCCACTTTATTCTATTAAAATAGAGCTCAATCTTGACAAATCTGTGGTTTTTTCATCGATTGAATTCCATTTTGAAGTTTTGGTTACTAATAACCCCTCATAGATGACAGTAGTAAAATTATTCAAAATTAAAGAGTAAAGTTATTAATTGTTGTGAAATTAAGGTAGGCGAATACTCAAAATTCCCAAAAATTCTAAAATTTTTACTATTACTTTAATCTTTTCCAAATTTGGCATAGTGATTTCAAATATGATGAACAATACTATTTAGGCACATTTTCTTATTTAAATATAATTTATTTATTTTGAACGGTGTTTGTCTACTAAAAAAAGAGGTTTACGCTAACAAGTCTACCACATTGAATTTTCATCCTATAAACATTAATTATGTGTTAAATTCTTCGTTTTGATCTGATGCATGCAATGACCTTCTAGAGTTATATTCAAAAAACAAGAAAAGAAGTTATTAAGAAAAATGTTATAAATTAACCACAGAAAAAGGATTATTTTTCGATTAACTTGCACTTGGACATTTAAAAAAAAAACTTATATATTTCCACCAGATGTTAGAGGTTCATGGCACAGATATATATTGAAATAGCATCTGTAAAAAATTTCAGGTAAATTAATGTAAAACTTTTTATGCTAGAAGTGTTAGCGTAAACCTCTTTATTTAGTTGAAAAACACCGTTTAAAATAAATCAATTATATTTAAATAAAAAATTGCCCCAAAAGCATTGCTCATTATATTTGAAATCACAATGCCAAATTTGGAAAATATTAAAGTAATAGTAAAAATTTTAGAATTTTGGGTATTCGCCTACCTTAAGTCTTTGGCAGTATTCAAAGTATAATATAATATTAGTACTAAATACAAATGAATTGTTTTTTATTATTTTTATTTTAATTATAGTTCAAGAGGGTTATTTTAAAATATAGGGTAGTTTTCCAGTCATTCTTATCAAAATTGGAGTTTTGCATTTGTTTTTTGCCATATGGCAAATATTTTAAATTTTTAAATTATTCAAATTCCAATGCAGTGAATTCTTTTTCAGTATTTTTCCCATAATGTACAAGAATATTAAAGATACAAATATATTTTTTCGGGATGAAAAAAATCATGCATTTCAGGATTAATCCAGCCCTCCAAAACGTGTAGAAAACGCATCATCTCGGTTTTGGATTTTCGACCTCATCTCAATATTACCTTACATTTCATTATAAGGTTATTGAATCTAAAAATGTAAACTGAAGTATAAGATCAATGTTATGGTTACATGCATTATTATAAATAAAGATACAAGAATATTATTAAAAGCGCATAACTACACTCTTATAACAAACGAGCGATTTTAGCTCAGTCTAAGTTAATTTTCACTCCTTTTGGTGTCGAAAATGCATTTCCCCTACAGGAGTGGATTTCACTCTTTTGTTTTATTTGACCTCCATATTTGTATTGTTTTATTAAACCTCCAACAATATTAGCAACAAATGAGCGATTAGGAGCGATTTAGGGCGATTAGGAGCGATTTAGAAGATTATTTTTACTCCTTTCCAGTGTCGAAAATGCACTTCTCCTGTAGGAGTGGATTTCACTCTTTTGTTTTAAGAGTGTATAGTTTTGTATTTCGCCTTATGCAATCGGTCATTCTAAGAGATAGCAAACTTAACTATCTCGAAGTCAAGTATTGAAATACCAATTAAAAAAAGAACGAATACGCGTGAAATGCCTATCTAACTTCATTCCAAATGTAGCTATGTGTAGCAAATATTTACCCTTATGAAAAATGAACGCTGGTATCCTGTGTTATACAATATAACATCACTTCGATCGAACTTTTAAAAAATGACATTAATGACATGTCCCATAGCTAGGTTTGAATATCGGCGTACTAGAGCTACACGAGGGCTATTGGCGACGGTCGTCGTATTTTAGAACCACAGTCAAATGACGAGTCGACACCTGAATGGGCACCCAACGCAACCATTAAGGGCGACACCGTACGCAGAGAAAGGACTTTGAAGGATATTTAACGTGCACTTCCTCTCACTGGGTATTATTTCAGACATTTTTGGGCCGTTTATAGGTCGGCAGTTATTTTGGCGATGCCCGGACCCGAACCTGGGACCTTTCGCATGCTAAGCGAGTGTCTAACCAACTGGGCTCCCCAGCCCCTTGACATGTTTTTAGATAATGTTCCTAGACATTTTCCTAGACATCACACACGGACATGAGTTCAACACGTTAAAATATCAATCAATAACACAAATTATACCAAATACTCTTAAATAACCTATAACACTTCACAATAAATGTAGATATTGGTAACAAATATTTACAAATATGAATAATGATCGCTGGTATCCCAAGTTATACAACGTTGCATATCTTCTATAGATTTGCGAATAGTACGGAAATGAACATTTTTCACCCTTAATTATTAACAGTTCCGCTAATTATTTAACGGAATGTTATTGAAAAAGTTTTAACGTCGAAGTCAATTTTCTCAAAACCATGTTTTTGAATTTTTTAATCTGGGTGAGATATAAACGAAATTTTACAAAATTACATGTTCCTTGGTCATACTTCTATAAGGTTCTTAGACATAACTCATAGACATGATGGGCTACTATCTTCCGGGATCCCCTAATTAATAACAAACAACAGTGCATACCCTTAAAATACCAATAAAACTACATTACAAATGTAGATATTAATAGCAATTTACCCTTACGTAAAATAAACGCTGGTATTCCATGTTATACAACTATGCATCGATGCTACATATTTACAACACGCCGATGCTCATTTTTCACCCTTAATCATTCACAGCTTCGTTAATTATTTAACAGAATGTTATTGAATTATGAAAGATAAATGCCCAGTAGAGATTAATCGCATCAAATAAATCACCAAGAAGGCGCCGTTATTCAGTATCCCTTTTGTATCAGGCTATAGATGTCAGTGCGTCTGCTAAATTGGGATGTAAAAGAGATACATACTTATGAAAAATATTCATATTTACTTGTTCTTTAAAGCCCCCTGTCGAACGTGATAGTGAACTTTAGGTTTTCAGTCTCCCGAAGTAAACAAGAGAAATCCGAAGTTCGAAGATAACCTACATAATTGGGATGGGGATGGTCAGATTTGGATTAGGTTATTTTGAATTATCTTCGCACCAGAGCTACACGAGGGCTATGTGCGACGGGCGTCATAATTTTGAATCACAGGGCTTGTCGAACCAATACCACCTAGATTAGAAGGCCGAAGAACTAAGCAACACAACGTCACACTAGTAGACCAATTTCGATTTGCTGACCAATAACGTCGCATCTTGATTCATCTTATCTTAAAAATGTATTCAAATACAAGATCTAGTCATGAATGATCATTGGTCAAAACCACAGAATCGGTCTGCTAATTTGACGTCAAGCGTTCGCCGGCCCTTCTAATCTAGGTGGTATTGGTCGGACGGGACGGCCTAGTCGGGCTTTTGAGAAGAGGATAAGTGGGAAAAATATATGTGCATTATGTGTTACTAAAATTGAGCAGAGCATGCTATTGTTCAGTATCGCTTTTGTATCAGGCTATAGATGACAGTGCGTCTGCTAAATTAGGTTGTAAAAGAAATACATACACGGATAAAATGTATTTGTTATTTTACTTGTTCTTTAAACCTTTCAGTCCCAGTGATGCCATTTGCCATCATCACTTTCAATATTTTTTTCAAAATTTTTATGTCCCGTTATGATATCCAAACACACATCATTCTATTCTTCACACTTGGTTCTATCAGACAATATTTTACATTAATCTCAATAGAAGTCTGAACTACTATTTTTTTTAATTAGAAATCAGTCAACAAGCGTTTCTCCTGATTTTTGATAAATTCACTTCAGTTCCACATATTTAAAACACAATTTAAACTATTTCGGTTAAAATAATTACTAATTTTTTTTAAATAATATGGTCAGATACCTTAAAATTTATAACTCGAAGTGTTTTTAGGTAATAGATATTTTTGTTATTTTGTTGTTTTAAACAGTTAAAAATTTTTGGCATTGTTTCAAAAACCATATAAAAATTTTAAATGATTTTTTTCTTATGGAATTCGTATATTTGACCTAAAATAAGCTTATTTTGTGAATATCAGATATCTCTGTAGTGTAATAAATTTTTGGGACTGAAAGGGTTAAAGCCCATATCAGACGGGATGGTGAACTTTAGGTTTTAAGTCTCCCTAAGTAAACAAGAGAAATCCGAAATTCGGATAGAACCTACATAAGAAGGTTGGGGCTTGTCAAACGTGACTGCCTATACCTTGTTTATCCAGAATGCGAGCCTCGAAAGCATTTTCCTCCCCCATCCCCACATGTGGTTTTCTTCGAAACGGCGGCGTAAGCGTGTTTTTTCCCCACCCTACTTGAGTTTGAACTGTATTCAGTTCAAACTCAAGTAGGGTGGGGTTCTCTTCTGTTCTCTTCTTCCAATCGGCATTCACTCAGAAGCCCATTGCTTGAAATTTTACAGCACTCCTTATATGCAATCAAAAACAGCACGCGTGCTTGAAAGCGTGACGTAAAATGTATTTGCTAATTTTGTAATGTTAAGACTACTAATACAATTAAGGGGACTGGGGAGGCAAAAAATGTCAAAAACATCGATTTTGGTATTTTAATAAAAAATTATAGCTTGAACTTTTATCTTTAAGAACATATCTTACTTTTAACGATCCGAAAAGAATTCGAAATACAGTTGGAGTTTTCGTAAACACCGAAATCCGAAAATCGTACGTTAAGTGGAAGCTATTATTTTTTTTACTTGCCTTTTTCTCCATAAGTGTTTTTAGTGGTTTGTCGTACTTTCTATTATTCCTTGCGATACAAAAGTTTGTGTATTGCTTTGAAATTGTGGAAATTGTTATTGATAATCTTTCAAACGTAATTGTGCATGGATCTTAAAAACTGATAAAAAATGTTAATATTTTACTCAGTTTTACTTTTTGCATATCACGAAAACAATCAAAAATTTCCAAGTAACATAAATTTTTAATTTTAATTAATTAACCAATAGGACAAATAAAAAATCCAAGCACAGTTTTTTAACATATATTTAAATATCTTATATAAAAAAATTAGACATTTAAAAAAAATTGAATCGCAAGGAGCATTTTTAAAAAACGTTAAAAAAATTAATATATTTTTTTAATAAAAAGAACTATTGCATATTTTTCTTTTATTCTTTTGTATTTTCATCAAATTTTATGTCCCTGAGTTATAAAAAAAATTCATCCATTTCGGTCTGTAACTTTAAAAAAAAATAATAATTTGCCTCCCCTGCCTCCTTAAAGAAGAAAATCTTTCATTTTTAACTCATAGCATTAAATGAACCCCAAACTTAATATTGTAATGCTTGTATAAATGACTAGATAGTCGTTCAAGCTATGTTTTTCGAAGCAAATAATTAAAACTATGTTTTTTATATTAACTATCTTAACTACTGTCATTATGTCATGATAAAGATAGCTAACTTGCTAACTATGATCGTTAGCTTAAGATGTATTTTTACCTCAAAGGCGGTCAAGAAAGATCCTTCATTAATTAAAGAGGTAATAACGTTGACATTCGTCTCAAAAATGATTTTATAATCTTGAGTTCTTAATAAAGAAATCAGGCAACCAAACAAAAATAAATGACAGATTTTAGTTGCCGAAATTTACAGCGTTTTTAGAAAGTTTCTTTGCCAGCTTTTTGTAAATTCTCTTTCGCTTTCTTTGATTTTCTTCTTTCATTTTTTCGCATATGCTTTTTTTTCCCTTGCTTCTGATTTAGAAATTTGAGGAGAAGATAAGCAGCAATTAACTATTATTTGCAGGGTTCCGCTCGCTCTTTTAAAGGGGGAGGGGGGAGAGGGGACAAAATGAGGAATTTTTTTTTATCCTTTGAACGATAAGCAAATAGGCTGAATTGTGAACTTGTTTTCACTGCATGAAAATTTAAGTAATATGTTTAACCCTTTCAGTCCCAGTGATGCCATTTGGCATCATCACTTTCAATATTTTTTTTTCCCAAATGTTTATGTTCCGTTTAACATCCAAACACACATCATTCGATTCTTCATACTCTGTTCCATTCAACAATATTTCACATTAAACTCAATAGAAGTCATAACTACGATTTAAAAAAAAAATAGCTAACAAGCATTTCACCTGAATTTTGAAAACTTCACTTCAGTTCCACATATAAACCACAATTTAAACTAATTTGTTAAAAATAATTACTATTTTTTTAATAATATGGTCAGATGCCTTAAAATATATAACTCGAAGTGTTTTTAGGTAATATATATTTTTTTTATTTTGTTGTTTTCCACAGTTAAAAAATTTTGGCATTATTTCAAAAACCATATAAAAAATTTAAATGAATTTTTTTTCTTCTGGAACCCTTATTTTTGACCTAAAATCAGCTTATTTTGTGAATATCAGATGTTTCTGAAGTGTAGTAAATTTTTGGGACTGAAAGGGTTAACTGAACATTTATTTTATTAATTTTTTTTATTCTGTTTTTGATAATTATAAAGGGCTTCTTCGTGATTTAGATTTTTAAATTTACTACAATTATTAATTTTTAATATATATAGGTCTCCATTTTATCTACTCATATGAGAGATGAAAGGCCAATCAAAATTTCCTACAATTAATTCAACTTATGAGTCCGGATAAGCTCACTGTGAGGAATTTTCCGTCCGGTTCGGGACGTGTCATAGAGGGCCCTTCTTAAGGTTGAATGGGCGTGCTGTACCGCGGATCTCCAAACTCAAGTGATTAAGTGTTAATACAATGGAAACAATCTATTTTCTCTGCCACATTTCTCCGGCTGTATTGAATATTTTTACAAGCGGATTTTTTTAAATAACAAATGTAGATAACGTACAGGTGCCGACAAACCCAATTTTTTGAAATTAGTTCGAATTTTTTTACAAAATTTTGAATAAATAATTTAACAAAAATTATTCTAAGCAATTTTAAAAAGTGGGATCATAGAGGCCTGTAAGTTATCTACATTTATTAAATAAAAAAACAGCTTGCAAAATATTCGATACAGCCGGAGAAATGTGGCAGAGAAGATATTTTTTCCCATTGGTTTAACACTGATTCACTTGAGTTGGGAGACTCCCGATCTAGCCCACCCATTTCTCCTTAACCCATTACTTCTGACGCTACTTAAACGTATCACTTACTTACTGTTTTGCTATTTACTGTTCATTTAGAGAAAATTGATTTTAAGTGGAACTTTCTGATTGAAAAGATGGTTGTCACACATTAAATTTTTCAAAGGTCCACAAAAGTTCCATTTAAAAGGGGTTTTATAATTGCACTATTCAGTTTCAAAACATTAAAGACTAAACTGGAAAAAACGTATAGATCAGACAAAATTTCTTTGTATAAGTGAAATGTATTTATTATAAATAACAAGGAGAAAAAAAGAACGAAACGTAATTCAATTAAATTTTTTAACAACATATATTACTATAATTACTTGCACAGATAACTTTAAAATGGATAAATAATGGAATTAAAATTTAATTCATTGCATAAAGAGTTAATAATAACTACAAACTAAACTGAACTCTTCGGCGCAACAGCCCAGTACTGGGTCAAGGCCTGCCGTGCCCAATTCAGCTTTCGTGACCAATGGCTTTGGGGTGCTAAGCATATGTCCTGGTTAGGTGGTCAGCCTAACGCGGATGAAATTCTGAGTCAGCCTCGCCCAATCCGGGACTCGATCCCCGGACCTGTGGCGTGGCAATGCGAAGCACTACCACTAAGCCACTGGGTCTCGAAAGTAACTACAACAACACCAAAACAGCTCCTTGAAAAGACCACTTTCCCTGAATTGGTTTCCGTGTCCCCATTCACCGAGATAAATTTAGGGGAGTTCCTTTGGCATTCGCAGGATGTTAATCAGTTGAATTGGAGTGCCTGGCGTGCTTGTAAGTTAACAGGGATGTATCGGGAGTCATTTGTTTATTAGAATTAAGGTTGCTGTGGGTCGACAATTCGACTGCTTATAGAGATGAACTCATAGAAAAGTAGGGGTGGAGTAACCCTACTTGGCAGGGTTTTAAAATAAACACATTTTCTGATTATGTCCATTGTTTGAATTTTGAGTATTTGGTAAAAGAATTTTCGCCAAATGCCTGAAAGTATTTTCTTCTTTCAATGGTAATTTTCCATTCCGATTATGCAAATCAGGACAAAATGGAGTGTTTGACGACAAATGGGAGTTTTTGGCATTTAAAAACTGTTAAAAGAGCAGTAAGATCATCAACGTAGTAGTTCGCTGCCTCTTCTGCTATTGGATCTCTAAATAAAAATCTCTGAGTGTCTGTAAACTATACACTCTTGACAAAAGAGTGAAATCCACTCATATAGGAGAAGTGCATTTTCGACAATTGAAAGGAGTGAAAATTAACTCAGACTGAGTTAAACTCACTCGTTTGGAGTGATCCTGTCGGAGTTTGAACTAAACAAAAGAGTGAAATCCACTCTAATAGGAAAAGTGCATTTTCGACACTGAAAAGAATGAAAAAAAATGAACTCAGACTGAGTTAAATTCACTCATTTGTTTAAAGAGTGTAAGAAATATTCTTTTAATGGTTTTTCCTAACGGGGTTGCAAATGGCATCATTGGCGACAAATTGGAGGTTTTGGCGATAAAACCCAGTATACAAGTTAAAGGAGCAGTGAAGACCAGCAACATAGTAGTACGCTTCCACTTCAGCCACTGAGACTATCTAAAAAAATACAATAACAGGAAAACACAGCGCCTTGAAAAAGACTGACTATTCACAGTGATAGATTTAGGGGAGTGTCACTAGCAACCGCAAGGATGTTAATCAATTGAATTGGAGTGCCTGGCGTGCTTTGTAAGTTAATAGAGGATGTATAGGGAGTCATTTGTTTATTAGAATTAAGGTTGTTTTGGGTCGAAAATTCGACGGTTTATAGAGATGAACTCATAGACAAGTGGGGGTGTAGTAACCCTATTTAGCAGGTTTTAAAATAAACACGTTTTCTGATTATGTCCGTTGTTTGATTTTTATTATTTGGTAAAAGAATTTTCGCCAAACGCCTGAAAATATTATTTTTTTGTCAATGGTAATTTTCCATTTCGAGAATGCAAATCAGGGCCAAATGGAGTGTTTGGCGACAAATGGGGGTTTTTGGCGATAAAACACTGTATACACTGTTAAAAGAACAGTGAAGACCAGTAACACAGTAGTACACTCTTAAAACAAACGAGCGATTTCAACTCAGACTGAGTGATTTTCACTCGTCCAGTCTTGAAAATGCACTTCCCCGAAAGGAGTGGATCCTTTGTGTGATAAATCTCTGACAGGATCACTCCAAACGAGTGATTTTAACTCAGTCTGAGTTCATATTCATTCTATTCCAGTGTCGAAAATGCGCTTCTCCTACTGGAGTGGATTTCACTCCAGAAGGATTCCACAGATTTTAAGTGTGTACGCTGCCTCTTCCTCCACTGAATCTCTAAATAAAAATCTCTGAGTGTCTGTAAACTCTAAGAAATATTCTTTTTATTGGTTTTTCCTAACGGGGTTGCAAATGGAATTATTGGCGATAAATGGGAGTTTTTGGCGATAAAACACTGTATACACAGTTAAAGGAGCAGTAAAGACCAGAAACATAGTGATACGCTGTCACTTCAGCCACTGAGCCTCTTTAAAAAATTACAACAACAGGAAAACACAGCTCCTTGAAAAGGACTGACTATTCACAGTGATAGATTTAGGGGAGTTCCGTTGGCAACCGCAAGGATGTTAATCAGTTGAATTGGAGTGCCTGGCGCGCTTTTAAGTTAATAGAGGATGTATAGGGAGTCATTTGTTTATTAGAATTAAGGTTGTTGTGGGTCGACAATTCGACGGCTTATTGAGATGAACTCATAGATAAGTAGGGGCAGAGTAACCTTATTTAAGCGGGACCAGACACCTAAAAATTTTCAAAAATGACATTTCAATGATTTTAGTGTATCGTAAAATTAAAAAAAAAATCTTTAACGATATCTTACATTAGAAATTTCGAGTAATGAAAGTAATTTCAATATTTTTTTAAAACAAACACTCTTCAGTTAAATTCTAGTCATATTGTTTATTTTAAACGCTTATACGTCAAAACTTGGGGCTGTGAGGCGCCCTGTGGTCAGAGTAGCGATCTACGGATCGGAAGGTCCCGCGATCAAAACCTGGTCGCTGAAAACTCACCGAGTATATGCGGAGTACGTGCTCGTTAAATCTGTTGGGTCCGATAGTCCCGTGGGCGGTCATTACGCAGTTTCCCACGGGTGCAGGTTCCTGGAGACTATTTCCCTCCCCTTCAGGGACATGTCTAAATTGTGGAGGTGGCGCGTGATAGATGGCAGCATCTTTCACGTATGTGAGTGTGTGTGTTGTGACTGTCTTACTTGACGAAGGTTTATAAGCGGCTCTCTGAGCAAGCATACAAGCCTGAAAATATATGTATATCAACCAACTAACCAACGTCAAAACTTACTTTTTCAATGTTCATGTACCTCTTTCTCAAAATCTACTTTAGGTATCAGTGTGAAATTTTTTAAGTAGGGGTGAAGTAACCTTATTTTACCGGATCTGAAATTAGACGCGTTTTCTGATTGTCCGTCAAGCGATTTTTGAGTATTTAGTGAGAGGATTTCTGTCAAATGCTCTAAACTAAGATGTTTTCTCTTAATACTTTTCCATTTGGTGAGAATGGTGCCACATGGAATCTTTAGTGACGAATGGGAGTTTTTGGCTAAAAAACACTGTATACACAGTTAATTGGAAGAGTTCTGTTTGGAAGTTGTTGTGCATTTTTGTCCCTGCAAAATTTTAAAAGTATATTAAAGTGTTATGATGTTTCAGCATTAAAATATTATCTGATTCCTTATCTTTCAAACTGTACAAGTATATTTAATGTACTGTAGGGTAGACTAACCAGTGAATGAAAGCTTAAGACGTCTCGTTCGCCAGTGAGTGAACACCAGGATATAACGACCAGGACAGCCAACCTTTGTCAGATAGCTCCCTGCTACATGGGAGGAAGTCAGTGTTGCCAATCCATATGGTGGAATGATTTTCAATCCTTATTTTTTTAAATTATATTTACTAAATGTTCATTCACTGGAGCCTGTTCACTCACTGGTTAGTCTACCCTAAATAGCTTTTAATTTACATGCAGTCTTTTGATGGCAAGTCTATGGTCATCAGTCTTTCAATGAAAAACTAGAACGCATTTTCTGAAGAACGAGTTTTTATAGCATGCCTGAACTGCGAGCAAGATATTTCAAATAAATATGCTTCGATTCAAAAAAAATTGTATTTTAAAGAGTATGAATCAATGCATGTGACCATAGATTTTATAGAAATTGAAACAAATATTAAATTTTTTACAGACTATTAAAAAACTAAATTAAATTATTGAAGAAAATCATATTTTAAAGTTATCCATTTCAAACTATCATAAGTAAATAACTATTTAGCTTAGAGTTTAGATAAAATATGATCACATGCCTGGATATTTACTGTTTTCTTTTCTGTAAAAACTATATAAAACGACTAATTTGAAATGTCGTTAAGTTGCTCGCAGTTTGGTACAAATAAATTAATTCGTTGCCAATTAATTTATTAATTAATATATTTTTTCTTGCAGTAAAGTATTTTTATGTTAGTTTTTATGAACCTGATCTTCTCACAAAGTTTTAAAATTCTATCTCAAAAATTAAAGAAAAAGTTGTCCAAGGTATTAAAAAAATTCTTTACTCTTTAATGGTGGATCAATGTCACTTAGCATCAATCAAAACAAGGAACGACTATGCCGCCAGTAAAAAGCTAATAAAATATTTTTTGTCAACAAACAACAAATAGGCACAAAAAATGGCTAAATATTTTAAAAAAAGATTTCATATGGTATTTGTATGCAAGAGCGGAATCCTGGGTTAGAGAAGTTCTAAATTACTTTACTAAGTTTTTGCATCGACTATTTTTTGCGTAATAATCCATCTAATGCAGTCCCGAAGACCGAAGTAACAGAGATACAAATCGCAAAATCTTTGCGAAAAAAATCAATAAAGTTTTTAAAAATTCGTAAACGCAACGTTATTGAAAACCTTGAATTCTATTCAAAACAAAATTTCTCTTAAACTTTAAAGCAAACATATCTTTATTTCATAACTCAAAACTCGATCCTACAAAATAACCTCTCATCTCTTACACAAGCACTTCCTTTCAATCGCTTAACAATCTAAAAAATACCGATTTATAAAAATAACAATTTTTATTACTTTTCCATTTCTCGAAAAACGTTTTACATACATCTAATTACCCAGAAAAACACATAAAAGAACCAGAACCCTTTAAATGCACTAATACTATTACCAAAAAAAGTATTTTCCGAACCCTTTAGTCTGGATTCAGTATGTGCCTTTGAAATATATAATAGCCCAGAAGAATAAGGCAGACGGTTTTCCTTGAAGTTATCCTCTTGAATGGTAAAAAAGAACATTCGAAAACGGAATAAGAGTTTGGAAGCATTTGCTCTTTGTGTACATCTTCGAATCCAGCTTAGAGTCTTTGAAAAGGTTAGTTTTGAAAGTGTTGTAACTGACACTGTACTGGTAGAGTAGAAATGGGTTTAGAAATGGGAAGTTAAGCATATAAACTATTACTTTAAAAACACCACTAAAAATTCATTTCGTAGTAAAATTGTTATTTTTACATAGTTAAGTAGTTTAATTAGTTAGTAGTAAGTTTTTTAATTAGTTTTTTGTTTAAATTAATAAGTTCTACATACATTGTCCAGGACCATAGTCGTTCGACGTATCTCTGACGTCACAATAAAAATGTACATTCTATTTTAGACGATTTAGCAGCCTAGAGTTGCGTGGGGTTAAACACCTTCATTATTAAATAAAACTATATTTTTAGGTTCTTTTAGTAGAACTTAAAAACGTTTTTGTAAAATACTGAACACATTAAGTCCAAGACAACTTTTGACGTATCTATGGCGTCACCGGCCCAGTGGCACACTCGTTAGGATTCTAGCCTTTGGAGCTGCTGGGGTCGGGTTCGAATCCCGGTCAGGCATGGATGTTTGTGACTGTCAATTAATGTTATTTGTCTATGTGTTTGTGTCGTCTACTTCTTTGTGTGGCTCTTGTGCTTGTGTCATTTCTGGGGCTTAGTACAATAGACTTAAAGTCGCAGTGCTTGGCGATCTTGCCCCCCACCAAGAAAGTCATAAAAGTCATAAGTCATCTATGGCGTCACCATAGACATAGTCGTTCTAGACATAAAAATTCCACCTCGTAAAATTCCTTTCTAACCAAACTGTCGTTTACAGCTTTGTCACTATAAGGCATTAACCCTGTCTTTAGGGCGCTTACTCCGAATGCAAAGTTTAATGCTTCCCTTTTGTTTAGTTGCAAACTTTAGTGATTACGGGCTCTTGTATGCTCATTGTGCTATTTGACATTCAGAGTTGAAAGGCACGCATTAGGGCATGTCCTTTGGATGGCATTTGTTGGTCTGTCAAAGTCCTAACTGTCACTCGACCAATCTAAACGTAAATGGGTTTGGAAATTAGTAATATATAAATAGTAATAGTAAAGCCCATTTGGGAATGCCATTTACATCTTCATTACCAAATAAACAGAGTATACTTTTAACTCTTTCAGTCGCAATGACAATTTGTCATCATTATTTTAGAATATTTTTTCTGATCATCTGTAGCTATTAATGATATCAAAAAGCACACTATTTGATTCTTAAAACTTTTTTTCTATTCGAAAATACACTGCTCAAAACTATTAAGGGATTGCATGGTTTAAACCATTTCTCCCCCAATGATTCCATTTGGTATCATCAGCTTCTGATTTTTTTTTCTCACTAAGTTGAACTCGTACTTATTCATTGTTAGATGGAAGAATCATGTCTTTTGAAGAATTAAATAATGCTCGTTTTAATTGAATGAATATATGAAAAACACGGTACAATAAAATTCACTCTCAAGAAACATTTATGAAATAAATTGACCCTGAATTCTTCACGCTTGCATTCTTAGAAGTCTAAAATTTGATTTTACCTTTTTTTTTACAATTAAAATTTTGAAAAAATTATTGTCATAATTTATTCAAAAGTTATGATTCCAATTTTTTGCCCCTTAAATTTTAGTTAAAAAATTAAGATTCGTTTCCCTGTTTTTTACCATTTCAATCTGGATGCATAAGGAATCTCTTTCACAAATTTTAGATTTTTATAATAAAAAATAAGAAGTTGGAACTGGACGGGCAAACAAAAGAACGCAAAGTGCTCCTCTAATTCTTTTGAGCAGTGTATATTTCATTAATCCCGATGGATGCCAGCGTTATTATTTATTTAATAATATGATCAGAAACATGATGAGGCCAAGGGTCACTGGGACTGAAAGGGTGAACTGTATATGACATAGCCAGCTCTTCTTATTCCAGTTCAACAATATTTTTTTCTCCAATTCATAAAATAATAATCAGGTAAAATAACCTAAGCGACCCTTTGGTACTTTTACTAATTGAAGTATTAATCAAAATATTTGTAAATGTTGTTTATCGTATATCGACGAACCAAACGCGCCATCCAATTCAGGAACACCAAAATTATGTCAAAAATGGAAGCTTACCAGGTAATCAATGGCCCAACATTGTTAGAAATACAAGCATCATTTTGATTTTAAATCCATTACAATAATACAAAACGGTCATCTAACTGTAGACCTAGTTTTATAGAAGGCACACCGAATTCTCAATAATAAAGACAGCCTAGTTAATGGCATGGACATAACTCCTTTTATCTTGTGTCTGGACCAGAATTATTTAATTTTGCTTCCTTTTAGTTGTATATTTTTCCGTTGCTGTTATTTTTTTTTTCAAAATTAATTTTTAAATGTCTCTTTCTTTTTACAGTTAAAAACGTTAGTATTTTCTGTTTTCATTCATAGTTTTTATGCACTCGGTTTAGGAGAGGTTTTGAATTATCGTCACAGTATAGCTCCACGAGTGCTATTCATGACGGGCGCTTTATTTTAGAGCCAAAGTCAAGTGACGAGCCGACACCTGAATAGGCACCCAACGCAACCGTTAAGGGCGACATCGTAAGCAGCGTTATGACTTTGAAGGACATTTAACGTGACTCCCTTACACGGGGTATTTATTCGTCGGATATTTTTGACTGCACGGGCCGTTTATAGGTCGGCAGTTATTTTGGCGATGCCCGGACCCGAACCTTTGACCTTTCGCATGCTACACTCTAAAACAAAGCAGTGAGATCCATTCCTATAGGGGAAGTGCATTTTCGACACTGGAGAAGAGTGAAAATTAACTCAGACCGAGTTAAATTCACTCGTTTGGAGTGATCCTGTCGGAGATTTAACAAAACAAAGGAGTGAAAGCCACTCCTATAGGGGAAGTGCATTTTCGACACTGGAGAGGAGTGAAAATTAACTCAGACCGAAGAAGAGTGAAAATTAACTCAGACCGAGTTAAATTCACTCGTTTGGAGTGATCCTGTCGGAGATTTAACAAAACAAAGGAGTGAAAGCCACTCCTATAGGGGAAGTGCATTTTCGACACTGGAGAGGAGTGAAAATCAACTCAGACTGAATTAAAATCTCTCTTTGCTTTAAGAGTGTTGGCGAGTGCCTAACCGACTGGGCTCCCCAGCCCCACTCTTAATGTTTAATATAGGTATTTTATAATAAACTCATTTACGACTAAAACGGCAGTTAAAATTTTGCCATACCAATCTATTTGCGCTGCTAAAGGAGATTTCTTATTTCGATTTCACTCAAATGAGATACAGAGATGTAATAGGATGCTTCATCCCTTTTATTGAAACTCAAAAATGCTTCTGGATTAAGGAGGATGCGTTTTAAATGATTTGACAAAATTTTTAATTCCCTGTCAAATACATTGTAATAACATCTATAATAATAAAAGAAAGATTCTGTCTGTCTGTGTGTAAGTCTGTGGATCGCAAAAGACCTACTTAGACTGCTCTAAAAAATTCGAAATGTTTGATAAAGATTCCTTTTAATACCTACGTGTGCACCTGAGGCTTAGTTTTTTCATATTTGATTGTGATTTTTAATTAATATAATTGGTTAAAAAAAACGTCATCCACGTGGGATTGCGGGACCATAACAGGGCTTGAAAATACATGGACCGGGCCGAAACGGGGACTTGACGCCATCCGCTATTAGTTTGATTGATTGAGTTTGGTTGAGATATTCGCTCGCCCTAAGGCTTCTTCATCCTCTATTAGTGTTTGCTTTTTTAAGTGCGCATGCGCCAACACTAATTTAATTTTGTTTTGATTTTGAGTGTATTTTCACAAGTAAGCATGCCTCTAAAAGGAAGCAATGCGAAGTTAACGGGCTCCCAGTAAGGCGGGACCATACTGCTAGTTTATTTTAAAGTTATGGTTACAATGGAAAGTCATGGAAGTATAATGATCTAAATTCGTCAATTAAATTATATTCTTACTAAATTTAGTATATTTGAACTTCCATTTTTTGCTGTGTTGATATGGATAAATTTAATTTTAGACAAATTAGGCGAATACATCTTTAACAAATCAAGTTTTGCTACATTTTTGAAGTGCACCTTTATCTGGTTAATTTCTATTATGAGGCTTTATAAAGTGAGTTTGTGTGTTCAAAATGACTTATAAGTCAAACACATCAAAAGGGTAAGATTTTTTTTTGTACGTTTGTTCAAGACAAATTATAAACTACAAACCAATATAGAGTTCCGTCGATTATAATGCTAAAGATATACGGTTGTGGGATAATCCAAAAACTTTATTTTTTAGTCGTTTTTAGTATTTAAGGGTTCAGTACCCCAAAATCGGAGAAAAAATCAAAACAAAAATTATTTGCTTAAAATACTATTACAACCTTCATTAATAATGTCACAATCAAAAATATTTTTCCAGTCGTATGATTGGAAAAAAAATTTGACATTAAAGACCATTTTAATGTCATGGCTCCGTAAGGAAATGGGTTAACAGTAAAAACTTTAAATGCGTTTTTCTCCGAACTTGAATTTTTGAACTTCGATGTACCTTTTCTCAAACACTATGCTATCTTTTCTCGTAAACTTTTTTTATATGATGTAATACATAGTATAGATTAATCTGAGGTTAAAAAATTTAATAAAACTAAAGTGAAAAAAAATTATGGGCAAAGAAGTGAAACATTTCATGATTTTTTGGGTACTTTAAAACTTATTTTATTTAAAAACCTCAAACCTTTTAACCTCAGATTAATATATAAGGTTGGTATAACACACACAGAAAATTTTAAGATGATCTGATCAGTAGTTATTGTGAAAAGGTACATTGCAATTGGCCAATTTAACATTACCGATATACAACATACCGAACCCCCTTAAATATTATTTTATTCGGCAAATTACACAAAATGTCGCCAAACACGAACTGTATTTCTCACTATAAAACAATTATTGACCTGAGAAGAAGAAATTAAGATACTACTAATAGCACTAATATTTACTAATGGTACGTGGTTAAAAATTAGATGTATTCAATGTATGTCATTTTATAACTTAAATTAATTATATGAGCTTATAATACGTATTTTACTAAACCTAATATTGAAACTTGTTTATAACGTTACTCGTTTGTAAAATCTAAACATCGCAGGTCCCTTGACACTATAAGCAGGTTATACTGTCTTCCATTAACCATACACACACTCTTAAAACGAACGAGCGATTTTAACTCAGTCTGATTAATTTTCACTCCTCCAGTCTGGAAAATGCACTTCTCCTTTTGGAGTGGATCCTTTGTGTGTTAAACCTCTGACAGGATCACTCCAAACGAGTGATATTAACTCAGTCTGAGTTAATATTCATTCCTTTCCAGTCTCGAAAATGCACTTCTCCAACTGGAGTGGATTTCACTCTTTTGTTTTAAGAGTGTATGTCTATTTACTAAATCTACCGCATTCACAAATACATTCTAATTTCATTCAAACAATTCTAATGACTAACACAATTATTTACCAAGACAACTCAAACGTTTAAAGTCAATGAGATTGAGACAATCTCCCGAGCCCAATATTATATTAAATTTAAGAATTCGAAGGTATAAATTGAAACGTAAGCGCGAAAGCTTCAAATTAGTTCGTTTCCAGTGGACATTTGGGATCGGTCCCACATTTATACTGTCAGCCCCGACGTATGTATGATAAATGAAATCCCACATTTCGGTTGAGAGATTAACCGGTGATCCCACTACCGGTACTATGATTACAAGATAATATATATCTACAGTAGAACTCCAATTATCCGGAGAGAGGCTGATTATCAGGATTCCATTGAAAATTCCCTTCGGCCTATTTGCCATAGTTCTTCTTTGAACAGAAGAATTCTATAGTACACTCTTAAAACAAAAGAGCGAAATCCACTCCAGTTGGTTAGGTTAGGTTTTGAATTATCGTGGCACTAGAGCTACACGAGGGCTATTGGCGACGGGTTTAGGTTAAGTTAGAGTTATCGTCGCACTAGGAGATACGTCGAGGGTTATTGGCGACGGGCGTCGTATTTTAACCACAGTCCCACTCCAGTTGGAGAAGTGCATTTTCGACACTGGAAAGGAGTGAATATTATCTCAGTTAAAACCACTCGTTTGGAGTGATCCTGTCGGAGGCTTAACACACAAAGAATCTACTCTTTCCGGGTAAGTGCATTTTCCAGACAGGAGGAGTGAAATTAACTCAGACTGATTTAAAATTGCTCGTTCGTTTTAAGAGTGTAGGATAGAGTAATGACTTGTTTTGAGCTACCATAGTCAGCCATGGCTCACTACGCAGTCCGAATAGAGTGACAAAAGTGTCAGCTAATTTATAATTTTGATACGTAGAAAGAAAGTACACCCAGGGCGGCTGGAATCGAACCCGCACTCGTTACAGCGCGCTGACTGCTAGAGTTATGGCCTGCGTTACAGGTATCAGTCATTTATTTCTGTAAAAAATGAAGTTAAAAGAAAGTCAATACGATATTAGAGTTCTTAAAAAATTTATTAATTTTTAAAACTTTGCAAAAAGTTCTTTTAGTAATTAATTTTCAAGGCATTTTGCCTTTAAAACAATGTTAAAATATTCTGTTAACTACAAATAAGTGATACGGCCTTTTTGTTGCATTTATAAAAAAAAATGTGTATATTTTGAGTTTAAGGCGTTTTCCTAAGTAACTATTAAACAAAAAAAAAATAAATTTCTTTGAAAAGCATAATTTTTAACATACTATTTTATAAAAAAAAAACTATGTTTAGATTAAAAATATACGTCTATTATTTTACTCGAGTCTTAAGATGATACCAAAACAAGGTTTCGTACTAACAAACTTTAGTACTAACAAGTACTGTAACCGCTTTTTCACAATGCAGTTGAAATTAATCTCATCTCATTTTGTCGTGGGATCTGAAAAAGTTCATCCAAAATGAAATGAAAGAGAAATTTTTGAGACGAAGAAAAGTTTTGTAATAAAGAAATTTACAATCAAAGGATAAAGAATTGGATTGCAGTAACGGGACAAGGCGTATTTTTTTTAATGTTGACAGCCCAAATTGAATTTGCTTCGATTTAAATGAATCGAGTTTGAAACTTTGTAATTCACGAAAACTTAAATTGAATTTAGTGAATAACTGCCATGAAATTTCAAATTGATTTTTAAATAAGTAATAATAAACATTGTAATGTCATTTGATTAGTGTTATACATTACGGAGAAAATCTTTAATTGTGTTTTGAAATCCCACGTACTGTTGAAATAGAATATCAAATTCGCAGCAGTGTGTAGTAGGACAATTTTTATGTTTTGAAAACACACAGTAAAATCGTAGCATTTGGCTAAGTTCATTAAAACTCGAGGGGAACAAAAAAAAACAAAGAGAGTCTTAAAACAAAAGAGTGAAATCCATTCCAGTAGTATAAGTGCAGTTTCGACACTGGAAAGGAGTGAATATTAACTCAGACTGAGCTAAAATCACTCATTTGGAGTGATCCTGTCAGAGGTTTAACACAAAGGATCCACTCCAGTAGGAGAAGTGCATTATCTAGACTGGAGGAGTGAAAATTAACTCAGACTGAGTTAAAATCGCTCGTTCGCTTTAAGAGTGTATGAAAAAACATTTGATTGACGAAATTATTTTTTTACAGGTTTCACTCTCGTGGTGGCTGTAAATGTCCTCTGAGGATTTGATTAGTCATTTAAATTATGCGGAGGCGATTTCATCTGAAGTATACAATTATTGGAGTAATTCTGATGGTCATTCATTCACCTTTCTCAGGTTAGTTACATTTTTATTACTTTTTCCAACACATACACTGTGAAAAGTACCGAAAATTATTTTTAAAATAAATTAGTTTAACAAGTTACATTTATGTGGATTATTTTTTTAAGAATATCTTGAAGAAAAAATACATTTTTATTACTACATTGTTAATTTTTTATTTGTTCCTGTTTGGATTCAACATAATAATAGTTCCTACACCAAAATACAGCTTAAGTTTGCAGCATTGAAATTTTCTTGGCGGAGGAAACGTTGTAAACAACGCTGCTGGCACCGAAATTTTGCCTGCTCTGATTGGTCGCTCCTTTGATATACGTTCACCCTGATATTCGTGCGCCCTGTTACGTCAAAATCGAAGGAAAAAATAATTAATATTTCATTCTAACTGAAGCAAAGACTAATAAAAATATGTCTTGAAATAACGAACAAATTGGTTTATTGAATGTGAAATACCTTTTTTTATTCGATTCTCGCACTTGAAAACGAGAACTATTTACCCTTTTTCTCGTAGAACATTCCTGTACTGCAAACTTAATATGAGTTTTACTGTAGACAGTCAGACCATATAGCGGTCCATGTATGTGTGCAGTAACGCACAAAAGAAGCACGCTAGAGCGGTGCATCTTTCTTCTGCAACGGCTGTGTGTTGAAATTTTTCACTACATTTTCGATATTCGTTTGAACCATTTCCGAGGTTTTTGTTCCCAAAATCTAAAAAACGGTTCAACCACATACCAAAAATGTGGTGAAATATTTCAATACGCAGACGTTTCAGCCACTAGAAACCATTATTATGTTGAAACCAAGAGCAACATTTTTAAGAGTGTAGCACTTAAAATGCTTTTTTTTTCTCAAAATATTCGGCAAAAATTAATACATTTAAATAAAACTTAAATAATTACTTTATTAAAATACTTAATATTACAAGGAATATTTAGTATTTTATAACTTTTAAATTTGTTTGGTAGAGAGATAAATAAATAGTATTGGTTTGTTGAAAGAAGATTTTACGGTTACAAATAATATTTTCGCAGTTTACATTTTGAATCGAGAAATCTTCCATCATTGCAAGTCACACAAAACTATGAATCATTAGTATTTCTATGCTAATAATAATTTTTTTGTAAATAAAGTTATATACAATTACTGTGTTGAAGTTTTATAGGTGACAGATTCTGTTACTAATCTACTTCTTCCTTCAAATGCATGAAATATAATAGTAATTAAATATAGTGCCTTTTCATGCTAAGTTATTATATTTCGTCCTAACATTTAATACGCAAAGCTAATTTTGCATAAATACTAATATAGCACTCTGCAACTGTGTCAATTAACATACCCTTTCATCCTTCATACAAAAAACAGAACCACGCAAATATCTTTCCTTAATTATAATTAATAGAATCGTAACTATTATTAATATCTCCGCGTTCCCTAACAGCGCAACAAATGTCGCAGAACACATTTCAGCCTTATTGTGCCGTAATCCGGCGGGTAAGACGCACGACGACAAAAGACGCTTTCGCAAAATCTCGCGGAAGAAAAGAAAGCCGCATAATACCCCATGCGTCTTGATTTAACAAATCGCATTTTATCCAAGGCTTCTGAATGAGGATGAGAAGGAAAATATCATTGTGGTATTTGGTCACGCGTTATTTTAATATTTTTTTAACGGCGGCAACTTTTTTGTTGGATTAAGCCTTTTGAAGACTTTTGAAGGCATATTCACCAAAACTGAGAGCCGTTTTTATTGTGTCACTATCTAAGCGGCTCTTACTAACAATACCACATTTGATTCTCATATTGCGCTGTGAGTGTAAACTTGAGTCGCTACACGAGGGCCATTGGTGAGGGGAGTCGTAATTTAGAACCACAGTCAAGTGAGGAGTTAGCACCTGAGTAGAGGCACAAAATGCAAATTTTGCAAGACCAACATCGTACGAGATGTCGGGTCTTTGGAGCATATTTAACGTGCACTCCCTCTCGCACGGGGTATTATTATTATTTGGCAGCATAGGCCGTTTAAAAGTCGACAGTTATTTTGCCAATGCACGGACCTGAACTTCAGACTTGTCGCATACACGCACAAGGGCACATTTACTTAAATAAAATTGCATAAAATACCGGCTTTTCTTTGTTTAATATAATTTATTTACCTTAATCGTAAAAAGACCGTTGTTTACTTATAATAAAAAAACACATAAAATCAATATATTTTTCTACTGAATGTAATGGTATTCTGTAATTTCCTTCCAAGTTATTACGCTTTGCTCATTACATTTAGTTCGTAGAACTATTTCCGCATAAATACTAATATGGCATTCTGCAACTGTATCGCTTAACATATCCTTTCATCCTTCATACAAAAAACAGAACCAAAGATCTTTCCATAATTATAATTAATAGAATCGTAACTATTATTAATATCTTCGCACTCCCTAACAGCGCAACAAATGTCACAGTATACATTTCAGCCTTATTGTGCCGTAATCCGTGCGGGTAAGACGCACGACGAGAAAAGACGCTTTCGCAAAATCTCGCGGAAGAAAAGAAAGCCGCATAATACCCCATGCGTCTTGATTTAACAAATCGCATTTTATCCAAGGCTTCTGAATGAGGATGAGAAGGAAAATATCATTGTGGTATTTGGTCATGCGTTATTTTAATATGTCTTTAACGGCGGCAATTTTTTTGTTGAATTAAGCCTTTTGAAGACTTGGCATATTCAGCAAAACTGAGAGCCGTTTTTATTGTGGCACTATCTAAGCGGCTCTTACTAACAATACCAAATTTGATTCTCATATTGCGCTGTGAGTGTAAACTTGAGTCGCACTACAGCTACACGAGGGCCATTGGTGAGGGGAGTCGTAATTTAGAACCACAGTCAAGTGAAGAGTTAGCACCTGAGTAGAGGCACCCAATGCAAATTTTGCAAGACCAACATCGAACGAGGTCTTTGGAGCATATTTAACGTGCACTCCCACTCGCACGGGGTATTATTATTTGGCATTACGGGCCGTTTAAAAGTCGACAGTCATTTTGCCAATGCGCGGACCCGAACTTCATACTTGTCACATACACGAAAGGGCACATTTACTTAAATAAAATTGCATAAAAATACCGGCTTTTCTTTGTTTCATATAATTTATTTACCTTAATCGTAAAAAGACCGTTGTTTACTTAAAAAAAAACACATAAAATCAATATATTTTTCTACTGAATGTAATGGTATTCTGTAATTTCCTTCCAAGTTATTACGCTTTGCTCATTACATTTAGTTCGTAGAACTTATTCCGCATAAATACTAATATAGCACTCTGCAACTGTGTCAATTAACATATCCTTTCATCCTTCATACAAAAAAACAGAACCACGCAAATATCTTTCCTTAATTATAATTAATAGAATCGTAACTATTATTAATATCTCCGCGTTCCCTAACAGCGCAACAAATGTCACAGCACACATTTCAGCCTTATTGTGCCGTAATCCGGGTAAGACGCACGACGACAAAAGACGCTTTCGAAAATCTCGCGGAAGAAAAGAAAGCCGCATAATACCCCATGCGTCTTGATTTAACAAATCGCATTTTATCCAAGGCTTCTGAATGAGGATGAGAAGGAAAATATCTGTGTGGTATTTTGTCGCGTGTTATTTTAACATACAATTCGTGCCATCCTTACTTGGGTAAAAACAAAGGGTGAAAAGGCCGAGGGAAAAGCGCGATTGGTCCGTTAGTTGGAAACTCTTCTAAGGTAATATTTACATACAAAATGATCTGAATACAATTCAACCAAAATACACTTTTCATTCCGATAAAATTGTCAAATTTTCTCAAATAATATTCAAATCTGTTAGACCTTAAACGAAATTAATGTTTTAAACATGTGTTCTGGATGGATTCACAAATAATTTATGGAACTCTTTACATCCGCGGAAGGATCTCCTCCATAGCATATTTCTATTTAATTGAAATTATTTCAATTCTAATGCAGTTGCTTTTTTTTTTTCAGTAATTTACCCATAATGTATGAGCAATAATTATACATATTTTTTCGGGATGAAAAAAAATCATGCATTAGAAGGTTAAGCGTAGGAAAACTTCTGCCGTCACTATATACGTTTGGATTGGATCGCTGGCTTTTCTAGGAAAATGTTCATGCATGGCCGACTATACTTTCCAGGTTCGGAACAGCCTTCATTCCTCTCTTTCTGAACAGATGACAACCCGAACGCGACGGATAGCGTAAAGTCACAGACTTCAACTCTGGTCTTATTTGTTAAATCAACCGTTATAAAACTCATCCAACGACTTAAATATTTGAAAGTTAACCCTTTCAGTCCCAAAAATTTACTACACTACAGAAACATCTGATATTCACAAAATAAGCTTATTTTAGGTTAAATATGCGAATTCCATAAAAACAAAAAATCCATTTAAATTTTTAATATGGTTTTTGAAACAATGCCAAAATTCTGTAACTGCGGAAAACAACAAAATAAAAATATATATATTACCAAAAAACACTTCGAGTTACATGTTTTAAGGTATCTGACCATATTATTAAAAAAAATTTAGTAATTATTTTAACCAAAATAGTTTAAATTGTGTTTTAAATACGAGGAACTGAAGTGAACTTACCAAAAATCAGGAGAAACGCTTGTTGACTATTTTCTAAATAAAAAAATAGTAGTTCTGACTTCTATTGAGATAAAAATAAAATATTATCTGATAGAACAAAGTGTGAAGAATCGAATGATGTGTGTTTGGATGTCATAGCGGGACATAAACATTTTGAAAAAAATATTGAAAGTGATGATGCCAAATGGCATAACTGGGACTGAAAGGGTTAAAAAAAATTCGAAAAAGACTTACGAACTAACAGTAACTGAAAACAACTACTCGTGAAAGAGAACAACATCATTGTCATTCATGCTACCGAGTTCTCCTTTTGTCATACCTTCTGCTTATGAAGATTGATTAAAACGGGATCTCCAGCTGAGATTTTCTGTTTCGGATCCCTTCCTGGGAAAAATACAAAGGAAAGTTTCACTCGCCCTTAAATGGAGGTGGATATCGGTATATGAAAAGAGTTGTTAATTGAGTTCGTTAATTACAGAAACAAGTCACAGTGCTCGATTTTAGGAGTGGATTAGAAGGCTTATTGAAATAAACGCATTAAAAAGAGAGTGGTTGGGATTATTCTTAAATGCATGGTGTTGGCGTTTGATATGGAAATTTGGTACTTGTGTATTATTATGTGTTGCTTATTTTTTCAATGAACAAATTGAAAAACAAATTAGTTATATATTGCATTCTAATATTATATTTTATATTGTGGGAATTTTTTATATTAAAAATATCTATATTAACCCTTTATATAATTGTTATGAGGTTTCTATATACATGCTTTAAGGGTTTTTTATATTAATTATTATTATATTTCATTATTTAGTATTATACTTATATATTATGCTTGGTGATATTAGGTCGACTTCTACTAACTGGTTGACGGGTTATCACATACACACTGAGAACTACACTCTTAAAACAAACGAGCGATTTTAACTCGGTCTGATTAATTGTCACTCCTCCAGTCTGGAAAATGCACTTCTTCTTTTGGTGTGGATCCTTTGTGTGTTAAACCTCCGACAGGATCACTCCAAACGAGTGATTTTAACTCAGTCTGAGATAATATTCGCTCCTTTCCAGTGTCGAAAATGCACTTCTCCAACTGGAGTGGAATTCACTCTTTTGTTTTAAGAGTGTAGTACTAGGTATCGATTAAGCTAGCAAATTTCTTTTTGCGTTGCACTATCTTATAATGGATGCAATACCCGTTTCACATGCAAGCGGTTCCGGAAATTTTTGCAGTGATAAGGTCAATTCCACTGGACTTTTACAAACTATGAAAGCGGAAACCGTTCTTGAAAGTTTTATATGCGGTTTTCGGTTAATTAGTAAAATTCTAATCGACGACGGAGCATAGAAATAGACAACCGGAAACGTTTAATATCTATACCGAACCTGACAGCTTCTGCAGTGACAATGTACACTCTTAAAACAAAAGAGTGAAATCCACTCCAGTTGGAGAAGTGCATTTTCGACACTGGAAAGGATTGAATATTAACTCAGACTGAATGAAAATCACTCGCTCGTTTTAAGGTAGGCGAATACCCAAAATTCTAAAATTTTTACTATTGCTTTAATCTTTTCCAAATTTGGCATAGTGATTTCAAGTATTATGAACAATGCTTTTTGGAATTTTTTTTTATTTAAATATAATTGATTTATTTTAAACGGTGTTTTCCAACTAAAAAGGGGGTTTACGCTAACACTTCTAGAATAAAAAGCTTTACATTAATTTACCTGAAATTTTTTACAGATGCTATTTCAATATATATCTGTGCCATGAACCTCTAACATCTGGTGTAAATAAGTTTTTTTAAAAAAAAATGTTCAAATGTAAGTTAATCGAAAAAAATCTTTTTTTTCATCAGTTCATCAGTTCAAAACGAAGAATTTAACACATAATTAATGTGTATAGAATGAAAATTCAATGTGGTAGACTTGTTAGCGTAAACCTCTTTTTTTAATAGAAAAACACCGCTTAAAATAAATAAATTATATTTAAATAAAAACAATGCCTAAATAGTATTATTCATTATACTTGAAATCACTATGCCAAATTTGGAAAAGATTAAAGTAATAGTAAAAATTTTAGAATTTGGGGGAATTTTGGGTATTCGCCTACCTTAAGTGTTTTTAACTAATATTTACGCTCTGCCATCTTGATCTAATGACGGTACAAGAATGAAAATTTTTAAAGAAGTAGGTTATAATCTGTCAATAAACCCTCTTCCATGGAACAATTGTGTTTAACAGGTAGAAAGGCGCCACCAACACAGCATTTATTCTATATTAAACATTTACACGCTAAATTTGGATAGTTATTAATTTTATTTCGAAAATTCAATAATCATTAGTTATCGTTTGCAAAAATTAATTTATATCTAAAAAAGAGTAAATATGTAATATTACTCGCTTTTAAATCGAATTAAAACATTTCATATCAACATACAAAGAAACCCGTAGTGAAATATATTTGACGTCATTTTAAACTGACTGATGTCACAGAAATAAAATTATTAAAATTTATTGTCTTCAAGAATTACAGTCTTTCAAGCGATTGTTGGCAATGGTGATTTAATTCTAATAGAAATGGCTTCCTATACTTTTTAAATGAGCATGAAATTTTGCAGTTTTTTAAATAATTGAAGAAACCACTAATTCGAATTCTTTTTTGAAAATTTCAATGTATTCTGATTTCGATGAGCTGAATTTTTTTAACCTATCACACTTTTCCGTAGCATATGTAGTTTGAGCTATGAAAGGGGATCACGGAAAGACAGACAGACTGAACGATTATATTATCCACCATTTTTTAGGTTATAAACGTAGTGTGGAAGCTTAAATCTACGGTAAATAACAATCACAATAAAAAATTGTTTTAAACAAAGTTTGCAGCTCTAGTTATCAATTAAGCACCATAACATTCCTTGTTTTTTATTACTATTTTATGAAATGGTGCACGCACCTTACTGTTTGCACAGGTAAGCCTCTGTTTCCTCGGAGTCCGCCAACAGTTTTAAGCTGTCGGACAAGTGCGGTGTGTGACGTCATACAAACTACTGACATTGATTACGCTAGGGTGGTTTCCTCGGGAGCGTTGCCGGACAACTCAACACGACCGCCAGATTGAGTTGCTGTTGAGTGCGTTGGGGAAATCCTGATGACAACGTTTTTTGCTGTTGTCTGTTGTGCGGTGTGCTTGCCCAAAATTAAAAATTTGAGGAAATGACGGAAGGCGAGAGTTTTGTTACGCTTTCCGAGGATGAAATGCTAATTGATTTTGTGAGAAATCACGAAGAACCTAAATTTTCCATTTTTGACATGCAAAGACGAAAACCAAAACAACAACAGAGTTAGCTGAGTGAGTTCGCTAGGTTTCTAGTTTCGTGTCAACGTAACATTCCGATGAAGGGGTGGCCGGTAGGGTGACGTCATTCGCGTATATCAGCGGTCGCATTTTTCTGGCGACAGACTCCGAGGAAACCAAGGCTTTAAAGGAAATGTTTTCACTTGCATTAATCTTCTACAATATATAATGGACTATTTAATATAGAACGACAGTTAGTTATCAATTTTTCAATTTAATTCGAATAAATTAATGGAATATAGCAAAATATTAAAGTAAGAAAATAAACTCTTCAAAACTTTTAACGCTCATTTAAAGCTATTCATTAGATTTACATTTCAATACAAATTCAAATGTATTGCATCATTGGAAAGTTCTTAAAAGAAAAAAAATTACTTTTCACATACGGTTTAAATTCTGAATAAAGGTACATATTTTAAACTAATGCAAGTGGAAAGACTTAAAGTCTTAACATTTATTTAATTCATTTAAGAATAGCAAAAAAAATACCATAAGTACACTAATAATCTTTTACTTAAATTATGTAATAAAAGCATTAATATACATCGACATTTAGTAACCATAATTTTTCAATGTAATTCAAATAAATCAATTGAAAAAAGTACAAAAAGTATTAAAGTATGTTGAAATAAACTTTTAAATAGCTTTATATGTACTTTCGATACGCTCCTTGACGATTTTACCTCGCTTAACTACTTAAAATTAAACTTTTCAAAACTTCTACAGCTCGATTTAAAACTATTCATTAAATTTACATTTCGATGGAAAGCATTTATCGTAACACAAGAAATGTCTTTTTTTTTAAGTTATTGATTTAAATTGGGAATAAAGGTACACTTAAATCTAATGTGAGTGGAAGGACTTAAAACCTTACAATTTATCAAGCTTATACAATAACGCAAATGGATCCAAATCTTTACAAAAGCTTTCCAAATAAAAAATTTTTGGAAAATTAAGATTTTTTGGAAAAGTAAGATGTTATCTGGGGAAATAAAGTGAAACACATTAAGTGATTAAAAGATTTCGAATAATGTTGCTTAAAATAACATAATATTTAAGCCGAAACGGGGCTTGATTTTTACTCGAAGTACTTAAGTAGTTTTTCCAACAATGAAGTTTCCATTTTGACACATTTGAAAGTAGTTTTCTTGAAATTTTCCAGTGAATATATTTTATGTAATATGTAAGGCTTACATTTGTACTAAAGTTTTGTTGAACAATGCGAAAATTAGATAGAGACAAAATAATGATGCACTTTTAGTTTAAAAAAATGTGTTTAACCCTTTCAGTCCCAGTGATGCCATTTTTAATCATCACTTTCAATATTTTTTTCCACATGTTTATGTCCCGTTATGACATCCAAACACACATCATTCGATTCTTCACACTTTGTTCTATTGGACAATATTTTACATTAATCTCAATAGAAGTCAGAACTACGATTTTTTTTATTTAGAAATTAGCTAACAAGCGTTTCACCTGATTTTTGAAAAGTTCTTTTCAGTTCCACATTTTTAAAACACAATTTAAACTATTTCGTATAAAATAATTACTTAAATTTGTTTAAATAATGTGGTCAGATACCTTAAAATATGTAACTCGAGTTTTTAGGTAATATATTTTTTTTCTATTTTGTTGTTTTAAACAGTAATAAAATGTTGGCATTATTTCAAAAACCATGTAAAAAATTTTAATGAATTAATTTTTTTCTTATGGAATTCTTATTTTTGACCTAAAATAAGCTTATTTTGTGAATATCAGATGTTTCTGTTGTGTAGTAAATTTTTGGGACTGAAAGGGTTAACACATTTATTCCACATTATTTTTCACCGATACACCTTTATATGACACATTTATTCTTCACCGATATGTAGACCAGCATCTGCTCCTTAACGATTCGGATAAAACTCTATGCTAAAGCTAAAAATGTATATTACGGTACTTTAAACTGAATCTTATAATTTTGTAACACATTTTATCGAAAATTGTATATTCTGCAGTCTCTTGTCCATCGTACAAGGACATAAAAATCGTGATCGTCTGTTGTGTTGGGTCAACACTTTTTATGTTCGTATATCATCAACACAATTCTTGTATTGAAACAACAGAGTATTGTAATGTCGCCATTTTCACACAATGTTTTAGTCCACTTTTGAGTTGTTGTTTTTTTCTGAGCGCGGAGTTTTTAATAAAGTGGCTCGTCACCAAAATAAATTTTTAAAGCAAAAGGCTAGGTTAATTCAAGGAAAACCTAAAACATCACTTCAAAAGAGTTTAAAAGATTTTTTTTTAAATTAAACCAAATATTCAAACTTCGTTTTAATGTGTTGCAAAAATAAATAAAGTTTATTAATTTGGCTTGGTATTACTGTCCTCAAATATAAGTATAACTTTCTTTTATTGTGTTGAAAACGCACACTGCAAAATTCAAATTCTGTAATAACTTCCATTTTAAATGTTTCGGCAAATAATACATACTGTATAGTATTCTTTCATGTTTGGATGGCAACAGATCCAATGGTTTGTCGTCATTTGTTGCTTGGAGTTACTTTTGTTTTGGTATCCGAAAATGAACTTTCTAAGAATATTTTATTTGTTCAATTTTCTTAATATAAACTTCTTGTAATGCTGTTGGTTGCTCAAGTTAAGTAGTTCCTTTGTTAAAAAAAAAAGCTTGCAGAGTAAGAAAAGTCTCCTTTCATATTTATCTATCATTTTAAGGGTGAAACCGAAGCAACCAATGAAATCCAGTACGAATAAAAACGAAAACAAGAGCCTTACATCATCTGAATAATCTCCATTGTAAACTATAAAACATAGTTAAAATTAACACGTTTACAAATAGACAAACCCAATCGTATCCCACATAAAAACACATTCCTCGACGGCCTTTCTTTTACTTTTAAATTCCTTTTTTCTTCGCCAAAAAAAAAGAGCGATGGAATGGCAGCCTTAGGTGGTACAAAAAGCCCATAAAAAGAATAGAACATTCCTTTTTTATTATCATCCCAATCGAAATCATTACTTCCAACAGGCCTTTTGCTTTTGAGGGGCGACTTAACCAAAGACATTCAATGAAATATACTGTTAACAGAAAAAATAAGAGACTAGTTGAAGAGAGGGACCAGGATGGTTGGCTGGTTTGGCGAGAAAGCTGGCGATGCTTTGCATTTTATTGCTACCGTATGATTAAACCTCTAAACAAGATTTTTTTCATCCCAAAAAAAATATGTACTATATTCAATACTCATACATTATGGGAAAAATACTGACAAAAATTTAAGAGCATTAGAATTTAAATAATTTTAATTTTTAAAAAAATTTCCATTTGACGAAAACCAACGACAAAATTCCAATTTTGATAAGAATGACTAGAAAACTACTAAATATATTTTAAAATTACCCTCTTTAACTACAGTTAATTTTTCAAAACTATTTGTATTTAATACTAATATTATTATACTTTGAATACTGCCAAAAACGTAATTTCACAACAGTTAATAACCTCACTCTTTAATTTTGAATACACCTTTTACTACTGTCATCTATGAAGATTATTAGTAACTAAAACTTTAAAATGAAATGTAATAGAGGAGAAAAAAAATTTGTCGAGAGGGAGCTCGACTTTAATTGAATAAAGTGGATTATGTTACTTGTTGCCAAACGGCAAAAGTATACATTAGATGGTTAAGTGAAGAGTGATTGTCAGTCCCACAGAGCTAATACATTAGTTTTGTAATCACAACTTCCGCAGAAGTATTGGTTTGCCATATTAGACCCTTTTTCCCCAGGTATGGGAATCAACATAACATTGAAATGAAACTTATTTGAAGCAAAAAGGTTATCTAGTTATTTAATTATATATTTTTGAAGTTTCAAAGTGCCAAATATATATACCAGACGGCCACACTATTTTAAAACTTTATCGATTAATAATTGAATAGCCGGATGTTAATTTCTTTTCAATTTTGTTTCAAATTGATGTTACGATGATTCCCCTACCTGGTAAAAATGGGATAACTTGGTACAGCAATTCGTTTGCCAACGTTGTGATTTCAAAACTAATGCATTAGTGCTATGGAACTGAGAGTCACTCTAATCTTTAGCCAAACTTACACGACTTTTAAGGTGATGTTGGTTACCTTTTAGGTATTCCAAAATCTTTTAATTAGTTTTATTAAAGTTATTTATTTTAATTAGTTTATTCTTTATTTAAATAAGTAGAAAATTCATTTTCGAATACCAAAACAAAAGTAATTCCAAGCAACAAAGACGACAAACCATTGGAGCTGTTGCCATCCAAACATGAAACAATACCATACAGAATGTGTGATTTGCCGAATAATTTAAAATTGAAGCTTGGAAGCTATTACAGAATCTGAATTTTGCAGTGTGCGTTTTCTACGTAATAAAGGAAAATCATATTTAAATTTAACTACAGCAGACAAAGCCAAATTAATAAGTTTTATTTATTTTTGCAACAAATTAAAACGAAATTCGTATGTTTGGTTTAATTTTTTTTTAAATCTTTTTAACTCAGTTGAAGTGATGTTTTGGGTTTTCATTGAATTAACCTAGCCATTTGCTTAAAAAATTATTTTGGCGACGAGCCCCTTTATTAAAAACTCCGCACTCAGAAAAAAAAAAGACTTAAGCCTTTACCCTTTATAAGTCTGTGGGAAGTATACTTCCCAACAACTTAATCAATTTTGATTAGTGCTGCCATCTCTCGATAACTTCAGAAAACAAACAAAATTACAAATGCAGAATTCCTATGGGCGATACGTTTAAATGGCTCAGAGAGGGCGATGGGAAACATACTTCTCATCTAAATAAAATGGTCGTAATAATCAAAATTAATTTTAGGTAATTAGCTAAATGAATTTATTGTTATAAATCAATCTCTCAATTCCAGAAATACTTTAACGTAACATTGCTAGAAAAAAAATGGCGGGTAAATATTAGCCAAAACTCACGTGACTTGGGAAGCAATGTTGGTTCCCTTCAAGGTTTTCCAATTTTGAATGAGTTCTAATCTAATGTCCCTGGCTTTAACACGATTCGATAAGAAGAGAAAGAGATCGAAATTTGGCCGAATGAATGGAGCAGCGGGAAAAAGATTACCTGCATCAACTACCAAATGGGATTTAATGCCGCCGAGGAAGGGAGTTTTTCCGTGAAGTAGCCCTCGAATTCGTTAAGGGTGTCACTGCCAATGAATTGAGAGGGTGGTTGCTGCTTTTGCGGTATTTTAAGAGAGCATTTTAATCCAAAAAAAATGCTTAGATAGTTTCTTAAAGAGGAATGGGATCTGGTTTCGTAATAGAAGCCTCTTCGTCTTTACCCTTTCGCTACGAAGGATTTTTGCTTCCTCGTAATATTTGATAGGAATAACATTATCGAATTCTTAGTTGTTCAGGCGCTTTGGGGCGTTTCAGTAAGGAAAGTGTGTTCCAATGGATAAAAAATCATTTTCCAATGCGATTTGTTTGAATATTTTTACAAACTGTTTTTTTATTTGATAAATGTAGGTTGCTTGAACATGACTCTATGATTCCACTTGTTAAAATTAGTTTAAAAATTTCGCAGCAAAATTTGCCTTCGCAAATTATTTTTTACAATGTATTTAATAACACAGAGGGACTTCGGTTTTGGAAACCCGCTCCTATTCCCCCTTAATATAGTTAAATTATTTTTTAAAAAAAAACTCGTATAAATTTACTCCATATAACTCTTTAAAAGCCCAGATGCCTCTAATTTTATGAAAATTGTAGTCATTTTTTTACATGAAAAAAGTATAGATTAGGAATGCTTTTCGCAGATATGATTCCCAAATTCTTTCATATTAAAATTTTACTACTTAAAATATTACTTTAGGGTATGAAGCTTATTTCATTCACTGTAAACATTTGGTGCAAGCTTACTCCACAAAAATGGTAGCAGTAAGTGCTGCCTACAGCTTTATGGGGAAAAGTTACACCAAATTTATTTAGTAACTTTATTTACAGTAACGGTTAAGTTACCGTAAAGTTAGCTAAGTAATCTTACTCCATAGAGCGGAAGTATACTCTTAAAACAAAAGAGTGAAATCCACTCATATAGGATAAGTGCATTTTCGACACTGGAAAGGGGTAAAAATTAACTCAGACTTAGTTAAAGTCACTCGTTTGGAGTGATCCTGTCGGAGTTTTAACTAAACAAGAGTGAAATCCACTCCAATAGGATAAGTGCATTTTCGACACTGAAAAGAGTGAAAATTAACTCAGGCTGAGTTAAATTCACTCGTTTCTTTTAAGAGTGTATGGAGTGCCTTCAGTTTAATTTTGGACATCCTGTATAAACATGTAAAGCAAAAAAATAATGCACTCAAGCTTAAAACCAGCTTGTACATGTTTAATAAAATCCCTGGTAATAGTGAAAATGATGATATTGCTTCCACATCCGTTGTTTTTTGAGAAAATAAATAGAGATTGACTGCATGACACTTCCCTGTGACTGGGCTGGTCTAAAGAAACTAGGTCCAAAATAATGGCTTCTTTTCACTTGGATTGGATAACTTTTGCTTGTATGCTTTGGTGTGGCCTTTTTTTTTTTTTTTTTTTTTTTGATCGAGACGAGAATATTTTTTAAGTCACAAAGAGAGAAAACAGATTGCTTGTTACTTCGTAAATTTTGGTTTTTGGTTTAAGCGCTAATGATAAAACGTGCTGGAAATATATTTAGGTCCTATTGAATGTCAAAGTTTGGTTTTTTAGGCCTCTGAAAAGAATTTCTTAAGAGCTTAAAACGATAAATTCGACTTGTGATTGTTAGTTTTTAAACTAGATTTGTTTTCTTGAGTCATGGAAAATAAATTATTTTATTTGTGTAAATAATAACAATTACAGCGTGCTAAAATACTAAATAAATGAATAAAAATTAATAACGTCAATTTTTTTAAGTAAACTCATTAAAATAGGTAATTTTTCAGAAAAATAAAATATTCTCGTGATCTAGATAGGTGATAAAAAAAATACACAATTAACAACACACCAAAAAAAATTGGAAAGTTAGTAGGTCTAATAAAATCTGAGTTGATTTTACATATAATTGAAGAGCTTAGTGGAAGAAAATGCTAAGTGACAAAAAGGTGCAAACGAGAAAATGAGCTTTAAAATGTTTCGTTTGCACTCGGATCTGTTGAAAACGTAACTTGTGAAGAGTAAAAAGGTTACTAAACTAGGATTTCATGAAAAAGGGAAAACTTGTTATCTTTAAAGAAGTCAGTAATATGTTTATTTATTTACAACTACCGTACAGATAAAAATCCATTTACAGGTAGAGGACAAGACAAATCACAAATAGAAGAAATCTAAAAGGGAACATCAAAAAAACAAACAAAGAATAAAAATATCAAAATACAAAAAGTCAAATGCAAATTCTAAAAACCAAATACAAATATTAATAAACAAAAAACTTATACATATACATATTGGGAAATTATGTAACACTTAGAAAAATTATCAAAGAAAATATTGCTATGAGAGGGCAGATGATTAACTATGTCAATGAAATGTGAAATAGATTGGTTATTAAGGTAATTTTTTAAATAATGGGTTTTACTTAAGACAATTTTTTAAGGGTTATGTATTTTGGAGCATAAAAATTTAGTAATTGACACAAAATCAATTTTTTTTCTAAAATTTCGCTTAGCACGTTCTTCCACTAAGCCCATCAATTGTTCTCTGACCAAAAAATGTTTTTAGCTAAAAGAAAACAATAGATTCTGCACCATATTAATCAATGATTCCTTTTACAAGCCATATAAATACAAAAAACTATTGTAATCAAATTATCTTTAATAACCCACCAAGCCGAACCAAAAAAACAACTCACACAGAAATCCCAACGATGCCAACACCAAAAAAAATCCAAGAAATTCCACCAAACAAAACCGAAACCCATCGACGCGATAAACGAAAATACAAACCCGATTTCCTCTCACGGGAATGGCAACACAAACCAACCACAAAATCGGACCTAGAAAATAAGTAGAAGGCCCTTTTTTTTCCCCCTCCTTACTCACTGCTGATACTTATACTGTTTATCAGATCTCCTGATTATCTCCGTAATAATAGAACGAGACTCTCTGTGTTTGCCCATCCAGATAAAGCAAAGAAAGTCTCATCGAGTAACAAGGGATCAATTGATCCCAATGGTATAAGAAATGGTGGAGAGCTGTGTTGACGCTTTCATGCGTCATTAACTTTCGGGCTCTCAGTTAAACTTGCCGCTCAGAGATACAAAAATACTCTTTTTGCACTCGGAAAAAAAATTGTGTTCAAATAGCACAAGGGAACACGAATATTGCGTTGTTTCAATACAAGAATTGTGTTGTTTCAGAACAAGAATTGTGTTGTTTCAATAAGAATTTTGTGGTTTCAATAACAATTATATTTCATTAAGAATTGTGCTGTTTCAATCAGAATTTTGCGGTTTCAATAATAAATATGTTTTTCATTAAGAATTGTGTTATTTCAATACAAGAATTGTGTTGTTCCAATACAAGAATTGTGTTGCTGACAAACGGACATAAATTTGTGTTATTACAACACAACTGTGAATCGTGGGAGCAGACGATTGTTCAATCTATACGCAATTCATGCGTCATTAACTTTCAGATTCTAAGTTAAACTTACCGCTCAGAAATACAAAAAAAAATACTCTTTCCGCACTCAGAAAAAAAGCTTGTGTTCAAGAAGAACAAATGGAGCACAATTATTGTGCAAAATGGCAAAATTGCAATATTGTGTTGTTTCAATACAAGAATTGTGTTGTTTCAGTACAAGAATTGTGTTGTTTCAATACAAGAATTGTGTTGTTTCAATACAAGAATTGTGTTATTTTATTACAAGAATTTTGTTTTTGTTATTACAAGAATTGTGTTTTTAAATACAAGAATTGTGTTTTTAAATACAAGAATTGTGTTTTTAAATACAAAAATTTTGTTATTTTATGTCAAGAATTGTGCTATTTTATTACGAAAATTGTGTTTTTCAATACAAGAATTGTGTTTTTCAATACAAAAATTGTGTTGTTTCAACACAAAAAGTGTGTTGTTTCAATACAAGAATTGTGTTTTTCAAAACAAGAATTGTGTTTTTAAATACAAGAATTGTGCTATTTTATTACAATAATTATGTTGTTTCAATACAATAATTGTGTTGTTTCAATGGAATAATGTGTGTTGTTTCAATGGAATAATGTGTGTTGTTTCAATACAATAATGTGTGCTGTTTTAATACAAGAATTGTGTTGCTGACATACGAACACAAATTTGTGTTGTTACAACACAACTGACAATCGTGGGCTCTTTTCGCAATTATAAAAAATTGAGTCACCGCTCTTTTCATTAACCATTAAAAATAGAGTCATTCATTATTCTCAACCATTAAGAGGGTCCGGTACCTTCCTCAACTTTTTTTTTTATTTATGAACTTATACTACTCAGATTTTATGCACGGGTGCATCAGGCATTAATAAAACATATTAGCAAAAAAAATTGAAAATGACTCATTATTTAAAAAAAAATTAATTTTTTGTTCAATTTTTTTACAATTTTAAAATCCCTACTCCTCCCTAACTTTTCGATTATTTATTACCAAATTTTTTTTATGAGTTCCCCAATAATATCTTAACAAAAATATGCATCCAAATTTTAATCAAGATTCAACTTTTTTTTTTCAGATATACTTTTCGAAATTTTATCAAAAAAATTCGCTACAAATGTAAAATTTAAACTTTGAAATTTTAAAAAAAAATACTGACAATATGAATGAAAAGTTTTAATGCATAGTTTTGTTCACTATACTTTTATGATGCCATAGAAATTTAAAGAAACTTTTTATGTATAATATAAAAGAGGAGTAGTACTTTTCACTATCCTAAAATTTAAAAAACACGAACAGAGATACGAGCATTTAAAGTATAGATCCGTGGTAGGATACTTGGAGAGTGAGTCTCATTTAAAAATTAATAACTCAAAAACTAATGCATAAAATTTGAAGCGGTTTTTTTTGCAAAATATTAAGAAATGTTCAAATAATATTTTTGAAAAATAATTGAAAAAATTGAATTTTTCATGATTTTTGGGTACTGGACCCCTTAAAAAAAGAGTCATTCCGCTCTTTTCGCAACCATTAAAAATAGAGTCACTTTTTAATTAGACTAGGAGATGTAATTGTAAAGTTGTGTGCTTTTTTGGCAGGCCGAGCTACGGCTCCGGACTCTGTCCCGTTAAATACTTTAAATATTTTTTTTACATTAAAAAAAATCCTTAGACAACCAATCTCTCCTTTTTTAAAGAAATAACTTAATTAATAAGTATGTTTGTCTGTTTGGTAGTTGTTTATCTACTGCATAGGACATACATATGTTCAGTGACACAAAAATATAAGTTTTTCAAAAATGTCACTTAGCACGTTCTTTCTCTGAGCTTTTCATTTGTGTTGTTTGCATTCTGACGATATCTCTAGTCTACTATTATTATTTCAATGAGCAAGTGACAAATAATCCGTGAACAATATTGCAAAAGGGTTTTATGTTCCAGCGTTACATAAAGACGTTGTTTTTACTCTTCACTTTTGGTTTGAGGTAATATGGAGAAGCTATAATGTCATAAGTAGGTTCCAGCACATTAAAGACTGCAAAGGCAAAGCAAATTGTATCGAAACCTCTCTCATTGCCAGTATGGGCAGCTTAAAAAAATAGAACTGTTTTGTTTAACCCTCTAATACATACTGTTGCCGTATGGCAACCAATAACATAATCCACTTTATTCTATTAAAAAAGAGCTCCCTCTCGACAAATTTGTTTTTTGTATCTATTACATTCCATTTTGAAGTTTTAGGTACTAATAATCCTCGTAGATGACAGTAGTAAAAGTGTATTCAAAATTGAAGAGTGAGGTTATTAACTGTTGTGAAATGACGTTTTTTGCAGTATTCAAAGTATAATAATATTAATACTAAATTACAAATAAATTGTTGACCAATTAATTGATTATTAATATGAATAAATTGTTTTTAAAAATTAATTATAGTTAAAGAGGGTTATTTTGAAATATATTTGGTAGTTTTCTAGTCATTATTATCAAAATTTAAATTTTGAAGTTGTTTTTTATCAGATGGGAAAAATTTTTAAAAATTTAAATTGTTCAAATTCTAATGCAGTTAAATTTTTTTCAGTATTTTCCCCATAATGTAAAAGTATTAAAGACATATATATTTTTTTATAATTGCGTGAAAAAAAGCCGACTTTTACATTATAATTTCAATATCAGACGCGTGCACAAAGCTAGACTTTTTGAAACAGTGAAAAAAAGTACTTTTTTTCACCCAAAAGCAGTGAAAAAAAGACTTTGTCGCACTCTTTTTATAAGATGCCAACATTTCAAGTAAAATTTCGATATGATAATACTCAGAAAATCCAAAGATTTATCGATCTGCTGTATTTAAAAATATTATGCGCGTGAATTATTCTTCAATCAATGAATTTTTTTCTCGCGATGGGAATATTTCTTAAGTCACGCCCTTCGAACTGCGAGTTCATTGGTTGCTTTCTTTGACAAAATGTTGAAACACGCTTATTGGTTTTTTATAGCGTCACGCGCTCCGAACTGCGAGTTCATTGGTTGTTTTCATTGACATCTCTTAGTCTATTTTAGTCTAATTAGCACGTGAATTATTTTTGAACCAATGAGATTTGATTTTTTCACGCAATTATAAAAAATAGTGTATGAAACACGTGCGAAAAGTAAACTTTTTAAAACACGTGTCTTTATTTCACTCGCTCGTACCTCGCTCGTGAAATAAAATCCACTTGTTTTAAAAAGCATTACTTTTCGCACTAGTTGCATAAATAACTATTTTCGGGACGAAAAAAATCACACATTAGAGATTAAAAAAAGGAAATAAATAAAGACAAAACAAAGTCCTTGTTTCTGATTTTAAGTATACTTATTTATAACTATCAATTTAAGGGACTAACATTGAAAAAGATTGCTGCAAATAAAAAGAGAAAAACCTTAATTTGAGGTACCAAACATTCAAAGTTAAGAAAACTACTTCGAAGAACTACTTTTTCCAATAAGTCTCTTTTTGTAGCATCCATTCCAATTTCCAAAATTCACCTTTTTCGAGCATTCCAATACAAATCAGCAACGGCAATTGCCTGCCCTGCAAACTTCGCCACGATTCATTTAGCCAAGTATCCCATCTAAAACTTACCATACCAAAAAATTCGAATGCAGCTAGGAAACCCCAAATGCCAAATCATCACTCTCTATTAAACCCAGCCGACTTTTGATGTAAGGTAATCTGTGATTGAATAAGAAAAAAACACCTGATTCGAATGCTGGAGAAAAGATGGATTTAGGAAGAAGATTTGAAATGCTGCCGGCCAAAAACCAATGCAGAATTCTGTTCGCCATATGAAGCCATCAATCACCCTGTAGTAGGCCCAAACAAGCGCTCTTGGCGAAGTATTTGGCGCTGTTCTGCAGTGGTGTTTGTATTGGCTTACTACATCGACTTGGCGACTTTTTGACTCTCTAATAAAACTATAACTGCAACGTAATTGTCTTGCCTGTGAAGGGAAATACCAGAGTTAAACTCATAGTTTCCTTGCACAGAAGCCACGACCATGGACGGAGCTATAAAACGCGCGGAACAATCAGATGAAGACAAAATAAAACAGCTGAAATTTTCCTCTTTAGCTCCGCCTTAGTGCATTTATCATGTATTTTACCAATGGCAACTTTTCCGCACTGTAGCGGGGGCTGGGGAGCCCATTCTGTTAAGCACTTGCTTAGCATGCGGAAGGTCACATGTTCGGGTCCGGGCATCGCCAAAATAGCTGCCGACCTATAAACGGCCCGTGCAGCCAAAAATGTCCGAAGAATAATACCCCGTGTAAGGGAGTGCACGTTAAATATCCTTCAAAGTCCTAACGCTGCTTACGATGTCGCCCTTAACGGTTGCGTTGGGTGCCTATTCCGGTGTTGGCTCGTCACCTGACTGTGGTTCTAAAATACGACGCCCGTCGCCAATAGCCCTCGTGTAGCTCTAGTGCGATGATAATTCAAACCAAACCAAACCGCACTGTAGCGATCCGAAATAAAATAAAATAAAGTTTTCTTCGGCTCTCTCTGGTAAGCAGTTTGCTTTGGCTTCCTAGGGTTACTTGGCGACATACTGATGGCTTCACTTTTTATTCACGCCAAGCATCTACATCGTCTCCTCAACTCAATGAAAAGAACTTATTTGAGGTTTTTATTTTTTTTCTTCAAAGATTTCGGCATACAATCAAAGATTCACCATCGATATATATATAAAAGATCAGCCGCCGTCAAATTTTTCTCAATTTCTCAATCCCATAGGATATGCAACTGTGTTTGTTGACTGCAGGTACAGTTAACTCTCCCTCGGTTCGTATAATACAAGAAAAAGCTATTTACAGTCCATAGTTTCCTTGATAGCATGAGAAGCATAGAGTTAAGAATCAGGTGGAAATACTTGGCGCGAAAACGAAGTGAAACCACTCAAAAAGTCGCCAAGTAACCCTAGGAAGCTCAAACAAACTGCTCACCCAATGTTAACCCTCTAATGCATACTGTTACCGTTTGGTAACAAGTAACATAATCCACTTTATTCTATTAAATTAGAGCTCTTCCTAGACAAATCTGTGTTTTTATCATCTATTACATTTCATTGTAAAGTTGTAGTTACTAATAATAATCATAGATGACAGTAGTAAAAGTGTATTCAAAATTAAAGAGTGAGGTTATTAACTTTTGTGAAATTACGTTTTTGGCAGTATTCAAAGAATAATAATATTAGAACTAAATACTAATAAAATGTTTTGAAAAATTAATCATAGTTAAAAAGGGTTATTTTGAAATATTTTTAGTAGTTTTCTAGTCATTATTATCAAAATTGGAATTTTGCAGTTGGTTTTTGTCTTATGGAAAATTTTTTAAAAATTGAAATTTTTTAAATTCTAATGCAGTTAAATTTTTTTAGTATTTTTCCCATAATGTATGAGCATTAAAGATACATATATATTTTTTTGGGATGAAAATAAAAATTCATACATTAGACAGAGGGTTAAATCATTGTAAAACCCATCATTTTATTCTTTAGAAGACGTTGATTGTAACCCCAAACGGCAGAGTGGTTTTTACCATCACTTGACAATGGAGTGGGGACGGGTTCGAATCCCGAATAAGGCATGAATATGTGTGTTGTCCTGAGTACTTGCAAGGGTACGTGCTCGTTAAATCTGTGGGTCGAAAAGTCGTGCAATTTACTCTTTAAAATGCTTCGATTAAAAAAAACATAAAAATACTGTTTGGGCAGTTGTAGGCTGTAGAAAATTTGAATTTATACTAGATGGTAGTAATTTCTTTCACAGCTCAGGTAAGAAAAATGCGTTATAATGATAGTTTTCATTAGATGGTGTGGCGGTTCACCACACACATAACCTCAATATGCCATCAACAACTAGGTGGCACTGATTTACAAACCACGTTCCTACCGCTATTCCTGATTACAACGTTAATAGTAGTATATAGGCCGAGGTTATTAGTTTAGTTTTTAGCAATGTTTTTATTGTTTTCATAATTATTATTTTGTAACCCAGCAGATGTACAACTAAACTCTGTTCATGTTCTAACTGCTTTTAATAACAATAACCATGTTTTGTTCTCAATTTTAAAAACGTAATTTTGTTCTCTAAATAAAGTAATATTCACTTCTAATGAACTCACAATCCTTCAAAACAAATGTTCAACAGATTATGAGGACTGAAATAAAGGCATAGTAGTGGATATTAGAGAACAGAAAGGAATAATTACGGAAAGGTAAATTTTTAAAATCGGAAGTAACTAGCGGTTTAGCAATGGCTGAAGGTGCAAGATTTTCGATTGCAAAACTCAACAATACGAACTACCAAACTTGGAAATACAAAGTAGAACTTTTATTGATTAAAGAAGGATTATGGAGTGTTGTTGAAAATGAAAAACCTGCAGATGCCAAAGACGACTGGGATGTTATGGACGGTAAGGCAAGAGCGACCATCGGACTTCTGGTTGAAGATAATCAACTTTGTCATGTCAAAAAGAAGCTAACAGCTCGTAGTATGTGGACATCACTACTAAGTTATCACCAAAAATCAAGTCTTTCGAATAAAGTAAACTTGTTAAAGCGCCTGTGTGGTATGAAACTAAGTGAAAACAGTGACATGGAAGAGCATATAAATACCATGACTGATTTGATCGACCAACTTACTGCATTAGGTGAAACTTTAGCTGAACCTTTAACTGTGGCATTACTATTGAGTAGTTTACCAGACAGTTATGCAACATTGATTACAGCTTTAGAAACAAGACCGGAGACAGATTTGACTCAAGAATTGGTTAAGAATAAGCTGTTAGAAGAATACCGACGAAGAGAACAGAACCATGGAAGCCAGCAAGGTCAAGAAAAGGTCTTAAAGGTAAACTCTGCTGCACCGAAGCATATAACTAAAAGAATAAACTGTTTCTTTTGTAAGAAATCTGGCCATGTGAAACATGACTGCCGGAAGTACAAGTCATGGCTACAAAGAAAAGAAACAAACCAGCATGAAAATCAACATAAAGCTAATAAGGTAACTATAGCAGATAAAGATGGTGATTTTCTAGAAGAACACATGAATGAAGAACACATTTGCTTTATACTTGGTGAAACAGAAACTCCTGTATGGTACATAGACTCTGGGGCAACTTCACACATGACCAGCAGTTTTGATTTCTTCACTGAACTTGATGAAACCTGTCAAGAAAATGTTTACCTGGCAGATGGCCAAACCATTGTAACAAGCGGTAAAGGTGAAGGCTGGATATTTTATGAAGATGACCAGAAACAAGTAAGAAAAATAAAAGTTAAAGATGTTCTGTATGTGCCACAATTAAATGGAAATTTATTATCTGTTAAGAAATTAGTTGATAAAGGGTTTAAGATTGATTTTAGCAATGAACAGTGTATTATAAAGTTGAAAGATAAAACTATTGCTGTGGCAAATGTTAAAAACAGTCTGTATGTTCTAAATACACATAAGGCATTAAGTACAACAGAAAGTAATTCGTTCTGCATACATGAATGGCATAAGAAATTGGGTCATAGGGACTTACAAGCAATAAAGAAGATGGAGAAAAATTCCCTTACTACAGGAATGAAGATAAAGCCGTGCAAACACAGTGATGTATGCGAGATCTGCATTAAAGGGAAAATGACGAAAACACCATTTCCAAAGAAGTCATCAACACAAACTTCTGAAATTTTACAGTTAGTTCATTCTGACGTTTGTGGACCTATCCATGTAGCAACACCTAGTGGAAACAAGTATATTCTCACACTGATTGATGATTTCAGCAGATACACCCAAATTTATTTGTTGAAAAATAAGTCTGAAGTTTCAAGTTGTTTAACTCATTACATCAAACAAGTACAGACACAGTTTGGAACAACCCCCAAGTGTATAAGGTCAGACAGAGGTGGAGAATACATGAATGCTGAAGTAGACAAAATCTTGTACGATGAGGGAATACAACGGCAAACCTCAGCACCATATACACCTGAGCAGAATGGAACAGCGGAACGCAAAAACAGATATCTGATTGAGATGACGAGATGTTTACTTCTGGAATCTGGTATTGAAAACAAGTATTGGGGAGAAGCAATTCAAACAGCCAACTTTCTACAGAACAGATTGCCAACAAAACATCAAGAAGTCACACCCTATGAGTTATGGCATGGAGATAAACCAAATCTGGACAGAATAAAGACGTTCGGCATAAAGGCGTACACCCTAATCCCAGAAGGTCAAAGATTCAAGCTAGATGATAAAGCAAAATTGCTGACATTTGTTGGATACCAGGAAGGATCTAAAGCATACAGATTGCTGGACAAGAAGACCAACAAGATTACCATCAGCAGACATGTAAGGTTTGTCGAGAATTTTAATTCAGAAAGTGTAGAAGGAACTGCATCTAACAACTTAGTTGAAGAAGAAACCTCCCAATTGGAACTTGAGGGGGAGAACGACGCTTTGACATATTTTGATTTTGACGAAACACAAGAACAAGCTGAAATAGAGCAAGAAGAAAATGAAGACACCAATTTGCCGACTGAAACGCTCAGAAGATCAAGTCGATCTACAAAAGCCCAAGCACCAGTAAGATTAATCGAAACAATCCAATTAGCAAAACAATGTGAATTTCAAGAAGCAGAACCCAAAACATATGAAGCAGCAATGAAGTCAAAAGATGCTGAACTTTGGAGTAATGCAATGAAAGAAGAGATAACTTCACTTAAGGACAGCAAAACTTGGGAATTAACGGAGCTTCCACCGAACAAAGAAGCAATAGGCAACAAGTGGGTTTTCAAGAGAAAGATTGATGAAAATGGACGGATAGACAGATTTAAAGCAAGATTAGTTGCACAGGGATTTTCTCAAAAGTACGGAGAAGAATATGATGAAGTTTTTGCACCTGTCGTACGGCAAACTACATTTCGAACTTTGTTAGCTATCGCCGGAAAAAGAAAAATGAACCTTAATCATTTTGATATTCAGACAGCTTACTTAAACGGTGAACTACATCATGAAGTTTATATGAAGCAACCAAAGGGGTATGAAGAACCTGGAAAGGAGCATCTTGTTTGTAAACTTCAGAAAAGTTTATATGGCTTGAAGCAGGGAGCAAATGAATGGAATAAGAAACTTCACGAAAGCTTCATAAAGATGAGATTCACACAGAGTAATACAGACCCATGTTTATACTCTAAACATTCCAATGGAGACTGGATCTATGTTCTAGTTTATGTTGACGATGTGGTTGTAGCCAGTGGAGAAAATTTGAACATAAAGAAGTTCGAGTTGGAACTTAACAGACAGTTCAAAGTGAAGAACTTAGGACATTTGAAGTACTATCTAGGTTTACAAATTTTCTCAGGCAATGGGACTGTTGGGTTAAAAACATTGAGGGGGAGTATTAGTTTAGTTTTTAGCAATGTTTTTATTGTTTTCATAATTATTATTTTGTAACCCAGCAGATGTACAACTAAACTCTGTTCATGTTCTAACTGCTTTTAATAACAATAACCATGTTTTGTTCTCAATTTTAAAAACGTAATTTTGTTCTCTAAATAAAGTAATATTCACTTCTAATGAACTCACAATCCTTCAAAACAAATGTTCAACAGAGGTAACTCATCTCCACCTCGGGGATCCTTTTGGTAGACTGTGGGTTACTGAGGCTGGCACAACAATCAAAAATCCAAGTCGATAAATGAATAAAACAATACAATCTCCACTGCAGAATAGTGCCAAATAGATCAGAGCCTTACATGGACACGATAACAACAGCAACAGTACATAGTCAGAAATCATCAAGTCGATGCAGTAAGCCATAGAGTTAGGAAGGAGGAGTAGAGGGGTCTATCAGTTCAAATGGTTTGAAGCAGGACTGTCAGGTTTTTCGAGCTACTGCTCATAACAAACCGGCACACTGAGGTATCCTAAGATGCACCGCTTTAGCAGTTTTTTGAGCTACTACGCAAAACATAGTAACTGAAACTATGGAAACTGGCATTGAGGTATCCCAAGATGCACCGCTCTAGACTGCTTCTTTTGTGCGTAACTGCGCACATACATGGACCGCTCTATTATTTTTCGTAACTCTAGGGCCAATCCAACTTCGCTTTAGAATACAGCCAAATAGTTCGCCAAGAGCGTTTGTTTGGGCGATTGATGGCATCACTTGGCGAACCAGTTTCTGTATTGCTTTTTACCCTGCCAGCATCTACATCTGCTTCTTATCTTTTTAAACTAAGGCCCCCGGAGCTACGTTTCTGCGGTTGATGGTAAAATGCGATGTAGGGCTTTGGAAACCGACACCAACAGTAGAAAAAGAACCAATGTAGCATACAATAACACAGGAATAATGCCCATTTTCCACTGCGATGTGGAAGTACAGAGTTAGGTTGAATAAAAATTGACTGCAAATTGAACAGAAGAAAGTTGCTTCCGTGTTTTTTGTATGCGGCCCAATAAGGGATATCCCTTTAAAATGAATTTCGTGCGGTATGTTTGGTTGGAAGTAAATTCGATGTTCGGAGCTAGGTAATGATATTTTTTGGGATCCATTTCGTTGTTTTTAGGTCGGGCGAAGCAAAAGCTATTTCAGAATGGATACGTTTAAAAATGGTTTTCGGTAGCGATGGACGGCATATTTATTTTTTGAGGAAATGTCACAGTCGGTCTTATCAGAACAGTCACAATAATCGTATATTTTGTAGCCAAATAATAAGTTCAGAGGTAGTGTGCAAAACTGCTTTTCTTGGTAAAATATTTTATTTTGTGTGCGGAGTTTTTTAAAGCAGTTCTTCTTATTTCCTGACTTATCCGACGTTGTCAGGCAAAGTAAAAAAAAAAAACGTTCACTTTGAGAAAATCGATGAAAAGCAACGGAGATGAGTAGATATATCAGCAGTCATAACATGCGAAAAACAAACATATACAATGCATTAACCCTTTCAGTCCCAGTGATGCCATTTGGCATCATCACTTTCAATATTTTTTTCAAAATTTTTATGTCCCGTTATGACATCCAAACACACATCAATCGATTCTTCATACTTTGTTCTATCAGACAATATTTTACATTTATCTCAATAGAAGTCAGAACTACTATTTTTTTTTTATTTAGAAAATAATCAACAAGCGTTTCTCCTGATTTTTGATAAGTTCACTTCAGTTCCACATATTTAAAACACAATTTAAACTATTTCGGGTAAAATAATTACTAATTTTTTTTATAATATGGCCAGATACCTTAAAATATATAACTCGAAGGGTTTTTAGGTAATATATATTTTTTTATTTTGTTGTTTTCCACAGTTAAAAAATTTTGGCATTGTTTCAAGAACCATATAAAAAAATTAAAAGAATTTTTTTTCTTTAGGAATTCGTATATTTGACCTAAAATAAGCATATTTTGTGAATATCAGATGTTTCTGTAGTGTAGTAAATTTTTGGGACTGAAAGGGTTAAACGAAGTTCTATTTCGGTGTTTCTCTGAAATTCGATGATGAAAGTAGGGGGGGGGGGGGGGGGAATCCTCTGACACTTTCAGTAAAACGTGCCCGTATAAGATAAATACAACATGGGTGATTTGGTTAAATATATTTAAAGAACAAGGTTATGAATGTGAAACTCATCTTTCTTCATATCTTATTTTAATTTGTGACTAATGAGTGTTTCAGGCGTGTAATTACAAACAAATTCTGAATAAATGCTATTTGTAGTTTAACGATGTATTGTTGCCGTGAGCCTATAATTAAAAAAGGACGTATGTCATAAAATAGTAACATCCATATGAAGGGGAAAAACCGCTTTATTTGGTAGAAATATTTCCTCTTAGGCCTCTTTTGCGATAACAGCGAGTAATCGCCTAAACTGAAAAGTCCTTAAATCACGACTTTTCTACCTACCGAGATTTACGCGATGCGCGATTGGACCAAGCGAAGAAGAAAGATAGAAACCGGTTTCCTTTCGCCAATTTCTGCCAAGCAGACACAAATACGGGATGACTCCTAATAGATCAAGCGGTTCTTCCCCTGTATTCTTCATATATCAATTCAAAATTGCATGAATGTATTTATTGCAATAAGAGATGGACCTTTTCGAAATAAACAAAAACACGGTGATAAATTACGATGAATTTTCTGCACAGAGAGGATCGAACCACCAAATCGGCTGAGTAGCTAAAGATGTGTTAAAATGCGAAATTGAAATGTGTAATTCAATCGTTATAAAATTGCAATTCTGGTGTCCTAATCTTCATAAAAAATTTCACATGATACTTACACATAAAGAGTTTTATAGAGACATTTAACCCATTCAGTCCCAATGAGAAATTGACACCTTCATTTTAGAAATGTTTTTCTGATAGTCTATAGTCATTTATGATATCAAAAGACACATCATTCGATACTTCAATTTTTTTCAATTACGAAATATTTTTTATTAATCGCAACAGAAGTCATCCCTATTTTTTTTTTTTTTTGATCAGAAAAATGATGATGCCAAATGACATCATTGGAACTGCGATTATTAACCACAAACATTTTTACAGAGTAATTTTATTCATATTAGAAAAATGTTTTCGATATACTGAAAAACACTTATTATTATCGATACAATAAGATCTTTAGACTATCACTTTTTTTCCTTACCGGTAGGCAAGTCACCTTTATTGACCTATAAAAACAAATGCTAACATTTTAGGTATGTTTAAACAAGTGCTTAAGCCTTCCCTTACTTTAAAAAAAAAGCCCTTAAGGGTAGTGTTAACAAGGAAAGTAAAGATTTATTGATGTTTTTTAGCTGGGGGAAATTTATTAACGCCAAAAAAGAAAACAATATGCATTTTTAAACAACTTCCATTTTATTAATGTAAAGAGAATTACACTTTCTTGCGTCACAAAACTGGAAAAATGATTGAAAATATTTATTGTTGCAGGGCCGGATTTCTGAATAGAGTAAGTAGGCTGTAGCCTAGAGCGGTGAATTTTTTGGAGAGGCAAATTTTAAAACCAATTAAAGCGGCTTTCGAGATAAAAAAAAATATTATAAAGATACCTATATTTTTAAGAAAGAACAGAAATAATTTACATTTGTGCATAAACCGTAAACGTATATACAGTGGTGGCCAAAAGTGTGGACAGTTATTGAAAGTTTCATGTGTTTCAACTGTTACCTGTGTTCTTGCATCTATTAAATTTCGCTTAAATACAAGCAGTTAAATATTAAATTGAAGGTAATTTCATGTAAAATTTCATTAAAAAAACAGAATTAAAGTATCTGTATTACAAATAAAGTTATGCTTATTTTAGTTGAACAAATAAGCACAATCAATGGATTATCTTGTGCTGAAATTGCAATACAATTTGGTGATTCAATGACTAGCAAAACTAAGACAGATCATACTATTAGTTGCATAACTTATTCGTAATACAGGTATTGTAATACTGTATTTATTTTTAATTCTACATGAAATTACTTTGATGATGATGATGTTGTGTCCATGGATATAGATTATATGGGACCAAAGGTCTCATAGACGGCTTTAGCGATCTGCACACAGTGGTCCTTATAAAGATTAAATTACTTTTTATTTGAAAAACAATTGTTAAATTTGATATACAATTAATATATTCTGTAATCACACAATGTTGAAAAATATTAAACTTTCAAAAAGTGTCCACACTTTTGGCCACCACTGTATGTATGTAGTACTAATATTTAGTAGCAAACATACCGCTGCGAGGCAAAATTGTATAATCTCCCTTCGGATTTGGAAGTTGAAAGAAAAATAGTATAACATTTTGAAAAATTCGCCTATATTTTTTTCGCTTTTGATTTAGAGATCTGGAGCAGTAGAGAATATTGTGACAAGGGCAGCAAATCTTCAAATCCGTCCCTGATTTGTTGACTATGTTAGAGAGGGAAAAAGCTATTGATTTCTGTTCATTAAAGTGTAGTGGTATTTAAGGGCTTGAATAATTTATTATATTATGTAAATAATATGTTTTTTAATAACATATTTGCATTTTAAAACTTCGTAACAAGATTAGTAATATAAAGCATACAAAAAAATAATATTAAACCACATGTTCCTCTGTTAAAACAGGAAACAGATCACAAATGTGGCTCGATCGTTAACACATTAGTATAATGCGAGAACTTAAACTTTATTTATTAAAATGTCTGTAGTATTATCTTAATCAATATGATATTTAAGCTGTTAAGTAAAAAAAATAAAATTAAATGGTTTCCCGGATTAGAGAAATTTTGTTAACTAGTTAGAAAGACAACGATTTCTTATATACTTGAAAAAAATCGATTGAAATGTACAAGAAAATGAATTTAAGTTTCAATGTTTAGAAACTGGTAAAAAGATAGTACCATATAGTTAAAATAAAGTAAGCTTAAACTAAATTAATGCATTTATTTTCAAAGATAAGCTGCATTGCAAACTATTAATGAAGATTTAAACGAAGACTCAATGGGGTTGTTTCACGGAGTATCTGGCAATAGCTACACGGTGTTTTTTCCCCTACTCTCTAATTACTTTTGTTGGTTGGTTGGTAGATCTTTATTCAGGTTAGTGTGCTTGGCCAGCACACAAACTGTATTATCTTTACCGACCAACTCACCAATACAAAAGTAAATAGAGGGCAGAGACAATTAGAGAGTTGTTAGAGAGTAGGGAAAACCAGACCGTATAGCTATTGCCAGTGAAAAAAACCCATACAAGATAGATTCTCCAAGTATATGACTTCATAGATAAACTCATAAACTCATAAATGTTTCTTCTTGCCAAATAATAAAAAACTTTGTTTCATGTGAACCGTAAACTGTAGTAAAAGAACTTATCTACAATAAAACTTATACATGTATACAGTAAGAATAGAACGTAGAGCATGTTTACAGTAAAACTAGAATTCATAACATGGAACAAATCTACAGTAATACTAGAATTCAGAACATATCTACAGTAAAACTTCTTTCACTCAAAATAAAAAATTACCCGGTCAAAAACTCTTCTCACAATAAACACCCATTTTTACCTGAACGTCAACACTAACTCAAAATCAACAAAAACTAGACACGGTTCACTCACCATCAACCAAACCAAACACAGTCATTAATCTCTAAAAACATCAGCCACTTACTTCATTTGTATATTCACCCCCACACTTCATATCAACCCAAGAGACGCCTTCGTAAACTGCTACAGTGTCAGCACTCCACTAGGGTATAATTCATCCCCAAATTAAAAGTATGGTAATTAGTGTTAAAATTGGCAGGTTGGAAAGTTTTCCGTCACCTGACGTGAGGAACTTGTCTCTGTGTTTAATCTTGTACTTTCCAGGGGTGTTTATATGGGATTGGGGTTTTGTTTGGGTATTAGTTTTTAAGGTGTTGTTGTTACTTTTTTTAATAACTGGGGAATCCCAGTTGGGTAAGGCGCTTGTCTTGAAGGCGAAAGGTCCAATGTTTGGACGCGGGCATTGCGGAAATAACTGCCGACCTACAGTGGCGGCCAAAAGTGTGGACACATTTTGGAAGTTTCATATTTTTCTACTTTGTGTGATTACAGAATATATTAATTGTATATCAAATTAAACAATTTTGTATCAAATTAAAAGTAATTAATCTTTATGAGGACCACTGTGTGCAGATCGCTGAAGCCGTCTATGAGAATTTTGTCTCATATTATCTATATCCATGAACACAACATCATCATCATCAAAGTAATTTCATGTAGAATGAAAAATAAATACAGTATTACAATATCTGCATTACGAATAAGTTATGCAACTAATAGTATGATCTGTCTTAGTTTTGCAAGTCATTGAACCACCAACTTGTATTGCAATTTCAGCATAAGAGAATCCATTGATTGTGCTTCTTTGTTCAACTAAAATGAGCATAACTTTATTTTTAATACAGATACTTTAATTGTTTTTTTTAAAGAAATTCTACATTAAATTACCTTCAACTTAATATTTGAATGTTTGTATTTAAGCGAAATTTAATAGATGCAAGAACACAGGTGACAGTTGAAACACGTGAAACTTTCAAAAAGTGTCCACACTTTTGGCCACCACTGTATAAACGAGCCGTGCAGCTGAAAAGTCGACGAATAATAATAGACGTTGACTTTAATTATAATGACTTATGACTTTCTTGGTGGGGGGGCAAGATCGCCAAGCACTGCGACTTAAAGTCTATTGTACTAAGCCCCAGAAATGACACAAGCACAAGAGACACACAAAGAAAGAGACGACACAAACACATAGACAAATAACAACATTTATTGACGGTCACAAACATCCATGCCTGACCGGGATTCGAACCAGGCCCAGCAGCTCCAAAGGCCAGAATCCTAACGAGTGTGCCACCGGGGCGGCTATAATTATAATAAAAGCAGGTACTTTATTCTTCAAAATGACGCATAATTTTAATTTAAAAATTATAATAATATGCGAAGTTGTGTACAAAAAAAAATAACACTTCACTTCATTAAAAAATTGAATTGTAGTTAGATATTTTTATTTTTAAATATAACTACTTAAAATATGAAGCATTTAGTCATTTTTTCGGAATCAGCTCATTAATGATAATGATAATTAAATATTATTAATTAAATGCTATCAGTTCATCGGCAGTAAATTAAAACGATTTTTGAAATTAAATTCATTTTAAATTTACGATTTATGAGACTATTTACAAATTATAATTCGGGCCATTTTAGTATAAGTATCAATGGATCCATAAATGAATAACAAATAATTGACGATAAAAAAATTTCCCAATTTGCATCCAATGTGTATTAACTACATAGTGGATTCTGAAAAGAGTCCAAAAAATTATTTTACAACCCCCAAAAATTCTGGGATTTTGAATAGTTAATTAAAGCCGCTATTTCAACAAAAATTCAAAACAATATGATATTATCTCTTTAACATCTTTGCCAATTATTTGTATAATTTTAAGGAATTAATGGAAAATCTAGCAGTTTTGTTGGAGCTACACATAGTTCCATCAGAATGTCAGAAGCGAGAATTTATCGGCCCAGTTAATTTTATGCTTAACACTTTTCAATGCAGGTATGACTGGGTGTAAATCAGATGCAATGAAAAGCCCTTCTATAGTTGAACGTGTTTATTGAGACATTAATTTTACACTTTAAATGTACTTATTGTGACAAACTTGTGTATTAAATTTTATTTTATTATTATCTACTAATTTATGAATATTATGAACACATCGGTTTTCGATTAAAAAACAAAGTTCAGTTTTTTTTAATTCGTTTTTCGTGTAAATTAATTTGTTTTAAGTAAACTTCAACACTATAGTTTTTTAGCTTACATTTTTTTTATTTAGATTTATATTATCGCACTTGTAACTGAATAGATAACACTTTAAGCAGAAAGCTTATTTAACATATTTTCTTTCCATCATCGATAATGGGAAATTTTAAATTTAAGATAGAATGCAACACTTTTTTCATAAATTTTTGTAAAAAAATTTAAATAAAAAATGTGTCAAAGTATTGCTTTGTAATTTCATATTTCCCCCACCACGCATGGAAAATGTCAATAACAAAACAAAATTGAAATGGGATTAGCCAGTCATTAAACTGTTAACAATGCTTGACACAATTTATCACAAAAGTATAATGTGATTTATGACACTGCAAAAAATGTTTAAAATTATTTCAAAATAATAAATAATTATGTGATAGTTTTCGTCTAAATTGGTTTTCGAGCAGTTTCATTGTTCACACCTTAAAACCAAATGGATGATTTTCAAAGCAAAACTTTAAGCAGATGTTGTAATTTCTAAACCAATGCAAGATATCTGGGAAACTACCAATATCTTCAATTTAAAATCTAACTGGTTTGAAACTAGCCTAATAGAAATTGGATCATCTTTAGAATAATATTCCGTTGTTTAATTTTCCGGGAGAAAGCGATAAAGACCAAAGACCGCCAAATACACAAATGAAAAATTTCAAAAAGCAACCTTTAACTGTATATACTGTGGTCCTTCAACTATGTATACTATTTTCCTTCAAACTGTGTATACTGTGTTTCTTTATCTGGGTAGATTATGTTTTATCGCCAAACAATTCCGCTTGACGATATTTGCGAACACATGTAGTACGCTAAATACCCTTATTTCTATTTTGATGCAATTTAACTATCAATAATAACTAAGTATAATATATGTTAAGTTAAAACTTAATAAAACTGACAGTTACAACCTTACTAAACCTACCTTCTTGAACGTTATTGGAATTTATAAAACTGAGGCAGAATTAATAAAATATGAATGCCGCCATTCATGCATATCGAATAGAGTTGTCAAATGTTGTATTCTGAATGATACTATTTTTAATTAACTATCTTGGAGCAAGTGTCAATTCTATTGAGCGTAATTGTAAGTATAACGTTATACTTTTACGAGTAAATACGTCATTTCTATCAGTGGATCTGAAAACCCAATATTTTGAGCTTTGCATTATGTAATGTTTAGTTAAATGGGATCTGTGGACAGTTTTCCCGTTCGTGCTAGATTGGCAACGTTGGATACGAATTCATATAGAGGACTAAAGAGGACAACCGCTCACGCAACTGCAAAATAACAGCCACGCTAGATGGCGCTGATTTACTGTTGCCATAATTTTGGTACTTTCGGAATTGTAGATACGAAGACTGGATCTTAGAGTAGTAGAAAGGACAACAATTTCACAACAGTTAATAACTTCACTCGTTAATTTTGAATACACTTTTACTACTGTTATCTATGAGGGTTATTAGTTATTAATACTTCAAAATGGAATGCAATAGATGAAAAAGCCGATCCGGCGGCGCAGTGGTTAAGACGTTTGCCTTTGGAGCTTCTGGGTCCGGGTTCGAATCCCATTGAGGCTTGGATGTTTATGTTTGTCGAGTATATGCGAAGTACGCGTTCGTTAAATCTGTTGGGTCCGAAAGTCCTGCGGGCGGTCATTGCGCAGTTTCCTACAGGTACAGGTCCCTGGAGAAAATTTCCCTCCCCTTCAAAGACATGTATAAATTGTGGAGGTGGCGACAGATGGCAGCATCTGTCATTTGTGTATGTGTGTGTCTTGTGTTGTCCTACTTGACGATGGTTTATAGGCGGGTCCTTGCGACCAGGCACACAAGCCAGAAAATATATGTCTTACCAACCAACCAACCAATAGATGAAAAAACACAGATTTGTCGAAAGAGGGCTCTACTTTGTTACAATAAAGTGGATTATGTTACTTGTTGCATAAAGCAAAAGCATGCATTAGAGAGTTAAACACTATGAACGCTTCCTCTATGATAATTCTGTTCATGTAAGCCTACTTTTTCGATTAAAAGATTCCAGACCATTTCAATTACAATCCAACAAAGCAGAACCACCCGACTCTTCCCGATCTTACCAAAACTCGAGTAGTTTTTAAGAGAAATCTACCCACCTCCTAAACTTCATGCAGATTTATTTCGAACTGCGTGAAATAAAAAGTCTTCTGTATCGAGAGCAATCTATTCCATGAATAAAAGAACAGTTTTGTACGAAAGAACAAGATCAACATGATGAATGCGACGGAGAGAATGAACTGCACCTGCAACTTATTCTCACCAATCGGCGCGTCTGTTAGAAAGAGTTGCAATTGGCATTTAGTTCCGAAATTTACCTGGTCCGATAGAAGAAGATCCAAATATCAGTTTCCAGCCTTTGATTACAGGTATCAGTCATTTATTTCTTAAGGAAATGAAGTTGAATGAGGGTCAATACGATATTAGAGTTCTTAAAAAAAAAAAAAAAAAATTCAAACTTTCAAAAATTTCTGTTAGTAGTTCATTTTAAAAGCATTTTTCAATAAAAACGATGTTAAAATAATCTGTTAACTACAAATAAGTGAAACGGCCTTTTTTGTTGAATTTTTCGCACAAAAAAATAGTTTTAGAGATTAAGGCGTGTTCCCAGTAACTATTAAAACATAATTAGTTTTACAAATTTCTTTGCAAAACCTACTTTTTAGCATATATTCGTATGAAAATTATGTTTAGATATTGAATATACGTGTACGATTTTACTCGGGTCTTAAGGGGTTAAGGGGCGAATGACAGCTCGTCTCCAAACCACAATGAGCCTGTGTTAATCCAATAAAAAATAAAAGATTTTTTGAGCCACAATACGTGCCGGCTTTATTGAATATTTTAACAAACGGTTTGTTTTTTGTGATAAATGTAGCTGAATTACAGGCTTTTAAATAGTTTTCCAATAGTTTGCTGTCAGCACATTTATTGAAAACAAAACATTCATCGAAACCACTAAACGAAAACAATACAGCTGAAACTACTGACCCTCAGATCATTGAACTTGTTCTTTTCACTCAAAAATAGTTAAGTTCCAGTCAGACGAAGCAAAGCAGTTGACCCTCAAATCATGGAATATGTTCTTTTCACTCAAAAATAGTTAAGTTCTAGTCAAACGAAGCAATGCAGCTGAAACAGTTGACCCTCAAATCATGGAATATGTTCCTTTTACTCAAAAATAGTTAAGTTCCAGTTAAATGGAGCAATGCAGCTGAAACAGTTGACCCTCAAATCGTGGAACATGTTCCATTTACTCAAAAATAGTTAAGTTTCAGTCAAACGGAGCAATGCAGCTGATACAGTTGACAGTCAAATCGTGGAACATGTTTCTTTTACTCAAAAGTAGTTAAGTTCTAGTCAAACGAAGCAATGCAGCTGAAACAGTTGACAGTCAAATCGTGGAACATGTTTCTTTTACTCAAAAATAGTTAAGTTCCAGTTAAATGGAAAAAAGCAGCTGAAACAGTTGACCCTCAAATCATGGAATATGTTCTTTTTACTCAAAAATAGTTAAGTTCTAGTTAAACGAAGCAATGCAGCTGAAACAGTTGACCCTCAAATAGTGGAACATGTTCCTTTTACTCAAAAATAGTTAAGTTCCAGTTAAATGGAGCAATGCAGCTGAAACAGTTGACCCTCAAACCGTGGAACATGTTCCTTTTTCCAACCTTACTCAAAAATAGTTAAGTTCTAATTGAATCGGTGAGTACAGAAACAACGTCAGTCACAAATTTCAAATTGTTCAGGGGGGAGAAAAAACGTAATAACTCCTCCTCTATTTCTGCACTTAGCACTCGAAACAAACGTCCTGTATTTACGGAACTACTCAACAGACTAACGTAGTTTTTGCACCCAACACGCATCTTGCCTTTCTACGCTTATTTACATTGAAAACGAGTTTTCGGATTTTTTTTTTACTGAAGTGGTTTCTGCACTCACCGATTCAATTAAACGAAACAATGCAGCTGAAACAGTTGACCCTATCGTGGAACATGATCCTTTTGACCCAAAAATAGTTAAGTTCTAGTTACACTGTTTGCTAACTACAATCCTACGATGCTTCTCCTTCATTACAGGAGAGCCAATGAAACATCTAGAAAGATACAAACAGATACAAAAGTAGTTTTTTTTATATCCTCGAAGTTTTTTTTACTATCCTCCACAGAAGAGGTTGAAATAGCGCATAGAAGGGTCTGCTTGATGATTACGCTGCTTGGACCTTTGAATGGGTTTTGAAGAACTCTATTTGTATCTATTTTGGTGTTTCTATGTTTGTTTCTTTAAATGGTTGAAGTAAAAGTATGCTTTAAAAAATACTTAAAGAGATATCCGGGACTGAAGTCTTCTCGGTATGTTAATCCAATGGGGGGGGGGGGGGGATACTAAGATGATAAAGTTATTCCGGTTGCGTAGAAGAATAGTTTTTACAAATAGTTGATGAATCTAGCTCATTTAAATGGCTCCATTGTTCTATTTAAAAATTTGTTCAAATATTTTGTCTTAAACTTTTTTTATTGAAAATTTTAAAAAATGTATTGGAACCTATTAAAAATGCAAATCTATAGGCCTGTATAAGCCAGCTACATTTATCATGTAAAAACCCGTTTTAAAAAATATCAATACAGCCGAAGTAATTTGGATTAGACCTTAGAAAATAGTTTTTTTCCATTGGATAACAACAACAAAAATATTCGGTTCGGGGACCCTGCTCAAAGAAAAATAGCAACTGGATCTAAAATTCACCATAAAATGTATTCAATTCACGATTCTAAATTAAAACAGTTTAATATATGAACAATTTTTTTTACTGTGTGGTAACATACCGTTCTCTCACACCATCCCCATCACATCGCCTCAAGAGAAAAGAAAGGTCTCATAAATCTCCTGGATCAAAATCTGGAATACCGGAAAGTGAAGAATACGGAAGCCGTGGGAAAGGAGTAATAAATGGGGAATCCATCTCTGGGTGACTGAGAAGAAAGAATTGGGAAAAACGGGAAGAGGAGGTATATTCCGATGTGACTTAGAGCAACACCACCTAGATTAGAAGGCCGAAGAACTAGGCAATACAACGTCACACTAGTAGACCAATTTCGATTTGTTGACCAATAACTTCGTATCTTAAGATGACTTCGCATCTTGATTCATCTTATCTCAAAAATGTATTCAAATACAAGATCTAGTCACGAATGATCATTGGTCAAAACCACAGATACGGTCCACTAATATGACGTCAAGCATTTAGTTCGCCGGCCTTCTAATCTAGGTGGTATTGCTTAGAGTGAGGTAAAAAATCCCGGTGACGTACAGTGCAAGAAAATTTTGCTAGGTTTGCAGAGAAAATCCATATATTAACAGAAACACTGTTAATTGTTTTAAACAGTTTTGTTTTGGACAAAAATATGTTGTTTTATGAAAAATCATTTTTTTTTACTGTTTGTAACTCACGCTAGACTAAACCCGCACTACCATTTGAACAACGGTTAACACAACAAATTTTTGTTTGAAATTCCGTGTTACGAAATAGATCAGTTTCAAGATCGTTAGATTAGATATTTTAAGATACCTGACGTCTCTCAACATAGAATTTAATAATTATGGTCATTCCAATCACAATGCAAGCTTAAGAAGCATTTTCTTCCCCGTTGTGGTTTTCTAGCAAAAGGCGTGAGCGTCGTAGTTTTCGTTTTTTATTTTCACCCCATTTATGTTTGCATTAAAGCAATTGCGATTAACCCTCTAATGCATGAATTTTTATTTTTATCCCAAAAATATAAATATGTATCTTTAATACTCACACATTATGGGAAAGATACAAAAAAATTTAACTGCATTAGAATTTAAATAATTTCAATTTTTAAAAAATTTTCCATATGACAAAAACCAACTGCAAAATTCCAATTTTGATAATAATTACTAGAAAACTACTAAAAATATTTCAAAATAACCCTTTTTAACTATGATTAATTTTTCAAAACTATTTATTAGTATTTAGTACTAATATTATTATTCTTTGAATACTGCCAAAAACGTAATTTCATAAAAGTTAATAACCTCACTCTTTAATTTTGAATACACTTTTACTACTGTCATCTATGAGGATTATGAGTAGCTAAAACTTTAAAATGAAATGTAATAGATGAGAAAAAACACAGATTTGTCTAGCAGGAGCTCTACTTTAATAGAATAAAGTGGATTATGTTACTTGTTACCAAACGGTAACAGTATGCATTAGAGGGTTTAACCTCAGAACAGAGCCTCAACAAAGGTAGGTTTGGAACTGCGACTCTCAAGCCCTTTCATGGAAAATCACACAAGAGGTTTAGGAAAGAAAGTGCTTTTGTTGTAAGAACTACACTGGTGGACAATTGCTAAGGACGAAACGGGTTTTTCCAATGTAACCTTGTACAACAGCTTTCCAAATCAACACATTTAATACCGTAAGACACACCAATACATAAGGACATGAGTAATGCAACCAACACTTACTAAAAGCGAAATCAGAGGGATAAAAAAGCTTTTTATCCCTCCATTTGAATTCCATTTCATGCATCTCCGTAGTGGAGATAAATTTTGGACTTTTACTTACTATAATTTCATGAGTGTGCCATGAATATCGATAATCCAGTAAAACATTAAACCTACTACAACACAACTGCGGCCTAAAAAAGACCATGCAAAAACGGATTATCGATGACGGAGAAAATCATTAAACGTGATTTATTGCGGATACGTGATACATACGGCTCCAGAAACCCATATCGGTGAATATTAATTAAATAGTTAACAGGAAGACCTTGTACGACATAGACGTTTCTCACATTTAATAATCAGTCGTCAATGGACCCGGCTTTTAAGGTTGAAACTATGTCGTGGATTTTATGTATTACTGGATTATCGATATTCATGGTGCACTCGTAAAATTGTCGTAAGTGAAAATCCAAAATTCATCTCCACCTCGGAGATGCATGGAAGGCAATTCAAATGGAGGGATCTTTTTATCCCTCTGATTTCTCCTTTAGTAAAAGTGTTGCTTACATCACTCATGTCCTAACGTATTGGGGATCTTACTCTATTAAATGCGTTGATTTGGAAAGCTTTTGTACAAAGTAATGTTGAAAAAACCGTATCGTCCTTAGCAATCGTCCACCAGTGTATAAGGACTGTCGAACAAGTCTGCATTGAGTGACACTAGTTACAGCCCTATCAATCCAAGAAAGCGCATCTACATTCTTCGCAGATAAGCCCTTTGTTACATAAACGTCTTTGATGGCGCCCTCGAGGGCTTTTGCAGTCGTATATTGAAGAAATGCAATATGAGGGCCCTAATCTCTTGCATATGATGAGGGTTTCTGCTGCAACTGGTCGATATTTAAGGGATAGGCACAGGTGCTTGTTGCGTTAACTTTGTCCCGTGTGCCTAGAGTATTGTTCTGAAAGCGGACCATAATGTTGGCGTCCTGAGTGGCTTAACCCTTTATGCGCTGGATCAAGATTTAATTTAAATTATTTGCTGTTGATTATTTTATGGCTATCTGGACTATAATGTTGGTGTCTAAAGTGGCTTAACTCTTTGTGCGCTGGATCAAGGTTTAGTTTAAATTATTTGTTGGTGGTTATTTTATAGCTATATGTGCAATTAAAATATTGTACAGTGTAATCCGGTTATAGCGTCTTTAACCTCTTAAGAGCCGAGCAAAATCCTGCACGTATATTTTTAATCTAAACAAATTTTTCATACAAATATATGCTAAAAAGTATGTTTTGCAATGACATTTTTAAAAAATTATTTTTAATACTTTCACTTGTTTGTTAATAGGGTCATTTGCTTAATAGGGTCACGGCTTAAACTCTAGGAATACGTTTTTTTTTTTTTTTGTCTTCTCTCATTTCATAATATAAATGTAGTAAAAATTTCGTATCACTTATTTGTAGTTAGCAGATTATTTTAACATTGTTTTTAGTGCAAAATGCCTTTAAAATTAACTATTAAAAGAACTTTTTGAAAAGCTTGAAATATTTAAAATAATTTTTAAGAACTTTAATTTTGTGTGTATCGACCCTATTTTTTTATAAAAATAAATGACTAATGAATTTTTATAGAAATAAATGACTAATGACTTTTTATAGAAATAAATGATTCAATATCAGTATTTACGCTTAAAATCTAAAAAAATCCACAAAATTTTACAAATTATTGAATTTAAATTTAAAAAAAATATATGCATAGTAGACCTTATTCCACGCAGAATTTTCTACATAACTTAAGAAGAACACACGCTAAAAATTTCAAAATTCTAACTTAATTCGTAAAAGAGCATTAGGAATTTATTCAACACAAGAATTGAAAAACGCAAAACAGAAAAAACAGGTTGAAAGCATCAGACGAAGTACGTTTTCAAACTTCAAGGGATGATATTTTGACCCTTGACTTTAACTTTTGATTATCGTATCCCCTTAAACAGCGGCCTTATAAGTGATTTACTTGGAATAACAATCAGTAAATAAAGGGTGAAGGGAATAATTAAAATAAAGGGTAAAACTAAAGAATCGTGGCCGGATTTGGCGCCTTTTCAAAAGTATCGCCAGGTCGAATGAAAACAAACCCCGGCGCCAATGAATGACCGCAGTATGGAGAACGTGACATGATAAGAAACTTTTCCAATGCTAATTTCGCCAAAGGTTGCCATAATGCGAATAGGTCGGGGTCCCCAGATTTGGCGTTAAATATCCGGCCACGATTCTTAAGTTTAACCTAAGGGAGAATGGCATCGGGCCCCCAAACTAAAGTTCCTCTTTATTAATCCAATGGAAACAATGATTATCTAAGCCAAATTTCTACGGTTAAATTAAATATTTTATAAACGGTTTTCTAATCCGATAAATATAGATAAAAAGATAGAATAGATAAGACAATTAGCTATCTATTAAATAATATATAGTTTTTATTCCGATAAATATAGATAGGCTTAAATATCTTGATTGTACCACTTTTTTAAATTATCAATCGTTGTTAGTTAATCTAATATTATTTTAATAGCACCAATGTTTTTTCTTGATATAATGAATTCAGATGATAGACATTAAGGCACATTTTAATACAGACTTTTATAAAATAAACTAATACTTCTACAAAAACAATTATTTTGAGAATATTACAGAGCGCAACGAATCTCCTTTCGCTAGACAATGAACTATCTCAGAAAATTGCGATAGATTTATTAAGAAACATTTTTTGTTTAGAGGTGTCACTATCACCTGAAAATTATTGACTAATGAATTTAAGATGAGAGAAATAACTTTTTTAAAAATAGCCCAATATATGCTAATTAGGTTGTTTAATATTCGTTAGTAATACATATTCAGCCACTTTTAAAAGTCTTGGGACTTGAAATATTAAAAATTAAAACATTGACGATAAAGTTTAAACCACACATCTGCGGTAGTTAAAAATGCATGTATGTGACCAACGTAACCCTTTAATTTATTAGTGTCATATTGAGATTAAAGTGATTAAAATATCACTTTTTGAGTATGTTTTACATATTACAAGTTGTTAGAGTACGCGGTACAAAAGTTTGACTCGTATGCACTGATCTCTGGCATGAATCATGGTTGCAACGAAAGATAAACAAAGCGAGTAACCGATTTCTTTACACACCAGTTTAGGCGATTTCTCGCTATCATCCCCAAAGAGGCTATTAAGGAAAGCCTTCTACGAAATAAACAATTCTTCCCCTGTATTCTTCAAAGGTCTAATATATATATATATAAGAATAATTCCTTAAATAATAATATTCATTCCGGAGACATTTGGACAAAAAATAATAATGACACAAAAATAATAAATTAATGAAAAAACTTATTTTTTAAAGCAATTTAGGGTAAAACCACCTTCCATATAGCACAAAAAAAAATGTTATTTATCCATTAAAAAATTCCCTAAAAAATATATGCAAAAACTTCTTCATTATGACAAACATTAAACAGAAATAGCATTAGCAGAAAACACCTCAATGTTACTCCTTAGCGATAATTATTCCAAAAAAATAATTGCCAAATTACGCGGTTATGTTAAACAATTAATCTTAACTAATTGAGACTAATTATATTTTTACGAGCCTTATCATTTTGCTAATTGGCTAATATTCCATCAAAATGATAACATGTGTATGTTTGGAGTCTGGTAAAAAAAAACACATTTGAAAATATTTTTTAAGTGAGCATTAGGTATCAAACTTAGAGGTAAAGGGACTAATATTGAAAGTAATAACCTAAAACTGCATCCTTTTTTCTAGCAATAATTTACAACTTCACTGGATATTGAAAAGCTACTTTGTTTTTGAGTTTAGTCGATGAATTAAAAAAAAAAAATTAATTTTTTTTTATGTTTGATATAAGTACTCATATTTTGTGTTTCTACAACTAACTGATACAATGTCATTGTTATTCAGACTAATTACTATTCTTCAGCAAAGAAAAATTACTTTTTGAAGTATGACTTCTAGTTTTATCGATTTATCTTTACGGCGAATGTGATCGAATGTCCGAGGGTCTAAAAAAAAGTGCCTCTGTGTAAATTCGATTGAAAAATTATTTTTCTTAGCCACATTTCTTCTGCTGTATTGAATATTTTTAAAAATGGTTTATAATATGAAAAATGCAGCTGAATTTCAGGACGCTATATATAATATTTTATTGTAAAATTAATTATTATAAATTTTTTTGACAGAATTTTTGAACCAATTTCACAAAATAATTGAAGAGTTCACAGGAAGAACCACTTGATTTTTTAGGAGTCTTACCTCATGTGTCTGATTGGAGGACATTGGCGACAGAAAACCGGTTTTTCTTTTGGTTCTTCATTCGTGGAACAAACGTGTTACTCGTTTCGACTGATCTCTGGCATGAATCAGGGTTGCCGCGAAAGAAAAGCAAAGCGAGTAACCGGTTTCTTTATACCAGTTTAGGTGATTTCTCACTATCATTGCCAAAGAGGTCCACTGAGAAAAGCCTTCTACAAAGTCAAGTGGTTTTTCCCTTGTACTCTTCAATTGTCTAAGCTAAATTGCTCTTATATTACATTCTCTATATTAATGACGTTTAAGTTTTCGCTGCATTTATTATATGAAAATCCCATTTGTAAAAATATTTAAGGCATCCACAATGATGTTTTTTTTTTTGCTGTAGTGTTAACACAGAGAAAATACTTCGGTTTAGAGACCCGGCACTTTTCAACCTTAATATTGTCTTTATTTCAACCTAATTTTAACGCGACAAACAAATAGAATTTTTGTTACGATGCAAATTTTATTTTATGGAATAAAATTTACGTAATTCACTTTCTACTTTTAAAGCAGCACTATACATATAAATAAATTAAATTTATAACAAAATTCTCTCTTGAGATTTTACAATAGTTTCACGTTTACACTCTTAAAACAAACGAGCGAATTTCACTCAGACTGAGTTAATTTCACTCCTTCAGTCTGGAAAATACACTTACCCGGAAGGAGTGGATTTTTTGTGTGTTACGCCTCCGACAGGATCACTCCAAACGAGTGATTTTAACTCAGTCTGAGTTAATATTCAATTCTTTCCAGTGTCGAAAATGCACTTCTCCAACTGGAGTGGATTTCACTCTTTTGTTTTAAGAGTGTAGCAATGTAAATTTTGTTCATTGAATTTATATTACTTCAGCTTCATACGGAAGCCACACCAGCACCATTTTTGATGTAAGAATATCTATTAAGACATAACGATAAAAAAAAATAGTAATAGTTAAACTAATATCATTTCTAAAGAGTTAAAACATAAGGAAAACATCATTCTGGCTATCAAAAAAATTATATAATGGTTTTGACATTGATAAATGGTTACCAAAATAAAAAAAATAGTCATAAATATAATCACATTGCTAGTTTATGTTCTATGTGTGAGTAGACAGTATATCTTAAACATTTCTTTACTATTAGAAGTTCTTAGTAATGGACAATAACATACATCAGTGCCTAATCAGGTTAGCTTTCCGCTACATTAAATATTGCTAATAAATCATTGTTTATCATGAACATGTGATGTCTACATTTCTAAATATAAAAGCAATTCTTGTAAATCAAATATCTATAATGTATACTGGATGAACCATTACTTGGAGACAACCATTTGGCTTATTTTCCTACTTTGGCGAGGATTTTTGGCTCTTTTTAACGCTATTTCAGAAATTTGTCACTATCATTATCTTTCTAATTTGGCGAAGATTTTTGGTTCTTTTTAATGCTATTTTAGAACTTTACCGCCATCATTTAACGGTTAAAATTCTAAATGTATAGCAAAATGGAGAAATTTTGAGCTACTGCGCATGCCTGCGCCATTTAATGGGAGACAAAATTGGTCGTGCTTTACAAGATCCATTAGTACAGGGAGACGTTCATAACATAGGTTGATTTTGCAAACTTGTAAGTCTTACATATACTCGTATAAACTTTTTCCATGCGCAAGATCAAAAACTAATTTTTTTTTTTGAAGAAAAATCTATTTAATTCAAAACAAAATGATTTTTTAATGTATCCCTGTAATTGATGATTGTAGATAACTCCTATATACTTCCAACTTAGTAAAACTAGAAAAAATTATATTAAAAACTACAAAGGAAAAGTTGTTCATATTTTAAAAAAATTCTAATTTCACATTCAAATAAACTTCACACCCATTTGATTGGATTTTTTAGTTTTACAACCGTTGTCAAAGCGAAACTCTAAAACTAACCTTCATTATGTCGGCATTAAAATATTATAATAAGATTTTTAAAAATCTGATTAGTGAATACACATTTATACGCATTGAAACAACATTCACAAACCCACACTCTTAAAACGAACGAGCGATTTTAACTCAGTCTGATTGATTTTCACTCCTCCAGTCTGGAAAATGCACTTCTCCTTTTGGAGTGGATCCTTTGTGTGTTAAACCTCCGACAGGATCACTCCAAACGAGTGATTTTAACTCAGTCTGAGATAATATTCACTCCTTTCCAGTGTCGAAAATGCACTTCTCCAACTGGAGTGGATTTCACTCTTTTGTTTTAAGAGTGTAGCACAAAAGCTTCGTATAAAACTAATATTAACAATTTTTTGTGATTATTTCTAAGCCTTTAACAAGATCTTGAACTTTTAGTTTGGAATAAAAAGATCAAGGATTCTTTCACCTCTAACAAGTTTTTGAAATCCGAAACTCGACAGAAAAAACCTTCAAGAATACATTATAATGAGGTGGTTATCCTGTCACATGGAGAACTAAATGCATACGACAGAATATGTTAAAGGAGTTTGGAGGGTCTTAAATGATAGGAATATTTTAAATAATAAAAAGCTCAAAAAAGATTAGGTTATGTTTGAAATATCTTCGCGCCAGAGCTACACGAGGGCTATTAGCGACTTGCGCTGTATTTTAGAACCACAGTCAAGTGACGAGCCGACACCTGAATAGGCACCCAGCGCAACCGTTAAGAGCGACATCGTACGCAGCGTTAGGACTTTGAAGGATATTTAACGTGCACTCCCTTACAAGGTATATTATTCGTCGGACATTTTTGGCTGCACGAACCGCTTATAGGTCGGCAGTTATTTTTGGCAATGTCCGGGCCCGAACCTGGGACCTTCCGCATGCTGGGCGAGTGCCTAACAGACTGGGCTCCCTAGCCCAAAAAGTACAAAATAAAAGTTCGGTATAATTGCTTAGTTTTGTTGAAAAAAATTAATTTATAACCTCCTGCGACCTGGCGTCCCTATTTGGGGATATTTTTTAAAACCACCCCACTAACAAGTAACATGTTAGTTAGTTCCGAAATTGACCTGGTCCGATAGAAGAAGATTGAAATATCAGTTTTTAACCTTTGATCACAGGTATCGTTCATTTATTTCTATAATAAAATGAAGTTGAACAAAGGTCAATACGATATTAAAAATCTTTAAAAAGTTATTTTTAAATTTTTTTCAAACGTTTTAAAAATTTCCTGAAGGTATTTTGTATTAAAAACAACGTGAAAATAATCTGTTAACTACAAAAAAGAGCACAAAAAATTTGTATTTTTTAGAGTTTAAGTGTGCATAGTAACTATTAAACATAATTAATTTTTATAATGTCTTTGAAAAACATACTTTTTAGCATATATTTGCATGAAAAGTATGTTTAGATAATAAGAATGTACGTGTAGGATTTTGCTCGGGTCTTAAGAGGATATTGTTGTGTTGTTTACTGATAAACTGCAACAAGAATGTACAATTCGCAAGGATTTGGCCTATAATAGAATTGTGCAATAAGTCTGGCATAAATTGCAACTAATAATAATTATTTCTTAATTACTTCAGTTATTGAAAAGCATTTTTTCATTTTACAAAGTTATTAATTTATAGAATCAGAACCGACTGTTTAGCTCAAGCACCATGCTACAAACTGATCGAGCTTAAAACTTCAAGCCCCATTTAAATTTATAATTGCCAAGTTAAGGAATTGAGTTCAACTTATGCGAATCAATGTGTCAAAAATAAATAGAGATATATATATATTTTTAAATTAACTTTATTACTTTGTGTTATACTTTAATGATCTGTGGAAAAGAGCAGAGACACAAACCATTGCATTCGAATGTTGTTGTTTGCTGCCCGACCTACAATCCGACTCCCGACCGAATGACATCTCGACTACCGACTATAACCGACCACCCGACCGACATCCTAACCGACCTACCTACCAAGACCGACCGACAACCAGACGACCCGAAATCCGACCATGACCGACATTCCTCTCGACATACCGACATTTAACCGACTTACCGACATTCCGCCCGACATATCGACAATCCGACTGCATACCGACAATCCGACTACCCGACTAATTAATTTAATTGCAATTAATTCAATTGCAATTACTCTTACAATTGGCAATTGATCAATTGCATGCCCAACACTGCTACCGAGCCACTACGGACCCTTTCTTATGCATCCAATACACCCTACCATTAAAATCTTTATCAAAGTCAAATTGAAAGAAACTAGTTAAAATCTTAAAAATCTAGGTTCATTAATGTTTTGTTTCGCTATATAACACTCTTTGTGATTTTCTTTAGAATGTTAATAACATCGAACGATAACCGATAACTTGACTGAAGATGTTACATGAGAACAATACGCCTACCCTACAAACTTTATCGTCATGCGAACAAAGGTGTTGCCAACATCCTTTATAATAAACATCTAATTAAGACGATCTGCAAATTCCTTCGCTTCAGTTCCCTTAGGAAAACTAGAGATTCCTTTCAATAATATCGATAATCTAGGAAATTGTCCCTGTAAAGCTTATTCATCGAGTTTTCTAAGAGATATGTGAAACTGATATTTTTTGGGGAGCAATTTGTATTTTCTATTTATTTAATATATTTATAGAAATTAATTATTTTACAGAATTTTTAAATAACAAGAATACTCTATCTAGAATGAAGGCATTAATAAAAATTTTATTTGGAGACGATTTTAAACGTGATATTTATCAGAAGCAAGAGATATTTTCAAATTCTTTTGTTCAAAAAATGTTGTTCATTGGAACATTCTTAATATTTCCTAATTCTATTAAAGTTTAAATTTTTCCTGAAAGGAAGAAACCCCCTTGAACTCATTAACATCGATTTTCAAGAAAATTTATCATGCGAAACAAGCATTCTGCTTACGTTTAGCCAAGTAAACAAAATAAAAGAGAGATTTAAACCCTGAGCACTGAATAATTTTTCTAGGACAAATTAAATTACACAACAAATGAATTTTTAAAACTTATAAAGCTAACGTCTTTATACGAAAGTAAAGATGATATGTTAATCACAGATAGGCAGTTAATGTGTTAATATTTTTTCTATAGTATATTTCGGTATTTACAAATTTCATCTGTTTATAAAGATTAACTGAAAGTATTTGTTTAAATTAAAAGAGTTGCCAAATTTGTATGCATTAAGCAGATTTTCCATGAGTGAATTTTTCTGAAAACTTTTGTTGGTCGCCTAACAAACTCAATTTACATGAAGAGCATTTAGTATCCTCGTGATAAAAAAAAACAAATACTGATCCCCACACATCCACAGATAAAAAAAATATATATTCGTTATAATCCGCTTAATAGACTTACTTCGAACAACTAAGCATTCAAACGACTACAAGATCAAATTTTAAAGTCTATGAATAACTTCTTGATATTAAGATTTATCTTAAGGCATTCACGACGACTTTGTAAGTGCCATTAACGAATTCATTTCCTATTAAAAACATAAGCTTTTATTAAGTTTTTCAAATTAATTTTTCGTGCAACTTATTAGTCCTCCATTAATTCAAGATTTTAATTCAGGACTTATTTCCTTGATTCTTTTGATATATATGACTTGGACTTCATTTGTCCCACATTTTTTTTTCCATTTTTATAAGATTGAACAGCAAACCCATTTTTGATTTTCAAGTGTTCAGTGTGTCAGGCGTTTATAAGTTTTGTGACATTTGAACTTATATCTGTTAGCAGTTAAGTAAAGAAATTAATTATTATTTTCTTCAAACATTACTATTTCCGTATATCTCCTTATCCTGAATTATGACAAAATAAATTTTCATCTTGGAGCGGAACTTACCACTGTGTTTGTGAAAGCTACTCTCGATGAAAACGATCTTTATTGCCATTCATCTACAGGGAATTATTTTAATCTAGGAGGATTAAACGGGATATGCGAGAAATAAAACACTTATTAACTGCAACCGCCTCCCCTCGCGGGAAATTGCTATCGAAAATAAATTTATTTTTGCTTCTGAAGGATAGAGAAACCTGTAGAGTTAAGAAGAGAGATATGCTTGGCGAGAAACAAAATGAAGCCGCCAAAAAAGTCGCCAAACAACCCTAATAAGCCCGAACAAACCCCTAACCCGATGTGAGTTTATGTTGAAACGGATCACATTTTATATTTTTAAAAGTGTTTAGCAAAAATCAAAAAATGACTATTCAGGAAGTTTCAGTGATCCGAATTTACACAAAATGGCAGTAATTTACATCACAGATAAAAAAAATGTGTTGTAATTGTAGTTTCGGTTAAACTTAAGAATCGTTGCCGGATATTTCACGCCATATCAGGGAACCCCGACTTATTGGTATTATGGCAACCTTTGGCGAAATTAGCAATGGGAAAGTTTCTTACCATGTCACGTTTTCCATTCTGCGGTCATTCATTGGTTAATTCGTCACGCGCCGGGGATTACAGTCATTCGACCTGGAGATATTTTAAAAAAGACGTCAAATCCGGCCACGATTCTTTAATTTAACCATATAGTCTAAGAGCTAGCAACGTTTTTGAGAGAGCATTTCAGGTGGGCTGGTTTTAGGATATGCTATCTCTCTCACTCTCCCGGACATCATACGGGCTATCTGGCTGGCGGTAGTGGGTGCGTTCCTCAGTGCGCATCCTACTAATACAAGTAAAAAATAGATTTTTCAAATCATTTTAGGACGCTTTATTTTTTTATTGATATTTTTAGCGAACTTTTTGCAACATAAATCTATTATTGCCAGACATTTTTATTGTTGTTTAGCTGTGCCAGACGCTAATTTTGATTTTGAAAGCTCAAGTGTTGCCCAAATTATCAGCTCATTACAAGTATTGCCACATGGTATTGCGCAATGAATGACGATGACGTAATTACAATGATCGGTGAATTCACACCTGAGCTGGTAATTTGGGCAACACTTGAGCTTTCAAAATCAAAATTAGCGTCTGGCACAGCTTAAACAACAATAAAAGTGTCTGGCAATAATAGATTTATGTTGCAAAAAGTTCGCTAAAAATAACAATAAAAAAATAAAACGTCCTAAAATGATTTGAAAAATCAATTTTTTACTTGTATTAGTAGGATGCGCACCGATGAACGCAACCACTACCGCCAGCCAGATAGCCCGTATGATGTCCGGGAGAGTGAGAGAGATAGCATATCTTAAAACTGGCCCACCTGAAATTCTCTCTCAAAAACGTTGCTAGCTCTTAGACTAATAGGTTCTATAAGAGACAGTTAAAAATCTCCAAGCAACCCTAGTAAGTACAAAAACACCTCTCTCTCAATGTTAGATCTAGCTGAAACTCATCATTTTATTCCTTAAAAAAATTTTAATAAAAATTTAAAAATTGCTATTTTCTGTAAATGTATATGCTGTTTCACGAGATCTGTATTTAAGCAAGGCTGCAATAATTTTTTCCGAGTCAAGAAAATTCCTTTGAAGTTATAGTTTTTGTTAGAGGTTAAAAAAACGCCTGGTTTAAGCCCAAACAAAAGTCATAGATTTTTTTTGTGTGAGTCACATCTTCCTACCCATTCTGCAGAAATTTTCCAGAAACCCAACAAACGCCAGACCAAATGTTTGAATGCCAAGCTATCTTTTTTTGGCTTGGCGCACCACCACAAGACGTATTTTTTAGTCTCCAGGACCACGACCTGGCGACTCTCACCATCAATGCTTTTGGCCTTATATAGAAATAGCTTTACATTGACACGAGAACAACAGTGGAGAGTCAGGACTCGCCAAGTCCATGTAATAAGCCAAATACAAACTCCTCTTCAGAATAGCGCCAAATACTTCGCCAAGATCGTTTGTTTGAGCTTACTACAAAGCGATTGATTGTTTCACTTGGAAAGCCAGTTTCTGTATTGGTTTCTACCCGGTAGCATTTCCATCTTCTTCTTTACTCCATGCAGAAACCGCAAACCTCAGTGCGTCCCAGATCACGTTTTTGATAAATGGGTATGCTTTTGTTTTAATTGATCCATTAATTAGAAGCTGAAAGCTAAACATTAAGATATTATCTTTATTTAATGTTTTAAATGTAACTTGTAAGATATACATGCATTGGGTTTGAAATTCCGTCCCTTGAATACTTTTAAAGGAAGTGTTAACTTGTATTCTCAAGAGTGCTCAGAAGTGTGATTTATTTTCGCAGATTAAGTTTTAATTCTCCTCTGGTTTACGAAAACATTTACATCAAGTTTAGATTACTTTGATAAGTTAAATATGTGTGAAGTGTAGAACTGTTTGTTTTAACCCCATGAGTAACCTGGTGTCAAGCATTAGCACTTTGATTACGTAGAACTCTTTTCAAAGAAAAACATTTTACCGAGGGCTGTAAGGAGCCAAGTGGTCAGGATCTCAGACTCGAGATCGGAAGGTTGAGAGTTCGAGACCCGGTGCCACTGAAGACTTACCGAGTATATGCGGAGTACGTGCTCGTAAAATCAGTTGGGTCCGAAAGTCCTGTGGTCGGTCATTGCGCAGTTCACCATGGGTACAGGTTCCTGGAGAAAATTTCCCTCCCCTTCAGGGACATGTCTAAATTGTGGAGGTGGCGACAGATGGCAACATCTGTCATATGTGTTTGTGTGTGTCTTGTGTTGTCCTACTTGACGATGGTTTATAAGCGGGTCCTTGCGACCAAGCGCACAAGCCTGAAAATATATGTCAACCAACCAGCCATTTTACCGGTTCAAGTGGGAAAGCATTTGTTTCACCCCTCATCAAATATCTATAATGACAATTGAAGAGTACAGGGGAAGAACCGCTTTATTTCGTAGAAGGCTTTCTTTAATAGCCTCTTTGGGGATGATAGCGAGAAATCGCCTAAACTGGTGTAAAGAAAGCGGGTACTCGCGTTGTTTATCTTTCGCGGCAACCCTGATTCCCGCCAGAGATAAGAGGTTACGACCCACACGTTTATACCGCAAATGAAGAACTGAAAGAGAAACCGAATTTCGGTCGCCAATGTCCGCCAAGCAGACACAATTACGGAAAGACTCTAAGAAAATCAAGAGGTTCTTCCCGTGTACTCTTCAATTATAAGTAGTTCACAAAAGAAACCAGTCTCAGATGTCTACGGCGATTCTGAGGTGTGAAATCTCCGGCGATTCTGAAATCGGTTTGAATTATCGTAACTTTTAGAGGCACACGAGGGCTATTGATGACGCATAATGGCGATTCTAAAGTGTGGAATCACCAGGGATTCTGAAATCGGTTCGAATTATCGTAGCACTAGATCTACACTCTTAAAACAAACACTCCCAATTTAACTCAGTCTGAATGGATTTCACTCCTCCAGACTGGAAAATGCACTTCTCCGAAAGGAGTGGATACTTTGTGTGTTAAACCTCCGACAGGGTCACTCCAAACGAGTGATTTTAACTCAGTCTGAGAAAATATGCATGTCTTTAGGGTGTCGAAAATGCACTTCTCCAACTAGAGTGGATTTCCCTCTTTTGTTTTAAGAGTGTACACGAGGGGCATAATGGCGATTCTAAAGTGTAGTTGTAGAATCTAGGGCGATTCTGAAATCAATTTGAATTATCGTAACTTTTAGAGCCACACGAGGGCTATTGATGACGCATAATGTGACTTGATGACGCATAATGGCGACTCTAAAGTGTGGAATCTCCTGGGATTCTGAAATCGATTTGAATTATCGTAGCACTAGATCTACACGAGGGGCATAATGGCAATTCTAAAGTGTAGAATCTCCGGCGATTCTGAATCGGTTTGAATTATCGTAACTTTTAGAGGCACACGAGGGCTATTGATGACGCATAATGGCGATGTGTGGAATCTCCAGTTATTCTGAAATCGATTTGAATTATCGTAACACTAGAGCCACACGAGGGCCGACGCAATACCACTAGATTAGAAGGCCAGCGAACTATATGCTTGACGTCATATTAGTGGACCGATTCAGGGGTTTAGACCAATGATCATTCGTGACTAGATCTTGTATTTGAATACATTTTTAAGATAAGATGAATGCAGATGCGAAGTCTTCTTAAGATACAACGTTATTGGTCAACAAATCGAAATTGGTCAACCAGTGTGACGTTGTGTTGCTCAGTTCTTTGGCCTTCTAATCTAGGTGGTATTGGCTGACGCATAATGGAGGTTTTACTGCATCATAGAGAGAGAGAGAGAGAGAGACCAACTTTTTTAAGTGGAAAGTGCTTAGAAAAAAATAAATTTAATTCTAAAATATTAAAAAATACCATTAAAAAAAACTAGCAGCATTTTGGAATATTTTTAGTGACTTTAAAAGAACTTGAAACGCTTTTCTAGTACTTTTATAATATTTATTTTGTAATTTTAGAATTAAATTTTATTTTTTGACTAGCATTCTTTTTCTTTATGTGAAGGCGACACTGGCAACTTGCAGCCATCGCCGTCACATTAAGAAGAAGAATACGCGAAAAATAAAATTTAATTCTAAAATTACAAAATAAATATTATAAAAATACTAGAAAGGCGTTTCAAGTTCTTTTAAAGTCACTGAAAATATTCCTAAATGCTGCTAGTATTTTTATGGTTTTTATTTAATATTTTAGAATTAAATTTGTTTTTCTAAGCATTTTCCACTTTTAAAAGTTGATCTCGAACTCTAAGATGGCGGCCCCCATGCTCGTCCCGTCGCTAGCATAGATAAGTCACGTGACCTCCACTCTCTAATACATTTATTAAGATCTCTATGTACAGCTGTGGAAATAAAAAAGTACCCACTTGAGGTTATTTCATCCGTTAGTCACCCTATAGAATCGGACCTTTTTGAGATTGTGTACAATTAACATTATGAGTTAATTGCACGATACAAAATTTGCATAAGGGGCCGTCTTCATATTAAAAATATATGTGCAACTCATTTAACATTATGGGACCTAAACTTTGCACGTCTTTAACTCTTCTAATAACTCTTAAAAACTAACAAAATTTGGCATTTCGTATTAACATAGGCCAGAGATTTGAAATACGGATTCAAAAAGGGGTGTTGCTATTGGGAAATTTTAAAGTTAGTAACATTTTAAATATGAAGATGGCCCCTTATGCAAATGTTGTGTCATGGAATTGACTCAGAATGTTAATTGTTCACAATGTCAAAAAGGTCCAATTCTATAGGATGAATATTGGCCAAAATAATAACTATTGGGTGCTTTTTTATTTCCACAGCTGTACTACTGCAATCACTTTCTTTTATTTTTATTTACAGTCCGGCCAGAGGAGTCGCTGCTGGAGGCCCTCGTCGACACCAGCGCCAAGATGCCGTGCGCCGTCCTCCAGAAACCGGGCGACACCGTCGAGTTCATCTTCTGGTACAAGAACGACGGCGTCAACGCCCTGTACACGCTGGACGCGCGGCGTCGGACGCTGGCGGAGGCGTCGCACGTCCGCAACGACACGTACGGCGAGCGGGTGCGCTTCCACGTGACGGCCGAGCAGCCCTACCTGCAGCTGGACTCGCTGAGGTCGGAGGACTCCGGGGACTACTTCTGCCGCGTGGACTACCAGTGGTCGGCCACCGAGCTCACCAAGGTCAACCTGGTGGTCATTGGTGAGTAATGAAGGGTGAGGCAAGCAAAACCGGCCCCGAGGTGGAGATAAGAATACGACAGAAATGTTGCCAAGTCAAAAACCAATACAAAAATAGGTTTGCTAACTGAAGCTTTTGATCGCTTCAATATCAAACTCACATCAGTTTTAAGTGTCCAGCCTGTATTATAGCACTGGAGAGTCCGCACTTATCAGAGCACTGTAGGGTCCAGCATTTACTGTAGCACTGGAGGTTCCAGCATTTATTATAGCACTGGAGTGTCCGGCACTTATCAGAGCACTATAGGGTCCAGCATTTACTGTAGCACTGGGGGTTCCAGCATTTATTATAGCACTGGAGTGTCTGGCAGTTATCAGAGCACTGTAGGATCCAGATTTTACTGTAGCACTGGAGGTTCCAGCATTCGTAGCAGCACTGTTTCCTAATGACTTTATTCGCGAATTAGTGTCGATGATGTTACCAGTAATATGACGAAAGTTGGTCCCTTGTGCGACTTTTGCACAAACTCTAACAATTATCGGTGAGAGCTTCACTTTTTTTCCATTGGAGGGGATTTTTCGGGTCTTTCCTGTTGCTTTGGAGACATTCTTTACTCCATTTTCTTTGACATTTGTCTCAGTTTAGAGGAATCTTTTCTTGCCCGATATCACATACTTGCGGTCAACTCTCTCCAATGGACCGATTTCCACAAGTTCATGAAGAAGGTTTTTTTGGCATCACAAGAATAATTATAGGATTCGACGAAATTTTTTTACCACCTTGTAGGTCACTCCTCCAGTACTCCAGTTAATGGGCCTTAAGTAGCAATCCACTCAAGTAAGCGATTCGTTTTAGACTGTCTATAGCTAATTCTTTTTTGTGTGTGTGACTGACTTGCTTTAGACAGTCACTCTGGAGGTACGGGTCATGTAGTGCGACTCCGGCATTCTGCATTGCTTAGTGCTGCAGACCCATCTATCTGTCTATTTCCACTAGTCGCCACAGTGAAGCTACAAAGGAGTTGTGCTGCTTTTCGTCGGAGACGTCCGGGGTGCCACCTAGGGGGGAAAATGCGAGGTTAAACTAATGTAAATTAATGTAAAACTTTTTATACTAGAAGCGTTAGCGTAAACCCCCTTTTTTAGTTGAAAAACACGGTTTAAAATAAATAAATTATATTTAAATAAAAAAAAATGCCTAAATAGCATCGTTCATTATACTTGAAATCACTATGCCAAATTTGGAAAAGATTAAAGTAATAGTAAAAATTTTAGAATTTTGGGTATTCGCCTACCTTAAGTTCGTTAAACTGTCTATAGCGAATTCCTTTGTTTTGTGACTTGGCTTTAGACAGTCACTCTGGAGGTACGGGCCATGCAGTGCGACTCCGGCATTCTGCATAGCTTAGTGCTGCAGACCCATCTGTCCGTGTCCACTTGTCGCCACAGTGAAGCTACGAAGGCTTCGCGGCGAATTTGAGCCGCTTTTTGTCGGCGACGTTCGGGGGGCCACCTAGGGAAGAAGAATGCGAGTTAGACACGTCCGGTTAAACTTGTGTATTATAACACCCCCCCCCCCTCAATCGTTAGACATGGCTTCCTCCATGGTTTACGCAACAATCTTTCCTAAAATAACCTTAAATTATAAAATTTTAAAAACAATACATTTGTATTCATAGGGTAGACTAACCAGTGAATGAACGTATAAGGCGCTGCACTCTTAAAACGAACGAGCGATTTTAACTCAGTCTGATTAATTTTCACTCCTCCAGTCTGGAAAATGCACTTAATGCACTTCTTCAACCGGAGTGGATTTCACTCTTTTGTCTTAAGAGTGTGCGTTCGCCAGTGAATGAACACCAGGATATAATGAAAAGGGCAACCAACCATATGTTAGATAGCTTCCTACTACATGGGAGGAAGTCAGTGTTGCCAATCCATCTAGTGGAATGATTTTCAATCCTTATTTTTTAATTATATTAAATAATGTAAAACTTTTTATACTAGAAGCGTTAGCGTAAACCCCCTTTTTTAGTTGAAAAACACGGTTTAAAATAAATAAATTATATTTAAATAAAAAAAATGCCTAAATAGCATCGTTCATTATACTTGAAATCACTATGCCAAATTTGGAAAAGATTAAAGTAATAGTAAAAATTTTAGAATTTTGGGTATTCGCCTACCTTAAGTTCGTTAAACTGTCTATAGCGAATTCCTTTGTTTTGTGACTTGGCTTTAGACAGTCACTCTGGAGGTACGGGCCATGCAGTGCGACTCCGGCATTCTGCATAGCTTAGTGCTGCAGACCCATCTGTCCGTGTCCACTTGTCGCCACAGTGAAGCTACGAAGGCTTCGCGGCGAATTTGAGCCGCTTTTTGTCGGCGACGTTCGGGGGGCCACCTAGGGAAGAAGAATGCGAGTTAGACACGTCCGGTTAAACTTGTGTATTATAACACCCCCCCCCCCCCTCAATCGTTAGACATGGCTTCCTCCATGGTTTACGCAACAATCTTTCCTAAAATAACCTTAAATTATAAAATTTTAAAAACAATACATTTGTATTCATAGGGTAGACTAACCAGTGAATGAACGTATAAGGCGCTGCACTCTTAAAACGAACGAGCGATTTTAACTCAGTCTGATTAATTTTCACTCCTCCAGTCTGGAAAATGCACTTAATGCACTTCTTCAACCGGAGTGGATTTCACTCTTTTGTCTTAAGAGTGTGCGTTCGCCAGTGAATGAACACCAGGATATAATGAAAAGGGCAACCAACCATATGTTAGATAGCTTCCTACTACATGGGAGGAAGTCAGTGTTGCCAATCCATCTAGTGGAATGATTTTCAATCCTTATTTTTTAATTATATTTACCAAAAGTTCATTCCCTGGGGCCTGTTCACTCACTGGTCCGTCTACCCTAATTTACTTTTTTATTTCATTTGGAGACGATTTTAAAATCATCTTTTCAAAAAATAATCCAAGGAACATTTATGTAATTGGACGTAACCCAACAAGACATAAGACCGACAGGGGTATTTCAGATAGGGACATTATCCCTCGAGGTTCAGAAATCTCGACAAATCAAAAAATTAATGACTTAATGCCGAATTAAAAGCATTTTGACTAGTAATTTTTGGTTATCAGGATTCTGGGCTTTCAGGATTTTGGCTGTCGAGATCATGTCCCAGACCATCATACTTTGTTCTGGGTCATTGTAGAACAAGTTTTTCTATTCATTTCAAAGCCCTATTACAAAATCAAAATGTTATCTCGATTTTGTATAGTTTTAAAACCAGTTTCGTCTGTTTGCAAGATTAGTGTACGCGTTTTTTGTGGTTGATGTTGTGTTGTCTAGCACACAAGGAGAAAGAGATTAAGTAGAATTTGAAGTAAAATCCATATCACGAATTCGTGCATATAACAATCACATTTGAAATTAGTTGAATACATGGTTTTTTTTTCAATTTAATAATGTTTTATTTAGGATGTATTGCATTACTCTACCATTATCGCATGTGTTTAATCATATGTATCCAAACTTTATTTTTCACACTCTCATTTTGACACTAGCTATCAAAACTAAACTACAACTGATTCAGCATATGGCTTTTTGAATGTAAATTGTTTTTGATATCCTAAAGCTTTATTACTTGGTCTCTAGTTTTAAGTGATATAAATTCTAAAAGTATATGTTTTAGAAGCGTTTATCAATTAAAATTAGCATTGAAAGAATATATTTCAATTATAATAACAAGAAAAAGAAAAATACTTACAAGTGCATATAGCTCCAAGCGAAGCATCCAAAGCAGCCCATTGATTTTAGTATGGTTTTTTTTTCCAATGACCTAAAATTCGTGTGCAGGAATTAGCTGTCCTGGTTTTTAGTGCAACGAATTCAGGTACAGATAACGGTTAAGTTTTTTCTTTTGCTGGAAGATTGCTTTGGATTTGATTAGTCAAAGCTATATGAAATTAACGATGTTTTCTTTTTTTCAATAAAGTCGCAAAAAATATATTTGTTACCGTCAGAATTAAGATCGGCTGTCAAATGCTCAAATGAGACGAGAAAGGTTTTTTGTGGTTCATTTGATCTGCAACAATAGTTTTTCAATTTTACTCGATCCCATTATTCATTGTTGAAATTTTAAAACTACTATTTATTATTTTTTACATTGTTCCAAAAGTTCATTGTTATTTGGCTGCTAAAATAATAAAATTTTCCATTCTGTTTATCCAGTGATATATATATGGTTTTTATAAAGGAACAGGCCTTATAAATTAGCTATATGTGTGGGCGAAATAGTTGATGAGCAAACATATTTAGTTCACCATGGAGCTGTTTTTTTTTTTTTTTGCTGTAATCTATAAATAGCAAGATTTTATATTTGTTTTAAAAAATAACTTTGAAGATTTTTTTTTATTTTAGATATTTTAATTTTTAAAAGTGGTTTGGTTTTGAAGAATACTTTATACTTTTCACACATAATGAGCGACTGATGCAATATATTAAATAAATAATAGACACTCTAAGATGCCGATTGTCCATTGTTTCCTTAGAAAATATAAAGGACATAATTTTTCTCTGTTTTGTGCATGCTTTTAATAAGAAGATAAAATTAACTTATGTACACTCTTAAAACAAACGAATGAATTTTACTCAGTCTGAGTTAATTTTCACTCTTTTCATTGTCGAAAATGCACTTATCCTATTGGAGCGGATTTCACTCTTTTGTTTGGTTAAAACTCCGACAGGATCACTCTAAACGAGTGATTTCAACTCAGTCTGAGTTAATTTTCACTCCTTTCTCGTGTCGAAAATGCACTTCTCCTGTATGAGTGGATTTCACTCCTTTGTTTCAAGAGTGTAATAAAGTACTAATTCATACAATTTTCTACACAAGTCTAATTTATATAAAGTACGCAGCCAATTTTGAAAACGTTGACTACAGATTATCATTGTGACATGATGCTGCATAGATCAATATAAACACAAGACATAAATAATAACCCTTTACTAAGTCTCATTTACTGAAACTGTGGTCAGCATTTTACAATTAGTTCGGAGAATAAATTTTTTATTATTTTCTTATCCAAGATTTTTTTTTAATTTCGTTATTCTAAGTTTTATTGTTCTAAACTTCCGTTTACGGTTCTTAGATGTAATTTATAGCATCTTTTTACCATTTTAACTGAATTTACGGCTGGTATTGGTAGTAACAAAGTTCTTTATTGCACTCTCTTTTCTTTTCCTTTTTATTTCAAGTTAATTATAATCATTTTTTTTTGTCTTTCAACAATAGTTATTTTTATAAATTCATCTTTGTCAGAGTCTAATGACGCTTTACGATACATAATGAATAATCACATTACCTCATAATTTCTGCTGAACTGGTGTGACCGTTATTACAAGTAGTTTCTCTATACCGTTGACTTCCTTATAAATTGGTGTATCGTTTGTTGGTGCATTTCATTACAACTTTCGTAAAATTAATTCATATTTCTGACTTAAGCAAATTTTTTATACAAAAGAAAATATTTTTATTCTTTTTGATTGGAAAAATGAATAAATATGAGAATATGAATAAATAAATAAAAATATGAATAAATAAGGTAAATAAAATTAAATAACTAGAATTTTGTTAACCTAAACTATCCTGCTCAATTATCTTCCCTCTTTGTAAATATATTCAATGAATTTTAATTGATATTTAAACTTATAAAAGGTACAATACTATGTTGTACCTTTGACCACAGTTCCATTATTTTTTTAATGAAATAAATAATTAAACTACTACTAAAAGCTTGAACAAATTATATATGATAAAAAATAAGATACATCTATAATAATAAAAGAAAGAGTCTGTCTGTGTGTATGTCTGTGGGTCGCAAAAGACCTACTTAGACTGCTCTAAAAAAACTCGAAATTTTTAATATAGATTCCTTTTATTACCTACGTGTGCACCTGAGGCTTAGTTTCTTCATATTTGATTGTAATTTTTAATTAATATAATTATTTTCAAGAAAACGTCATCCACGTGGGATTGCGAGACCATAACAAGGCCTGAAAATGCATGGACCGGGCCGAAACGGGGGCTTGACGCCATCCTCTATTAGTTTGATTGATTGAGTTTGGTTGAGATATGCGCTCGCCCTAAGGCTGCTTTATCCTCCATTAGTGTTTGCTTTTTTAAGTGCGCATGCGCCAACACGAATAAGCATGCCTCTTCACAAGTAAGCATGCCTCTAAAAGGAAGCAATGCGAAGTTAACGGGTTCCCAGTAAGGCGGGACCATACTGCTAGTATTGGAATAAAATAAGAAAATTGAAGTTAGCTTTAATATTCAAGTTTTAAAAAAATAAAATGTGTGAAGTGGTCAAAGGAACAACACCTTCCGCTACTACGCTTCGGTCTACTCTTCCCTAAGATTGCTATTTGTTTAAGGGGTCACAGGAGTCTTAAAAATGTGCAAAGAAGATACTACATAGTATAGTTTGATCTCTCTTGTAATTTTTTAACTACTCAATAAATGAGTATAATTTTTTTATATGTAATTCTACAAGATTTATTTATTATAAAACAAGTTTTAAAATTTATGAAACTTTAGCCAAAACTAAAATAAATGATATTAAACATGAAGGTACTTGAACACACTGTGATTAGGCTTGCGCGGCAAATTGTGAGATCAAAATTGAACACATGACCAAGAAAATGACTTTATATTGTACAAATATGTACAAACTAGGACTTATACCTAAATTCTCAGCTCAATTTTAATTAGAAATTATTTTAAGAACTTTTTTCTAAAAAAATTAATAAAAATTTAAAAATTTTGATTTTAAATTTTTTAAAAAATAATTTCTAATTAAAATTGAGCTGAGAATTTAGGTATAAGTCTTTGTTTGTACATATTTGTACAATATAAAGTCATTTTTTATTCATTTTTTCAATTTTGACCTCACAATTTGCCGCGCAAGCCTAATCACAGTGTGTTCAAGTACCTTCATGTTTAATATCATTTATTTTAGTTTTTGCTAAAGTTTCATAAATTTTAAAACTTGTTTTATAATAAATAAATCTTGTAGAATTACATATAAAAAAATTATACTTATACATTGAGTAGTTAAAAAATGACATGAAAGATCAGACTATGCTTTGTAGTATCTTCTTTGCACATTTTTAAGACTCCTTAGACCCCTTAAATGACGAAGCGAAGGAGCAAAGAAAAGTTCCAATCTAGATTTAGTGTCTAGATTCGGTGCCAATCTTATTTTATAGGTTTTCCAAAAAAAATCAAAGTACATGATCTATTTTATATTCATTCCGCCCGGCATGTTTTCATCTAAATTGAATCGATAGTCCCCAATAGAATCATTTGTACTCAACAAGGGAAAAAAATAGGGGTTTGTAACAATAACTTTCAACAAATCAATACACGCAAGAAAAATTAAAACATCATTATTTATTAATAAGTGCATAAATATAAGAAAGATTACGTTTGTCTTTTTAAAAAATGTAAAGCTTTCTGTCTCTAACTAAACAAATTATACACTCTTAAAACGAACGAGCGATTTTAACTCAGTCTGAGTAATTTTTACTCCTCCAGTCTGGAAAATGCACTTCTCCTCTTGGAGTGGATACTTTGTGTGTTAAACCTCCGACAGGATCACTCCAAACGAGTGATTTTAACTCTGTCTGATTAAATATTCACTCCTTTCCAGTGTCGAAGATGCCCTTCTCCTACTGGCGTGGATTTCACTCGGTTGTTTTAAGAGTGTACGAATTGCCAAAGAAACCTATTTTGATGCAATTTATGACACTATTGCTTTTGATTGATGACCAACCGAAACTAGAAATACGTGATCTCACAGTTCAACAGTACATCAAATAATTGATTAAAATATGTTTTGTAGAACTTGTAGACTCCATGGAGATATTAGAAAATGCAAAAGTAATGAACCAATAGATATATGTGAATTTCATGACCATTTAGTTTCCATAGAGATATTCATGACATCATTTTGTTTTTTTACCAATCAGATACTCTTATTTACTTCACCGTACTAGTGCCGAAAGTCCCACTAACGGCACTGTCTGTGACGTAAGCACGTAACGTGTCATTTTCGCAACGATTTATGAATGAATATTATATATAAAAAAGTAAACTTTTTGCGCGTTGTTATACAAATAAATATTCTGCCATTTCAGTGCCGCCGAAGAAACTCATCATCAAAGACGAATCTGGACAGGAGGTTCAAAATGTGGCCGGACCCTACAGAGAGAGGTCCACGGTTTCACTTTCCTGCGAGGCTCTACACGGTAAAAACACGTGTTTTTTTTTCTTACACTGCTCACAACAATTAGGGGAGCGCATGGTTTAACCCTTTCAGTCCCAGTGACGCCATTTGGCATCATCACTTTCAATATTTTTTTCAAAATGTTTATGTCCCGTTATGACATCCAAACACACATCATTCGATTCTTCACACTTTGTTCTATCGGACAATATTTTACATTAATCTCAATAGAAGTCAGAACTACTATTTTTTTTATTTAGAAAATAGTCAACAAGCGTTTCTCCTGATTTTTGATGAGTTCACTTCAGTTCCACATATTTAAAACACAATTTAATTACTATTCGGTTAAAATAATTACTAAATTTTTTTAAATAATATGGTCAGATACCCTAAAATATATAACTCGAAGTGTTTTTAGGTAATATATATATTTTATTTTGTTGTTTTCCACAGTTAAAAATTTTCGGCATCGTTTCAAAAACCATATAAAAAATTGTAATGAATTTTTTTTTCTTATGGAATTCGTATATTTGACCTAAATAAGCTTATTTTGTGAATATCAGATGTTTCTGTAGTGTAGTAAATTTTTGGGACTGAAAGGGTTAAACTCTTTTAACCCCAATGTTTCCATTTGGAATCATGAGCCAGCGATTTTTTTCTCACTAAGTTGAGCTTCCACTAATTTATCGTTAGATGGAAGAATCATGTCTTTTGAGGATATAAATAATGTTTTTTTTTAATCAAATGAAAATATGAAATCATGGTAAAATAAAATTCTCCCCAAAAATAATTTGTGAAATAAATTGACCCTAAATTCTTCACGCTTGCATTCTCAGATGTTTTAAAAATGATTTTACCTCTTTTTTGGAAATAAAAATTTGAAAAAATTAGTGTTATAATTTATTCGTAACTTATTTATTCCAATGCCCCCCCCCCCTTAAATTTTAGTTAAAAAAATAAAATAAATTCCGCCTGGTTTTTACCATTTTAATCTGGATGCATAATTAATCTATTTCACAAATTTTAGATTTTTGGAATGAAAAACAAAACGCTGAAACTGAAAGGGTTAACAAAAGTACGTAAGGTGCTCCCCTAATTATTTTCAGCAGTGTATTTTGGATTCCTTCATTTGTAACATGTGTTTGAAGAGTACACGGGACGAACCACTTGATTTATTAGGAGTTTTCCTGTAATTGTGTCTGCTTGGTGGACATTGGCGACAGAAAACCGTTTTTTATCCTTTGGATCTTCATTTGCGGTACGAACGTGTTACTTGTGTCCACTGATCTCTGGCGTGAATCAGGGTTGCCGCGAAAGATAAACAAAGCGAGTAACCTGTTTCTTTACACCAGTTTAGGCGATTTTTCACTATCATCCCCAAAGAGGCTATTAAGGAAAGAATTCTACGAAATCAAGTGGTTCTTCCCGTGTACTCTTCATTTGCAACATTGTGTGAAGAGTCGTGGGCAAAATCCTTTATAGACTATACCAAAACCGACCTTAAGTTTGCAGCAAAGAAATGTACTACGCGGAGGAATTTGCGTAAACAAATGATATTCGTGCGCCCTGTTACGTCAAAATCGAAGGAAAAAATAATTAAAATAACACTCTAACTGAATCTAAACTAATAAAAATTATAAATTTATGTCTTGAAATAACAAATAAATTTGTTTATTGAATGTGAAATACCTTTTGGTATTCGATTCTCGCACTCAAAAATGAAAACTATTTACCCTCTTCCTCGTAGAACATTTGTATACTGCAAAATTAAGGTCGTTTTTAGTATAGAGTTCAGATATTTAAATTATACAAAACAAAAACAGCATAAAAGAAAGCTTCTAACATATTCTGATTTTTTTTAAATTCCAGATGCTAATATTGATAAAACAAACTTTTTAAGAGTGTAGCATGAACTTTATTTTGTATAGAATAAAATTCACACTTAAAATGAAAGCATTAAAAAATCAGTTAAGTAATTTAGCATAATTGAGTAATTCTGCAATTTCAAATATACTACCATTCACTTTGTTGTTTATCCTTCGAATGCATTCTCTTGCCGTTGTGCAACAAGTAACATAATCCACTTTATTCTATTAAAGTAGAGCTCCATCTCGACAAATTTGTGTTTTTTTCATCCATTGCATTCCATTTTGAAGTTTTAGTTACTAATAATACTCATATATGAAGGTAGTAAAAGTGTATTCAAGATTAAATAGTGAGGTTATTAACAGATGTGAAATTAAGGTTTTTTAGCAGTATTCAAAGTATAATATTAGTACTATAAATGCAAATAAATTGTTTTGAAAAATTAATTCTATATTATTATTTTGAAATATATTTAAAGTTTTCTAGTCATTATTATCGAAATTGGAATTTTGTAGTTAGTTTTTATCAGATGAAAAAAAATTTACAAATTGAAATTATTTAAATTCTAATGCAGTTAAATTTGTTTCAGTATTTTTCCCATAATGTATGAGTATTAAATATACATATATATGTTTTCGGGACGAAAAAAAATTAATGCATTAGAGGGTTAAAATGACACTTTTTTAAAATATAACTAAAGTGCTTAATATTCCCTTTTTTAGTACAAGGGTTAATTTTTATACGTCCCATAAAATTAATTATGCATTATCTTATTCATCCATTTTATTATTTTGTCTCAGTATAAAAAGTAACTTAATAATTCGTCTACAAGTTATATCGCACTTCTCGGTAAAATATAAGTAAAAACAAAATTTTTAAGCAGAATCAATCGAAATTAGTTTTTTTTATTGCATTTTATTATAGTAAAATAAATAACCTGCTACACTCTCAGAAATAACACTTTTATTTTTGACGATTCATGAATCCTCAAGCCTCATTTCGTTAATTTTGAGGATTGTTTCGTCAAATTATCACGTGACTTTTGAGTAAACGCGAATCCTCACTTTAACTATCGTGATTTGACGATTCTGTATCTTGATTTTGAAGAAACTCAATCTCATTGTTGTACTCGCATGCTCAAAAATAACGCAAATATTTCTTTAGATTAGACGACATTCAAATCCTCATAAAAATGACGATTCAAATTTCCTCACTTTGAGGGAACGAAAACTCGGAGCATTTGCCAGTAATGGAATCGTCAAAATTAAGGAAAATTTCGTCGTTTTTGAACATTCATTTTTGAGAGTGTAACTGTATCTCAACTATTACACTTAAATAAATTAATTTGACTTAATAACTTTTTAATAAACAAAGATAGTGAATAAATTATAAGTTTTTAAATTAAAAAATATTTATAATTATATGAAACCAAAGCGTTAGATTAACGTATTCTTTTAGAAAATGTTTTAAATATATATTTATTTTTCTTATTTTTCAACAATTTTTCTTCTTTAGACAAACAAACTTAACAAAGCATCAAATTAAAGTTTTCTTTCAAATCAGGCGCAGTTCGGCATTTACTGTCAAAAAATTTCTTCTTTTTACATAATTGCTGTTGAAGTTTTCCGATAGCATTTTACGATATTTGCTTTTTATTGATCACGAAACTGCCAAAAAAAGTAAAGAATTGTTCTTTGAAATGTGTCAACATCTCGAAAATAGTAATTTATGTTCTTTCTGGAATATAATAAATGACATTTTCAACAGGGATGATTATTGGATTTTGTAATTTGATGTTTTCAGTTTGGGGGCGCTCAGAAATCACGTGATTTATGGAATAATAAATCACGTGATGCGGTCCTGGTGAATTTTTGACCCTTTTGACCTTTGGTTATATTTCGTGATATTTGGCTCCCCAAATCTCAAGCGTCATTTTTCAAAATTAGCATCTTTTTTAATTTAAAATTGTTTTATATTTCAACAATTAGGGGAGCAATTTAACTAGGGGAGTTAATTAGGGGAGTTTTTAACTAAAATTTAAGCGGAGAAATTCGCAATCACAACTTTTGTATAAATTGTAACCATAATTTTAATAGCAACAGAGTATCTCGTCATATTTAAGTTCCAACATGTGAGCTATCTAACTTTGCAGAACGGATCAGATTAACTGTACGGTAACTCTTGGCGAACTTTCCAAAATCGCGCCAAAAGTCCGTATTCTGGACACTTTTGACGTCACGCTCTCAATACTGCGCTAATAAACAATGGTCAGATAGGGTTGCCGGAAAATGTTAACTTCAATATACTTAAAAATCGTTTTAAAAAACGTGTAAAATAAAACTGAATAAACAATCCCTGAAAACGTGCAGTTGAAGGAGCAATAAACCTTTAAGGTCTTCAATGCATTGAATGAGAAACATAAAAAAAAGTTCGAAAAACGATTGAAGGAATGGTCCAATTCGAAAAATTTTTAGCCTATGTTTGTTTCGGAGATGAGATAAATTTTTGTGCCAAATTTCATGACGATCTGTTGCGTGGTTCTTTAGATCTCGTGTCTTATACAAACAAACGGACAAACGGAAGTTGCCTTTTATGTATATAGTATAGTTGCATTGTATATAGTTTTATGTATATTTCCACCAAATAAACCATCTGCGCCATTAGTTACTTTGTTTTCGTCCCTCTCGTGCTTCTTGTGTAAAGTCGAAGATATTTTCTGAATAAAATTTATCTCTATTTCAGGTTACCCTTCCCCCAACGTCACCTGGTGGCGGGACAACAAACTATGGGACAGCAATTTCCAGAAGTATTCCTCTGGCGTCCTCAACGACTTGAAACTGAATCATCTCAATAGGTCAGACCTCTTCGCCACGTTCCACTGCAAAGCACAAAATACTCTGCTCACACCGCCAGTAGTTAGAACCATCGTTTTGGACATGTACCGTAAGTGAGGCTTCATACCATAATTTTCTGCTGCATCCATTGACCCTTCCACAAGCAAAAAAAATGGTGCTGGTCCTGCAACTCAACCAAGTTCGGTTGAAAGGTGTTTAATTGGCACAGCCAAACTGGTGGTTTCTTTCAAACCTACCAGTTTAGTTACCATAACTATACTCGTTCGATTGAAAGAGTTTAGTCAACGAGACCAGACTGCCGCAATGAGTTCGTTTGAGACAACTAAACTCTGTGTGAGAACTAAACTGCGTGGTATCAGTGTAGTTCTCTCAACCGAACTAGTCGTTTGCGCCAGCTGAACGCTTCTAATCAAACGTGTTTGGTTCCTGCAACTAGACAGTCCTGTCAGTCCTATAGCAACCGAACAGTTTGGTTGGGAGAACTCAATTTTCGTTTGTACGTGCCAAACAGTTTTTTGCGTGCATCCGTTTAACATGCAACAATGTCCCCTCTTCATTCAATTAACCCGTTCAGTCCCAGGGACGCCATTTGGCATTATCATGTTTCTGATCATAATTTTTAAAAAATAATATTTTGCTGACATCTATTGAGATTGATAAAAAAATATTTTAAAATAAAACAAAATTTGAAGAATCGAGTGATGTGCTTTTTGACATCATAAATGGCTATAGACGATCAGAATTTTTTTCTAAAATGATGAGGCCAAATTTTCATTGGGAATGAAAGGGTTAGAATCCTTCATCAAAAATAGTGCTGTTTTTAACTCTTAAGCATGTTCAAAAGGTTGTTAGAAAGGTAATGTTATAATGAATATTTTTTTAAGAAAAAATTTGGTTATCCTAAGTAGACGGGCCATAATTTTTTCGGATAATTAGAGTTCTGCTGTATTTGTTAAAACAGATAACAAGAGGCTAAGAAAATCTGTGTCAGAAGATTCAAAACCCCAGACTTAAGTTGCGTAGCTTATCGAGAACTGAATGTAAAATTTATACTTCAAAATTTACGTATTTTTTATAATATAACTACATTTTCTATTGGATCCTAAGTTATAATGGTAAAGTCCTGTTACCATTTCTAGCCTTAAGCTTCGAAAAGACTCTCTTCCCCCACCCCTTCACTGGGTTTTCTACGCAAAAGGGGGAACATCATCGCTTATCTAATCATAGCGCGCTTGAGGTTTACAATCAAAACATTTAGTATTTCCCCATGTAGGGTGGGGGAAAAAACGAAACAGCTATAAATCACCTCGTTTCCAGAAAACCGCACTCGGGGATGGGGGTGGAAATGCTTTAAAAGCTAACATTCAAAATGGACCTATAAAAGAGTGAAATCCACTCCAGTCGGAGAAGTACATTTTCATCTCACTGGAAAGGAATGAATAGTAACTCAGACTGAGTTAAAATCACTCGTTTGGAGTGATCCTGTCGGAGGTTTAACACACAAAGGTCCACTCCAAAAGGAGAAGTGCATTTTCAGACTGGAGGAGTGAAAACTAACTCAAACTGATTTAAAATCGCTCGTTCGTTTTAAGAGTGTATTTAGTTACAATGTTACCGAACAATGCCAAAAATATGGTTTCGTCATTCCAGTATACCCCGTGTCAGTCCGCATCACGTCGCACCTCGGCCCTTTAGCTGCCGGGCAAAGAACAGACCTCCACTGCGAGTCTCGCGGCTCACGGCCCAGCGCACAAGTCAGCTGGTGGCTTGGCGACGGACCCGTAGCCACTGACCACTCGGAGACCGTCCACGACAACGCGACCACTTCCAGGCTTGTCTTCACACCGAAGCCCGAACACCATGGCTTGAAGCTGGCTTGTAAAGCCAGGAATCTCAAGTTGGGCGACGGAACTTTGGAAGATGTGAGGATTCTCAATGTTACGTGTGAGTATTGTTTATTGAGTCAATATCACTATGTCAATTTGGTAGTTGGTTTAATTGTTCAATTTCATGGAAGCAAGCTATTAAATTTGCAAGAAATGTACATCTGTCTTCAAACAGTATATTTCCAACGATAACCTTCAACCGCGTGTATACTGTGTTTTGGCGCCATAGAATTCCATTCGGCGAGGCTTACACGTGAAACGGAAAAATGGCAATAGTTGTACCATTACGGTGTTTCCCAGAGAAACTACTTATACGGAAGTTTCCTTCAGATCTGAAATCTATTTCCTCCCATTAGGTTTAACGTGTTTGAGATCTCCAAGCTTATACATTTCCCACGAGGTCAAAACATCCCACCTTTAAATACATCAGTTATAGATTTGATAAACAGCGTAAACGTAGATTAGCTATGTATTTGAAAGAAGCAATATCAAGTATGATTATAAATCTAAGTATGATTATAAATCAAGTCAGCTGGTGGCTCGGGGATCGACCCACGACCGCCGACCACTCGGAGACCGTCCACGACAACGCGACCACATCCAGGCTTGTCTTCACACCGAAGCCCGAACACCATGGCTTGAAGCTGGCTTGTAAAGCCAGGAATCTCAAGTTGGGCGACGGAATTTTAGAAGATGTGAGGATTCTCAATGTTACGTGTGAGTATTATTTATTGAGTTAACATTACAATTGAAAATATATCACTATGTCAATTTGGTAGTTGGTTTAATTGTTCAATTTCATGGAAGCAAGCTATTAAATTTAAAAAAATGTACAACTGTCTTCAAATGGTATATTTCCAATGATAACCTTCAACCCGTGTATACTGTGTTTTGGCGCCATGAAATTCTATTTGGCGAGGTTTTCACGTGAAATGGAAAAATGGCAATAGTTGTACCATTACGGTGTTTTCCAGAGAAACTACTTAGTACGGAAGTTTCCTTCAGACCTGGAATCTATTTCCTCCCATTGGGGGATTAACGGGTTTGAGATCTTCAAGTTTACATTTCCCACGAGTTCATAACATCCCACCTTTAAATGCTTCAGTTATCGATTTGATTAACAGGCGATAATTTGATAGTCGGTTTAATGGTTCAATTTCACGGAAGCAAGCTATTAAAGTTGCAAAAAATGTAGAACTGTCTTCACACGGTATCTTTCCAATGATAACCTTCAACCGTGTATACTGTGTTTTGGCGCCATAGAATTCCATTCGGCGAGGCTTACACGTGAAACGGAAAAATGGCAATAGTTGTACCATTACGGTGTTTTCCAGAGAAACTACTTAGTACGGAAGTTTCCCTCAGATCTAGAATCTATTTCCTCCCATTAGGTTTAACGTGTTTGAGATCTTAAAGCTTACATTTCCTACGAGTGAAAACATCACACCTTTAAATACATCAGTTATAGATTTGATAAACAGCGTAAACGTAGATTAGCTATGTATTTGAAAGAAGCAATATCAAGTATGATTATAAATCAAGTAAGTTGGTGGCTCGGGGATCGACCCACGACCGCCGACCACTCGGAGACCGTCCACGACAACGCGACCACATCCAGGCTTGTCTTCACACCGAAGCCCGAACACCATGGCTTGAAGCTGGCTTGCAAAGCCAGGAATCTCAAGTTGGGCGACGGAACTTTGGAAGATGTGAGGATTCTCAACGTAACGTGTGAGTATTGTTTATTGAGTTAACATTACAATTAAAAATGTATCACTATATCAATTTGATAGTTGGTTAATTGCCAAGCTATTAAAGTTGTTCAATAGGTATAGGATATACAAAATGATAAAATAATAATAAAGGGTGATATTACCTGACTTTCGGAAGAATTTGTGTAATAGAGACGAATCAGTAGAATATCGCACAAATAATAGGACAGATTAGTCATTCGAATAAATCCCTTTATAGTAAAATAAGAAAGAAAAATGTCTGCCCATTTAGAAAAATGTACAAAAATGTTGCAGAAAATGTACAACTGCCTTCAAATGGTATATTTCCAATGATAACCTTCAACCGGGTGTACACTCTTAAAACAAAAGAGTGAAATCCACTCCAGTTGGAGAAGTGCATTTTCGACACCCTAAAGGCATGCATATTTTCTCAGACTGAGTTAAAATCACTCATTTGAAATGATCCTGTCGGAGGTTTAACACACAAAGGATCCACTCCAAAAGGAGAAGTGCATTTTCCAGTCTGGAGGAGTGAAATCCACTCAGACTGAGGTAAATTGGGAGTGTTTGTTTTAAGAGTGACTGTGTTTTGGCGCCACAAAATTCCATTCGGCGAGGTTTACACGTGAAACGGAAAAATGCCAATAGTTGTACTATTGTGGCGTTTGACAGAAAGACTACTTACTACGGAATTTTCCATCACATGTCAATGGAACTGAAAGGGTTAAAATGGATCTGCTTTCTAATTACTTGAAATTCTTACTACTTCACCTTAAAATGAAGTTGACCTTTTCAGTCCCAAAAGTTTACTACACTACAGAAATATCTGATATTCACAAAATAAGCTTATTTAAGGTCAAAAATAAGAGTTCCATAAGAAAAAAAAATAATTTTAATTTTTTATATGGTTTTTGAAATAATGCCAAAATTGTTTAACTGTGGAAAACAGCAAAATAAAAAATATATATCGCCTAAAAACACTTTGAGTTATGTATTTTAAGGTATCTGACCACATTATTAAAAAAAATAGTAATTATTTTAACCGAAATAGTTTAAATTGTGTTTTAAATATGTGGAACTAAAGTGAACTTTTCAAAAATCAGGTGAAACGCTTGTTAGCTATTTTCTAAATTAAAAAAGAATAGCACTTCTGACTTCTATTGAGATTAATGTAAAATAGTGTCTAATAGAACAGAGTGTGAAGAATCGAATGATGTGTGTTAGGATGTCATAACGGGAGATAAACAATTGGAAAAAAAATATTGAAAGTGATGATTCCAAATGGCATCACTGGGACTGAAAAGGTTAAACCACTTTTAAGATAAAACTCATCCAATAATAATCATTTTGAAACTACACATCCAATTAATTTCATGGTTACCCTCTTCCCTTTACTTCCTTTTATATTCAATCTCTATCCGGCATCTGGTTACCATCAAACTACAAGAAATAGTTTCGATTCCCTTCAAAATATCACGGGTACCTTTCTCTGATGTCTGTTCCAACGTCCATTGCAATTATCTAAATCCACCGAAGATGTTACACAAGGCATCATTCGATTCTGGGGTTTCGGCCAGGATGTTAGGTACAAGAACATTGGGGTTTTCAGTAACTGTTCTTTACATAAATCGCATTTTTTGTTAGAATATTTTTTGCCGAAACTATGCGTGCGAGTGTTTAGATCGGCGGTGTTTCGTTTAATCAAGTCCTATACTTAGATATTTTATATTGTTTTTACAATTAATGTGGATTAATTTTTGTTCCTGTTTAATTTTTTTTAACATAAATTAATACTGTACACGTAAATCTACAACTTGTGCCAGAGAAAAAAATTTGAAAAATTTATATTTTGATAAAACTACATTTAAGGTGACCTCACATCAGATTTACTGGACATAAATGTGTTTTTAAGGAGAAAGCTCTTTATCTTTTTACAAAGCTGTTTTCTTAGAGTTTCTTACAAATGATTTTCAAAACATATTTGAATTACCATAGGTAAAGACGAGGGCTATTGGCGACGGACGTCGTATTTTAGAACCACAGACAAGTGACGAGCCTATACCTGAATAGGCACCCAACGCAACCGTTAAGGGCGACATCGTACGCAGCGTTAGGACTTTGAAGGATATTTAACGTGCACTCCCTTACACGGGATATTATTCGTCGGACATTTTTGGCTGCACGGGCCGTTTATAGGTTGACAGTTATTTGGGCGATGCCCGGACTCGAACCTTGGACCTTACGCACGCTAAGCAGTGCCTAACCGACTGGGCTCCCCAGCCCAGGGTCCATAGGACTTGTGCCAATGGCATGTACTGAACCCATTCTGCTTCCAGGCTATACTCTGCGGGCACACAACAACAACAGTATTTATTTTATTCTTCACAAGGCCTCTTCACCCAAAACTTAAGTCTTGAAATAAGAAGGAAATCGTTGAAAATGAAAGCAACATTTTTGAAAATAACCAGGTGGAATATAAAACGAAAAGCTTAGTGAAAGAAGGTGCTAATTGACAAAAAGATGAAAACGAGTGGAAAATTGAGCTTTAAAGTATTTCTTTTGCACTTAGTTACGTTAGAAACAGCACTTACACTTACAAAAGGTAAAAAAATATACTTAAAACTTATTGTCTATGAAAAAGGGGAAACTTGTTATCGTAGAGGAAGATTTTAATACGTTTATTGACAGATAATTTTAAATTTTTTCAAAATTATCATTTAACACTTCTTCATCCAAAGCAGTGCTGGAAGTGGGGGTAGAAGCGGGATGATGCGTCACCGCACTTTTCAAGAAAATGGCTATCCATCTCCCCACTTCTTATATCTCTCAAATCCATAATCCATAGATTGGGGATGGGGAATGGTATTCGAATTGAAGGCTTCCCCCCACTTATTTTTTCCCACTTTCAAGACTGACTCTAAGCTCTTTAATTATCCACATCGAAATCAACTGTCTTTCAAAACTAGCAGAATCGCGCCACTCATCTTTCAGCAGACGAGTATTTATGTGCAAATTCCCTGGAACGAACCTCACAAACCCATTTCTCTGCAGTAACTAATTACCGCCAGTTGTTCAATCAAAGTCGCGGGGGCTGAAATTACCCAAACAAAATCAATTATAATTGGAAAATAGTTGGTGTGACGTGTTTTTAGCGCTAATTAGGAACGCGAGTGGAATATCCAATGGTTTTAGGCGTGGAGATGAGAAGAACTGCGACATGCTTGGCGAGAAACGAAGTGAATCAGTCGCCAAGCAACCCTAATAAGCCCAAAAATACGCCAACCAATTATTTATTGGGAAAAAAAATATTCGATCCAATTTGAAAAAGTGGGACGATAGAGACATGTAGGACAGCTATTTTTATCACATAAAAAAACCGTTTGTAAAAATATTCGAGAAAGTCGGAGAAATATTGCTCAGAACCATAGAGATAGTAAAACCGAGCGCTATCGCGTAGTGGGTGATAGCGCACGGTTTTACTTTCTCTATGCTTAGAATATAGTTCTTTTTTTTTCATTTATATTGACAAAGGCACTTTGGTTTTTAGACCGGGCCTTCATTCTGGCTCATCCTCAATAGCATTAACTAATAATAAAAAATGACTAAAAAATGACTAGGGTAGACTAAACAGTGAATGAACGTTTAAGGCGCTGCGTTCGCCAGTAAATTAACACCAGGACATAATGACAAGGACAACCAACCATATGTCAGATAACTTCCTACTATGAATGGGATTGGATTGGTTGACATATATTTTCAGGCTTGTGTGCTTGGTCGCAAGGACCCGCTTATAAACCATCGTCAAGTAGGACATCACAAGACACACACAAACACATATGACAGATGTAACTTCCTACTAGATGGGAGGAAGTCAGTGTTGCCAATCCACTAGTGGAATGATTTTCAATCCTTATTTTTTAATTATATTTACCAAATGTTCATTCACTGGGGCCTGTTCACTCACTGGTCAGTCTGCCCTATATTCACAGTGTAGGATGTAGAAGCGATGTCTGAATTCACAAAAGATAGTACTAATTTTTTCACAGGCAAGAAAAATGTTTAGTAATTACAGATTTTATAAGAGAGTCAGAAATCGCCAAGTCGATGTAATAAACCTATACAAACTCTAATGTAGAATAGATAAATTACTTTGCCAAGAGCGTTTATTTGGGCTTACTACAAAACGATCGATTGCTTTAGTTGGCGAACCGATTTCTGCATTGGTTTTATGCTCGACTGCATCTACATCTTCTTCTTACCTCTCTGGTTTTAGTCAATAGCAAGTGATCGGTTTGTTTCAATTTGTTTTGTGCTCTTCAGGGCTATTAATGGTTTTTGAACATAACATGAAAAGGGAACCCTTTTCGAACCTAATAATGAGAAATCGATGCGGTTTTGGTATTGTAAGATGCAGATCAGCCACCCTACGAGAAGGTTTCGGTACTTGAAATAGAGACAATCTCTGATACGTGAGTGTTTATTTGATTAGACCCTGCGGTTAAGTATTACTTTATTTATATATTTATATTTCAAATGTTTGTTTTGTGTGTATTGGGTTTTGGGGAATAATGGTGTTCTAATGATATCTATTTCCATTCGCAAACTAGAAATCGTGTCCATCAAAAGGTAAAGACCAAGATCCTTCGGCTTATATATAGTATAAGTATATATATATACTACAAAAAAAATCTGTTATATAATCTAAATTACTGGTAGTAATCTAGAAGCGGCGCCCTCTAGTGTAGCTGTTATTTGAGGACGCGCGGTTTAGTAATAATGGTATTCTAGGGGTATGTATTTCCCTCTGTAATGTCACCGAAGATAATACAACACATCACGTCTACCAATATCGATGAGATTTTGGTATTGTAAGATGCATATCAACCACCTACGAGAAGTTTTCTTTACTTGAAATAGAAACAATCTGATACGTGCGTGTTTATTAGATTTGAGAGAACTTACGATTAATTATTACTTTATTTCTATTTCAAATGTTTTTTTGTGTGCGTATTGGGTTTTGGGGAATAATAGTGTTCTAAGGATATCTATTTCCATTCGCATACTACAAATCGTGTCCATCAAAAGGTAAAGACCAAGATCCTTCGGCATATATTTAGTATAAGTGTATATATATACTACAAAAAAAATCTGTTATATAACCTAGATTATTGGTAGTTATCTAGAAGCAGCGCCATCTAGTGTAGCTGTTATTTGAGGACGCGCGGTTTAGTAATAATGGTATGCTAGTGGTATGTATTTCCCTCTGTAATGTCACCGAAGATAATACAACACATCACGTCTACCAATAGGTACCTCATGGTAAAGACGAGGTTGCTTCTGCTTATATGCTACAATATCTGTTATAATCTAGAGGACTAGTAGTAATGTATAGTAGTTAATCATCGCCATCTAGCGTGGCTGTTGATTAAGATTGTGTCTTCGTGTACGTCGATACACCTCAAGCCTTGGTTTCCTCGGAGTCCGTCGCCAGAATAATGCGACCGCTATTATGCGTGGATGACGTCACCCTACAGGCTACCGCTTCATCGCAACGTTACGTTGACACGAAACTGGAAATCTAGCGAACTCACTCAACCAACTCTGCTGTTGTTTTGGTTTTCGTCTTTGCATGTCAAAAATTTAAAATTTAGGTTCTTCGTGATTTCTCACAAAGTCAACTAGCATTTCTTCCTCGGCAAGCCTAAAACTACTCTCGCCTTCCGTCATTTCCTCAAATTTTGAATTTTTTCAAGCACACCACCCGACAGACAACAGCAAAAAACGTTGTCGTCAGGATTTCCCCAATGCACTCAACAGCAACTCAATCTGGCGGTCGTTTGAGTTGTCCGGCAACGCTCCCGAGGAAACCTCTAGAGTAATCTAATCAATGTCAGTAGTTTGTAGGACGTCATTCACCGCACTTGTCCGACCACTTAAATCTGTTGACGGACTCCGAGGAAACCGAGGCTTCAATTCAACAGGGGCTCGATAGCCGAATCGGTAAAGTGTTGCCCTTTTGACAATTAGAACATCCTAAGATATTGTCAGTCTTCGTACCTACATATCTGAAAAATTACCAAAATTTTCATCCATATTACCATATATTACGCTACTAAAATTATTCTATGTCACCTAACTGAAAAACAAAGCAATCAAAATCAATATACAAATTTTGCCGCAACCTTTGTTCGTCACGAACAGGTCAACTCTATATTTAAATATATATTGTTCTTGCCTTGAGTCTCTAAAATGCTAATGGTCTATTGTCCATGACATTAGGATAGTAGATTATTGCATAGTTAATACACTCATTAGTCAACAGCGGTAGGAAAAAGGGTTGAGGTCAAAAAGTTCTTTTGTTGGGTAGAGACTGAACCTGGCAGCAGCAACATGACCCAACATGGAGACAATAGGGTGGCACGTGGGGCCCGATGGCGGAGTGGTTTGGATAGCAGGCCATATCGCTGGCAGTACGCTCGCCGTAATGGGGGCGGGTTCGATTCCATCCTTGCCATGGGTGTACTTCCTTTCTCAGTATCAAAATTATAAATTAACTAGCACTTTTGCCACTCTATTCGGGCTCCTTACCGTAGTGAACCATGGCTGCCGATGGCAGTTCAGTACGAGTCGTTCCTCTACCCTAGTATAGAACTCTTTGGCTAAGGCTGGTACTTAGACTACTCATAGATGTAATCGGATATTAGATGTGATTGACTAAATGTATGCACTGTAAGAAACCCTTTCCCCCCCCTCCAAATTACCATTATAAAGTTCCCGCCACCCTTATTTGTTACACTTTGGGGATGGACCAGCGTTGTACAAAGACAGGTTTTCTGAAAAACCGTTATCTCTAACGTATTCCAATTTGGTTGGCGGCGAGTATAGTGTGCTGGTAAAAGTAAAAATCTCCACGATACCAATCAACTTTCCTCTTTTAAACTTTTTCAAATTACAAAAAAAGGAGATCAAAATAAAACCAACTAAATACTAGGGCTGTAAGGAGCCTAGTGGTCAGGATCTCGGACTCGAGATCGGAAGGTTGAGAGTTCGAGACCCGGCGCCACTGAAGACTTACCGAGTATATGCGGAGTACGTGCTCGTAAAATCTGTTGGGTCCGAAAGTCCTGTGGTCGGTCATTGCGCAGTTCACCATGGGTACAGGTCCCTGGAGAAAATTTTCCTCCCCTTCAGGGACATGTCTAAATTGTAAGGTTGGCGACAGATAGCAACATCTGTCATATGTGTTTGTGTGTGTCTTGTGTTGTCCTACTTGACGATGGTTTGTAAGCGGGTCCTTGCGACCAAGCACACAAACCTGAAAATATATGTCAACCAACCAACCAACTAAATACTATTTTATTTTTTTTATTTTTTCAGACATCCCCCAAGTATCCCTCGTACTCGTCAAAGAAGAAGACGGTCGTCAACCCAAAGAAGACGACTACGTCCGTCTGATCTGCAACGTCCGGTCCAACCCTCCGGTACAGAAAGTCGGCTGGCTGCTGGACGAGCACCCTCTGGACCACAACACCACCGGTACAGACGTGGCCAGCGGGAACACGCTGGTCTTCAAGAGACTGACCAGGAGGAACCGGGGCCGGTACAGGTGCTACGCCATCAACGAGGAGGGCAGGGGACTGAGCGAAGAACTGCAGCTAAACATTAGTCGTGAGTAGTTTAGAAATTCATATCCCTTTACTAATGGGTTTAACAAACCGCGAGGACTTCCTATACCATTCTTTGTAATTTTCGTTCCCGAGGAAGTATTCAAAAAAACTTGCCCAAGAGGTCAAAAACACACTAAATATTCAATGCGACTGTTATTTACCCATTTCTCATATCATCTGGCTTGACCTTTTGAGAAACACGAATGTAATGCGGTTTAGAGAAGGGCCTACTTTAGTGTTAAACGATGGGAGTTAGTACAACATTCGTCGTGCGTCGCAGTGTTTGACCCTGATCTGCCGACCCATTCGCATTTAAACAGGGGATGGGTTACCGAATCGGTTAAATATTGTCCTACCCTTCGGTACCGAATGTTGGCTGGCTGCTGTACCCTTTAGACCACAACACCACCGGTACAGACGTGGCCAGCGGGAACACGCTGGTCTTCAAGAGACTGACCAGGAGGAACAGGGGCCGGTACAGATGCTACGCCATCAACGAGGAAGGAAGGGGACTGAGCGATGAACTGCAGCTCAACATTAGTCGTGAGTAGTTTAGAAATTAATATCCCTTTACCAATGATCTTAATAAACCGCGAGGACTTTCCATACTATCCTTTGTAATTTTCGTTCCTGAGGAAGTATACAAAAAAACTTGCCCAAGAGGTCAAAAACACACACTAAATATTCAATGCCGACTATTATTTACCCATTTCTCATATACGCTGGTTTGAAATCTTGATAAACACGAGTGTATTGCGGTTTATAAACGGTCTACTTTAATGTTAAACGATGGGAAAAAAATATAAATAAAATAGAGTTCGCAGTGCTTGGTCATGATGAACCGACCCACACAAGTCATATTTAAACAGAGGATTGATAATCGAATGATCAAACATTGTCCAAACCTCCGGTACAACACTTCGGTCTAAATAATGCTGGACAAGCACCCTTTGGACAACAACACCACCGGTACAGACGTGGCCAGCGGCAACACGCTGGTCTTCAAGAGACTGACCAGGAGGAACCGGGGCCGGTACAGGTGCTACGCCATCAACGAGGAGGGCAGAGGGCTCAGCGATGAACTGCAGCTCAACATTAGTCGTGAGTAGTTTAGAAAGTAATATCCTTTTACCAATGAGCTTAATGGACCGCAAGTACTTCCTGCACTATCTTTTGTAATTTTCGTTCCCGAGGAAGTATATAAAAAAACTTTCCCAAGAGGTCAAAAACACACACAAAATATTCAATGCCGACTATTATTTACCCATTTCTCATGTACGCTGGTTTGAAATCTTGATAAACACGAGTGTATTGCGGTTTATAAACGGTCTACTTCAATGTTAAACGATGGGGTTAGTACAATAGACCAATCTTCGTACTTCGCAGTGTTTGACCCTGATGGGCCGACCCACTCATATTTAAACAGGAGATTGGTAACCGAATCGTACAAATATTGTCCAACCCGACGGTACCAAATGTTGGAGGGCTGCTGGATGAGCACCCTCTGGACCACAACACCACCGGTACAGACGTGGCCAGCGGGAACACGCTGGTCTTCAAGAGACTGACCAGGAGGAACCGAGGCCAGTACAGATGCTACGCCATCAACGAGGAAGGAAAGGGACTGAGCGATGAACTGCAGCTCAACATTAGTCGTGAGTAGTTTAGAAAGTAATATCCTTTTACCAATGAGCTTAACAAACCTCTAGGACTTCCTATACTAACCTTTGTAATTTTCGCTCCCGAGGAAGTATACAAGATAAAACTTGCCCAAGAGGTCAAAAACACACACTAAATATTGAATGCGACTATTATTTACCCATTTTCCATATATACGCTGGTTTGAAATCTTGATAAACACGAGTGTATTGCGGTTTACAAACGGTCTACTTTAATGTTTAACGATGGAAGTTAGTACAATAAAATAGAGGTCGCAGTGCTTGTTCATGATGAGCCGACCCACACATGTCATATTTAAACAGGGGATCGGTAACCGAATCAGTTAAATAGTGTTCAACCCTCTGGAACCGAATGTTGGCTGGCTGCTGGACGAGCACCATTTAGACCACAACTCCACCGGTACAGACGTGGCCAGCGGCAACACGCTGGTCTTCAAGAGACTGACCAGGAGGAACCGGGGCCGGTACAGGTGCTACGCCATCAACGAGGAGGGCAGGGGTCTCAGCGATGAACTGCAGCTCAACATTAGTCGTGAGTAGTTTAGAAATTAATGTATCTTTACCAATAAGCTTAACGTACCTTAAGGACTTCCTATACTATCCTTTGTAATTTTCGTTCACGAATAAGTATTCAAAAAACCTTGCCCAAGAGGTCAAAACACACACTAAATATTCAATGCGACTATTATTTACCCATTTCTCATATACGCTGGTTTGAAATCTTGATAAACACGAGTGTATTGCGGTTTATAACCGGTCTACTTTAATGTTAAACGATGGGAGTTAGTACAATAAAATGGAGGTGGCTGTGCTTGGTCATGATGAGCCAACCCACACAAGTTATATTTAAACAGAGGATTGATAATCGGATGATCAAACATTGTCCAAACCTCCGGTACAACCCTTTGGTCTAAATGGTGCTGGACAAGCACCCTTTAGACCACAACACCACCGGTACAGACGTGGCCAGCGGGAACACGCTGGTCTTCAAGAGACTGACCAGGCGAGGAAGGCAGAGGGCTCAGCGATGAACTGCAGCTCAACATTAGTCGTGAGTAGTTAAGTTATGTCACAGGACCAATGATTTTAATAGACCTTGAAGAGACTTCCTATGCTATCTAGTACAATTCAAGGACACCTTGAGGCTACTTGCTATTAAAGTACGAAATCTGGTTTGCTTTTAAGAATACAAAAACTTTCAGATGAAGTGAAAAACAAAAAGAATATTGAATGCGCGTATTAGGTATCCAACTCTCATGCAGCTCAATATCTGTCGTGAGTGTCGTGAGTCTGGGATAAAACAAATAATAATCTCAGAAATTTTTATATGACCTTTTTAAGGTAACTTTTGTGTATTTATCTAAATAAAGTGCTCGATAAATTTAAAAAAAAAACAATTATTAAATAGCCTACATTTTAATCAGATGTATTTTCGTTATTTAATACCTAGATTTTTTTAAATAAAAGGCTCTCCAAAATGATAACAATTCACTGAAATTTTAGGGGCCGAGTAGTTCCTAATAGTCAGTACAATTTTGCATAAAACCACTTATATTCAGGGGGCCTACTAAAAATTTGAGGCCTTAGGCCTGAGCCTAATGTACATTGCTTTATGGAGGATTAGGACCTGAATATAAGTATCACATCGTAAGAACACCGTGTCAGTTTTTACATGTATCAAATATATTTTATTTTTGCCTTTTGAATATCTCGATTCAATTACAAATATAAAAATAAACTTTTCCCCTAGCTGTTTTAAAAGGTTTGTTACCTTTTCTCGATATCTGATATTTCAAAGGAAAACTTATCAAACACAAAGCAGCCAAAAATAACTTAAAATCACTTCAGATAAAATTAAAAAAATATCTTTTTCACGAACCGATAGTTGTTAAAGCATTATAATTCTAACCCATATTGCTACAATTCAAAGCATTAGCAACTTTATTAAAAGGTGAACTTCTTTTATATCGCAGAATGAAACTTAATGGATTTTCATTCGGAAATATTTCCTCCGCGGATGAAGCTGAAAGTGATGACACTTTAAATAACAAGTGTACCATGTGAAGCTTATATCGTTTCAAAAGTAGGCCCTATATTTCTTTGGCGTGAATTTAATGAATAACTTACAGTGGTGGCCAAAAGTGTGGACACTTCTTGAAAGTTTCACATTTTTCAACTCTGTGTGATTACAGAATATATTAATTGTATATCAAATGAAACAATTGTATATCAAATTAAAAGTAATTTAATCTTTATGAGGACCACTGTGTGCAGATCGCTGAAGCCGTCTATGAGACCTTTGGCCCCATTTAATCTAAAACCGTGGACACAACAACATCATCTTCAAAGTAATTTCGTGTAGAATTAAAAATATATGCAGTATTACAATATCTGTATTACGAATAAGTTATGCAACTAATCGTATGATCTGTCTTAGTTTTGCAAGTCATTGAACCACTAACTTGTATTGCAATTTCAGCATAAGAGAATCCATTGATTGTGCTTGTTTCTTCAACTAAAATGAGACCATAACTTCATTTGTAATGCATATACTTTAATTCTGTTTTTTTTAATAAAATTCTACATTACATTACCTTCAATTTAATATTTAAATGTTTGTATTTAAGCGAAATTTAATAGATGCAAGAGCACAGGTAACAGTCGAAACACATGAAACTTTCAGAAAGTGTCCACACTTTTAGCCACCACTGTATATCATATGGGGGGGGGGGGGGGCAGATTGATAAGTTTTTCTTTCAACAGTAGTCTTTGAGCTGCAGAAGCAGAATTTCAGGATTTTTCCCCGATATGATGACAAAATTATTGTAGTTTTTAAAAATATATATGCATGGAATGTTGTTTTATTCTAATTTTTTCAACTGATACAGTTTTTAAAAATATATATGTTGAAAACCGTCGGATCTCATTTCGTAAAAATGGAATTTTATAGGCATTTAAGTTAGCTATATTTATCAAATGAAAAAAAAAACGTTTGTAAAAATATTCAATACAACCGGAGTAATTTGGATAAAAAGATTCCAGTAGATTGACGCAGAGAATTATTTGGTTCGGATACCCAGTTACCACATCTACCCCCCCCCCCTCCCTTAAATATATTGTTCTACTAAAATACAAACTTTGAAGATCTCTTACTACAGCCAACAACTACACAAATTATCCTAACTTGAGTCGTTATCTAACCAAACGTCGAGAAATAAATTAAGGGGTCACAGGAGTCTTAAAAATGTGCAATTAAGGTACTACAAAACATAGTTTGATCTTTCATGTCATTTTTGAACTACTCAATGTATAAGTATAATTTTTTATATGTAATTCTACAAGATTTATTTATTATAAAACAAGTTTTAAAATGTATGAAACCTTAGACAAAACTAAAACAAATGATATTAAACATGAAGCTATTTGAACACATTGTGATTAGGCTTGCGCGGCAAATTGCGAGGTCAAAATTGAAAAAAGGACCAAGAAAATGACTTTATATTGTACAAATATGTACAAACAAAGACTTATACCTAAATTCTCAGCTCAATTTGAATTAGAAATTATTTTAAGAACTTTTTTCTAAAAAAATTAATAAAAATGTAAAAATTTTGATTTTAAATTTTTTTTTAAATAATTTCTAATTAAAATTGAGCTGAGAATTTAGGTATAAGTCTTTGTTTGCACATATTTGTACAATATAAAGTCATTTTCTTGGTAATTTTTTCAATTTTGACCTCACAACTTGCCGCGCAAGCCTAATCGCAATGTGTTCAAATAGCTTCATGTTTAATATCTTTTATTTTAGTTTTGGCTAAAGTTTCATGCATTTTAAAACTTGTTTTATAATAAATAAATCTTGTAGAATTACATATAAAAAAATTATACTTATACATTGAGTAGTTCAAAAAGGACATGAAAGATCAAACTATGTTTTGTAGTACCTTCTTTGCATATTTTTAAGACTCCTGTGACCCCTTAATTTCGGTTTTAAATATCTGTAAAAGTGCAATTTCCTGGGGCCTACTTTTAGACAGCATCACTCAGAAACAGCGCCAAACATCGCCAACTTCATCTAATCTCTTTATTTCCCCACCACGTCCTTTCATTACGGTTTACATTCTCGAAATAGCTCGGGGGCATTGGAGATAATTAACTATCGCGATTATTATATTCCTTTAAGCACTTGAAAAGTGGCTTTCTGGTGAGCGAAAAATATCCCCGACCATTGATACAAACTTCTAATAAAATATTTCATTGAATTGGAATAAACCGAAAAATAATCTTTAGAAACTTTGAGTTCCGGGAGGATTGAAAGTGCTCAAAATCGCTACTAGAAATATTTTCAAACTCAGGTGATTGTGTTGTAGTAATAATTTGTTTTATCATAATTGAACGTTATTAACCCTTTCAGTCCCAGTGATGCCATTTGGCATCATCACTTTGAATATTTTTTTCAAAATGTTTATGACCAGTTGTGATATCCAAACACACATCATTCGATTCTACACACTTTGCTCTATTAGACAATATTTTACATTAATCTCAATAGAAGTCAGAACAACTATTTTTTTTATTTAGAAAATAGCCAACAAGCGTTTCACCTGATTTTTGATAAGTTCACTTCAGTTCCACATATTTAAAACGCAATTTTAACTATTTCGGTTAAAATAATTACTAAATTTTTTTTGATAATATGGTCAGATACCTTAAAATATATAACTCGAAGTGTTTTTTAGGTAATATATATTTTTTTATTATGTTGTTTTCCACAGTTAAAACATTTTGGCATTATTTCAAAAACCATATAAAAATTGAAAAGAATTTTTTTTCTTATGGAACTCGTATATTAGACCTAAAATAAGCTTATTTTGTGAATATCAGAAGTTTTTGTGGTGCAGTAAATTTTTGGGACTGAAAGGGTTAAATATATTGTTCTACTAAAATACAAACTTTGAAGATCTCTTACTACAGCCAACAACTACACAAATTATCATTACTTGAGTATTATTAATAACCCATTCGTCAAGAAATAAATTAATTTAGATTTTAAATATCTGTAAAAGTGCAATTTCCTGGGGCCTACTTTTAGACAGCATCACTCAAAAACAGCGCCAAACATCGCCACCTTCCTCTAATCTCTTTTTATTTCCCACCACGTCCTTTCATTACGGTTTACATTCTCGAAATAGCTCGGGGGCATTGGAGATAATTAACTATCGCGATTATTATATTCCTTTAAGCACTTGAAAAGTGGCTTTCTGGTGAGCGAAAAATATGCCCGACTATTGATACAAACTTCTAATAAAATATTTCATTGAATTGGAATAAACCGAAAAATAATCTTTAGAAACGTTGAGTTCCGGGAGGTATATGAAAGTGCTCAAAATCACTACTAGAAACATTTTCAAACTCAGGTGCTTGTATTGAATATTAATAATTTGTTTTATCATAATTTAACGTAATTAAAAGATTCTATACCACGTCAATTAAAAAATAGTTCAGTAAATTTTTAATTTTGGACGATTTAATAGGGCTGTAAAATGAGTGACATGGGATAGGGGAGAGTGTTGTACCTGGGGACAATTTTTACATTTTACTTTTTTTCTTCGATAATTATAGTCAAAATAAAAATTTAAAAGCAGCATTTCAATACACCAATATATTCCTCTATAATATATTTTTTTAATTCTGGCAGCTTGAAATTAAAAAATTGCCACTCATTTAAAGTAGAGAGGATAAACTGTCCCAAGGTACAATATGATGTTGTACCTAGGGACATACTTTATAATTCAATCAATAGTCACACACTTGAACTAATTTGTGTCAGGAAACAAACATTTATTGTTTTTTCAACGAAATACACAAATAAAACTTCATAATTCAAGAATAATTTAAATTATACAGCAAAATTGCAAGTCCAAATTATTTAACATTAAATGATGATACAATATGCTTTACTGTCCCAAGGTACAACACACTACATGGCTTAAATAAAAGCAAGATAGTGGCCAATCTAAATGCATTATCATTATTTTCTCATAACCAAAATATTTTAAAATCTTCTCTTTTATGAAAAAAATAAAAAGCAGTTGACTTTTTGTAAAAGTACAAAGGTAAAAAATTATATTAGAATGAGAAAAATATTTACTTTGGGGTAATGAAATATTATTTTTTGTCACCAATTCATCAATTCAATGATGACAGTGTTAAATTTTATTTTGCTGATGTCTGTTGGTTAAGGGTACTATTAGAAATAAACAGTGAATGAATATTGCCAATAGATTCTTAAAAATTGCCAGTGTCCCAAGGTACAAGCGTCCCAAGGTACAACACTCTCCTCTACACAGAGAGTTATATAATGAAAGTTACATAATAACTTGAAGGACTACCTCTACAGTGCCGTCATGAATAAGTTAAACCTTGTCGTATTCCACAAAAACAAAACTCCCAGCTTTTAATTCGTTCGAATTAGAACGACCACTCCTACACTAATGTTACAGTCACGTCAAACATTCTCATATACACCACAGACGCATCCCGCTCGATCGTAATTGTTTATTCCGCAAGGGGAAAACGTTCAAAAACTTTCAGAAAGATTAAAAAAGATTTTATTTAGCACCGAGGGGTTCCCAACCGGTGGTACGCGGGAATATTTTAGATGGTACGCGTGAGTAATGCGAGCAACATGATGCTATAAATAGCTTCTGTACGCATATGCAGTGAGCACGCAAATATATTACTCATTATTTTAAACATTAACATTATATTAAAGAGGAAATCTCTGTAATTAACTTCTGGAGCGGATTTTGCCGAGTTTGTACTATTTTGTATTTGCATGTTTGTATCCCTATGGGAAATGAACAAGACTTTAAATTATGACTTATGACTTTCTTAGTGGGAGGCAAGATTGCCAAGCACTGCGACTTTAAGTCTATTGTACTAAGCCCCAGAAATGACACAAGCACAAGATTCACACAAAGAAAGAGACGACACAAACACATAAACAAATAACAATATTTATTGACAGTCACAAATATCCATGCCTGACCAGGAATCGATCCCGACCCCAGCAGCTAAAAAGGCTAGAATCCTAACGAGTGTGCCACCGGGGCGGCAAAACTGTAAATTGTAAATTTATAAAATTTTAATCTTTTTGTTTCTCCTTTATTATAAGCACGTCATAAGTAAACAAATATCCAACCATTAAATACGAAGTTTTTTCCAGGAATTTTACTCAAAAAACCTTTGAACACTTTGAGAAGAGTAAATATTATACGTTTATTAAAATATTTAGGTCTGGTGGTAAGCCAAAATTTTTCAAAAAGTCAAATGGTACGCAGGTGCGAAAAGGCTGGGAACCCCTGATTTAGCACATACAGTGGTGGCCAAAAGTGTGGACACTTTTTGAAAGTTTCATGTGTTTCAACTGTTACCTGTGTTCTTGCATCTATTAAATTTCGCTTAAATACAAACATTTAAATATTAAGTTGAAGGAAATTTAATGTAGAATTTCATTAAAAAAGCAGAATTAAAGTATCTGTATTACAAATAAAGTTATGCTCATTTTAGTTGAACAAACAAGCCACATCAAAGGATTCTCTTATGCTGAAATTGCAATACAAGTTGGTGGTTCAATGACTTGCAAAACTAAGACAGATCATACTATTAGTTGCATAACTTATTCGTAATGCAGATATTGTAATACTGTATTTATTTTTCATTCTACATTAAATTACTTTGATGATGATGATGTTGTGTCCATGGATATAGATAATATGGGAACAAAGGTCTCATAGATGGCTTCAGCGATCTGCACACAGTGGTCCTCATAAAGATTAAATTACTTTAAATTTGATACACAATTGTTTAATTTGATATACAATTAATATATTCTGTAATCACACAAAGTTGAAAAATATGAAACTTTCAAAATGTGTCCACACCTTTGGCCACCACTGTATAAATGAAACAACTGAATAGTATGTGCATAATGATAGAACAATGCTGCCGTGGGCAGGTAACCTGCAGTCTCTATACTAAAAACTTGAAACATTGTTGGAAGCACTCTTTAACTCTTAACATACAAGAAAGTATACTTAACCCTTTCAGTCCCAGTGATGCTATTTGGCATCATCATGTTTTTGATCATAATTTTTAAAAAATAACAGGTCTCATATCTTTTAGGAATAATAAAAAATATCCAATAGAAAAAAGTTCGAAGAATCGAATGATGTTTCTTTTGATATTACAAATGGCTATAGATGATCTTAAAAAAATTCTATGATGATGATGAAAAATTGTCATTGGGACTGAAAGGGTTAAAGACGGGTTTTTTAGAGTGAAAATGGTCAAGTTACTCGTTGTAGTTAGTGCATTTTACCAGAGAGAAGTTATGCAGATTAGTGATCGAACAATAGAACTGAAAATGCGCACGAGATAGCACTTATTTGGTTTTATCAAGAGGAAATATATTACTTGTATCCACATAAGACAATTCCTGTAGAATACAACACAATCTTTCAAAAGACCTCTAGAATCCAGACTGTAGAGTTTTACCCTATTAACCCTTTCAGTCCCAGTGATGCCATTTGGCATCATCACTTTCAATATTTTTTTCAAAATGTTTATGTCCCGCTATGACATCCAAACACACATCATTCGATTCTTCACACTTCGTTCTATAATGCAAAATTTTACTTTAATCTCAATAGAAGTCAGAACTACTATTTTTTTTTTATTTAGAAAATAGTCAACAAGCGTTTCTCCTGATTTTTGATAAGTTCACTTCAGTTCCACATATTTAAAACACAATTTAAACTATTTCGGTTAAAGTAATTACTAAATTTTTTTTAATAATATGGTCAGACACCTTAAAATATATAACTCGAAGTGTTTTTTAGGTAATATATATTTTTTTATTTTGTTGTTTTCCACAGTTAAAGAATTTTGGCATTGTTTCAAAAACCATATAAAAAATTTTAATGGATTTTTTTTTCTTATGGAATTCGTATATTTGACCTAAAATAAGCTTATTTTGTGAATATCAGATGTTTCTGTAGTGTAGTAAATTTTTGGGACTGAAAGGGTTAAATTTCGAATTTCTGTGGTAGCTGAGGAAGAATTTTAAGTTTTTACTTTTTTTTATAACCACCATACACTGTTGTTTCCTAATACATTTCTCTTTAACAATAAGGTACATATTTCGCACATTTAAAATATTTAAACTTATTCCTAAATAAATGTTTCGTAAAAGTTCCCCCCGTAAGAGTATCATTTATTTTCGTGGTTTACTGAACATTTAAATTGTGAAGTAAAATGGTTTAAGTTCAATAAAACTTCAATGATGTTATATCCATTACTTCTTTACAGTCCTGTAAAAAAATAATTTTACAAAACAAAAAAAAATTATAATTTTTTTTTCTGTAAAAATCTGATGTAATAATAATATTATTATGTGTTTTTTAACTACGTTCATATTACTGGCCGAAAATCATTCAACCCCATGTAAACTTTTTTTAAAAGTATGTGCCAGCTCAATTTGGAAGGCGTTAGACTGGATATCTAAAAGTCCGTTGTTCGATCCCGAAATGTGTTTGCTGCAGTATCCCCTCCTATTACGCGGAAGAGTGGGTCTCGATTCGAGCTGGATTGACTTTAGCTTTTCTCTGAATTTATTTTTTTGTTTGTTAAAAACCAGATATTGCGTTAAAATTACAAATAGTTTGTAAAAATGAAACAGATTTTCTGCTTTTTTCAGCACCTTGGCTTAGATGGATTTGTTAAAGAAAAAACAGATTTTTTAATAGCGTTTGGGGAACGTTTTCATTTCAAGTTTGTATCCTGCGGTTAGTCACATATCGACCCCGTGACTAGACCGCGGTTATAAATTACAAGGCGTGTAGTATCTATGCTGGGTCTTCAGGAGGAATAAATAAGTTGCAGTACTTGTGCCTCCATAAACGCATAACATGCATTCAATTTATATTAATTAATAATTTGAGAATTGAGATTCAAACAAATCACAGAGTTTAACTTAAGGCTCATTTCTTATTATTTGTTACCTATTATTTGTTACACGTTATTTGTTACATGGTATTTGTTAAATGTTATTTGTTACAAGGTATTTGTTAAATATTATTTGTTACACTTTATTTGTTACACGTTATTTGTGCAGGTTATTTGTACATGTTATTTGTTAATTGTTATCGGTTACATGTTATTTGTTAAATATTATTTGCTATATATTATTTGTTACATATTATTTGAAACATGTTATTTGTTACTTATCCCACTCTTCATGCAAACTCTGCAATTTTCTTACGATCTTAAGAAAAAACGAACTCGTGTCTTGTAATTCCCACAGAGTCCAATTATATCCTAAATATAGATTTATTTTACAAAAAGACCTCTAAAGAAGCCAAGCGAAATAAATTTCAATTATTTGACACATCCAGGCTCGTGTAAAACTTTTTCCAGACCATAATGAGTCTAAGGCGAATCTCTGTGTGGTTTCCAAAACTGGTTTTATTTTATACAAAGTTATCTTAAACGAAACGGCGTGAATATTTAATCCTTTAAAAAGCTTTTAAGCATTGTTTAGTTTTTCTTAGCAGTGTTTTAAAACGTGTGGGTTCGAATAATGTTTGATTTTGTGGAATTTTTACTTTAAAGTAGATTGAAACAACTTTAAATCCATTCCATTATAAAAGGAACCCCGCTAAATAAATTATATTGGCCTATTTTTTGTGGATTCAGATAACTTCTGTTTGTTTTTGTAATATATCTTTAAAAATTAAATTAATTAATGAATTTCAAAAAGTGGGTTTGTCGGACCTTTAAGTCAACTACATTTATCACAGAAAAAATCCGTTTGTAAAAATATTCAATACAGCCAAAGAAATGCAGTAGATAAAATATTTTTTCTCCATTGGATTAACACTGTTGCACTTTGCTTTGGAGACCCATTATCCAGCGTGCTCTTTCCCCCTTAAGTGATAATAGTTATCATATGTTCACGCAACCATGTTGAGCAAACTGTTTGCTGTGGAGCAAACTTTCTAAATTCAAAAATATTTCTTAATATAACTTTATTAATGTCTAGGGATTAATTTTACGAACTCTTATGCTCAGATAAATTAATCTATCCCCCCTAGGTATGAGAAAATGTTTGTTTATCGATTGAGAAAGTTTGAGGAGTTTTGAAGAAAATTCCAGATTTTAAACAGTCCTTAAGAGATCTAAATATTGTATTATTGCTTAAGTTTGGTTGATATTGGGTCACAGTTATCTTTGAAACGAAAATCTAAGAGTGTGTAACTATACAGGGTGGTTATAAAATAACGCTCCCTATTCGGAGTGGTCTGTAGCTTGAATGAATGATCCAAATGCAAAACACTTTGAGACACTTACTAATCAAGAAGGGGGGGAAAGAATGGAATCATAAAAAACAAACTCGTCTCTTGACTAGGGTTCTAAATTACGAGGCGTAATTAGATGTGTTGGCCGTAATTGCCCTAATTGACAACGCCTCGTAATTTAGATTCTTGTCAAGAGACGAGTTTGTTTTTTATGATGAGTCCCGTCAGTCAGCTATATTTTTTCATATGAAAATTAAAACCATTTGTAAAGAATATTCAATACAGAAATATTGCTTAGTAAACTATTGTTTTAAATTTTATTAACACAGATGCACTTTCGTTTCGAAACCGCGGTCAAACGGTCTCTTATATTTGAAGAGTACACGGAAAAAACCGATTGATTTTGCAGATAAGTTTCCCTTAGTAGGCCACTTCGGCGATGATAGCGAGTGATCGCTTAAACTTGTGTAAGGAAACCAGTTCCTACCATAGATATCATAGTTAAAGTAATAGAGTGGCAGATCGCGTGACCTCCATTGCTAAAGACGGGAAGCGCAAGGAGATCCCAGAAGAGCCTCAATGAAGCCAGTGTTGTAGGCCACGTGATATGCCACGCTAATACTTCAACTACTATCTCTGCGGTTCCTAGCTACCAATATTCAGGCGATTGGCGATCCCGACACTTGGACCAAGCGAAGAAGAAAGAGAGAAACCGGTTTTCTGCCGCCAAGGAGACAATTGCGGGCGTCCGCCTAATAAATCAATCGGTCATTCCCGCGTACTCTTCATTTTGAATTGGTCTTAAGGTAGGCAAATACCCAAAATTCTAAAATTTTTATTACTTTGATCTTTTCCAAATTTGGCACAGCGATTTCAAATATAATGAGCAATGCTTTTTAAGCATTTTTTTTGTTTAAATATAATTGATTTATTTTAAACGGTGTTTTTCACCTAAAAAAAGGGGTTTGCGCCAACACTTCTAGTATAAAAAGTTTTACATTAATATACTTGAATTTTTTTACAGATGCTATTCCAATATATATCTGCGCCATGAACCTCTAACATCCGGTGTAAATACATAATTTTTTTTTAATGTCCAAGTGTAAGTTAATCGATAAAAATCCTTTTTTTTTTTGGTTAATTTATAACATTTTTCTTAATAACTTCTTTTCTTGTGATTTGTATGTAACTCTAGAGGGTCATTGCATGCATCAGTTCAAAATGAAGAATTTAACACATAATAAATATTCACCAGGATGAAAATTTAATGTGGTATAGACTTGTTGGCGTAAAACTCTTTTTTAGTAGACAAACACCGTTTAAAATAAAAAAAATTATATTTAAATAAAAACAAAAGCCTAAATAGTATTATTCATTATATTTGAAATCACTATGCCAAATTTGGAAAAGATTAAAGCAATAGTAAAAATTTTAGAATTTTGGGTATTCGCCTACCTTAAGTAACATAATTAACACAAACCCTTGCCTTCCCACTTTAGACGCGCCCGTATGCAAGGAACACCAACAGATCACCTACGCCGTGGCCCTGAACGAATCGGCCTCGGTCCACTGCGAAGTAGAGGCCGACCCCCCGGATGTGACCTTCAAGTGGGAGTTCAGCAACACCGTACACAAGCACTACGATCTTCAGCACACTGCCCGGGGTACCTCGTCCACCGCGGTCTACACCCCGGTGTCGCCCCAGGACTACGGTACTCTGTTCTGCTGGGCGAACAACACAGTGGGGCACCAGCAGTCCTCGTGTTTCTTCACTGTTATCGCGCCAGGTGAGTCGAGTTTGGTAAAATCCTAGTATATGGTCCTGCGGCAGAATACGACGGAACAGCTACGATATAGTGGCCGCACAAGATTTGGCTATTTGCTTTATGTAGCCAAGCAACGTTAATGCCCAAATCTGGTTAACATTTCACTTCATATTTCATGCAATTCAATAGGTATAGCAACGTAACATTATATTTTCATGATCACAAAAAGGCGTTAATGAACATGAACAGACCAGCAATTCTATCATAGCTGTGCTAATATGACATTTGGCGAGTTCTTTAAGTGCGATAAATAACTGTTTCTTGCAAACATGTATACTAATCAAAAGATCGTAGTGCTTCTACAAGCACTACGATCTTCAGCACACTGCCCGGGGTACCTCGTCCACAGCGGTCTATCTCCGGTGTCGCCCCAGCACTACGGTACGCTGTTCTGCTGGGCGAACAACACAGTGTTGCATCAGCAGTCGTCGTGTTTCTTCACTGTTATCGCGCCAGGTGAGTCGAGTTTGGTAAAATCCTAGTATATGGTCCTGTGGCAAAATACGACGGAACAGCTATGATATACTGGCCGCCCCCGATTTGCGTTTCAAGCATCGATAATACCCATATCTAGAAAACATTCCACTTTATATATTTCATGCGATTCAATAGGTACAGCAACCTTACGTTAAATTTTCGAGATCGCAAAAAGTCGCCATTGAACAGACCAGCCATTATATCATAGCTGTACCAATACGACATTTGTCGAGTTTTCAAAGTGCGATACATAACTGTTTCTGGCAACCATGTATACTAATCAAAATATGGGAGTGTGCTTCCGTATCTAATCAAAAGATCGTAGTGCTTCCACAAGCACTACGATCTTCAGCACACGGTCCGAGGTACCTCGTCCACCGCGGTCTACACCCCGGTGTCGCCCCAGGACTACGGTACGTTGTTCTGCTGGGCGAACAACACAGTGGGGCACCAGCAGTCGTCGTGTTTCTTCACAGTCATTGCTCCAGGTGAGTCGAGTTTGGTAAAATCCTAGTATATGGTCCTGCGACAAAATACGACGGAACACCCGATTTGTGTTTCAAGCATCGGTAATACCCATATCTAGAAAACATTCCACTTTATATTTCATGCGATTCAATAGATAGAGCAACGTAACATTAAATTTTCGAGATCGCCAAAAGCCGCAGTCGAGCAAAACAGCTGTTATATCATAGCTGTACCAATAAGACATTTGGTGAGTTTTTAAAAAGGCGATACATAACTGTTTCTGGAACCATATATGCTAATCAAAAGATGGGAGTGCTTCCACAAGCACTACGATCTGTAACACACGGCAGGTACCTCGTCCACCGTGGTCTATACCCTGGTCTCCTCCCAGGACTACGGAACGCAGTTCTGCTGGGAATGTAATAAATAATGGAAATATATAAACAGAAATACTTCTCAAAAGTTTTGATTGAAATTCTTTAATCGCCCGAAATTCACTATTAAAGAGCTGATACATAAATATTCAAAATATATAATTCAATATCACAAATACAAAAGTAAGATTTTATTTCAATTCGCGGGCACAAGCAATGAAGTCGCAAAAAAGGTACAAATGCCGCCAAACAAAATATCTCCAATGGTAACCTTGAACTATTTATTCTTTGTTCCTTTAACTGGGTATGCTGTGTTTTATCACCAAAAAAATTCTTCTGGTGAGATTTGTGCCCTAGAAAGGAAAAAGTACCAAAATTATTAAACCTCATAAATAGTTATAAATATTAAATTAAATACCAGTTGAATAAAAAAAAATTAGATATAATAAAATATCATAATTGATTATAAAATAATAGCCTGGAATAAAATATCTGAATAAAATACAAAATCATAACAAAAAATATCTTAATTCAATATAAAACAATAACATAGAAAAAATATCTTAATTAAATATAAAATAATCAAAAATCACAATCAAATATCATAAGTAAAAAGAATTAAATATGACAATGAAAATGTACGTATTAGGACACCATTTTAATCGATTCTGTAAAACCATATTCACTACGCACATTCATTACTAGCAGAAAAACAAACCATAAGTAATGAATTAAGAGACCGTACAATCCGTTTCTGTAAAAGTCGTTTCACTACGCACATTCATTATCGACAGCAAAAACAAACAATAGGTATACTCGTTCAATTGGAAAAATCAAAGTAAAGGTATTCCGTATCAAAGCATTGTTCCCTAACTAAATAAAGGGCCAATGTGGTGTGTTATATACTATTGGATAAGGACCTTTTTTTCTATTTGGGTAAAAGTTATTACACGTATTGTTGACAGAGAAACAAACATTAGGCAATCGTTCATCTGAAACAACTATTAGCAAGATTAAATATATAATAATGGGACCGTTTATGTATTAGATCGCTGGATTAATCCTATGATGCATTTGAGATCTTATAATTAGTTTCTTAATGAAAATACTAAAGTTATTAACTCATTCGTGGAATTTAATTGATGTTAAACGTATTTTTTTTTGTCTTATACAGTAAATTAATTTGCAATTTTCGGCCTTATTTGACCTTTTATTGCCTTGCTCAAAAAGTTTTTTTAATTTTGAATTAGTTTTGAAAAATATTAATTGATATCCTTAAAAACTAAAAAATATATAATATAATTATTAAAAATTTAGTTAAATTAACCTTTTTGTTTAGTTAGAAGGCGGTCGACAATGAAAATTTTCGCTGGGAAAATTCTTTGACAAAAATAAAGATGGACTCAAATGATCAAAAAAATGTAGTTTTTTTTCTCTAAATTGTTATTTTGTACTTAAGCAAATGAATATGCATCATCAATTTTAATGTATCTCATTCACTATAAATGCAGTTAAACTACACCTATAATTTATTTCATTTAATGCTAAATATAATGGCAAATAAAAGCTCCTTTCATCCGATAACTTGAGTTATGCAATTACCTCCTTTCTTATAAAACCCATCAAAAACAAATCATCAAAATTTTTACTTTTAGAAAAGAACACCCATTAAATCGACACCCCAAAGCCGCACCAGTTCCTTAACCATTAACCACACAAAAAAATCTCTAAAAATGTTTCAACCAAAATCAAATTTTTATTCTTTACAAATACAAACCCAATTAAAACTTTGAACAAGATGAAAACAGACTTAAGGTATAATAGACTATGCACACACATTGATAAATCTATTAAGTGATCTTCATCTCTATGAATGTCGCGTGACTTTCCCTACAGTCGCCAAGGAAATTAGCATGTTTATAGTTAATCACGAAGTCTTCACTTCCAAAATAACCTATAAGGGACGTTATTTTTTTTAACAAAATATCATATGCATCAAAGATATGCATATCAAAACTGCGTAAATCCCAGTAGGTAAGGCGCATGCTTTGCACACAAAAGGTCTCACGTTTGTGTCCGAACAACGCAAAAATAACTGGCGCCCTAAACTGTCTTGTGCAGCCAAAACTCTGACAAATAATACCCGATGTATTGGGAGTGCATGTTAAATACAGGGTGTCTGTAAGAGAATATCCGAGTTTCAAATTGTAACAGTATTATCTGTAATCGTTCGACAGTTGTGGTTTAAGGTGACGAATAATTAATGATCCAAAAGATGAGCACATGCGCTTGTACCGACTATAATCGTTTTCAAAGTTGCACAGGCTGTTGCTCCATTACTCCGGACTTGCTGCAGACAGTATGGGAAGAATTGCATTTTTGTTTGAATGTGTGCCGTATCACGAAAGGCACACACATTGAGCACTTATAGGAAAAAATAGGATAGTTTGCCATCAATTTCATGTATGATTTTTTTTTTTTTTTTGCATAACATAAAGTAATATACCAATAAAACTTGGTCATTCTTTTACGGACACCCTGTATACTCTAAACCCGATCCTGCGCACGATGCCATCCTTAAAAGTTGTTTTAGGTGCCGGCTCGTCAGTGGACTGCAATTCTAAATAGTGACTTCCGTCGTAAATAACTCTCGTGTAGCTTTATAAGTTTAGCTTGAATTATCGTCGCACTAGAGCTACACGAGAGCTGTTGGCGACGAGCGTCGTATTTTGGAACCACGTGTAGCTTTATAATAATGTGATAATTCAAATTTACCATAAAAACAACAAAAAAAGCTTTTAAACATCTTATTTTTTTTTCGTCTTTCGGAGGGCATATACTATTTTTAGTGGGGGGTGGGGAGCCCAATCGGTTAGGCACTTGTCTAGCATGTGGAAAATCCCAGGTTCGGGTCCGGGCATCGCCAAAACAACTGCCGACCTATAAACAGCCCGTGCAGCCAAAAATGTCCGACGAATAATACCCCGTGTAAGGGAGTGCACGTTAAATATCCTTCAAAGTCCTAGCGCTGCGTACGATGTCACCCTTAACGGTTGCGTTGGGTGCCTATTCAGGTGTTGGCTCGTCACCTGACTGTGGCTCGACTGTCACCTGACTGTGGCTCTATACGACGCCCGTCGCCAATAGCCCTCGTGTAGCTGTAGTGCGACGATAATTCAAACCCAACCTATGTTTAGCGATAAAGATGCCAAACCAAGTGTCTTTCTCGCCAAACGGGCGATTCATTTAGCTACCTTCCCGTTCAACCATTTTACCATTCGATAAATATTCCCTCGCACATCAAACATCTTTGCCAAGAAACCCCTTTTCAAGAGAGTTTCCTCAACTCACTTCGCTTCGTCCCCTTTCCTCAACTTCACTTCATTCCTATCCGGGGGAAAATGTCCTCCTTCCAGCCAACTTGTCGACAACATCGAGTGGCCATTAATACCAATAATTACCCCGATCAATCACTCTCTCATTAGGCCACTCTCGACGCCCCACTCACAAAAGGGGGACAATGCGACGGCCCGGGGGCTACGGTGTATATAATAACAGAGTGGTTTTGGTTTGGTTTGAGAAAGTTGCTACTGATATTAGAGCTAGCAGTATGGTCCCGCCTTACTGGGAACCCGTTAAATTCGCATTGCTTCCTTTTAGAGGCATGCTTACTTGTGAAAATACACTCAAAATCAAAACAAAATTAAATTCGTGTTGCCGCATGCGCACTTAAAAAAGCAAACACTAATAGAGGATGAAGCAGCTTTAGGGCGAGAGCATATCTCAACCAAACTCAATCAATCCAACTAATAGAGGATGGCGTCAAGCCCCCGTTTCGGCCCGGTCCATGTATTTTCAAGCTCTGTTATGATCCCGCAGTACCGCGTGCATGACGTTTTTTTAAACTAATAATATTAATTAAAAATCACAATTAAATATGAAAATACTAAGCCTCAGGTGCACACGTAGGTATATAAAGGAATCTATATTAAAAATTTCGAATTTTTTTAGAGCAGTCTAAGTGGGTCTTTTGCGATCCACAGACATACACACTGACAGGCAGACTCTTTCTTTTATTATCATAGATTCAGATTATTTTATCATCAAGGGTGAGATAGATAAACGACTCCAAAACTATGTATTTATCCCATAGAGATCATAATTAAAGTATTAGAGTGGAGGATCACGTGACCCCCAATGCTAACGAAGGTACGAATATTGAGAGCAAATTTTGGAAGGTTATGGGGCTAGTGTTGCCAACACTTTAAAGAGAACAGTGTTGCGAAAAAATAAAATTTAATTCCAAAACATAAAATACCATAAAAATACTAGCTGCATTTTGGAATATTTTTAGTGACTTTAAATAAAACTTGAAAGACTTCTCTATTATTTTTATAATAAATTTTTTTTGTAATTATATTTATTTTTTCTAGTATTCTTCTTCTTAACACGTTGCGTGCCACTGACTCCTTAGGGAGTCGCGTGGTTCCGATTCATCGATAACAGCACATTCTAATGAAATTCATAGTGCAATTTTGCCAACAGTTCTTATAAGTCCAAGTTAGTTTGAAAACTTGATAAGCATGATGGTCTAGTGGTTGCACAAACTACGTGATCTAGCTCTGTCATCGACCCTTTTGTGTGATATTTAATTGACACCTAGTAATGCGGGCCTCTGACCAAGCACACAAGCCTGAACATATTTATGTCCTACCAACCAACCGCCTAGTAATCCCAGATATGACTGATGAATTTCCATACATATATTTTAATGTTCATGCAGTTTTTGTGTTATTGCAAAGGGTAATCTTTCGCCAGGAACACTTCCTCGTATATTTAGGACTAGCTGTCGTGCAGCTTTAGTTAGCAACGTTAATTCAACCTAACCTTGCAATTTTATGACATCGAACTAGGATTTGTACTTGTTCGAAAATGAAGAATAGTTAATTCATTTCCATTGTAACGAACATGTTTTAAAAAACAGGATGTTCTTCTACTTCATCAGCCTCTATCGATGAAGTCTCTATCGATGATATAGTGGCAGCGAATGTGTTAATGTGGCTGCCGTGGCGGCAAGTTGCCAGTGTTGCCATCACATTAAGAAAGAGAATGCTAAGAAAAATAAAATTTAATTCTAAAATTACAAAATAAATATTATAAAAATACTACCAAAGCGTTTCAAGTTCTTTTAAAGTCACTAAAAATATTCCAAAATGCAGCAAGTATTTTTATAGTATTTTTTTATTTAAGAATTAAATTATAAATTTTTCGCTGCACTGTTCTCTTTAAAGTGTTGGCAACAATGGCCCCATAACCTTCCAACTTTGCTCTCCATGCTCGTCCCGTCGTTAGCATTGGAGGTCACGTGATCATCCACTCTAATTCTTTAACTATGATCTCTACGGTTAATCCAATGAAAAATAATACTTTTTAAGCCACATTTCTCTGGCCCATTGTAGGTGATAGTTTAATATTTTTTAAAAGTAACTTAAAATATCTTACCTTAAAATATCTTAAAATAAAATACCTTAAAATATCTTATCTTAAAATATCTACCCTATTATCAATTTACATTCAAAATAAATCATTTATGGCCCTAATAGGGAAGACTAACCAGTGAATGAACGTTTAAGATGTCACGTTCGCCAGTGAATGAACACCAGGATTTAAAGACCAAGACAACCAACCATTGTCAGATAGCTTCCTACTACATGGGAGGAAGTCAGTGTTGCCAGTGTCAGTGCAATATATATGGTGGAATGATTTTCAATCCTTATATTTTTAATTATATTTACTAAATGTTCATTCATTGGGCCTGTTCACTCACTGGTCAGTCTACCCTACTTTTAAAGAAATATTTTGAGCAAAACATTTTATTTATTGCTATTCGAATTGAATCTTCAATTAATAATAATTATCTCTATACCTTAAGAATATCTTTATTTTACAAAATACGAGCATAAAACCAGTTACAACTTAATCACCCCAACTCGGCTTACAGTAAGTTGTGTGTTCCTCTAATAAGGAACCTAAGATAAAACCCCGAAGTTACGAGTTTGGTTTATTTTAAGTTTTTTTTTTCCAAAGTGGTTTCGAGTTTCTCTCAGTTTTGATATTTTTAAAAGTGTTGTTGGGTTAGTTTAACCTGAGGCGACGAGGTAGAATGGGTTTTAAAACTGTTTTCGGAAACAATGGGATTCGATTATTTAATATTTTAAAATGGGCAAAGTATTGGAGAAAAGTTTTGGAATATATCAATTTTTAAAAATGCTTGTTTTAAACATTACATAATGCATTATGTATTTTTGTATTGCTGATGCGACTTATAATGTTACTGATATTCCAATACATAATATTCTTACATAAAAAGATATGATATGGTCACTTAAGTTCCCACATGTGCTATCTCACTTTGCACAACGGATCAGATCTTCTGTACGGTAAGCCGTGGCGAACTTTCCAAAATAGCATCAAAAGTCCGTATTCTGGCGAGTTTTGACGGCACGCTCTCTATACTTCACAACTAAATAATAGTCAGATAGGGTTGCCGGAAAACGTCATCGTTGCCAAGTGAAAGAATTAGAATCATCAGTCGAAGTCAGACAGGTTGCCGCAAAAAGATTATTTATCACCAAATCCTAAAAAATCGCGCCAAGGGTTACCGTGCAGTAAATCTGATCCGTTGTGCAAAGTGAGATAGCACATGTGGGAACTTAAGTGAGGAAATACGTTTATAAAGTTTTCTTGTGTGTGTATTTCTTTTTATTTGACTGAATTGTTTATCTTTTACAGCTTGCAAAACGAAAAATGTCGAAGTAAATGCATCTAGTTTATCAAGAGGTAAGTACATTTTTAACACTTTCGCTATGAAAGATGCGTTAATGCATCTTGAACTAATGCATCGATAATGCTATTCCTACGTCACGTTACGCAGCAACAAAAACTAACGCAGTTGATGTTTTATTGTTTCTCAAATTTCAAACATAACCCACTTTACTTGTAAAAGTAATTTATCAATTTGTTTCCTTTTTACTTATCTAAAAAGTAATTCATATTTCCTTAAAATGTACTTCCCCTCATTTTTACTAGTTAAACTTAACACCCTTGTGTGTAACACCCTTGTACACTTTTTCTTGTAGTTATTTTCAACATTTCATAAGAGGCATCTCATTAATTGGTGGTTTCTTGAATGTCCTTTTTGATTAAATACCACAACACACAACAGGGTGAGACAAATAATAGTGGCCCAAAAGGGAGATAAGAATACGACAGAAATGATGCCCAGTCAAAAAACAAATACAAAAACAGGTTTGCTAACTGAAGCTATTTATCGCCTCAATATTAAGCCCAAACAAACACTTGGCGAATTATTTACCGGCTACTACGCTATTGCTTGAGTGAAGTTGGAAGCGCTTTAGTTGATATGAAATATAAACAAGGTTTGTAAAGCTGTTAAAAAAAGTTCCCACTAGGGATTATTTCGATCGTTATTTATCCTAGAGAATCGGACATTTTTGTTTTTGTTTATACAAAACATTATGAATTGATTGCAAGACCAAAAAATGTGCATTATGGAATGTCTTCATACAAGACGAACTGAAATCCGAAATCGCCACTAATCTATGAGTTGGTGTAATGTGAAGCTAATCCGTTCCAACCAATGCAAAAACAGGTTTCAGGCGGCTTCAAGAGTTTTTCTCGCCTAGCATTTCAACGCATTCCTATCTCTAGTCCGGGCCACTTTTATTTGCCTCACCCTGTATAAGTCGAGTATTATTTGATTGATTTCTTACACACATTACAGAAGCCCTTAATCCTGATGCACAAAACTTTGAAAAAGCAGCACTTCCTCACAATTTCTGCCCATCCAAATAATCGCAGCAATTTCGATAATATAAAACAATGGATAACAACAACACTTACAATAATCATGATCGGTATATGTCTCATCAAAATTATTTTATCACTGATCGCGTTGGGGCATCGCTAAATGGCTAACCGCTCAAAACCGTGGTTCAGCAAATAATAAGCAATCATTATGAAGGCAATTAAGAAACATTTAACTCACTTGTGGGTCTTTTAGGACTGCTACGCGCGCTGTCCCGGGGGTCTCCAAAACTCAAGTGCCTCAATGTTAATCCAATGGGGAAAAACTATATTCGCTGCCACATTTCTCCGGCTGTATTGAATATTTTTACTAGCGGATTTTTTATGTGATAAATGTAGCTGACTTACAGGTCCCGACAATCCCACTTTTTGAAATTAGTACGAATATTTTTTTAATATTCAATAAATTGTTTGACACAAAATATTCGAAGCAATTTTAAAAAGTGGGATTATAGAGACCTGTAAGTCAGCTACATTTATCACATAAAAAATCCGCTTGTAAAAATATTCAGTACAGCCGGAGAAATGCGGCAGCGGAAATAATTTTTTCAAATTGGATTAACATTGAGACACTTGAGTTTGGAGACCCCGTTCAAACGCGCCAATTCCCCCTTAAGATGACTCTCTTTGGAATTCCACATCTTGAAAATCATAATGTTATTCCTATGGAAAACATTCGCAAGTCAATTACCGTGACAATTTTATCAAAAGGTTACTAGTTTCTTGTATCATTGTAAAGAACGAAAGGAACTAAAAAGATAAAACTAATTTGTTTTGTGAAAATCACATGTTTAGTATTTTTAATAATTTTTTGAAGTTAGTAAAAAATGGAGTAAGCATTAGGTTCTAATTTTTTAAAAATATTAAAACTACTAAATATGTGATTTTCACAAAACAAATTAGTTTTATCCTTATAGCTCCTTTCGTTCTTTACAGTGATACAAGAAACTAATAACCTCTTAATAAAATTGTCACGGTAATTGACTTGCGAATGTTTTCCATAGGAATCACATTACGATTTTCAAGATGTGGAATTCCAAAGGGAGTCTTCTTAAAAGAAGATATTAAAATTCAAATGGATTGCTAGAGTTCAAAAGATTAAAGGTCATTTACGATGGCTTTGTTTGAGGCAAAAGGAATGGGTTCAATACGAAAATTTTATCAGCTTCAACTACATGAATTACAATTATTCTAATTGTATTGCAATGTTACTTTAGATACAGGTGGACATAAATGGGGAATTCAGAAGATATGAACTTTTGATTAATTTTTTAAAAGCCAAAACCTAACTTAACTTTCGAAAAGCAAAAGAAAACTGAATTTCAAAAATAGATCTGAGCGAGACGTTACACTCCGTGCCAACCTAAGTTGGGTAAATAGAAATATGTTATGGAGATGATTATTCCACGGATGTAAAGAGCTCCATAAATTATTTATGATTCCATACAGAAAACCGGTTTTTAAACATTAATTTCGTTTAAGATCTAACAGATTTGAACATTATTTGAGAAAATTTGGCAATTCTATCAGAATGAAAAGTGTATTTTGGTTAAATTGTATTCCGATCATTTTGTATGTAAATATTACCTTACAAGAGTTTTCAACTAACGGACCAATCATGCTGATCGCTACTCTGACCACAGGGCGCCTCACAGCCCCACGGCATCGTTTTTCTTTTTGGGGAAATGTGTCCTTTTATCGCCCTGCTTATAACCATAATTTGAAAGCTTGGAATGTATTTTTAAACTTATTAGTAAATATTTTTTTTTAAAAAATGACATTTCAAAAAGTTGAAATTTTCATGGAATTGCCTATTGAAACTAATTTTTTTTAGTAAAAATTTTTAATTTTAATCTCATAAAGTAAAAACTTGATAACATATCAACCAAGTTGCGTATCCCTTTCAGAAGACTGTATCAATATAACAACTGCAATTGAAACTAAAACACTATTTGCCGAAATAGTAAATTATATGAGCAAACAGAAATATCTTACGATTGCTTGGCCATTTATTCCAATAAACTCAAATTTATTTCAGTAAACTTTCCCCCAAGACTCGCTTTTAAAATAATTCGTATAATAACTGATATACAAAATATATTATCAAGCCAAAATATTGAAAAGTGGCTTCAGTAGATTAAGTCATCTGTAGAGCGTAACTATTAGATTGGAGATTAAATATTCAACGAGAAATTCTATTTCGATTCAAACTAAATATAAGCATCGCAAAATATGGATTGACAAAATCTTAACGATTCACATACATAAATAAAGCATTTCTGTGGCATCTAAGTTTTATATAATTCTCCACTAAAACATTAAGAGATATCCAATGCGCAGTACACTCTTAAAACGAACGAGCGATTTTAACTCAGTATGATTAATTTTCACTCCTCCAGTCTGGAAAATGCACTTCTCCTTTTGGAGTGGATCCTTTGTGAGTTAAACCTCCGACAGGATCACTCCAAACGAGTGATTTTAACTCAGTCCGAGTTAATATTCATTCCTTTCCAGTGTCGAAAATGCACTTCTCCAACTGGGGTGGAATTCACTCTTTTGTTTTAAGAGTGTATCGCACAAATGAAGCAGGCTAGAGCGGTGCACCTTGGGATACCTCGATGTCTGTAAGTTATGAGCACTAAACTAAACCGAAACTCTGGAAGGAGCATAGAAACGCTCCTTCAATAGGGTCGGTGAAACACAGCAACCCTGTAAGAGCAACCTAACTTTGAACACGCCAATCCTATACTTGATCTGTTAAAATAGACATTTTAAACCAACTTTTTCAACAAATTTTCAAACAGAAAATTGATGTGTTATTGCTTTAGGAGGTTCTTTATATAATGAAGTTTCGGAAACGTACTTTTAAAAAAAATTGAATCGCAAGAACAATCTTTAAAACTTAAATTTCTTGGAATACTACCCATGGCGAGCAATTTTGACTGACCATGCAAACTGTTAAGTCAAGTGTCAATTGTGATCGGCGAATTCATGCCAACACTGGCACATATTCTCCCTAAAGCTGTCGCCAAGTGACCCAAAATAGGTTTTGTTTGAATTATCGTCGCACTACGGCTCCTTCAAAATGCCAGAGGCCCGTATTGTTTCTAATAGAACTTCAATAATTTGACTTAAAGCTATAAAAAAAGTGTACTCGAGCTAATCTAAACTCATTCTGCTCCCCAGAAATCATTGGTTATATTTATATATTATCGCCTTAAATTACAGGGTGGTTATAAAATAACGCTCGCTATTCGGAGTGGTGTGTAGCTTTAATGAATAATCCAATTGCAACAAACCTTGAGACACTTACTAATCAAGATAAAATCCTAAAATAATAATCATAAAAAAGGATAATAATAAAACACAAACTTGTCCCTTGACCAGGGTTCTAAATTACGAGGCGAAGCCAATTATGGCTAATTACGGCAAACACATCCAATTACGCCTCGTAATTTAGAACCCTGGTCAAGTGACGAGTATGTTTTTTATGATTCCAGTCTTTCCCCCTTCTTGATTAGTAAGTGTCTTGATTAGTAAGTGAAAGTTTTTTGCATTTGGATTGCTCTTTAAAGCTACGGACCACTCCGAATAGCGCGAGTTATTTTATAACCACCCTTTATAGTTCAAAATATGTCAGTTTCACTTTCTTCAAACCAACATTTTCTCATGTTCCTTTCCGAATGCATTGATCTTCTAATTATGCGAGTTCAGGATAATATGTGCTCTATTGAGCACACACGTCTCCGGTTTACTTTGACTTGCTAATTTCCATCAATTTCGCTTAATATTTTGGAATAAGTACATTTAAGATTTAGATAAACTAAGGAATCCTAATCATAACTTAAGCAATAGTTAGTTCAAAGGTACCTTTAAACCTTACACTCTTAAAACAAAAGAGTGAAATGCACTCCAGTAGAAGTGCATTTTCGACACTGAAAAGGAGTGAATATTAATTCAAACTGAGCTAATCACTAGTTTGGAGTGATCCTGTCGGAGGTTTAACACAAAGGATCCACTTCTTTCGGGAAAGTGCATTTTCTGGACTGGAGGAGTGAAATTAACTCAGACGGAGTTAAAATCGCCTGTTCGTTTTAAGATTGTAGGCAATTTGATAGAGGACGCTTACTCTTTTTGGCCTTTTTTTCAAATCTAACCTATAATATTAAGTTATCAGCTTTAAAAGTTATGCTATTATTTATTTTATTTTTTTTTAAATTTTCAGTAGCCTCGAAAAAATTTAAGGCCCTAAACTCACTCGTTTTAGTGGTTATAAAAACAAAATCACCACAGATGTCGATATACATGAACTTTATTGAACAAATTTGAAATTAGCAAAACAAGTAACAATGAAAATAACAAATTTATAGCTGCCGTCCAGCGCTGCTGGTCCAGCTAGCTGCCATGACCCTAATCAAATCCTGCATAAACTAATCAAGTCCTGCTAGCTGCCATGACTCTAATCAAAACGTGTAACCAAGCATGAAGCGAGTCCCTGGATCGCCAACAAAATCGTTAAAGGCTTTGAAAACTGAAAAGAAATTAAAATTAACACATTATGCATACAAAATAGATTAATGTATTTTAAGGTAGGCGAATACCCAAAATTCTAAAATTTTTACTATTACTTTTATCTTTTCCAAATTTGGCATACCGATTTCAAATATAATGAATACTATTTGTATTTAAATTTCAAAAAAAAATGCCTAATTTTAAACGGTGTTTTTCTACTAAAAAAAGAGGTTTAGGCTAACAAGTCTACCACAATAAATTTTCATCTTATAAACATTAATAATGTGTTAAATTCTTTGTTTTGAACTGATGCATACAATGACCCTCTAGAGGTACATACAAATTACAAGAAAAGTTACTAAGAAAATGTTATAAATTAACCACACAAAAAAAGATTTTTTTCGATTAACTTACACTTCGACATTTAAAAAAAAAACATTTACACCGGATGTTAGAGGTTCATGGCACAGATATATATTGAAATAGCATCTGTAAAATATTTTAGGTAAATTAATGTAAAACTTTTTATGCTAGAAGTGTTGGCGCAAACCCCCCTTTTTTTTTTAGGTGAAAAACACCGTTTAAAAGTAATCAATTATATTTAAATAAAAATAGCCTAAAAAGCATTGCTCATTGTATTTGAAATCACTATGCCAAATTTGGAAAAGATTAAGGTAATAGTAAACATTTTAGAATTTTGGGTATTCCCCCGCCTACTTTAATACAAATAAATTTACAATAGGGTAGACTAACCAGTGAATGAACACCAGGATATAATAACCAGGACAACCAACCATTGCCAGATAGCTTCCAACTACATGGGAGGAAATCAGTGTTACCAATTTAAGGATTGAAAATCATTCAACTAGATAATTTTTTTTATTATATTTAGCAAATGTTCATTCGCTGGGTCCTGTTCACTCACTGGTCAGTCTACCCTAGAACTAATTATCCGAAATTTGGAATGCGTTGTAGCAGCAAAAACATCCGATTCTCAAGAATAAATGACAGTCGAAATAATCACTTTTGGGAACTTTTTGTACAGCTGAACAAATCTTCTGTTTTTAATGCATTCCAACTAGATTGTCAAACCATAGCGTAGTTGCCGGCAAATACGTATATCTCCAAGCGTTTGTTTAGGCTTAATATTGAAGCGATCAATAGCTTCAATGAGCAAACCCGGTTTGGAAGTGGTTTTCGACTTGAAAACAGTTCCATCTTATTCCTAACTCCATGGCGGGGTCACTTATTTGAGCCACCCTGAATTGACTATTCAGACATACCAACTCTAAATTTATAACGGCAATACTAGTTTTTACTGTACGATTTACCAAATGCCGAAGAGGAGAACAGTTAACACTTGGTACACGAAAAAGTTATTCCAGAATTAAAACCGGGTAGTAAAATTTAAGTAGCACCAGAGACCAGGTGTGAAGATATCGACTCTGGACCCGAATTAAACCATTGATACGCTACCGATTGAATTAAACAGAAAATTAACCATAAGCACGAAAAACTGCTGCAATGGAGCCGTAGTCGAGTTAATGGTTAGGTTTGAATTATCGTCGCACTAGAGCTACAAGAGGGCTATTGGCGACGGGCTTCGTATTTTAGAACCACAGTCAAGTGACGAGCCAACACTTGAAAAGGCACCCAATGCAACCGTTAAGGACGACATCGTACGCAGCGTTAGGACTTTGAAGGATATTTAACGTGCATTCCCTTGCACGGGGTATTATTCGTCGGACATTTTTGGCTGCACGGGCCGTTTATAGGTCGGCAGCTATTTTGGCGATGCCCGGACCCGAACCTGGGACCTTCCGCATGCTAAGCGAGTGCTTAACCGACTGGGCTCCCCAGTCCTCGTAGTCGAGTTAAAATAGATTATTGAAAGATATACAATGAAACAACAGATATACACAAACAATTAGGTAAACCAACTATAATATATTAAGCACTTTTGATTTTGAACTTTAAAATAAAAATTTCAACCTTGTGATACAAACTAAAATCACCGACGAAACCAAGCTTATTCATCATTTCAAATAAAAAAAATTCTATCCGCAGCAGGAGCCAAAATCACCTTAATACAGTACCACAAAGCAGTTGCCATGACCCATCATTGGGAAAGTACAGGGCGAGGCAAACAAAACCGGCCCCGATCTAGAGATTGGAATACGTAGAAATGCTTGGAGAGAAAAAATCTTGAAGCCGCCTGAAACCTGTTTTTGCATTGGTTGGTTCGGATTAGCTGCACATTAGAGCTACTCATAGACTAGTGGTGGGTTCAGATCTTGGTTCGTATTATATAAAGACGTCCCATAATGCAAATTTTGTGTCTTGCAATCAATTTAGAATGTTTTGCATTACCAAAAACAAAAGGTCCGATTCTTTAGGATAAATAACAACCGAAATAATCACAAGTGGGAACTTTTTTTGATCAGCCCTACAAGCCTTGTTTATATTTCATTTCAACTAGCTTTTCTAACCATAGCGTAGTTGCCGGCAAATAAGCCGCCAAGCGTTTGTTTGAGCTTAATATTGAAGCGATCAAAAGCTTCACTTAGCAAACCTGTTTTTGTAATGGTTTTTGACTTGGCAACATTTCTGTCGTATTCTTATCTCCACCTCGGGGCCGGTTTTGTTTGCCTCACCCTGTACATTACACAAGTAATTTGTCAATTGCACCTAAAAACAATTGCCAGAATGTCTCGTCCTTAATCACACAAAAGCTTTAAAGACAAAACACTACTGAAGAAAATAAGTCTAAAGATCGCTTCGCATACCACGTTACCCAACCATCTCTGTTACGCCTAAATACGCTGAATCAAAGCACCGAGATGAGTACAAGACAACTAGCCATTTTCATTATACTTTAACTCATAAAATGAAAGAGCTTAGTGAGAGAACGTGCTAAGTGACGAAAAGGTAAAAAGCGAGAAAGCTTTGAAATTTAAAGCTTTCACTAGAATCTGCTAAAACGGCATTTACAAAAAGATAAAAATTTATAATGGGGAACGTTATTTTTAAAGGAAGGAATAACTTGTTCACACACCGACCCCAAAATCTCAATTTTATAAATATAGTCACTCAACACGATTTTCCACTAATCTCCTCCAACCCAAAAAGCACATAAAATTAACACACACCAACAATGGAAGAGCTTAGTGGAAGAACGTGCCAAGTGACAAAAGGTTGAAAACTAGAAAATGTGCTTTGAATTTTAGTTTGCAATCTGATCTGTTGAAAACTAAAGCACTGTAAAGCGCAAAAATATAATCAACTTGAAGTTTATGAAAAAAAGAGAAAGTCGTTATCGTTAAAAAAGCTAATGTGTTCATTGACACATAAACGTCCATTTTTTTTTTCAAAAATGTCACTTGGCACGTTCCTCCAATAAGCTCTTCAATTCATATTAAAACTTAGCGCAAGACAGTCAATTACTACTCTACCGAAATGTGAAGGCAGACCAAATGGTTGACAAGGCAAGCCCATGTGGGCTCGCCTTGCCAACCATTTGGTCCCGGGATGGACCAATAGGCCCATCCCTTGGGCCGTGAAGAAATGGTTAAAAATATCACTTACCAACTAAGGAGGCAGTCTTCGCCTTTATCCAATCCATTTTCGCTTCGTCTTCAACATGGCAAACATTCAGACCTCAAAATTGGGATATCCTAGAAAAATAAGCAAAAGGTCAGTCAGGTTACACTCTAAAAAATGAATACTCATAAACGACGAAATTTTTCCTTAATTCTGACGATTCCGTTACTGGCAAATGCTCCGAGTTTTCGTTTTCTCAAAGTGATGAAATTTGAATAGTCATTTTTTATGAGGATTTGATTGTCGTCCAATCTAAAGAAATATTTCGTTTTTGAGCATGCGAGTACAACAATGAGATTCAGTTTCCTCAAAATCAAGACACATAATCGTGAAATCACGATCGTAAAAGTGAGGATTCGCGTTTACTCAAAAGTCAAGTGATAGTTTGACGAAACAATCTTAAAAATTAACGAAACGAGGCTTGAGGATTCATGAATCGTCAAAAATGAAGTGTTATTTCTAATAGTGTAAGCTATCGTCACACTAAAACCTTCTTTCCCAAACGGAGAAGCTTTTTTGGCGGCTAAGCATTTGCAGACAAAGGCATATTCCACAAAACAGAGAGCCATTTTTTGTGAAAAATCTTGGAGACTCTCGCAACCAATTCTGATGCACGTTTACAATGAATTAGAGCTCTGTGAATGTTAAAGTAGGCCGAGATTTCATTTTGCCGAGGGTTAGGTTAGGTTTGAATTATCGTCGCTCTAGAGCTACACGAGGGCTATTGGCGACGGGTGTCGTATTTTAGAACCATGGTCAAGTGACGAGCCGACACCTAAATAGGCACCCAACGCCACCGTTAAGGGCAGCATCGTACGCAGTGTTAGGACTTTGAAGGATATTTAATTTGCACTCATTTTTTTTCTTTTGCCGAGGGAACCCATGCCAAACGGGTACTCAAGAGATCCTTTACATGGCATATAATCATACGACCCGGGTATTCCCATCTAGAAGTTTTGGAAGACCCAGTCAGGCCCCGCAAACTTGAGCTTATGAGGCTAACGCGTAATACTTCTCAGCCTCCGAGCCGCTGCACACTAGAACCTACGAGGGCTATTGGCAACTGATCGCATAGTTTAGAAACAGTCAAGTGACGAGCCGACTCTAAGTGTAGGTCAGTAAAGAAATTACAATTCGCAAAGGAAATCTCCAGCGAAACTACTTTCAAATGAAAATTACAATCATTAGTTTATGCGAAGACATGTAGCGAACATTTAGAAAGCAGTCCCATTTCATCTGCATAGTAACAATTATTGCACGGAATTGAGATTTTTACTTTTAGTGCTACGAATTAACCTTAAAACTCAGTTTACTAAAAACACTTATATTAACTGAAGGCCAAATTAATCTCCTAATAACAATTACAAGAAAAGCAAGTTTCTTACGTCCGATGCAGAAAAACGAATGATCCATTTCTTCACAATAATCGACGACATATTTCCGACTGAAGCGATGATCAGCTAACACAGAATTCCAACTGAAGAGACGATCAGCTAACACAGAATTCCAACTGAAGAGACGATCAGCTAACACAGAATTCCAACTGAAGAGACGATCAGCTAACACAGAATTCCAACTGAAGAGACGATCAGCTAACACAGAATTCCAACTGAAGAGACGATCAGCTAACACAGAATTCCAACTGAAGAGACGATCAGCTAACACAGAATTCCAACTGAAGAGACGATCAGCTAACACAGAATTCCAACTGAAGAGACGATCAGCTAACACAGAATTCCAACGACAGAATTCAAACTAAACCGTCCTTTGCCAAGGCTCTGCCAGGGCTTGCAATTTATACTGTGCTTTCAAACTATCAGCCTGCAGCTCAGCCAATAGTATTTAACGATCGCCAAGTATTTGCATGTCCTTAAGATTTACAGCGCCGTGTATTTGCATACCCGTAATACATCGTATGATATGTCAATGAATAAATGTTATTATAGTTACTTGGTGATGGTGGAAGGAGAGTTTTTGCACTAACTCTACATGTTGGCTTATTTTCTAACCAAGGGACTTCAAATTTTAGGTAGGTTTAGGTATGTTTGAATTATCGTCACACTAGAGCTAAACGACGGCCATTGGCAATGGGAGTCATAATTTAGAACCACAGTCAAGTGACGAGCCAACACCTGAATAGGTTAAGTTATAGTTTGAATTACCGTCGCACTGGAGCTACACGGGCCGTACACCTGAGTAGCACTTAAAACTACAGTTAAAGGCGATATCGTACGCAGCGTTGGGGCTTTGGAGCATATTTAACGTGCACTCTCCTATGCGGGGTATTATTCGTCGGACATTTTTGGCTGCAAGAGCCGTTTATAGATCGGCAGTATTTTGGTGCCCTCCGGACCCGATTCTGGGGCCTTCCGCATGCAAGGCGAATGCATAACCGACTGGGCTCCCCTGCCCCCTTTAAAATTTGAGCATGTGGCTTATCCAATAGTACCGGGTGTTATAACATAACTCTTCCTATTCGGAGAGGTCTGTAACTTGAATGAACTATCCGAATGCAACGAAATTCGAGACACTTACTAATCAAGAAAAGGAAAAAAGAGTGGAATCATAAAAAAAAAGAAACTCGCCTCTTGACCAGGGTTCTAAATTACGAGGCGTAATTGGCTGTGTTGGCCGTAATTGGCCATAATTGGCGACGGGCGTCGTATTTTAGAACCACAGTCAAGTGACGAGCCAACGAATAGGCACCCAACGCAACCGTTAAGGGCGACATCGTACGCAGCGTTTGGACTTTAAAGGATATTTAACGTGCACTCCCTTACACGGGACATTCGTCGGACATTTTGGCTGTACGGGCCGTTTATAGGTCGGCGGTTATTTTTGGCGATGCCCGGACCCGAACCTGGGAACTTTCGCACGCTAGGCGAGTGGCTAACCGACTGGGCTCCCCAGCCACCGATAAAGCCTGAGAGAAAATTGCTCTTGAGGTTCGAAATTACTCACTGTCAAACCCTGTTTTTATCAATACAACGAAACGAAATCAGCTTTTCAATTACTTGTTATTTTTTTAATGAAAAATAAACTGTCATATACACTTTACACAAATCCTATCAATGTTTAATTAGAAATGACAAGACTTGTCATGCAATTTCCCGAGATATCTTTTCCTAATCCAAAGTTTAACGCAACACATTCAACAAAGTTCTGCTCGCTGTAACTCGATTACGTTCAAAACCTCTCATGCATTTCATTAAGTTAACATATATAAAAAAAACTTCCATTGAAAGTTCTCTAAAATTTCACGAAGAAAACTTAATAAAGAGTTCTTTCATCTTTGTTTCAAAAAGGTGCATTTTTAGAAGCAAAATTACTTTTCCCTGAGCCATAATTAAAGGTCGCCCCATAAAAATGTGTTTTATAATGGAATCAAGGTATAAAATCCTGAACCAAAAAGGTATTCATAACTAAGTTATTTATGCTTAAACTCTATTCTCCTCCCTAAATGAGGCCTTGCGAAATATGCCCGAGTTCTCAAAAAAGGCTTTAGAAATCCACTAGTTGAGAAATCCAGAAATCTCGTTTCGATTATATAATTTCTTTTGTTCGTTGAAATTTGTTCTGGAGAAAGCGGAATGTCTTGTTGTCATAGAGTTAAGAGGGAGATTTTGATGCTGCCGTAAAAAAAACAATGCAATAGTAGGTTTGCCAAATGATGCCAGCGGTCGCTTTGTCGTAAGCTAAAACAAACACTCTTGGCGACATATATTTGGCGCTACTCTACAGTAAAGTTTGCATGTAGCCTTTTTCATGGACTTGGTGATTTCTGACGTTCTAATAAAATCTACAATACAAAGCATTTTTCTTACCTGTTAGGGGCCAAAGAGCCCAGTCGGTTAGGCATTCGCCTGGCATATGAAAGGTCCTAGGTTCGGGTAAAGGCATCGCCAAAATAACTGCTTATCTATTAAAAAAAAGGGCCCATTCAGCCAAAATGTCCGACTTTTAACACACCGTGTGGATGAGTGCACGTTAAATATCGTCAAAATACTAACGCTACTTACGATGTCACCCTTAACGGTTGTGTTAGGTGCCAACTCAGGTGTCGGCTTGTCACTTGACTGTGTTTCTAAAATACGACGCCCGTCGCCAATAGTCATCGCGTAGCTCTAATGCGACGATAATTTCAAATTAATCTTAAATTACCTGTGAAGGAAAGTACTACCATTTTTTGTGAATTTAGTTAGTTTAACATTCGTTGCACTAGAGCTACACGATGGCCATATCGTATTTTAGAAACACAGTCAGGTGACGAGACGACATCGGAATACGCATCAACCATTAAGTGAGACATCTACAGTGGTGGGCAAAAGTGTGGACACTTTTTTAAAGTTTCATGTGTTTCAACTGTTGCCTGTGTGCTTGCATCGATTAAATTTCGCTTAAATACGAACATTTAAAAATTAAGTTAAAGGTAATTTAATGTAGAATTTCATTATAAAAACAGAATTAAAGTATCTGTATTTCAAATAAAGTTATGCTCATTTTAGTTGAACAAACAAGCACAATCAATGAATTCTCTTATGCTGAAATTGCAATACAAGTTGCTAGTTCAATGACTTGCAAAACTAAGACAGATCATAATATAAGTTGCAAAACTTATTTGTAATACAGATATTGTAGTACTGTATTTATTTTTAATTCTACATTAAATTACTGATGATGATAATGTTGTGTCAATGGATATAGATCATACGGAACCAAAGACTGTAGCGGCTTCAATAACTCATTGTCTTCCCAAAAGGATCCTCGGGGAGGAGATGAGTTATCTCGGCTTATATACTACTATGAACGATGTAATTGGAAATAGTGGTAGGAACGTGGGCGGTAAATCAGCGCCACCTAGTCGTTGATGGAATATTGAGGTTGCGTGTGTGGTAATCGCCACACCACTCCCCTCCTAGAAACAACGTGGTAAGGAACCGTGCGCAAGTTGCTTCGCTGTGCGTTGTGCTGCGTTGAGTTGAGAGAGAGAGAATTGTGTGCCGCCGTTGAGTTGAGGAGTTGCGTGCAGCGTTGAGTGCATTAGCAGCGAGAGAGCAACCGTGGTTGAGCGCATTGTAGCAGGAGCGTCGTTGGAGTGGGTGACGATCACGTCCTCGGGTCACCACTGTAGCAGCTTCGATAACTCATTGTCTTCCCAAAAGGATCCTCTGGGAGGAGATGAGTTATCTCGGCTTATATACTACTATGAACGATGTAATTGGAAATAGTGGTAGGAACGTGGGCGGTAAATCAGCGCCACCTAGTCGTTGATGGAATATTGAGGTTGCGTGTGTGGTAATCGCCACAGTCTCATTGACTGCTTCAGCGATCGGCAGACAGTGGTCCTCATAAAGATTAAATTACTTTTTATTAGATATCTAATTGTTTAATTTGATATACAATTAATATATTCTGTAATCACACAAAGTTGAAAATATGAAACTTTAAAAAAGTGTCCACACTTTTGGCCACCACTGTATACTCAGCGTTAGGAACTTTAAAGGATATTTAACGTAACTCAATGTCAATCCGGCGGCCCAGTGGTTAAGACATTGGCCTTTGGAGCTGCTGGGTCCTGGTTCGAATCCCGTTGAGGCATGGATGTTTGTGTTTGTCGAGTATATGCGGAGTTCGTGCTCATTAAATCTGTTGGATCCGAAAGTCCCATGGGCTGTCATTGCGCAGTTTCCCATGGGTACAGGTCCCTGGAGAAAATTTCGCTCCCCTTCAGGGACATGTCTTAATTGTGGAGGTGGTGACAGATGGCAGCATCTGTCATTCGTGTATGTGTGTGTCTTGTGTTGTCCTACTTGACGATGGTTTATAAGCGGGTCCTTGCGACCAAGCACACAAGCCTGAAAATATATGTCTACCAACCAACCAACCAACGTAACTCATTCTTCCCGAGGGGTTATTCTTCGAACATTTTGGCTGCACGGACCTTTTATAGGTTGGCAGTTATTTTGGCGATGCCCGGACCCTGAACCTGGGACCTTCCGCATGCAAGACGAACACTTACCGACTGGGCACCTCAACCTCTTTGTGAATTTAGATCTTATGCTAGAGCCTACAACTTCTCAAAAACAGGGATTCTTTCTATCATCTTAAGATACAAGCAATATCCTACACGTATATTCTCAATCTAAATATAATTTTATACAAATATATGCTAAGAAGCATATTTTGCAAAGAATTTTTTTTTTAATTATGTTTAATAGTTACTTAGGGGCACGCCTCCAACTCTAAGAATACACATTTTTGTGCTAAAAATGCGAAACAAATGGCCATAATACTTATTTTTTGTAGTTAACATATTATTTTAACATTGTTTTTTTTAATGCAAAGTGCCTTTCAAATAAACTACTAAAACAACTTTTTGAAAAGTTAGAAAAAAAATTGTAATTATTTTTTAAGGACTCCAATATCGCATTAACCCTTGTTTAACTTCATTTTTTATAGAAATAAATGACTGATACCTGTAATCAATATCTGAAAACTGATATTTGAATATTCTTCCAGCGGACCAGGTCAATTTCGGAAATAATTAACTTAGCTCGGCTTGCTCTTAACGAAGTTAGATTCGCCCTCCGGAGCAAATTCGCCATACAGTAGTCTTTTAATGACTTGCTGCTCCATTTGACAAAATTTTAATGATAACTTTTATAATATCATGCAAAAAGTAATCCCAATTATGAAAACCAATAACAATACTGTGTGTAAAGTTATGCTTTTAATGGAAAACGGGAGCGGCAGCCTTTAAATGGCACACATTCACTGTTTCATTTTACAATCTTTTCGAACCAAGCCGTGGACTGCATTCCACAGTTTCGTAATAAAACAGTGCTTCTGAAAAGAATAATAACACCACGTTTTACAGGGATTGAAAAGGGTTTTTTTTTTTATAAGGAGACGCAATTCTATTAAGTGAATGGAAACCATAGAGATATGAAGATGGCGATTCTTGGCGAGAAAACTTGTGAAGCCGCCAAAAAGTCGCCAAGCAACCCTAGTCAGCCCTAGTTCAGCGTTAGTTCACACTGAAAAGTATAATTTTATTCCTTTAAAAGGGGGTTTAATACCCTCAAATCGGTGAAAAAATCAAAACAAAAATTATTGGCTTAAAATACTATTACAACCTTTATTAATAATGTCACAAAGTATCAAGACGATTGGAAAAATATTTTTGACATTAAAAGCCATTTTAATGCCATGGCTTCGTAAGGAAATGGGTAAACAATAAAAACTTTAAATGCGTTTTTCTCAGAACTTGGTTTTTTGAACTTCGATGTACATTTTCTCAAAAACTATGCTATGTTTTCTCGTAAACTTTTTTTATATGATGTAATACATAGTATAGATTAATCTGAGGTTATAAATTTTAATAAAACTAAAGTGAAAAAAAAATTATGGGGCAAAAAAGGGAAACGTTTCATGATTTTTTGGGTACTTTAAAACTTATTTTATTTTTAAAAAAAATCTAACAGTTATTTAGAAAAAACTTTTAACCTCAGATAATATATAAGGTTGGTATAACACACAGAGAAAATTTTAAGATGATCTGATCAGTAGTTATTGCGAAAAGGTACATTGCAATTGGCCAATTTAACATTACCGATATACAACATACTGAACCCCCTTAAGGGGGTTATGGGACACTTTTAACTTTTTTTTTTTAAATATTGCAGATATCAATATAATTTTTTTTCCATAAATGTATACTAAATATACTTACACTTTTAGATAGTCGAAGGTTTTAAATTATCATTATTTATTTTTATAAAAAATAAAATGTGTCAAAAAGTGATGTCTCTTATTTTTGTTATAAGTCAAAAACTTATTTATTGGCAAACAAATATTTAACATTTTTATAAACAGAAAAATGTATTTAACAAACTGTCATTACCGATTTTTCTTATTTGCCATAGCTTTTTTTTAATTATTGAAGATTTTTTTAATAATTTCACAGGTTCACTTTTTTTATAAAAATTAATAAATAAAAAAATAAACTATTTACAACTAATCCCTAAAAACAAATTAAAGATATATGTTTGAAAAATATGAGTGGAAAATTTTGACACTCTATGGGCAGTAGATTTTGAGTTATATCAATTTAAAGTAAAAAAATCATCGAAAACACGATCAAGGAGAAAAACAGCTTTGAAGTTTATCCCTTTCCTTACTAAAGCGCTCCAAACCGACCGAACAACTAAGGATTCGATAACGTTATTCCTATCTAATATTACGAGGAAGCAAAGATTATAAACGCGGTTGGCCAACACAGATGTTATGACACAAAAAACTACACATCTCACGTTCTACTGCAGATATAAATAAAATTTTTGTTTTAAATTATTCTAAAATATTTGTGTTATTTTTTATGATATTAATATTTTTTTTTGATTTTTTTGAAGATTTTGTGTCCTATACTTCCTTAACCCTTTCAGTCCCAAAAATTTACTACGCTACAGAAACATCTGATATTCACAAAATAAGCTTATTGTAGGTAATATATACATATTCCATAAGAAAAAAATTAATTAAAATTTTTTATATTGTTTTTGAAACAATGTCAAAATTCTTTAACTGTGGAAAACAACAAAATAAAAAGATATATATTACCCAAAAACACTTCGAGTTATATATTTTAGGATATCTGACCATTTTATTAAAAAAAAATTTAGTAATTATTTTGACCGAAATAGTTTAGATTGTGTTTTAAATATGTGGAACTGAAGTGAACTTATCAAAAATCAGGAGAAACGCTTGTTGACTATTTTCTAAATAGAAAAACTAGTAGTTCTGACATCTATTGAGATTAATGTAAAATATTGTCTAATCGAACAAAGTATGAAGAATCGAATAATGTGTGTTTGGATGTCATAACGGGACATAAACATTTTGAAAAAAATATTGAAAGTGATGATGCCAAATGGCATCACTGGGACTGAAAGGGTTAAAAGCATTGTTTAGCCCTTTATAAGGCTGTCGGAAGAATACTTCCCAGCAACTTCATCAATTTTGATTAGTGCTGCCATCTCCTGATAACTGCAGAAAACACAAAAAAAATTACCAATGCAGGATTGCTATGGACGATACGTTTTAATAGCTGCCAGCGGGCGATGGGAAACATACTTCCCACCGAAACAAAATGGTCGTAATAATCAAAATTAATTTTAGGAATGAGCTAATGAATTTCTTTTTATAAATCAATCTCAATCCCAGAAATACTTTACAACATTATTAGAAAAAAAAATGACCTTATAAAGGGTTAAAAAAGCAAAAATTGACTGTTTGCGCAGTTATAGGCTGTAGTACTGGCATCCCTAGGGTTGCGAGTTCAAGTCCTCCGAAGTCCCCCGTGTATGCTAATGGTGATTGGTGCACGTTAAATCCGTCGCGGATGCAAAATCTCTCTGATAACAACATAAACAAAACTTGGGCTTACTATATGTCAATCGATGACTTCACTGGTCAAAACCGGTTTTCGTATCTACAGGGTGGTTATAAAATAACGCTCCCTATTCGGAGTGGTCTGTAGCTTGAATGAATTGAATAATCCAAATGCAACACACTTTGAGACACTTACTAATCAAGAAGGGGGGGGGGGGGGGAGAATGGAATCATAAAAAACAAACTCGTCTCTTGCCCAGGTTTCTAAATTACGATGCGTAATTGGATGTGTTGGCCGTAATTAGCCCTAATTGGCTACTCCTCGTAATTATAACCTTGGTCAAGAGACGAGTTTCTTTGTTATAATTCCATTCTTTTTCGTAATAAAGAAACTCGTCTCTTGACCAGGGTTCTAAATTACGAGGCGTGATTGGATGTGTTGGCCGTAATTAGATTATAACCTTGGTCAAAAGACGAGTTTCTGTGTTATAATTCCATTCTTTTTCGTAATAAAGAAGCTCGTCTCTTGACCAGGGTTCTAAATTACGAGGCGTAATTAGCTGCGTTGGCAGTAATTGGTCATAATTGACGTAATTTAGATTCTGGTAATCGTAATTTAGATTCTGGTCAAAAGACGAGTTTGTTTTTTTATGATTATTCTTTTTTATGATTATTCTGTAGGATTCTGTCTTTTTTATGATTCCATTCTTTTTCCCCCTTCTTGAATAGCAAGTGTCTCAATTTATGATGCATTTGGATGATTCATTCAAGCTACAGACCACTCCGAGTAGCGACCGTAATTTTATAACCACCCTGTAGTTATAGCTTCACACGGAAACGATAACAACAAAACGTTTGTTTGGGCTTATTCCATGTCAATCGATGGCTTCAATTGGCAAATCGGTTTTCGTATTGGTTTTCGTCCGGCAGCATTTGCGTCCTCCTCTTATCTCTTTGATTAAAACGAAGTGCCGACGAAGAACATAATGAAATCAGCGAAGAAGAGTTCGTTAGGTGAAAATAAAGTGCATCTAGGAAAAAATGCCGCGGTTTTGTTTGGGCGCTAATCAAAAGTGGGATTCCTAATTCTGTTGAAAAATTTTGGTATTGGCTTGGGAGATCTTGACTGGAATATGCGATATGAAGCAATTGCTGTTGATTGTTGTCACAGATACATCTATGCCTTTTTATATTTTGAATCATGAATAGGGTGTCAATTACGCTAAAACTTATTTTCTGAGTTAAATTCAATATTTTTGCTTATCTAGATCTTTATTAGGGTGGGCCGAAAAAAACTTTTTATTTTATTTCGGATCGCTATAGTGCGGAAAAGTTGCCATTGGTAAAGACATGAAAAATGAAATAATTATTATTTTTTTTTTATTACCATATCTTCCGTTCGCGCAATGCCTTCAAAGTTGGCGAAAAATTGCCAAAAACCGTAATTTTTCATAATTTTTTTAAACCTGATATATGATTTTAATTGCTTTCCTATATCATATTGTATATGATTAAAATTTACAAAAAGTTAAAACTTTGAAATTTAGCGAAAAATACGAATTTTCTTAATTTTATACTACGTTGAGTAGTCGGAAGATCTGACACAAATGTATAATAACTTAATATACTATATATCAAAGCATTTATTATTAATAAGTGCTATAATATATGGATTCTACATACTTTTAGTAGTTAATTCATGATATAGGAACGTAATTAAAAGCATCTGCCATTTTTAAAAAATATATTAAAAAAATACGGTTTTTAACAATTTTTGGCTAACTTTGAAGGCATTGCGCGAACGGAAGGTATGGTAATAAAAAATAAAAAATTAGTGCATTTTTCATGTCTTTACCAATGACAACTTTTCCGCACTATAGCGATCCGAAATTAAATAAAAAGTTTTTTTCGGCCCACCCTAATCTTTATCCCTTTCCGACCGGGCTCGCACGATCGAGCGAGTATTAAAGAGAATGTTCAGCTGATTGCGAAATTTTTTTTTTTAATAACTTTGTTTTTAATGATTTGCTGGCATTGATGCTGTTTAAAGCATTTTTTTTTCGATAAAACTGCAAATTTAGTCTCATAATTTTAATTCAGCGCCACCTGACCGCGTGTCGAAAAGGGATATTGAAGGTTCTATTGTCATCTCTTAAGAGAACGTGTTTCGCCGTTTTCTTATATATCAATAAAAATATTTTTTTTATTATTATTTATATATTATGGCTAAACGTAAACGCTCTAAAACAAGTACAGAACACAAAATCTTCATTTCGGATTTTTGATCACATCGCAAAATGTTCATTACCATGTATTGCATATTAAGTAATTAACATAAAAAGGGAATTAGTTTTTAAAAAAAAGCTCTCCCAAAATGTGATGCAGTTTTATAAAAGAAAAATTACAGTGAGCCCTTTGATAAAAATATGATATACTTTTAATTTAATTATTCACAATTGTGTGTTTTTATTAAAATATTTTATACTTTTATGGAATTTTATTTGACAGTATGAGTTTTGGTTTAAAATATGATATACTTTTATCGGAAATTTTTTGCATCAGTTGTGTGCTTTGGTTAAAATTTGATGTAGCTTTATGGAAAAATTTTCACAGTATGTGGTTTGATCATAATATGGTAAACTTTTATGGGAAATTTTTCACATCAGTTGTGTGTTTTTATTAAAATATTTTATACTTTTATGGAATTTTATTTGACAGTATGAGTTTTGGTTATAATATGATAAATTTTTATGGGAAAATTATTCGCAATTGCGTGCTTTGGTTAAAAGCTGATGTAGGGTAGACTAACCAGTGAATGAACATTTAAGGAACTGCGTTCGCCAGTGAATAAACACTAGCCATAATGACCAGGACAACCAACCATATGTCAGATAGCTTCCTACTACATGGGAGGAAGTCGGTGTTGCCAATATATCTAGTGGAATGATTTTCAATCCTTATTTTTTAATTATATTTACCAAATGTTCATTCACTGGGGCCTGTTCAGTCACTAGTCAGTCTACCCTAGCTTTATGGAAATTTTTTCCACAGTATGTGGTTTGGTCAAAATATGACAAACTTTTACAGAAATGTCTTACAGTGTGTGTGTGTTCTTTCGTTCTCTTCCGCAGACGGCAGCGAGGACAGTTGGCACCCCTCCCTGCTGACCAGCGCGGCGGGTGCCCTGGCACTCGTATTCCTGGTGTCGGCCGCCTGCGCCCTCTACTTCCGCAGGGCGTACCTCGAGAGGAAGCACCCGAGGGGACCCATGGGGGTGAGTACACAAGCCCACTAGGCGGAGGAATCTGCTTAAACAACGCTGCTGGCGCCGAAATTTCGCCTACTCCTATTGGCTGCTCCTCTGACCCTGATATTCGTGCGCCCTGTTAAGTCAAATTCGAAGGAAAAAATCATTAAAATAACACTCTAAATGAAGCTAAACTAATAAAATGATAAATTTATGTCTTGAAATAACATATAAATTTGTTTATTGAATGTGAAATACCTTTTTGTATTCGATTCTCGCACTCTAAAATTAGAACTATTTACCCTTTTTCTCGTAGAACATTTGTATGCTGCAAACTTAAGGTCGGTTTAGGTGTAGTTGGTTGGTTGGTTGGTATACATATATTTTCAGGCTTGTGTGCTTGCTCAGAGAGCCGCTTATAAACCTTCGTCAAGTAAGACAGTCACAACACACACACTCACATTCACATGCACACATATGCGTGACAGATGCTGCCATCTATCACGCGCCACCTCCACAATTTAGACATGTCCCTGAAGGGGAGGGAAATAGTCTCCAGGAACCTGTACCAGTGGAAAATTGCGCAATGACCGCCTAAAATATCAAAACATGGAAAACAGATTAAACGTTTTTTAATTATCATTAGTTTTTAACAAAAAAATAATTTATAATAAAACATCACTAATTGCTATGATTAATAGTGTAATGCAGCGCTACAAAAAGCAAAAACTATATTCAATAGCGTTCTTAACTGAAACTTAGAGTAATGGGGGTAAAAAAAATAGTTACAGTCAAAAGCCTTTCTTCATAAAATAATCAAACTCAATTAACCAATGCAATTTTTAAAATCATTTTTAATACAAATTTATATTTCTAACCCCTTTTTTTATCACCAAAAAGAGCAATTGAAACTACCATCAAATTAATTAATTCAAATCAAGTTGTAGGCCCTTTGTCCAACCCAACTATGTTAACTACTTTAACCAATTCACTTAATTCAGGTTAATATTAGATTCTGAGTAACATTTCCGAGTTAATGAAATCTCGAGAATTCTGCATGTCATAAAGCGTGAGTACTTTGTGTGAAGTTCGGAAACAAAGGGAAATCAAGGGAAACAGCCGTTTTACCACAGAAGGAATTGTTCGGGTGACATAACAATGCAGATTTATATTAAAGGATTGGCTGTGTTAAAGTACCGTATTTGTGGCTTGGAAATAGGCAGCTGGAAGCGGTACCAATAGTAATAATAATAATGATGATAATGATGATTTCTACTAGTACATACTATATTAGTATTAAAATAAAAATATATATTACTATTATCATCAATGAAAAATGTATTTTTTATTTTTAATTTTTTATTAATTGGAGAGTTCACGGGAAGAACCACTTGATTTTTTAGGAGTCTTACCTTATGTGTCTGCTTGGCGGACATTGGCGACAGGAAACCGGTTTTTCTTTCAGTTCTTCATATGCGGTACAAACGGTCGACTGATCTCTGGCGTGAGTCAGGGTTGCCGCGAAAGAAAAACGAAGCGAGTAACCGGTTTCTTTATACCAGTTTTGGCGATTTCTCGCTATCATTGCCAAAGAGGCCTATTGAGGAAAGCTTTCTACGAATTCAAGTGGTTCTTCCCGTGTACTCTTCAATTATTATCATCGATCGACGGAACACAATCAATTTTTGATTAAAAAAAGGGGGGGTTCACGGTGAATCTGGCTATAGCTCAGCGGTTTTCTTTTCCTTGCTCTCGAATTGCTTTTGTTTTGACTAAGTTGGTTGGTAGACCTATATTCTGGTTAGTGTGTTTGGTCAGTACACAAACCTGATTATCTCTACCAACCAACAGAAAAATAATTCGATTGATTGGTTGATTGATTGATATACATATATTTTCAGGCTTGTGTGCTTGCTCAAAAAGCCGCTTATAAACCTTCGTCAAATAAGACAGTCACAACACACACACTCACATGCACACATATACGTGACAGATGCTGCCATCCATCACGCGCCACCTCCACAATTTAGACATGTCCCTGGGGGAGAGGGAAATAGTCTCCAGGAACCTGTACCCGTGGGAAACTGCGCAATGACCGCCCACAGGACTTTCGGACCGAACAGATTTAACGAGCACGTACTCCGCATATACTCGGTGAGTTTTCAGCGACTAGGACTCGATCACGGGACCTTCCGATCCGTAGATCGCGACACTGACCACAGGGCGCCTCACAGCCCAAAAATAATTCGAGAATAAGAAAAACAAAACTTCAGTGCTATTGCCAGATACCCCTTGAAACAACCCCATTAACCAAACTTAATAATATGCTTTTGCCTTTCTTTCGAGGGATATACCCCGAGCTTAAGTGATTTCCTCAATATTTTTTCTGCATTTTTATTACTATGTCAATTTTAAAACTAACACTGTTAAAAATGTGGCCCTTGGTTTCACCAAAAATATGGTTCCTAGTACGTGCGACAGATGTGTGGTGAAGTGTTTCACCATATTTTCGGTATTCCTGCAACTTCTTGTTACCTGGCGTCCCCATTTGGAGACATTTTTTAAAACTTCCCCATAAACAATTAACACGCTAATTAGTTCCGAAATGGACGTGGTCCGATAGAGGAAGATCCAAATATTTGTTTTCAGCCTTTGATTTTTTAAGGTATCAGTCATGTATTTCTTTTTAAAAAAAAGGAAGTTCAACGAGGGTCAATATGATATTAGAGTTCCTAAAAAAAAATCTTTTTTTTTTCCAAAAGTTCTTTAGGTCGTTAATTTTAAAAGCATTTTGCATTCAAAACAACGTTAAAATAATATGTTAACTAAAATTAAGTGATACGTCTTTTTTTTGTTGCATTTATAGCTAATATGCTGTAGTAATTTGCATTGCAACTCTCTTTTAGACGAGAATCTTTTATTTCAAGACAACACAAAATACCAGACACTATACACGTAGAATTTCAGGAGCTTTTACCAAGATGTTTATAGCAGTTACATTTCTTCAGTTCTGTGTAAAGCGTCGCCAAAACGAACGCCCGAATTATTCAACACTCTTTTCAGTTCAGTTTTTGGCTAAACAAAATAAATCATCATCAAAAAATAATTATGTACAAGAAATGTACACGTCACTACAATGCATTTTTATGAGTTTATGGAGTGTCCCTAAGTAACTATTAAAAAATTTGTTTTTTAAATTTCTTTGCAAAACATACTTTTAGCATATATTTGTATGAAAAGCATGTTTAGATTATAGGAATAAGCGCTTATAATTAATAATAAAATAATAAATATAATAAGAATATATGTTTAGATTAAGAATATACGTTCCCTGACCGTTGCGCCGCCGGATCGGCAGCACCCAAATTGTAAGAGTGAATCATTCCAACATTCCCATTTCAATTTCAATGCAAAATTCAATTTATCTTTTCAATTTCGCAAATAAAAATATTCATACGCTATTTTCGCCAACTATAATAAAAATAATTCCTGGTCTATTTCTCATTTCTCCAACAAATTCAACACTGAAAATTGGCTCAAGAGAAATTCGGTAGCAAAGTAATTCAACCCGTTTTACTCACAGGCCAAGACAATATATATTTTTGGATGGCTGGAATAGAAATTAAATGAATAGATGACAGGAATTCCCAGGCGGGGCTTTGACAAAGATGCAACCAGAGAATTTATTTATTGCCAACAATAAAATAATTAAATATGACATGGCTGTAGGATGATTGCTTAAGGGGTCATAGGAGTCTTAAAAATGTGCAAAGAAGGAACTACAAAGCATAGTTTGATCTTTCATGTAATTTTTTAACTGCTCAATATATAAGTATAGTTTTTTATATGTAATTCTACAAGATTTATTTAATACAAAACAAGTTTTAAAATTTATGAAACTTTAGCCAGAACTAAAATAAATGATATTAAACATGAAGCCATTTGAACACATTGTGATTAGGCTTGCGCGGCAAATTGTGAGGTCAAAATTGAAAAAATGACCAAGAAAATGACTTTGTATTGTACAAATATGTACAGACAAAGACTTATACCTAAATTCTCAGCTCAATTTTAATTAGAAATTATTTTAAGAACTTTTTTCTAAAAAAATTAATAAAATTTTTTAAATTTTGATTTTATTTTTTTTAAATAATTTCTAATTAAAATTCAGCTGAGAATTTAGGTATAAGTCTTTGTTTGTACATATTTGTACAATATAAAGTCATTTTCTCGGTCATTTTTTCAATTTTGACCTCAAAATTTGCCGCGCAAGCCCAATGACAATGTGTTCAAATGGCTTTATGTTTAATATCATTTATTTTAGTTTTGATTAAAGTTTTATAAATTTTAAAATTTGTTTTATATGAAATAAATCTTATAGAATTACATATAAAAAATTATACTTATATATTGAGTAGTTCAAAAATGACATGAAAGATCAAACTATGTTTTGTAGTACCTTCTTTGCACATTTTTAAGACTCCTGTGACCCCTTAAAGGAATGGCTCTCAGTACTGGAGATTATGTCCCGTCTGCAAAATCACCAATAATGCAACAACTTTGACAAAAAATCCCAGTATTATTATACATATAATAATGTAGTACAGTGGCCGCCGCTTTTTGGAATCACTGGTTAATTGAATCAGCCGCTTAATTGGAATAAATTTCGTAGAACAGAACGGAATCACTTTTTACATTGAAAATCCGCCGCTTATCGGAATCAAATCAACTTTTTACCGCCGTTTTAAGGACTCAAAAAATTCTATAAAAGTTCCTTTTTTCTACGATTCGTGGTATTTTTTTCTACCCCTAATGACCTCGAACTACAAATGCGAACCAAAGAGGCGCCGACGAATCCATCTTTAAAAAAAGGTAAATCGCAGAAATTGTATTATTAAAGCAAGGATTGAGAGAGAGAACTATAGTGGGGTGGTAGAGGGGAAGGAATTTGTAATCGACACGTGTGCATGAAGGTGTAGACAGTAGACTCATTTTGATTTTTGATCGATTAAATTAAGTACGTGTTTTTCGGAGTGTTATCGCGATGTTTAAACGGAAAGATTTTAGCTTAGCCAAAAAATATGAACTCCGAAAAAATATTTATAATCTGGAAAAATGCAGCCAAAGAGAAGCTGCAATTAAATTAGGACTTTCTCAAGCAACTTTATGTAGGATTTTGAAGAGAAGAAATGAAATTATAGAAAGTTGCGAAACAGAGGTAGCCCAACATAAATCGGAAATATCAGCGAGTTGGCAAAGCAGAAGACGTAGAAAACGCTTTATTAGAATAGTTTAAGGCCGCGAGGAGTAAAAATATGCCGGGCTCTTCAAATATTAAGAACTTTAGAGCAACGGGGTGTTATGTGTGATGATTATAATTTCTCTTATGACATTGAAAGGAAGGTAAACGAACTTATCAGTTATACGACAACGCAGGCGAAAACAACGAAGTATTCATTCAAGTAAGCAAACTTTAACTAAATTTTAGTACTATAGTAAACATTGTTGTTTATGCTTTTAAATTTTTTTTTTAAATTATGCATAATATCGTTCAAATTATTAAATTTTTGTAGGTATTCGTATATTACCTGTTAAATTGTATAACTCTTTATTTTATTAAACATAACATAACGTGTTTTTCTTAATAATATGTAGTAATAGTAATACTCAGTAAAAAAATCATTATGTCTCTTGATGACAACTTTTTCTTTATAATTTCATGACTTTCGGTTAAATGGTTCAGCCGCTTTATTGGTTCAAAACGTACTGGGACGGATGTGATTCATTTAAGCGGCGGCTACTGTATTATGTTAGGGTAAATAGTAAAGCATTACAAGTATTTAAACAAATAAATAACTCAGTTTTGAAAAAAAAACTTATGCAGTTACCTCTTTGTCAACCAAACCCATCCAGCATGAAACGTGGCCTGAATTCTTGAAAATGTGCTGACTCAGGTGTTCGGTTCCCATGGGCTATCACGGAAACATTTGTTCTCTTTTGTTTTAATGTATTATTTGTTTTCAAGTTTTTCTGACGACATATCTTGAATTTAACACTTCTAGTGTTGAAATTATAGAAATGGAAACACAAGGGAAAATGTCGCCGGCGCTGAAAGGTTAGAAAATATTGATTGAAGAAGGGATGTCTTTGCTCGGATTTGTTAATTCCGGAGGGAATTAATATTTTTTAGGATTTGTTTTTAAGTTTCGATGATGAAAGACTCGTTGAGCAGAATTCTTTGAGTCAATGTTCTTTATTTTCAAGATTTATAAAGCAAAACAACTTTCAATCTGCATTACCAATTTATACAATACACTCTTAAGACGAACGAGCGATTTTAACTCCGTCTGAGTTAATTTCACTCCTCCAGTCTGGAAAATGCACTTCTCCGAAAGGAGTGGATCCTTTGTGTGTTAAACCTCCGACAGGATCACTCCAAAAGAGTGATTTTAACTCAGTTTGAGCTAATATTCACTCCTTTCCAGTGTCGAAAATGTACTTCTCCAATTGGAGCGGATTTCACTTTTTTTAAGAGTGTATATAGGTATATTGTTATTACATATTTATTAGTTAGTTTAATTCACAGTATATCTTAGGAAAGTATTTTTTAAAAAGTTTTTAGAGTTAAAGGGGTCGTTTCTTTCTTGTCCCCATATGGGTAATTCCCACCCTAAAAAAAGCGGGCCCATATAGATCCCACATTATCACACTTCCTGAGATCAACTCAGTGGCCAAAGCAAAATTTAACAGCAGAAGTGTTAAAATTAAACACCATATCTGCGAATTAAACACTAATAGGGTAACTGCGACCACCCTAATTAGACTACGGACAGGCCACTTCAAAGGGAGGGAAATCCAAAGAATGGAACGAAAATAGAAATACTCCAGCTGCAGAAACTGCCCCGACTCGGAAATGGATCCAAAACATCTTTTCTCTTGTCCAGCCATCCTCGCAAAATTGCAGCAAATCACCAACTCGCCCTGCGAAGACCTTTATGAGGACCACTGTATGCAGATAGCTGAAGCATTCTATGAGACCCTAATAATCTTTATCCATGGACACAAGGGCTGTGAGGCGTCCTGTGGTCAGTGTCGCGATCTACGGATCGGAAGGTCCCGCGATCGAGTCCTGGTCGCTGAAAACTCACCGAGTATATGCGAAGTACGTGCTCGTTAAATCTGCTAGGTCCGAAAGTCCTGTGGGCGGTCATTGCGCAGTTTCTCACGGGTACAGGTTTGTGGAGACTATTTCCCTCCCCTTCAGGGACATGTCTAAATTGTGGAGGTGGCGCGTGATAGATGGCAGCATCTGTCACGTATGTGTGTGCATGTGAGTGTGTGTTGTGACTGTCTTACTTGACGAAGGTTTATAAGCGGCTCTCTGAGCAAGCACACAAGCCTGAAAATATATGTAAATCAACCAACCAATCCATTGACACAACATCATCATCATCATTATTGTACTACCTTGTTCCATTGATTAAAAGTTAATTCAAGTTTAAATATTGATCATTTGGTTTAAGTTTGCGCATTACCTAGGCCTAGGTAATCACCATATTAATCTTTCCTTGCGTAAAATACAAAATCAACAAAATAAGGTGCCTCACTGCTGAGAATTATGAAGCATTAAATTATTCCGTATCGTTGGAGTGCAAACGTTCGTTTCTCTGCATAATTTCCTCTCTGTCTCATCTATCATTTTTAAAACAATTAGCTGAGAATAAAATATAAATTTAGTGTGAAAAGAGACTTATGAATGAATCAGAAGTGTCGTACACAGGACGAATTTCTAAAAAAAAGATAAATGTGTATTGTTTTTTAACCTTGTGATTGTTACAAAACTAACCAGGCTAGCGGAGGATGGTTCAAAGATTTCCATAATTGAGGAGTACATGGGAAAAAACGCTTGAGTTCGTAGAAGGCTTTCCTCAATAGGCCTCTTTGGCGATGATAGCGAGAAATCGCCTAAACTGGTGTAAAGAAACTGGTTACTCGCTTTGTTTTTCTTTCGCGGCAACCCTTATTTACGCAAGGGATCAGTGGACACGAGCCACACGTTTGTACCGCGAATGAAGAATCGAAAGAAAAACCAGTTTCCCATCGCCAATGTCCGCCAAGCAGACACAATTACGGGAAGACTCCTAATAAACCAAGTGGTTTTTCTGTACTCTTCAATTAAACATACTTCTTTAACTTCTCAAGAATTCTATTCCAACGAAAAACAAAAGCTCAATGCTTCATGTGGCGCATTCCACCCTAATATTATTTAACCATTAATTATTTTGAATTAAAAAGAAAAAGAAAGCTTAAAAGTACTTAGCACTGTACTATGTCTATAACCAACAGTGGTCATAATTTCCTCTTTGTCACATCTATCACTTTTGAAACAATTAACTGGGAATAAGATCGGAATTTGGCAAAAAAAATAATCATTCGTAAAGGGGCTGTGGGGAGCCTTGTGGTCATGACATCGATCTTCGGATAGGAAGGTCCGGCGATCGAGTCCCGGTACCACTGAAGACCCACCAAATATACGCGGAGTAAGTGCTCGTTAAATCTGTTGAATCCTAAAGTCCTGTGGGCGGTCATCGCGCAGTTTCCCACGGGTACAGGTCCCTGGAGACTATTTCCCTCTCCTTCAGGCACATGTATAAATTGTGGAGGTGGCGCGCGATACATGGGAGCACCTGTCACGCATGTGTGTGTGTAGTGTCAGTCTTGCTTGACGAAGGTTTGTAAGCGAGTCTCTGACCAAGCACACAAGTTTATATACATAAAAGGCGAAAATCTATATACATAAAAGGCGACTTCTGTTTGTCTGTTTGTATAGGACGCGAAATCAAAAGAACCACGCAACAGATCGTCACGAAATTTGGAACAAAGATTCATATTATCTCCAGAGCAAACATAGGCTAAGAATTTTTTGAATCGGACAATTCCTTCTATCGTTTTAGAACGTTTTTATGTGCTCCGTTATGGAAAAAATACACCACTTTCGCTCAAATCCGATAATCGTTTTCCCTTTCCTGATGCCATTGGGCAGAAAAATTTAAATAAAACTTTTTAGAAAACAATTGAAATTGAAAAGTTTCATTTGTTTAATATTTGTTCATTGCCTTCAGAAACTAAATTAATAATTTGAAAAAGATAAGTGATATGTTTCAAGTGTCGTAGTCCTACCAGTCTCTATTCTATTATTTTATAATGTATATAATATGATTTTAATTAAGATTTTTTTAAAAGCATAGTTAAACTGATACTAAAATATGTCGTTTTTTGAAAGCCATCCCACTAGAGAGAGATGCATGTTAGGGTTTTATGTCTTCCTTTTCTCGCCAAATACTTTGCCAAACTCGCCAAGTTATTACAAAAAACGCTCCAAGTGAGCATTTATTTTATCAGCTGGTTGTTTGTGCGATGGTTATTGCGCCAGTCCTGAATAGGTGTGTTCATAGCTCATTCATTCATCATTCTTCATCATTCACGTGACGTAATCCTACCAGTCTCCATTCTATTATTTTATTGTGAATATAGGATTTTAATTATGAATTTTTTTAAAAGCATAGTTAAGCTTTTACTGAACTATGATTTTGTAAGGCCACCGCAATGGAGATGCATATTTTGGTTTTATGTCTTTCTTTTTTTTGCCAAATACTTTGATAAACTCGCCAAGTTATTTCAAAAAACGCGCCAAATGACCTTTATTTCTTTATTAGCTGGTTGGTTGTGCGATGGTCATTGCGCCAAAGCTGAATGGGTGTGTTGTTGGTAGCTATATATTTTCCTCGCCAAATTTTTCAAACATGCCAAATGAGCTAAAATGGTTTTATTCGAGAAATTACTATGACATTATCCGTTAATTTTATAGCATTTTTTTTAATTTTGAATTTTTATGGTCATATAAGTAACGGGATTCTGTACTTTATAACGAACGGGAAAAGTAACATAAGTTTATTATCCGATAACAGATTAAATGGTAGTATGGTACAAATACTTGGATCGATTTGGTATTTATTTTTTCCCAATCCGTGCAACACCGGGTAGTTCAGCTAGTATATGCCAGCCATTATCATTCGTAAATAAATCAAAAAGTGCCGAAAAATATGTACACATTTCTATAAAGTAAAAATATATAAATGTTTTTAAACCTTGGAGCTGTTGCACAAAACAGAATCTCCAAAAGAACTTTACAGACCCAAACAAAATTTTACTAAAGAATTTTAATTGTTTACCTTCCTGAACCTACTCAAACTAAATGCATTAAATCTAAATAATTTTCATAAAAATAACCAAACCGAATATTTCCCTAATAACGGCAAAACAATTTTTCTTTCTCAAAACATTAACTCTATCTTCTAAACTTCTGAGCTGTATGAAATAGTTTGCCTTTTTCCCTTAAGCGATTCTTCACGAAACTCAAAATGCCAATACATAAATAAATTTGGAATAATGGACCTGATCAGCATCAGAGTTTTTACATAAATTTCATGAATGGCTTGGCTGCTTTTTAAAGCTTCGTTGCAACTCCTTGTAAAATAGGTTCGCCAATGGAGGTAAGAAGTAGATGGAAATGCTGCAGTGCCAAAACTAATGTAATAATTGGTTTACCAAATGAAACTATCGATCGATTTGGAATAAGCCCAAACAAGTGCTCGCGGTGAAGTAATGTCAGCTCAGTCTGAGTAATTTTCACTCCTCCAGAGTCTGGAAAATGCACTTCTCCTTTTGGAGTGGATCCTTTGTGTGGTAAACCTCCGACAGGATCACTCCAAACGAGTGATTTTAGCTCAGTCTGGTTTAATATTCACTCCTTTCCAGAGTCGAAAATGCACTCCGATAAGGCATGGATGTTTGTGTTTGTCGAGAAAATGCAGAGTACGTGCTCGTTAAATCTGTTGGGTCCGAAAGTCTTGTGGGCGGTCATTGCGCAGTTTCCCACGGGTACAGATGCCTGGAGACTATTTCCCTCCCCTTCAGGGACATGTCTAAATTGTGGAGGTGGCGCGCGATAGATGGCAGCATATGTCGCGTATGTGTGACTGTCCTACTTGACGAAGGTTTATAAGCGGGTCTCTGACCAAGCACACAAGTCTGAAAATGTATGTCTTCCAACCATCCATCCATCCAGTGGAGTTTGTATAGGCTTACTACATTCAACTTGGCGATTTTTGACTTCTATTAAAAACTAATTTCAACGCATTTTTCGAACCTGTGAAAGGAATTTCTACCATCTTGTGTAATTTGGATCTCGCGCTACAGCCTACAAATGCACAAACAGTCATTTATTTTTTAATCAAAGCTTTTTAACACTTTCGCTACGTAAGAACTTGTTAAAGGAACAGCATTTCAAATGTTTAGTAGTACGGCCGTCCTCGAAGTTTTAGAAGTTAAACTGTTAACACTTTACCTACGGGCGTCGACTGACCCATAGACTAAGAACACTCTATGTTTCAAACTCTCATTGGAGAATTTCTACATTGAAATTGACATAGAAACTAGCGCGCCCCCTTTGTGTCTAAGGGAACTAATGTAATGGTTTCTGGCTGCCTATTTGCAGTCACCTTTAGGAGATTTAACAGAGCCAATGACATCTCGTAATTTGGAACCCTTATCAAGTGACGATAGGGATCTATTTTTTACTACAACTTATTTTCGACTTTATTTTTGAATATATACAGCTACTCATTGACTTTTATATCAATCGTAGGCCCATCCTCAAGATATTTGACCTTGTGCTTCTTTTTCTCCATTAATAAACCTACAGACTGACTACGCTTGTCATTTTAGACATGGTCCCCCAAAGATCCACAAGTGATTCGATTGAATAACTCGTCAAATATTCATCCAAATGTAAAAAAAACTTAGATTTAGGGGTTTTCGAGGGTTTTTCACATTTCTAAGTAATTAAAATTGGGTGTTGCTATTGAAAATTTTAAAGTTCGTAACATTTTTAATATTAAGACGGACTCTTATGCAAATTTTGTGTCATGCAATTAACTCAAAATGTTATTTGTTCACATAGTCAAAAAGGTCCGATGTAAAAGGATGACTAACGGTTGAAATAATCACTAGTGGGTAACTTTTTTTAACAGAGAACATTCCGAAGAAACAGTAGCCCTAAAATTAAAAGTACAATTATGCCAATCAACAAATCAACCTTTAATAGTGTTTTAGTTGCTTTCGACACGTTAGAAGAGCTAGGCATTAGATTAAGTTGCTGGTCTAGAAGATTTTTAGTCTACGGGTCAGTCGACACCCGTAGTTAAACTGTTAAGAAATAAAATGATGCTAACATTGAGTGGTCGGTTTCTTTGGACTTACTAGGGTTGCTTGGCGGCTTTATGGCGACTTCACTTTGTTTCTCGCCAAGCATATCCATCTAATTCTTACTTCTATGGGTTCGCCATATATGTAGGTCATGCCTTTGGATCAATTGAGGGAACCTTGTTGGTTTGATTACGATCAAAACTTTGATCTACCTATTTTTTAAAAAAATTAAACGTTTTTTTTATTTATAGATTTTTACTGTGTTTCTTCAGCTATCTCATTTAATACAAGGTTTTATATTCTGTCTGTGGTTTTAAGATAAATGGATCGAATGTAAACAATAAAAGGATGTGCGCATTAAACAAACAAAAAGATCTTTGTAATTCCGATACTACGCGAGTTGGGCAAAAACAAATGTTATTCAAAATCTCAATTTCATGCAAATTCTTTCGAATATCTTTCATTTTTTTAAATATAATTTTTCAGAATAATTAACATTTTTTTATGAATTCATTTGAACAATTTTTTTAATGTAGTTTAGAACAAATTCTTTTGGATAATTATGAATTTCGAATAAAGAATTTGGAATAATCAAATACCATTTTTAAATAAATTTCTTTTGAACAATTATAATTTTTAATGCATTTTTTAATAAATTCTTTTGGAGAATTAATATTTGTAATGCATTTTCGAATGAATTCTTTTGAATAATTTCGATTTTGAAACAAATCCAGTTGGAATAATTACATTTCATTTTAAAATTGTTTTTTTCTTCTGAAAAATAAACATTTTCGATGCAGTTTCGAATGAATTCTTTTGAATAATTCTAATTTTTAAATGAGTCGTTTGAAATAATTACATTTTATTTCTTCGTTGATTTCTTCTGAAAGATTATCATTCCTATTGCATTTTTGAATAATTATTTTGAACAATTCTAATATTTAAATACTTATTTTGAACAATTCTAATTTTTGGATAATTCTTTTGAACAATTCGAATTTTTGAACAATTCTAATTTTTTAATACTTCGTTTGAAAAATTCTAATTTTTGATTAATTCTTTTGAAAAATTCTAACTTTTGAATAATTTTTTTGAACAATTCGAATTTTTGAATAATTCTTTTGAACTATTATAATTTTTGAACTAATTGTTCTTAATAATTACATTTCTTTTTATAATATTTTCTATTTATAATATGAATTTTTGAACGAATATTCGCGAGCATTAATAAAATATTTTTCCAGCCGATTCTGGAGGAAGAGATCGACATCTACAGCCGAGCCCAGTACCACACCAATGGACCTCAACCTCACATTCTCATAACGAAGTAACCGACGTATGATCATTTTATAAATTACACTTCTCTCCTTTTTAAAGTATCTAGGGTCAAGTGGGGTAAGTGTGATAGGGTTTCTGCATTTTTCATTAAGAAAATTCGTTCTCTGCTTCAAGTAAATTCCAAATCCTAAAATTGGTAGTGAATTATTATAAGAAACATAGATATGTAGAAAAGAAATTACATGTTTGAATTCCAATTTTAAGTGTACAAAATTTGCATTTCAAAATCCATTGCTGTTTTATCACACTTACCCCACATAGGAAAACCCACGTAAAAAGAAGACAGTTGCACTTAAATTCAAAAGCTCAAAACTTTCTTTAAACAAAAAATAAGGTCAATATTTCTTTTTAGTTTAATTATAAGTGGTCTAATGTTATATATTGCAAACTTTCAGGTTTTTAGAATGATTTCCAAAGTTACAAGAGCTGTTTATCACACTTACCCCCAATCACACTTACCCCACTTGACCCTAACACAAAATGACCGTTTAAAATGAAAAGAATAACTACTATATTAGGTATTCTTTGCATTTCGTGCATTTGATAAAGTCGCCAAAATTGTACAACCGCGTATACATATTAGTTTGATGCTTCTAATTTAAATCGTTTAAAAGTTTGATTATACGTTTCATTATTTAATTATAATTACTTTTATAAATTTAAGTGGAGATAAAATTATATTTTAAAATCTTTTTGTAACCATACTAGTACCAAGTAAAATTTTATGTTTAATTATTAGTAGAATTATATTCGAATAGATTCAAACTTCATTTTAAATTAACACTAAAATTACATTTTTAATCATCATTAAAATAATATTTTAAATAGGAATTTAAGTGGCAATTGTTGTAATCATACTTTTTATTTTCATGTAGAGTCGACGAAGGGAGTGCACATCCGTAAATTGAGCTGTACCAGATGACGTAGCAGCCTTCAAGGAAGCGATGCATTCCGGGAAATAATAAGGTGGTTAACCAAACCAGTACAGTCTGCAACTTCAAAGAAGCATTGCATGTGGTAAATGACCCGGTAATTAACCAATCTGGTAAATCTACGCTTTCAAAGGAGCAGTACATTTCGGGAAATACCCCGGCAGTTAACCAATCCGGTTTGTCTGAGACTTCAGAGAAGCTGTGCATGCTGGAAAATATCCCGGTGATCAACCAATCCAGTACATCTGTCTTCAATGAGGCTGTGCATGTTGGGAAATATCCCGTTGGTTAACCAATCCAGAACAATCTGCATCTTCAAGGAAGCTGTGCATGCTAGAAAATGTCCAGTTTTGGTTAACCAATTCATTACAATCTTTGCCTTTAAAGAAGTGGTGCATGTGCCGAAAATATCCCGGTGGTTAACCAATCCAGAACAATCTGAAACCTTCAAGGAAGCTGTGCATGACGGGAAACATCCTGTTGGTTAACCAATCCGGAAAATCTGCACCTTCAAAGAAGCTGTGCATGTCGGGAAATATCCCAGAGGCTAATCAATCCAGTATATCTTCGCCTTCCAAGAAGCTGTGCATGCTGGAAAATATCCCGGCGGTTAACCAATCCAGTACATCTGAGTCTTTCATAAGGATGTGCATTTCGTTAAATTCCCCTTTGGTTAACCAATACAGAACAATCCGCACCCTCAAGGAAGCTGTGCATGTCGGGAAATATCAAAGTGGCTAACCCATCCAGTACATCTGCGCCTTCAAAAAAGTGGTGTATGCCGGGAAATATCCCTGTGATTAAACAATTCAGAACAATCTGCACCTTCAAGGAAGCTGTAAATGCTGTGTAATATCCCGATGGTTAACCAATCCAGTACAATCTGCGCTTTCGTAGAAGCGATGCGCGTCGGGAAATATTCCGGTGGTTAACCAATCCTGTACAATCTGCGACTTCAAGGTAGCTGTACATGCCGAGAAATATCAACAATCTGGTACCAAAGAGTTCTATAGTAGGGTAGAGAAACGACTCGTACTGAGCTGCCATTGGCAGCCATTGCTCACTACGGAGCCCGAATAGAGGGGCAGTTAAGCCTAATAAGTGCTAGTTAATTTATAATTTTGATACTGAGACAAGAAGTACACCCTGAGCAAATGCGAAAATCGAGCCCGCACCTGTTACAGCGTGCTGACTGCCAAGGGTTATGGCCTGCGATCCAAACCACTCGGCCATCGGAGACAATATAGAGGGGCATTTGGGGCCGTGTTGGTCCATGATGCGGTTGGTAGGTTCAGTCTCTACCCTACTATGGAACTCTTTGCCTGGTACAGCTCCATAAACTATTTCAGAAACGCTCAAAGTGAAAGAGTTGCATCCTCAGTTCGACAGGTTACTGTGACTTGTCTTCATATTCAGCTACGAGTTGTATATATACAAAGAGCGAAGAAGATACTGTAATGCGTGTATACAAAAGTCCGAACCGTGAGATGTGCAGATGGATATTTTACTGTTGAATTTGATCTTTTGCATGTGTTAGTTTTATTGGTGTTATATGAATAAATTGTTCGGTTTTAGTTTGTTGGTGGCTCATTCAACCCTATTAGAAAAAATTCTAATCCCAGTATCAAAATCATACCATAACCAGTATAAACCAGACCAGTAATACCAGAAACAGTATTAATCATACTGGGAATTTTTAAAACCAGTATAACATGACTCTGGAATTTTCGATGCTGGTATTAGATCTCACTGAGAATTTTTAAAACCAGTATGACACGATATTGGGAATTTTGATTTTGGTATTAGATCATAATGGGAATTTCGATACTGATATTAGATCATACTAGAAATTTTAAAATCAGTATGGTATCATACTGGAAATTTTAAGGCTAGTATAAAACCATATTAAAAAATAGTGACTCGATACTGGAAAATTATGAAACTTGCAGTGGCCAAATATAAAATACAAGCTTTGTAATATTTGAGTGAAATTTCTTTGGTATTAACACTTTAAAGACGGGCGTCGACTGACCCATAGACTAAGAATCTTCTAGACCAGCAAACTTAATCTAATGCCTAGCTCTTCTAACGTGTCGAAAGGAACTATAACACCATTAAAGATTGATTTGTTGATTGGTATAATTGTACTTTCCTATTGTAGGGCTACTGTTTCTTCGGAATGTACAGCTATGAAAAAAAAAGTTACCCACTAGTGATTATTTCGACCGTTAGTCATCCTTTTACATCGGACCTTTTTGACTATGTGAACAAATAACATTCTCAGTTAATTGCATGACACAAAATTTGCATAAGGGGCCGTCTTAATATTAAAATGTTACGAACTGTGAAATTTTTCAATAGCAACACCCAATTTTAATTACTTAGAAATGTGAAAACCCCTCGAAAACCTCTAAATCTAAGTTTTTGTTACATTTTGATGAATATTTGACGAGTTATTCAATCGAATCACTTGTGGATCTTTGGGGGACCATGTCTATAGTCAGTCTGTAGGTTTATTAATGAGGAAAAAGAAGCACAAGGTCAAATATCTTGAGAATGGGGCAATACGAGGGATATAAAAGTCAATGAGTAGCTGTACATATTCAAAAATAAAGTCGAAAATAAGTTGTCGTCAAAAATAGATCCCTATCGTCACTTGATAAGGGTTCTAAATTACGAGGTGTAATTGGCTCTGTTAAAACTCCTAAAGGTTGCTGCAAATAGGCAGCCAGAAACCATTACATTAGTTCAATTAGACACAACGGGCGCGCTAGTTTCTATGTCAATTTCAATGTAGAAATTCTCCAATGAGAGTTTCAAACTTAGAGTGGTCTTAGTCTATGGGTCAGTCGACGCCCGTCTTTAAAGTGTTAACTAATTATACTTTTACCAATTTGTACTAATATGCTTCAGGGAAAAGTAGGATTAAAGCTTTAGTGTCTAAAAGATAATAGTGTGTCAACCGCTTAGATTGAACATTAGATGAAAAATGTTCCATTTAAAGAGACAGGTCTAAAGAATATTAAAGAAAAAATGCTATAGGGGGAGTAAAGTAGTTAACCCTAGTCCTTACCTATAAATCAAGAAAATGTTCTAACCTAATAAAAAATAAACAAACTTTTTAATCTTTATGGTTGGTTGGTAAATATATATTCAGATTCGTGTGCTTGGTCAGAGACCCGCTTATTAACCGTCGTCAAGTAGGACAGACACAACACACACATAAGTGACAGATGCTGCCATCTATCGCCACCTCTGCGAATTAGGAATGTCCCAGAAGTGGAGGGAAATAGTCTCCAGGGACCTGTATCGTGGAAAACTGCCCCATGACCGCAAACAGGACTTTCGGACCCACAGATTTTACGAGCACGTACTCCGCATATACTCGGTGGGTCTTCAATGGTATCGAAACTCGATCGCGGGACCTCTTTTTTAATCTTTAGTTAGAAGTTGTTAGAGTAAGTAAAGTTTGGGCCTAGGTTTCCCAAAGTGGCGGAACTATTTCAACGGAACACTGTGTTTTGTCCTTTTTGGCATAATTTGCGCCAGCGAAATGGAAAAGTATGCCTAAACAAGAAATCGAGCCAAAAATTTAGTAACGATGCCATAATCAAAATGGTGTAAGAGTAAGAATTATATAATAACAATCTCCTAACTATATAATATCTTGACTCCTCAGCACAACAGCCCACTACTGGGCCAAGACCTGACGTGCCCATTTCAGCTTTGGTGACCTAGGGGACTGGGGTGCTAGGCATATGTCCCGGTAAGGTGGTTAGCCTCACGCGGAACCCCCAGTGTTTAGTTCCCAAACCTTGGTGCCCATTTTATCGACCCACTCAAGGGATGAAAGGATGGTTCAACCTAGCCCAATGCGGGATTCGATCCCATGGCAATGCAAAGCACTACCACCTCTATGACCTCCTCTGCCGGCCAACCTTAGAGATGATAGTGAAAGTCAACAACTACTTTCCACCCAACTTGCAAACATTAAACAATTAGAACTTTGGCCGATCCAGCGGCGTAGTGGTTAAGGCATTGGCCTCTGGAGCTGCTGTGTCAGGGTTCGAACCCCGTTCAGGCATGGATGTTTGTGTTTGTCGAGTATATGCGGAGTACGTGCTCGTAAAATCTGTTAGGTCCGAAAGTCTTGTGGTCGGTCATTGCGCAGTTTACCATGGGTACAGGTTCCTGGAGAAAATTTCCCTCCCCTTCAGGGACATGTCTAAATTGTGGAGGTGGCGACAGATGACAGCATCTGTCATTTGTGTATGTGTGCGTCTTGTGCTGTCCTACTTGACAATGGTTTATAAGCGGGTCCTTGCGACCAAGCACACAAGCCTGAAAATATATGTCTACACCAACCAACCAATTAGAACTTTGCAAAGGATGTAACTAACTTATTTAAAATTGAAATGCGATCTTATGCCGCAACCGAAAGAAAAAAAACCCGCACTGGTTATTTTATTTTCATATTCCACAAAATCTACGAAGCGAACGAGGTCAGAAAAAGATTTTTCCGATCAGCAACCATGAATAACTTATGGAGGGAGATACTAAAATATGTTCGCTCAAGTTTTTATCATTTTCACTCAACTTTCAATCATTTTTACCGAGTAAAAAAAAACGAATACCCGGACTGACACTGTCAAGATGTTGAAGAAAAAGTCTTTCACTTGTGTTCGAAAAAGAGGTTCCAGCACGCTATTTCTCGTTTTATAAACATCGGAAAAGTCATAAAATAAACTTCAATGCGTTTCAATTGAAATATTTCTTTGAAACAAAACTGAAAAAAAAACAATATCTTGACTTCATAAAGTGTGTTTTGTTTGTATATGAGGTTACAGAACGCCTTTTTCGGATTAATAAACGTTGAAAGAGACACAATTTACTTGTATGTGTCTCATCTGAAAAGTTCCACTGAAACGAACCACATCTGGAATATGATGTTCAGTTTTGGTCCCCCTTCCTCAGAAAAGATATAGAGTTGATTGAAAGAGTACAGCATCGGGCAACAAAAATGATTGAGGGTCTATCAGGTATCGATTATGATAATAGATTAAGATCTTTAAACATGTATGCCCTGGAAAATAGGAGAACAAGGGGAGATTTAATTCAGATTTTTCAAGTTCATAAAACAGGGTGACATGGAGGGCTTAGGTTTTACCTTAAATAGCCGGACCAGAGGACATGGTCAGAAATTGAATAAATCATGCTTTAGAAAGGAGGTGAGAAAAAATTATTTTTACAATAGAGTCGTCAATGAGTGTGGAATGCTTTACCAGAATATGTTGTGTATTCCAAGAGAGTTGAAGATTTTAAGAAAAATCTCGATAGTTACTGGAAATTGGTAAGGAATTAGATATAAACAAAAACATTTTGGACCAACCTTGCTGGGCCTCTGGCCTGTTGTTGGTCGACAATTTTTGTATACGTATTTTGAAAAGAAGGAAAATCCCAATTTTCTTGTATTGAAGGTCAGCGCGTTTTTCTGAATGAAAATGCCATTTTGAAAGCGGGACGTGCTAACAGTTATGAAGTATGTCATTCATATTTTAGTCAGGCATTCACTTCAATGTCAACCTTGCCTTTGGCATATGAGGTGTTCAAGGGAAGAACCCCTTCGTCGACTGGGAATCAGGTCTGCTTGGCGACGATAGCCAGTCATCGCCAAAACTAGTGTGAGGAAACCAGTTTTGCCTTGGCTCTAACCACGCGGCGCACGGGCGTACCATCTCTAAGATCGAGATTCACGAAAGATAGGGTGTAGACAGACCAGTGAGTGAACAGGCCCCAGTGAATGAACAATTGGTATATACATTTAAAAAATAAGGATTGAAAATCCTTCAACTTTATGAATTTGCAACACTGACTTCCTCCCATCAAGTAGGAGGCTATCTGACATATGATTCCGCGGAAGAAGAACTAAGAGAAAAACTGGTTTTCTATCACCACTGGCTCGCCAAGCAGACATCAAAACGGACTGATTCCCATACGATGAAGGCTTTTTTCCCTGTATACTCTTTGTATCCAATGCTGGGAACACAGAGTCTTTCACCGTAAGAGACTTTAACCCTCTAATGCATACTGTTACCGTTTGGTAAGAAGTTACATAACCCACTTTATTCTATTAAAGTCGAGCTCCCTCTCGACAATTTTTTTTCATCTATTACATTCCATTTTGAAGTGTTAGTTAATAATAACCCTCATAGATGACAGTAGTAAAAGTGTCTTCAAAATTAAAGAGTGAGGTTATTAACTGTTGCGAAATAACGTTTTCGGCAGTATTCAAAGTATAATAATATTAATACTAAATACAAATAAATTGTTTTGAAAAATTAATTGTAGTTAAAGATTGTTATTTTGAATTATATTAAGTAGTTTTTTAGTCATTATTATCAAAATTGGAATTTTGTAGTTGGTTTTTGTAATACGAAAAAAAAAATTAAAAATTGAAATTATTTATATTCTAATGCAGTTAATTTTTTTTCAGTTTTTTTCCCATAATGTATGAGTATTAAAGATTCATATATTTTTTTTCGGGATGAAACAAAAAATTCATGCATTAGAGGGTTAAAACGAAAAAAAAAACTGTTCAATAGCATACCGACCAACTGCTCTCCAAAACGAGCAACTCGAACCGAATCTTCTTCGAAAAAAACCTTAGTCCTTTATCAACTTTGACATTCCATGAATTCAAAATGATTGGCTATCGAGAGGAAAACATGGTAACTTGCTGGGCAGATCAAAAAAGGAAAAAAAGAACCCGGGGAGGCATGCTTGAAATTATGCCATGCATCATATCTGACGGGAACATGCATGAAAATCGATTTAAAAAAATGGAAGATTCCTAAATAATATGCTGCTCCGTGCATCGAATAGAATTTACTTCGATTTTAATTTTTCGCGCCCATTTCCGGCCATCAACATTCATGAGATTCTGAAACGTACTCTTTGCCGGTTGGATGGTTCTGGTTTCACAAAAATGTAAAGGACTCTTCTTTTTTTTTTGTCAAAAAGAACTGTGTTTTTTTTTAAAGGCTTCGTGTTGTATTTTTCGATATTCTTTACAGATCTTTGACGGAGTCGCGTATGATTCCTTATTTAAGACTCCGGTTAAGTAACAAAGTCGACAATCAATCCTAAATCATTTTGTAACACCGCAGTTACATACTTCGAGCATTTGCTTCGAGCAGCCATTTCAGCGCGGCCTTGATTATCTCAAGGTAACAATTTAACATGCAGATACTCTAAGTTTCCGCTGAAACTGGCTCTCAAGGTCACGAACAAATCTCGTTTGGTTTGGTGTCAACGTCAGCGGAAGCTTAGAGTATATGCATGTTAAATTGTTACCTTGAGATAATCAAGGCCACGCTGAAATGGCTGTTCGAAGTATGTAACTGCGGTTTAACCTTTGCACTGACAAGCCATTTGATGTGCAGCTGCTTCTTCTACTGTCGGGTCCTTTAGCGTTCAACTGTTTCTTTTATTGAGAGGTCGTTTAACGTTCAACTGTTTCTTCTACTCTCAGGTCGTTTAACGTGCAACTGTTTCTTCTACTGTCAGGTCGTTTAACTTACAACTGTTTCTTCTACTGTCAGGTCGTTTAACTTGCAACTGTTTCTTCTACTGTCAGGCCATTTAGCGTTCAACTGTTTCTTCTGCTGTCCGACCATTTAACTTGCAACTGTTTCTTCTACTGTCAGGCAATTTAGCGTTCAACTGTTTCTTCTGCTGTCCGATCATTTAACATGCAACTGTTTCTTCTACTCTCAGGTCGTTTAACGTGCAACTGTTTCTTCAACTGTCAGGTCGTTTAACTTGCAACTGTTTCTTCTACTGTCAGGTCGTTTAACTTGCAACTGTACCTCCTACTGTCCGACCATTTATTGCAACTGTTTCTTCTACTGTCAGGTCATTTAGCGTTCAACTGCTTCTTCTGCTGTCCGACCATTTAACTTGCAACTGTTTCTTCTAATCTCAGGTCGTTTAACGTGCAACTGTTTCTTCTATACTGCAGCCCGTTTAACGTGCAACTGTTTCTTCTACTGCCATGTCATTTAACGTGCAATACTAGAAGGTTAGGACTTCTTAGATCTATTTTTCACTTTTGGCAGTCTGTCTGTATGCTTTTCGATCAATGTGTCTGCCCTTCGTAAGTCAATCGGTATGATATATGTTCCAACCTTCGGGTTTTAAATATTTTTTTTTTGTTGGAAAAGTAGGACATCATAAACTTTTTTTTTCACTTCTTGTCCACCCCTGCCTCTACGCTCTGTTCTTCTGCCCTATGACAAAGTCAGCTTTAACTCCAATAGTTCCAAAAACGCCAACTTCTAACAGTCAAGTTAGAAAATTAGTTTTTGTTAGAAAGGTATATAGTATATGGTATCGGATAATTATATTTTATTCTACATTTTAATTTGTCGGATGTCTATAAGTAACTAAGAACTTCAATGATAAAGCAACAATGAAATCATTCAAAACTTGATTTCTCTAACATCGGCACCTTTAGTAACAATGCTGCCAAACCAAGGAAAAATATATATACTTATGGTGCGCTGATGGATTTATTTTTGAGGAGTTTGGAACTGTTATGCAAAAACGTCGAACGAATTGTTTTTCATGGTTTTCCATTATTCTCTCCATTATCAGACCGAATTGTTGTGTTTTTCGCAAACGTTATTATATTTTTTTGAGGAACTTGTTTGTTTGCGTGTATCTCACATTTTACTTTAATGCAATGATTCTGAAACGGTTGCCTTAACTTGCACAAGGAGATGTTACGCAATTTTTACGGTGCTTATGTGTTATCCTGTCGACCAGTTTCGGCAAACCCAGTGTTATCGCTAAACACGATACATTTATAATAAGTATAAAGATAATACAGTAAAGTCTCGCTTATACGAAAGGTACTAGACCAAAATTAAGCAGCAAAAATAAAAATAAAAAATACTGCATATTTTGAGAAATAAATCCAATTTTGTAAGTACGCATTTATTTTTTGTGTAATTATCTATGCGTATACATTTAATATTTTAATATTTTACATTTTTTTTTTACATTTCAATAATGTCTTAGTCATTGTACAATTTAAGCTGTACCGACTAAAGCTGTATACTTAAATAAAACTCGTTCTGTTCAACAAGAATTAAACATTTTAAATTAAATGTGTGTTTTTATCAAATCATAGTATTTGTAGACATAAAAAAGCCAAATTTGTTTCCACTTTGACAATACGAGAAATAAGAACAAAAATTTCTCACAAATTACTCAGATAGGTAACTAACTCTGCACAGGCTTCTAACGAGCACAACTTACACTGTCTTGGTCTGGAGAAGAATGACCTTTACTATGACAATGACAAATGACAGTGATTGCGCCCTCTAGAAGGGAGAGTGTAGGCTTTATAGCCCATTACCCCGCTCGCCAGAAGAGACAGTCACAAGAGACACACAAAGAAGGACGACACAAACACAAGACAAATAACAACATTTATTGACGGTCACAAACATCCATGCCTGATCGGGATTCGAACCCGACCCCAGCAGCTTCAAATGCCAGCATCGTAACGATTGAGCCACCGGGGCGGCATGACCTTTACTATACTCCCTACACGTATTTTATTTCCTGAAGACTTTTGAGCTCAATAACTTGGTCTAGCCTGCGGTTGACCAAGAGGAATAAGCACTGAACTGAACAGAAACTCTGGAAGGAGCATCGAAACGCTCGCCAATGGGGTCGGTGATGACCGGCAACCCTGTAAGAGAGCAACCCAACTTTTACCGCCAATCCTATACTTTACCTGTTAAAATAAGCGTTTTAAACAAACTTTTTCAAATAATTTCTAAACAGAAAATTGATATAATATTGCTATATGAGGTTCTTTATAAAATGAAGTTTCGGAAATAGGTACTTTTTTTTTTAAAAAAAAAGTAGAATTGCAGGAACATACTTTAAAACTTAAATTCCTTGGAATACTAACTATTCTTGGCGAGCGATTTTAACTTGCCAATACAAACTGTGAGGTCAAGTATCAATTGCGAACGGCGAATTCATGCAAAATGTCGCACATATTCTCCCTAAAGCTGTCGCCAAGTGACCCAAAAATAGGTCACCAGCTTTTCGTGGGATGCTCCTTCCAGAATTTCAGTTCAGTTCAGAGGGAATAAATCAACAACAACAACAACAACAGATAGGTAACAGTCAGATCGGTAACGTTTCAAAAAATTTGATTAGTTACCAAATGGGCTTGTTTCACGTAGTACGTGAAGAAAACAAAAGAACCAATGAAATCGCAGTATGGAGAGCATGACATCATAAGAAACATTCCTAATACGGTTAAGTTACCGATTTTTCGTTAACATGTGTTTAACACGAAATAGAATAGTTTTGCGCTATATTTCGAAGTTTTGATAGATGATTCATAACATATTTTAATTTCGTCGTCAGATATGAAACACGTATCACACTTGCAAATTGTAAATTTTAATAATATTGACCCATGATCTTTTTAAAGTACCGAAATTTTTAAATCATAACCTATTAAATTATAACTTTTTCCAATTCTACATTCCCAAAATAGCAATCAATACAATTGGTTGAAACAAAATACATTGTTTTCGAAATCTTTTTTTCCGTTGGTGCTTACCCACTGCGAAACACCATAAGCTCGCCAGCATCAAAGAAATAAATGAGTTCGAGTCAACTTCCAGAATTCATGTGAGCTGTTTCCATTTTTATTGTTCCGCCCCACCTCTCATAGATGACTGAACCGCAGAGTAAAGAGGAAGATTGAAATGCTGCCGGGCAAAAAACCAATGTAAAGTGGGTTTCGGCAAGTGAAGCCATTTATTGCTTTGAAGTAAGCCCAGAGAAATGCTCTCGGCCAAGTATTTAAGCCTCGGTTTCCTCGGAGTCTGTCGCCAGAAAAATGCGACCGCTATTATACGTGGATGACGTCACCCTACCGGCCACCGCTTCATCGGAACGTTACATTGACACGAAACTGGAAGCCTAGCGAACTCACTCAACTAACTCTGTTGTTGTTTTGGTTTTCGTCTTTGCATGTCAAAAATGGAGAATTTAGGTTATTTGTGATTTCTCACAAAATCAATTAGCATTTCTTCCTCGGCAGGCGTAAAACAACGCTCGCCTTCCGTCATTTCCTCAAATTTTTAATTTTTGGCAAGCACACCGCACAACAGACAACAGCAAAAAACGTTGTCATCAGGATTTCCCCAACAGCAACTCAATCTGCCGGTCGTGTTGAGCGCTCCCGAGGAAATCACTCTAGCGTAATCAATGTCAGTAGTTTGTATGACGTCACTCACCGCACTTGTCCGACCGCTTAAATCTGTTGACGGACTCCGAGGAAACCGAGGCTTTAGCGCACTGTCCGCCTCCTAAGCCAAAGTTTGCGGGTTCGAGCCCCGGCTGAGTCATCAGATTTTCTGAATTGGAAAATCGAGGGAACGCATGTTATATGATAGTATGCCAATGTCATGTAATAAATCCATGGAGGGCCCATTTGGCTTGGGTTTTCTCGGGAAAAATTTAAACCTCGGGCAGACTTTAACAAACGTTCACAGAGAGCTCAGATTTATTGTAATCTGGTCGTTAAATTTAGTATAGTCGCCTAGATGGCGCCACAGAAAAATGACTCATTTTCTAGGGAATATGTCAAGTCTGCAAAGGCTTAGCCGCCAATATAGCAGCCCCGTTGGAAAAATAATTATAATAATTACAGAGCATATTTCTTGCCTGTGAAGTAAATTACTGCATATTATGTAAATTCAGATCTTGCTTTTAGCTTCCACACTACGTTTATAACGTAAAAAGTGGAAGGTTTTATAATAGTTCTGTCCGTCCGTCACCCACTTTCACAGAACGAACCGCAAGTCTCACAAACAAGTGGGATACGTCATTTTGAAGCAAAAAATCAGTTTAGGCTACATTCCAAATTTCATTAAAAATTTAAATTAGAAGTTTATTTAAAATTTAAATGACTAAAAATTTAATCTACATTGAAATAACATGCGAATTCCATTTTTATTCAATATTTTCACTGTTGCCATGACATCAAACGTCCGAGAAACTTTATTTAAAATAAAAATAAAATTCTTGAAAAAAATATTTATTTTTGTGTAATAATTCAATTTGGATTGTTGTAATAGCACAATAAAGTTAATTTGATGGTTCGCTATATTTTTGGGAAGGAAGATGCATAAAAAATTCGACATTTGCATAAAAAATATGCAAATTTTCGCTTTTATTTTTAAAGCAACAATTTAACTAACTTATTTTTCGAAATGTAACTTGTGACTGCAAAACGATATTTATTTTAAAAAAATTCATCACTATTCTTCTAAGTTCAAAAAAATTAGCAAGCGATAAAGATTAATTATCAAATCTGCAAAAGAAGATTAAAGAAAATTATTAGTTTTTGCTTATTAAAGTTTGAATTAGAACTAGCCAAAGGCGTTTGGCGAATTTCTTTTTGAGGTGTTAGTGTGTTTCCTGTTGAGCGCAAAATGTTGTGTGGAAGCGGTGTAAGTGACAGATTCTGAAACAAACCAACTTGTTTAAGGAATAAAATAATGCTTTTCAAATTCAACTAACATTGAGTGAGCGGCTTGTTTGGGCTTAGTAGGGTTGCTTGGCGACTTTCTGGCGCCTTCACGTATTTTCTCGCCAAGCATCTCAATCTCCTTCTTAACTCTACGGACTGAACAGACTAAAAAACATGGCTGACTTCAAAAAGAGTAGAACAGGCCTTGAAACAATTCTTATTTTTTTATATTTTATTGATGCTCTTAGCCTCTCAAAAGATTAAGAGAAAAGGGATACGTTTTGAGAAGAGTTAAAAAAAACTTTTTTTTAAAGTTGAAAAAAGAAAATAATGACATAAGGGCCAAACTCTTAGAATGAAATAAATAAATAAAAGAATGAAGATTGAAACAAAAAAAATGGCGCAATTCCATTTTCGGGATATTTGTATTTCTGTTAGCCACGTCAAAATGGAGACGAAAATGATCGATCTCCTGAGAAGGATAAAAAAAATATATTTATAAAAAAAAAATAACTGGAGAACATTAGTGTAGAAAATATTAGAATTGTGTGTTTGTAGAATGTGAAGTGCGTGAACAGTCTGTTCAATTTAATTTATTGTATAATCCTTTAAGGGGTCTAAGGAGTCTTAAAAATGTGCAAAGAAGATACTACAAAGCAAAGTTTGATCTTTCATGTCATTTTTGAACTACTGAATGTATAAGTATAATTTTTTTATACGTAATTCTACAAGATTTATTTATTATAAAACAAGTTTTAAAATTTATGAAACTTTAGCCAAAACTAAAATAAATGATATTAAACATGAAGGTACTTGAACACACTGTGATTAGGCTTGCGCGGCAAATTGTGAGGTCAAAATTGAAAAAATGAATAAGAAAAGGATTTTATATTGTACAAATATGTACAAACAAGGACTTATACCTAAATTCTCAGCTCAATTTTAATTAGAAATTATTTTAAGAACTTTTTTCTAAAAAAATTAATAAAAATTAAAAAATTTTGATTTTAAATTTTTTAAAAAATAATTTCTAATTAAAATTGAGCTGAGAATTTAGGTATAAGTCCTAGTTTGTACATATTTGTACAATATGAAGTCATTTTCTTGGTCATTTTTTCAATTTTGACCTCACAATTTGCCGCGCAAGCCTAATCACAGTGTGTTCAAGTACCTTCATGTTTAATATCATTTATTTTAGTTTTGGCTAAAGTTTCATAAATTTTAAAACTTGTTTTATAATAAATAAATCTTGTAGAATTACATATAAAAAATTATAATCATTTATTGAGTAGTTTAAAAAATACAAGAGAGATCAAACTATGCTATGTAGTATCTTCTTTGCACATTTTTAAGACTCCTGTGACCCCTTAAGTCTGAATACTTTTATTCATACAACGCTCTATTGGGCATTTTTCAGATGATGTAATGATCTTGTTTTCTTGTTTTTCTTTTTCCCGTACTGCGATTTTCATTGGTTTCTTCGGTTTCACTCTCAAAATGACCAATACCTATCAAAAGAAACTTTTCTTTGCATGCGAGCTCTATTTAACAAATGCTTTGAACAACCAAGAACCCAGAAAGAAGTTAGCATTTAAATAATTTAATTTGTATAATATTCTTAGAAAACTCATTTTCGAATACCAAAAAAAACGTACAATTTACAGACTTCATGTCTGCAGAAGTCCGAGAATTGAAGAACTTGGAGGAAGAACGTGCTAAGTGACAAAAGGTGAAAACGTAAAAATAAGATTTGAAGTTTTTAGTTTGCACTTAGATACTTTAAAAATGTTACTAGCAAACGGCAAAAATAGACTTAAATGAAAGTTTATGAGAAAGGAAAAACTTGTTATCTTTAAGGGGTCATAGGAGTCTTAAAAATTTGCAAAGAAGGTACTACAAAGCATAGTTTGATCTTTCATGTAATTTTTAAACTACTAAATATACAAGTATAATTTTTTTACATGCAATTCTATAAGATTTATTTAATAAAAACAAATTTTAAAATTTATGAAACGTTAGCCAAAACTAAAATAAATGATATTAAACATAAAGCTATTTGAACACACTGTGATTAAGCTTGCGCGGCAAATTTTGAGGTCAAAATTGAAAAAATGACCAAGAAAATGACTTTATATTGTACAAATATGTACAAACAAAGACATATACCTAAATTCTCAGCTCAATTTTAATTAGAAATTATTTTAAGAACTTTTTTCTAAAAAAAATTATAAAAATTTTAAAATTTTGATTTTAATTTTTTTAATAATTTCTAATTAAAATTGAGCTGAGAATTTAGGTATAAGTCTTTGTCATATTTGTACAATATAAAGTCATTGTATTGGTCATTTTTTCAATTTTGACCCCAAAATTTGCCGCGCAAGCCTAATCCCAATGTGTTCAGATAGCTTTCTGTAAAATATCATTTATTTTAGTTTTGGCTAAGGTTTCATAAAGTTTAAAATTTGTTTTATAATAAATAAATCTTGTAGAATTACATATAAAAAAATTATACTTATATGTTGAGTAGTTAAAAAATTACATGAAAGATCAAACTATGCTTTGTAGTACCTTCTTTGCACATTTTTAAGACTCCTATGACCCCTTAAATGAAAGTTTATGAGAAAGGAAAAACTTTCTATCTTTAGAGGAAGGGATAACGTTTTCATTGACGCAAAAATCTAAATTTTTTCAAAAATGTCACTAAGTTCTTTAGTTGATATTGAAACACGTTGCAGAATGTCTCATGACGATAACTATTTCAGATATCGTTCAACGCCAGGTTTATAAAGCAAGTCTGTAATAAAGTATAAAAAAAGAATCAGCATCAAGCGGTAGTTGTTCTCTAAAAATATCCCCAAAATGTCTCCCACCCCCACTTTGTGTCCTACCCGACCACTGCCATCTGTTGACGTTTAGCTAAACTATCCATTTGTTACAAACGATGGTTTCGGGTAAGAAAAAAGAAAATAGTATTATATTTTTTGACAAAAGATTATTTTTAAAAAAAAACTGCAAAGAAAGAATTGGGAAAATGTAACTTATCAGTCTATGCGTGAGCAGACTTGTCAGTTGTACCGCTGGGGTCATCAGTTTAACATGGCATTACTAAGGCGAGTCAATATATTCCATGTTGCGAGAAATAGTGAAATAACCATTGAGCTGAACTGAAACTCTTGAAGGAGCATCCCCTGAAAAGCTGATTAACTGAAAAGCTGATTAACATTCTGAGTTAATTGCACGACACAAAATTTGCATAAGGGGGCATCTTCATATTAAAAATGTTACTAACTTTAACAAGAAATTTAAGCGAAATCCCAATTTTTTAAATTTTTTATTCATAATTTGCTGAGTAAATCATAAAATACTTTTTAATTACCCCTTAGGGGACTGTGTATAAGATTACGTGTGTAATTGATAAATAAAGACGGCTTTGCATGCATGCTTGCTTGTCATTTTAGAGATGATCCCCAAAAGGTCCACAAGTGATTCGATTGAATAACTCGTCAAATATTCATCCAAATGTAACAAAAACTTAGATTTAAGGGTTTTCCAGAGTGCTTAACATTTCTAAGTTATTAAAATTGGGTGTTGCTATTGGAAATTTCAAAGATCGTAATACTTTTAATATGAAGACGGCCCCTTATGCAAATTTTGTATCGTGCAATTAACTCAGAATGTTAATTGTTCACTATCTCAAAAAGGTCCGATTCTATAGGGTGACTAACGGATGAAATAACATCAAGTGGGTACTTTTTTATTTCCACAGCTGTACAGCTGTGGACTCACTTGAGCTTTTAGAGTACACTCACTCTACTCACACTTGCTTGAGGCCGCCTCGATGGCTGAATGGTTAGTGCACTAGCCTTTGGAGCTGCTGAGGTCGGGTTCGCGAATCCCGGTCAGGCATGGATGTTTGTGACAGTCAATAAATGTTGTTATTTGTCTATGTGTTATTCATTTCTTTGTGACTGTAAAATTTCTTTCTGTGTCTGTCCCACTTGACGAAGGCTTATAAGCGGTTCTCCGAACAAGCACACAAGCTGGAATATACATAGATGTATCATACCATACCATACCATACCATACTTGCTTGAGATCATTTAATTTTGCTATAAAAAGTTGTGTTTTTCCTTCTCTGTGCAAGTACACAATACGAATTTTCACAGCCTCAGATAAGTCACTCTTTTGTACCATAGGTTGGTTGGTATACATATATTTTCAGGCTTATGTGCAACAATTTTTTTCAATAATCTAATTTTTTTAATCGGAGTTGCAGAAATATTCAATACTTTTTGTCATTCTTAAAAAAACTTTTTGCAATATGAAGAACAAAAGGGGAAAAAATCACATAAAAGTAAACATTTTGTTTGTACAGAAGGAAGATATACAGGGTGGTTATAAAATAACGCAAGCTATTAGGAGTGGTCTGTAGCTTGAATGAGTAATCCAAATGCATCAAACATTGAGACACTTACTAATCAAGAAGGGGGAAAAAGAATGGAATCATAAAAAAATAATCATAAAAAAACAAACTTGTCTCTTGACCAGGGTTCTAAATTACGAGGCGTAGTCAATTATGGCCAATTACGACCAACACAGCTAGTAACGCCTCGTAATTTATAACCCTGGTCAAGAGACAAGTTTCTTTTTTTTTCCGAAAACGAATGGATTCATAAAAAGCAAACTCGTCTCTTGACCAAGGATCTAAATTACGAAATTATGGCTAATTGCGTCCAACACAGCCAATTACGCCTCGTACGTCAGAACCCTGGTCAAGAGACGAGTTTGTTTTTAATGATTCCTTTCTTTTCTCCCCTTTTTGATTAGTAAGTGTCTCGATGTTTTTCGCATTCGGATTATTCATTCAAGCTACAGACCCCTCTCCGAATAGCGAGCATTATTTTAGAGCCACTCTTTATATATTTGAAGAGTACACGGGAAAAACCGATTGATTTTGCAGAGAAGTTTCCTTGGCAGGCCACTTTGGCGATGATAGCGAGTGATCGCCTAAACTTGTGTAAGGAAACCAGTTCCTACCATAGATATCATAGTTAAAGTAATATAGTGGCAGATCACGTGACCTCCAATGCTAAAGACGGGACGCGCAAGGAGCTCCCAGAAGAGCCCCAAATGAAGTCAGTGTTGCAGGTCACGTGATATGCCACGCTAATACTTTAACTACTATCTCTGTGGTTCCTAGCTACCAAGATTCAGGCGATTGGCGATCCCAACGCTTGGACCAAGTGAAGAAGAAAGAGAGAAACCGGTTTTCTGTCGCCAAGCAGACAATTGCGGGCGCCCGCCTAATAAATCAATCGGTCACTCCCGTGTACTCTTCATAAAAAAAATTAGCATATCTTAAGCCTTCTATTCCCTAATTAGCTCAGGTAAGTCCTAACTTTAAAAGTGACATGTTTCCTGCACATAGGGCAATTAGAGATTCTCCCGGCGCATCTTGAACAAGAGACCAGATGTCCACACGGCAAGAAGACAACCCGTATTCGTTCGTCCAAGCAAATCTTGCACTGGAAGTTGACTGTTTTTGTCTCCTCAACTTTCTCTTCATTCTTTCTCTTCTTCGACTTCCTCTCGTTTTCTTCGGCAGGTGTTGCACCATCTGCAAAGTGTAATTGGCATGTTTTAAGAAAACCGTATGAATCAGAGACATAAAATAGAATGGACTGCGCTTCAATAGTAAAGCAGCTTAGGGATGGAAAACCAAAACCGGTTTTTTGATAAACCGGTGGTCTCGGTTCTGATTGAAAAACTGTTTTTTATGAGGCCGTTCGTTACCGGAAACCGGATTTTAGGGAAAAAACCAATAGAAAATAGAAAACCGGGTTTTTTTTGCAAAAACCGCCATCTCTTGCAGATTAGCATTATGTCCTAAACATCACAAATCGCCAAGAGGAGAAAGGTAACTACATATAGCAACTTATTGCTACCGTTTTGTTACGAAATATTCGAAATTGTCGCCAGACCTGAAAGTAAGCCGAAGTGGTGACTAGCATTTATTTCAAAGTCACGTGGGTTTCTACCAATCACAGCGGCTTGGTGTTTTTTTTTATGTTCTTGTAGTCGATTTTTTGCGCATAGTTGTTATTTTTCTCTTTTGGCTTTTACAATAAATATTTAATTACATTATTTTAAACATCATATGTTAACAATCGTGAATGTTATACTCTTAATTCAGCAACATTTTGTGCAAGATGCCAAATGCATGTGCAATTCCTAATTGTAAAGGGGGGGGGGGTAAAAAAGGATTTGTCACACTTCACAGGTAAAATTTATTTGGTTATGCATACTTTTAGTAATTGTGTTCCTCATAAACTATAATTTCTATCGAGGGAATTTATTCTAAAAGCTCTTTTATACTGGAGAATCATATTCATGATTAAGTCAACGTTGTTAGAATTTTAATTATAATTAATATTTTGGGCCAAGTCAATTAAATTAATGATCTGAACATTAACAGCTTAGAAGTAGAATATTTTTGTACAATTTGGTCAAAAAGAAACCTGCTTTTGCAATCGTAGTTTTTGAGTTATTAATATTTAAAAAGTAAAACATTTGTTGAATTTTGAATATATTGATGTGTTTTAGAAAGTTGATTTATTCCAGGTGAAATAAAGGAAAAAGCAATATTTGAAAATATATATATATGATTTTTTTTAATCGGACCAATAGAACGAAAGTTATAGAGACGGCTGAGAATATTCACCATGTCAAAATTACCAACTTATATTACAGCAACACTCTACAAAAACCTACTAATGTTCTTTAAAATTAATTTTTAATAAAGAATCTACGTAATTCAATGTTCAAGTAATCTTAAATAGACGTACAAAAGCAAAGGAATAATCTGATATCTATTAACAAGATCTTAAAAAACTAACGATTCATCCTTGTTCCTTTCCAAGATTCTTTATCATAACATTAGATTGTCGGCCTCATGTGTTCAAGTCGTTGTGGAAAAATTCGCTAAATGGTAAACTCGCCATACATGCTAGCCAAACGCGACATAGTCATGTGACTGTGTAAGTTAGATGATGAGGATAACTTTAGGTTTGCCAATGCGCAGTCCATTCTATTTTATGTCTCTGGTATGAATAGGTGTCTTTGAAGCGCAATTGTTTAAAGGTAACTTGTGGCACTATTGCAATGCACAAAACATATTTTTAAGCATGTGACAAGCCGATCCGGCGGCGTAGTTGTTAAGATGTTGGCCTTTAGAGCTGCTGGGTCCGGGTTCGAATCCCGTTGAGGCATGGATGTTTGTGTTTGTAGAGTATATGCGGAGTTCGTGCTCGTTAAATCTGTTGGGTCCGAAAGTCCCGTGGGCGGTCATTGCACAGTTTCCCATGGGTACAGGTTCCTGGAGAAAATTTTCCTCCCCTTCAGGGACATGTCTAAATTGTGGAGGTGGCGACAGATGGCAGCATCTGTCATTTGTGTATGTGTGTGTCTTGTGTTGTCCTACTTGACGATGGTATATAAGCGGGTCCTTGCGACCAAGCACACAAGCCTGAAAATATATGTCTACCAACCAACCATTCAACCAGCATGTGACAATACAAAATAACGCATAAAACATGTCGTAAATTGAGCATAAAGATTTTTTGGCGCACCAGCTTAAAAGTTTGAAAAAGATTAGGTTAGGTCATATTTTGACTATCGTCACACTAGGGCTAATTGCTGACAGGGGTCGTACTCTAGAACCAGTCAAATAACGAGCTGATAACACTTTCCACCTTTGAACCATCTATAAAGTATAATAGGTGTGATTCTAAGAAAAACATATGGATATAGGTGTCTTTTAAGCGTAATTGTTTAAGGTTAACTCCTTGGCCCTTAATACTGCCAAAGACATAATTTCGCAACAGTTAATAACTTCACTCTTTAATTTTGAATACACTTTTACTATTGTCATCTATGAGGGTTATTAGTAACTAAAACTTCGAAATGGAATGTAATCGATGAAAAAACACAGATTTGTCGAGAGAGAGCTCTACTTTAATAGAATAAAGTAGATTATGTTGATTGTTGCCATATGGCAACTGCGTGCACTAGAGTTAAATTTATAACTGTATTGTCTCGAACCAAGTATGGGTTGTTTGTGAATGTATAAAATTATATAATCCGGAAAGTTGTAACGATAGAAATTTCATTTCGAATTTTAAAAAATGTAATGTATTAGTTATTATTTAATTGTTAAATAATTACTAATTAGTATAAATTTAAATTTGCAAATGCATTTTAAATATTGAAGGTACAAAACTGTAGAAGTATATTAAGAATAATACTAAAATATCAATTAAAAATTATATGAAATTTTCATCTTTTGGTTTTATAAAAAGTTTTTACTTTTTATAAAATTTTCAGTAAAGGCAAATTTAAGTTCAATCGGCCACTTTGGTTTTTTGAAGTTTTTTTTAAGGTGGGGTAAAATCATAACAACCCTGCTGTTGCAATGCACGTAACATTTTTATGCATGTGTCAATATAAAGTGTACCAAGCATGTTTGGGAACTAAATACTGGGGGTTCCGGGGTTCCGGACACAATCCCGACAGCCGAAATCCCGACAAGCCATAATCCCGAAAGCCATAATCCCGAAAGGCCATAATCCCGACAAGGACGAAATCCCGAATGGGTCGAAATCCCGACAAGGACGAAATCCCGAATGGGTCGAAATCCCGACAAATCTATAAATTAAAGCCGTTACGCTTGATTACGGGCAATTTAATTGTTAATTTTTGCTTTAATATTTTTACATTTGGGACGAGTGACTTTTCTTTTATTGCTATGTAATAATAAAATGCTTTTGGTTTTTAAAAAAAAAGGTGTGTTTAAATCAAAATGCATTTTTGTATGGAAATCACATATATAATTAATCGGAGTATATTTAACAGTCTATTGTTTATCTTTTATAGTGTTTTCGTTTTGTAATTCGGACTTATTCATTATGTGGTGTGGTCTAGGTTGATATAATTTTTCTTATAATAGGTTATGTAGTAAGTTAATTGTGATTTTACGCTGAGTTCAAATATTTAATAAGACATGTGTGATTAAATTAGTTTCTTTTGAATTGTCAAAATCACGTTTTACTTAGGATTAAATCAGCAATAAATGGAAATAAAACACCAAAAATTGTAATTGCATTATTTAAAAGTTGAAGAAAAAAACCTATACATGTCATTGAAGGGAACTATAGTATCGCCTTCAGACACGTTTGAAATTTTACGATGAATGTCGTTTACTTGTCAACAATGAAAGGTGTGTCTGTTAATAGTACAGTAGATATAGCTTTGGGGGAGAAGTAATTCACAGAATGAGATGAATGTTGAGGCTTTTGTACGTTTAGATGAAGGCCTTTAGACGAAAGTATGTTATTGTAAATAGTAGGGTACCTTACTCTATGCCTTTATCTACGCATAGAAGTATTTATAGCAACCCTAGAAAAGCGAAACTTAAACTGGTTTTCCCGCCTGTTTTGTTATTTTTATTTGCCCCTGGTGTTGGTCAGCTATAGTAATCCAGCAAAGTTAGATTTTTATATATAAGGAAGTTATGTCTTAATAACTATCATTGAACGAGAATTGACCTATTCCACTGTTTTAGGAATGAGAAACATAAAAATTTGGATATTATGAATTATTATTAATTGCCTTTAATAACAGTTGTTAATTTATTATTAAATGTTACTTTGTAATAATTTGGGAAAGTAATTATTATTTTTGTTAATTGTTATAACTTCCGGAATGGGGTAAGAAGCTTACCTAGTTTTTAGTTTTATTAAAAAAAAGCACCTATAAGTTAGAAATTTCTTTGCACGCGTTTTGTTCTCGGAAATCTATTATTATTTTTTAACTGAGAGAAATTTATTTCGGAAAGTGAAAAAAGTTACAACTTAAAAAAATATTAACCAGATATAATCAGATAAAATAATTATCAGATATAGTTCTCAAGATTGATGTTTTTACAATAAATTGTAGTTTGTATATGCATAAGATTTTATGGAATAATTAATTTTCCCCCCTTTTGAATGCTTTCTTTTTTGTGTTTTTTAAAAATATTTTTTAAAGTTTAAATCTTACTCTGGAGTGTCATTTCAGGGAAATCCTAGATATTAAAAGAGAATCATATAAGTCTAATCCCAAGGATCAACTAATTGAAAATTAATTGAAATTAATTAATAATATCCTATCAAGAAATATAAAATTTAAATCATATAGCTAAGGAAAATAATTATTACTACTAATTATTAGCAAAAAACCCACATAGTTGCTTGTTATCAATAAATGATAAGTTACCAAATAATTTTATTCAATTAATAAAGTCAATTTAAAAGTTTAACTTATGGAATAGCTTAATAGCCATTTCTAAGTCTATTTTTTTTACCTTTTACGAAATGGGGGGGGGGGGGCTGGTTTTCAAATGGGGTAAGTTTTCCTCCATGCCTCGGGTTGGAAATAAATTAGGAGGGGGGGGGGGGGGTGGAAGGGAACGGTCTGCTTCGTTTTTGAAGATACGCTGTCTATTTCACTTACAAGAATCTTCGTTCAGTTGGTGCTGTTATGTATTAGTTAGAGCTGTTTAATGATTTTTCAACATTGAGTAACTTTTGTATGCTTACATTCACACCTAAATTAAGCGTCCTTCCATTAAACTTACAGTTTTATCATCGAGTACAATAAAAGAGGGTTTCTCGTTCTAAATAAATATGTATTTGTCTTAAAAATAACTTAAATCTCTAAAAGTCAATGAAATATTAAAGTCGAAAAATGGCGACGGCCAGGTTTACCAAAATGTCACGAGGCAAGAGAAATCCAGCAATGCCTTGTATAAAACGTGCTTCAACCTTTATAATGTTCCAAAATTGCAATTACAGTCGAACCCCGCTATAGTTAAACTTCAACGTAACCAACACTTGGTTCACTATATCCCATGGTTCACTATAGCCAACTTTGCTTAAATTTTTTTGTACGATATAAGGCTTCTAAATGAAAATTATAATAATTGCTTTGCCCATCTTTAATATATTGAATAAATAAATCGAATTTATATAAAAAAAAATATTTTTAAAAATTACAATTAAATTGATTAATTTTCGAAATTATTAAAAAATGTCGAACATTTCGGAATAGCCGAATACCGAAGGATCCGTATATTGGAAACTGCGTATTTGTATAACGGACAAATCTTTACACATATTTAATTGACTGGCTCCATCTTCCTTCTAATGGCTTTTTTTAATTGCAGAATCCTTTATTTTTCAAAACTGTTATCTCTAATTTAAAATGTGTTTAAACTCTTTCATAAGAAATGAGTGACTAAAGAGTACATGTTAAAAGGCGAAGTATTGAACAGTTCCACTTGGGTCAAGTATTCAAGAGGTATTGGTAAAGAATATGAAATATGTACAGTTGGGGACAGAAAGACGAATGTCTCATTGTACCCCAGAAGGGGTAGGGTAGGTTACACAAAAGTACTGCTGACACGCCCCTTAGAATTGTGTGTGAGTTGAGGGGGGTGAGATGAATGGTTTGAAAAGAAAGGGTTGTTCCTGGAACTTGAGTGAAATTTGACCTGTTGTGAAAAATTATCTTCTCGTTTGCCAATTATATATCTCAAAATATAGCGATACGAAGAAAAAAATAAGATGGGAAATTTGGGTTCACTATAAACGAACTCTCATTTTCTAAGCGGTTCACTATATGTATCCATACAAAATAACATGTTCAGAAGGGAACTCTAAAAAGTTTCGTGACAGCGGGGTTCGACTGTATTTTTTCAATATAGACTGTTCAAAACAATTAGGGGAGCGCATGGTTTAAACGTTTTCACCCCTAATGATTCGATTTATAATCATCAGCTTGAGATTTTTTCTCACTAAGTTAAGATCGCACTTATTTATCGTTAGATGGAGGAATCATGTCTTTTGAAGAATTAAACAATGTTTGTTTTAATTAAATGAAAATATGAAAAACATGGTAAAATAAAATTCACTCCCAAAAAGTTTTATGAAATAAATTAACCCTAAATTATTCACGCCCGCATTCCAAGATGTTTAAAAATTGAATTTACCTTTTTTTACAAATAAAGTTTAAAAATAATTTAGTGTTGCAATTTATTTAAAAGTTATTATTCCAATTTCCCTCCTTTCATTTTAGTTAAAAATTAAGATCAAAGAAACTTTCCCTGGTCTCCCCTAATAATCAATCGATTGCAGCAATCAATACATAAAAAATGGACACAATAAATTTTGATTTTTTATTACTGTTATATACATTAACTAACATAATAAATTCAATAACCTTATAATCAATAACCTTACAAACCATAAAAATCAGTAACCCTATATTTTATCCCTTTAAATGTTCATTGCTAAAAATACAAAATAAGTAGATAAATTTCAAAACCTGCATCATCTCTCTCTCTCATCCTCTTTTTTGGCCGTTCGCGTAGAGGAATATATATAATTTTTAATGTACGCTTGTACTCAATATTTAAAAACTTTCACCTCCCTTTTCCCTCCGAAAACCCCCCAAATTTTTAGCCATTTGTTACTGCCCCCCCCCCCCCCCCCCCGCCCTACTGTTTAATTTACGACCACACCAATAAACTAGCCAAGTACAGCGATAACGGCGCCAAACTAAAAGACTTACGAAAACTTTAACGAACCGGAGTTTAAATAATACTGATTCCAGTACATTTATCCCACAACAAAATGATAATTGAAGCAGTAATAAGTATTAACAACATTTATTTTTTATAGACAAAATTGAACCACCAGAAACGAATCATCCATGTACTATAAAATAAATACCAGACCGTACATTCCTATACAAAGAGACAATTAAAAACTCCACAAAACAATGAAATAATTAGCAGCACATTTTTTTTATAATGGCGCAATTTCAATAAACAGAAGACAGCCGATAGTATTTTTATTACAACAAACAGTTTATATTTCATTTAAAATAAACCAATACATCTAATTTTTTTAAAAAAATCGAAAAATTGACCAAAAATCTATTTTCGGGATTTCGACCCATTCGGGATTTCGACCTAGTCGGGATTCTGACCCATTCGGGATTTCGACCTATTCGGGATTCTGGCTTGTCGGGATTTCGGCTTTCGGGATTCTGGCTTGTCGGGATTTCGGCTGTCGGGATTATGTCCCAGACCCGGGTTCCGCGTGAAGCTAACCACCTTACCGGGACATATGCCTAGAACCTCAGAGCCTGAGGTCACGAAAGCTAAAATTGGCCCAGCAGGCTGTTGCGCTGAGGAGTTATTTAACCCTTTCAGTCCCAAAAATTTACTACACTACAGAAACATCTGATATTCACAAAATAAGCTGATTTTTGGTCAAATATACGAATTCCATAAGAAAAAAAATCCATTTAAATTTTTTATATGGTTTTTGAAACAATGCCAAAATTCTTTAACTGTGGAAAACAACAAAATAAAAAATATATATTACCTAAAAAACACTTCGAGTTATATATTTTAAGGTATCTGACCAAATTATTAAAAAAAATTTAGTAATTATTTTAACCGAAATAGTTGAAATTGTGTTTTAAATATGTGAAACTGAAGTGAACTTATCAGAAATCAGGAGAAACGCCTGTTGACTCTTTTCTAAATAAAAAAAAAATAGTAGTTCTGACTTCTATTGAGATTAAAGTAAAATTTTGTCTGATAGAACAAAGTGTGAAGAATCGAATGAAGTGTGTTTGGATGTCATAGCGGGACATAAACATTTTGAAAAAAATATTGAAAGTGATGATGCCAAATGGCATCACTGGGACTGAAAGGGTTAAACAATACAAAAAAAACACATGAAACATGTTGTAATTTGAGCATAAAGATTTTTCGGAGCACCAGCTTAAGGGGTCTAAGGAGTCTTAAAAATGTGCAAAGAAGGAACTACAAAGTATAGTTTGATCTGTCATGTAATTTTTTAACTACTCAATATACAAGTATAATTTTTTTATATGAAATTCTACAAGATTTATTTATTATAAAACAAATTTTAAAATTTATGAAACTTTAGCCAAAACTAAAATAAAAGATATTAAACATAAAGCTATTTTAACACATTGTGATTAGGCTTGCGCGGCAAATTGTGAGGTCAAAATTGAAAAAATGACCAAGAAAATGACTTTATATTGTACAAATATGTACAAACTAGGACTTATACCTAAATTCTCAGCTCAATTTTAATTAGAAATTATTTTAAGAACTTTTTTCTGAAAAAAATTAATAAAATTTTTTAATTTTGAATTTAAATTTATTTTTAAATAATTTCTAATTAAAATTGAGCTGAGAATTTAGGTATAAGTCCGAGTTTGTACATATTTGTACAATATAAAGTCATTTTCTTGGTCATTTTTTCAATTTTGACCTCAAAATTTGCCGCGCAAGCCTAATCACAATGTGTTAAAATAGCTTTATGTTTAATATCTTTTATTTTAGTTTTGGCTAAAGTTTCATAAATTTTAAAATTTGTTTTATAATAAATAAATCTTGTAGAATTACATATAACAAAATTATACTTCTATATTGAGTAGTTAAAAAATTACATGAGAAATCAAACTATACTTTGTAGTTCCTTTTTTGCACATTTTTAAGACTCCTTAGACCCCTTAAAAGTTGGAAAAGATTAGGTTAGATTTTAAATATCGTCACACTAGAGCTATTGCCGATTGAGGTCGTTATTTCGAACCACAGACAAGTAACGAGTTGACAACTGAGTAGGCACTCAACCCAACTTTTAAGGGCGACGTTGTACACAGCGTCAGGATATAGAAGCATATTTAACGTGCACTCCCTCTACACAGAGTATTACTAGTGGGACGTTTCGGTTGACACACTGTCTTATGGGCAGTTATTTTAGCTTCCCTGGGCTGAACCTGGGACCTTTTGCATGCAAGACCAACAACTTACCGACTGAGCTGACCAATCCCTGTGTGCCATTAAAATACTTCTCTGGAAGTGCGTCGCTTGATTAAAGCATTTTTTATATAGAATTTTCCCCAAATGCCTTTAATCACCATATTTAGTTTATTTTAGTTTTTAACCCGGCAGCTAACTTACCATAGACTAAGAATCTTCTAAACCGAGAACTCAATCTCATGCCTAGCGCCTCCAAAGTGTCGAACGGAACTATCACACTATTAACCCGGCAGCACTCGCCTGTCGATTTTAATATAGAAATCCTTATAATGGTAATCCAATCAGAGTTTCAGATCTAGAAGTGTATTTAATCTATCTGGGGTCTATCAGACCCCAGGCGAGTGCTGCCGGGTTAAAAACTAAGATTTTTTTTATTTAAAAGAACATCAAGGTAGTTATATAACAATTAATGATCAGAAGAAAACCTCTGAGATGCCAATAACCAACTTTCATTTTTAAAATCAGTTTCTCAAATTAAAAACAACTACTTTTGTAACAGAATCCGTCACACAGTAGTTTCTTTGTGAAATTATTGGGAGTAGCAATGGTGACTTAATTTTTAATAAAAATGGAATTTTATGCTTTTCAAATAAGCAATTTTTTGTAATTGAAGTACTTTGAATTTGAATCTGAGATTTCCAACGTCTTTTAATTTTAATGCACTGATTTTTTTTTACACATCACAGATCGTCTAGGATTTGTAGTTTGGCTATGAAAGTGGGTGACGGACAGACGGACTGCTATTATTAACTCTTATAGTCTAAGAGCTAGCAACGTTTTTGAGAGAGAATTTCAGGTTGGCCAGTCTTAAGATATGCTATCTCTCTCACTCTCCCGGACATCATACGGGCTATCTGGCTGGCGGTAGTGGTTGCGTTCATCAGTGCGCATCCTACTAATACAAGTAAAAAATTGATTTTTCAAATCATTTTAGGACGTTTTATTTTTTATTATTATTTTTAGTGAACTTTTTGCAACATAAATCTATTATTGCCAGACATTTTTATTGTTGTTTAAGCTGTGCCAGACGCTAATTTTGATTTTAAAAGCTCAAGTGTTGCCCAAATTATCAGCTCATTACAAGTATTGCCACATGGTATTGCGCAATGAATGACGATGACGTCATTACAATGATCGGCGAATTCACACCTGAGCTGGTAATTTGGGCAACACTTGAGCTTTCAAAATCAAAATTAGCGTCTGGCACAGCTTAAACAACAATAAAAATGTCTGGCAATAATAGATTTATGTTGCAAAAAGTTCACTAAAAATAATAATAAAAAATAAAACGTCCTAAAATGATTTGAAAAATCAATTTTTTACTTGTATTAGTAGGATGCGCACTGAGGAACGCAACCACTACCGCCAGCCAGATAGCCCTTATGATGTCCGGGAGAGTGAGAGAGATAGCATATCTTAAAACTGGCCCACCTGAAATGCTTGTTTTTCCGACGTTGCTAGCTCTCGTACTATTATAAAAGCTTCGATTTTTTTTAACAAAAATAATATGGAATTTAAAAAAGGAAAATGGACCAAAAAAAAACTAAAATATCACTTACCAGGTAAAACGGATTCTGCCACAGATGCAATAGCAAGACCAGTATCATGGATGTCAGGTTCCGATTGGATCTGCGAAATTCTAGGAGTACCAGAAGTAGAAGGTGCAGTCGCCTATTTTGAAAAATACACAACAATTGAAAATCACAGAGAAATGGAAAATTACTTTTTACGAAGTAACTCTCTGATACAGTTACTTAATTAAAAAAGTAACTGATGTTACAGTCAGGGATCGAAAAAACTCATAAATTTTACCCGTCCCCGCGACGGCCAACAAACTACCCTGTCAAACTTTAATTATATATAAATAGCTTCTAAACAAATAAAAATATAATTTTGTCTTATTTATTATAAACATTTATATAAAATGCACAATGTATTGGTTGTTACTACACTCTTAAAACAAAAGAGTGAAATCCACTCCTGTAGGAGAACTGCATTTTCGACACTGGAAAGGAGTGAATATGAACTCAGACTAGGGCCGGATTTCTAAATAGGCTAAGTAGGCTATAGCCTAGAGCGGCGAATTTTTTGGGGCGGCAAATTTTACGTCCAATTAAAGTGGCATTCGGCATAAAAAAAATTATTATAAAGATACGAATATTTTCAAGAAAGAAACAGATAATTTACTTTAACGCGTAAACGTATATAGCACTAATATTTAATAGTAAAACATGGTGGCTGCGAGGGCAATTAGACTCTCCTACCATGATTTCGAAGTTGAAAGACAAATAAGTAAGTTTAAAAAATTCGATTAGATAATTCAAATATGTAGAAGGAAAAACATAGCGAAGAAAACTATCTGTCGGCAAATCGATCGTAGCCTACAGGCGGCAAATCTTTAAATCCGGCCCTGACTCAGACTGAGTTCAAATCACTCGTTTGGAGTTATCCTGTCGGAGGTTTAACAAAAACAGGATCCACTCATGTAGGGAAAGTGCATTTTTGACACTGGAGGAGTGAATATTAACTCATACTGAGTTAAAGTCGCTCGTTTGTTTTAAGAGTGTAGGATTACATTATACATTAATAAAAGAAATACTAGATTACTATGATAACAACCTCTTATTTTATGAGTGGTAGAGATAAAATTACAAAGTTCAAGCTAGCTGGAATGTCAATTTATCTGAGGTTACTAAGTGTTTTTAACCCTCTTATGCATGAATATATTTTTTTAATCCAGAAAAAATATATATGTATCTTTAACACTCTTACATTATGGGAAAAATACTGAAAAAAATTTAACTGCATTAGAATTTACATAATTTCAATTTTTAATTTTTTTCCATGTGATAAAAACCAACTATAAAATTCCAATTTTGATAATAATGACTAGAAAACTACTAAATATATTTCAAAATAACCCTCTTTAACTATAATTAATTTTTCAAAACAATTTATTTGTATTTAGCGTAGGGGAGAGAAGGGGAATGGCGCCACCTTAAGGGAAATTGAATTTTCATGCAGAATTGTGTTGCAATTAATGTAAATTGTAATGATTATAGCATACGACAGTTCATAAACTATCTTGTAGTAATTTTTTTTAATTTAAATTTTTAATAGAAACTGAATAAAATTGTATTTTTCTAAAGCTCGCACAGTGGCGGGATTACCCCGGTATCTGGGGTAATGCCGCCACTCCACTGGAGTTATGCCGCCACATCAATAAACAAAGCAAATAATCTATAAATAATGGAAAATCACATAATCAAGCAATACATATAGAACTAAAATAGTTTCAATTAACTTTGAAATGGTAAATTGTACAGGGTACAGCTCTTTTATTAACTTTCTGTGTGCATCTAACTATGCAGGATTTTTTTTAAAGCTTCGTTGGTCTATTTGACCAGCTCAGTTATTCTTTTTCGGATACGTGGCATCTCTAACGAAAACTAATAGGTTGTAGGGCCAATATATGAAATTTCTATTTTACGGATTATGCCGCCATCCTTTTGCATGTGGCGGCATAACCCCAGAGTGATGTGGCGGCATTACCCCAGTAAAACAAAATTGCATAGACGGTTGTTTAAAGAAAGGTAGTTAGCCTAGCGTCCAAACTAACGACGTGATAAAATAGCCAAATAATTACTCTTTTAATGATATATAACTGATTTATCTAATTTAGAGATAGCAGTCACTTATCGCTTAATTTCAAAAGGCTCAAGATTAGATGAAAATCACTAAAAACCTTTTTTTTTTAAATATATTTACACCAACTCACCGCACGGCCATTAGCGTCTATACTACAAATTACTTTGTTTCGTGCTACAGGTCAGCGCTCACAACCCCCCTCCCACACACACCGCTGGTGAGATACAAGGGTGGCGGCATTACCCGAGGTGGCGGGATTCCCCTGCTCTCCCCTACTAATATTATTATACTTTGAATACTGCCAAAAACGTAATTTCACAACCGTTAATAACCTCACTCTTTAATTTTAAATACAATTTTACTACTGTCATTTATAAGGGTTATTATTAACTAAAACTTCAAAATGGAATGTAATAGATGAAAAAAACACAAATTTGTCGAGAGGGAGGTCTACTTTAATGGAATGAAGTGGATTATGTAACTTGTTACCAAACGGTAACAGTATGCATTAGAGGGTTAATGATTTAAATATGGTGTATTCCAGTTCCACAATCAACATTTGGTCTGATGAAGGAATCAACAGGATGTCTAGATTAAAAATCATTTTAGAAGTGAGATCTTGACTCCTATAAGATGACAAAATTTAAAATGCATCACAAACATTAACGGGAAATGGCCGTCCACGAGGACGGACGGCTTTTTTGGTCCTGGTTACAGTAACTAATGCAACTTCTAAAAGTAACTTAAGTTACAGTTACTTAATCAAAAAGTTTTTTCAAGCAGCATTGATTGAAATGAACAACTAGAACATTATGAAACAAACAAAATAAAACAAACAACAAGCGAACTGCATGAATGTAGCATGATTATGTACAGGGTGGTTATTAAATAACGCTCGCTATTCGGAGTGGTCTGTAGCTTGAATGAATAATCCAAATGCATCAAAAATTGAGACACTTACTAACCAAGAAGGGGGCAAAAGAATGGAATCATAAAAAAAAAACTCATCACTTGACCAGGGATCTAAATTACGAGGCGTAGTTGGATGTGTTGGCCGTAATTAGCCATAACTAAAAACTTTAAATCCTCATTTTCTCGTTTTCATCTTTTTTGTCACTTAAGATGTTCTTCTAAGCTCTTCAATTGGTCGGATGCCAAAATTTTGATTTAACCCTTTCAGTCCCAAAAATTTACTACACTACAGAAACATCTGATATTCACAAAATAAGCTTATTTTAGGTCAAATATACGAATTCCATAAGAAAAAAATCCATTAAAATTTTTTATATGGTTTTTGAAACAATGCCAAAATTCTTTAACTGTGGGAAAACAACAAAATAAAAATATATATTTTACCTAAAAACACTTCGAGTTATATATTTTAAGGTATCTGACCATGTTATTAAAAAAAAATTAGAAATTATTTTAACCGAAATAGTTTAAATTGTGTTTTAAATATGTGGAACTGAAGTGAACTTATAAAAAATCAGGAGAAACGCTTGTTGACTATCTTCTAAATAACAAAAATAGTAGTTCTGACTTCTATTGATATTAAAGTAAAATTTTGTCTGATAGAACAAAGTGTGAAGAATCGAATGATGTGTGTTTGGATGTCATAGCGTGACATAAACATTTTGAAAAAAATATTGAAAGTGATGATGCCAAATGGCATCACTGGGTCCGAAAGGGTTAAAAAAAGAAATAAAAGTTAATAAAATAAGTTGACTTTTACAAAGGTTTTTTAAAAAAAATAAGGAAGAATCTTATCACCATACTCGAAAAGACTAATTATTTCAGATTTAACATGGTCCAATTCATTGTCGCGAAGACTGCAGTTTACCCGCTCATGGCAGGGTAGGCTTGTGATCGTAAGGACTGCACCAAAATACACCTTAAGTTTGCAGCATTAAAAAGTTCTACGCGGAGGAAACGCGCGAAAACAAACGGAATTTTGCCTCTCCGAGTGGCCGCTCCTACGCGATGTCTGCCCTGATATTCGTTCGCCCTGTTACGTCAAAACTGAAGGAAAATTAATTAATATTACACTCTATGTCTAACTGAAGCAAAAACAAACAAAAATAATAAAAATATGTCTTGAAATAACGAATAAAGCGATTTATTGAATGTGTGGTATGGTATGATACATATATATTCCGGCTTGTGTGCTTGTTCGGAGAACCGCTTATGAGCTTTCATCAAGTGGGACAGACACAGAAAGAAATTTTACAGTCACAAAGAAATGAATTACACATAGACAAATAACAACATTTATTGACTGTCACAAACATCCATGCCTAACCGGGATTCGAACCCGACCTCAGCAGTTCCAAAGGCTAGTACACTAACCATTCAGCCACCGAGGCGGCTTGAATGTGTGAAAAACCTTTTTATATTCGATTCTCGAACTCTGAAATTAGAACTATTTACCCTTTTCCCCGTAGAACATTTGTATACTGCATATGCATACTTAAACTGTGGTGAGGTATATATAGAGTCTGTTAGCAAAATGTGCGCGTACGCATGTGCAATGCGGGTTTTCGATGGCTGCGGGGCTATTGTTTAGTGGGATAACAAAACGCTTTGAAATTTTTTGATCATTTTTTCTTTTTTTATAAGCTTTGAAACTTTTGGTGATTTGGAATGAAGTGCAGGTGAACTGCTAGTAACAACATGGTAGAAACATCCACCATTTTAAAATTTTTTTCATTTTTTAAAACTTTAATTGTGATTTGTTTTTATTGAAAATTACTTTGATAAAGTTCGCTTCTTGCTTCGCCACTTTGTCAAGTTTCATTCGAGTCGTCTAGCTTAAGCCTCGGTATCCTCCGAGTCCGTCAACAGATTTAAGCGGTAGGACAAGTGTGGTGAGTGACGTCATACAAACAACTGCCGTTGATTACGCTAGAGTGCTCAATGGCTAGAGTGGTTTCCTCGGGAGCGTTGCCGGACAACTCAACACGATCGCCATATTGAGTTGCTGTTAAGTGCGTTGGGGAAATCCTGATGACAACGTTTTTTGCTGTTGTCTGTTGCGCGGTGTGCTTGCCCAAATTAAAAATTTGAGGAAATGACGGAAGACGAGAGTTTTTTTACGCTTGCCGAGGAAGAAATGCTAATTGATTTTGTGAGAAATCACGAAGAACCTAAATTTTCCATTTTTGACATGCAAAGACGGAAACCAAAACAACAGCAGAGTTAGTTGAGTGAGTTCGCTGGGTTTCCAGTTTCGTGTCAACGTAACGTTCCGATGAAGCGGTGGCCGTTCCGGTGACGTCAAACACGTATAATAGCGGTCGCATTTTTCTGGCGACAGACTCCGAGGAAACCCAGGCTTTAGTTCCGCGGAAAGTACTCACCCCATCAACGTACGCGGTCTCTTCCAGCAAGGTCTCCAAGAGAGGGTGCTGGACCAGTTGGGTGCTGGACGGTACCTGGGCCAATAAGTCCAAAAACTCCTCCTTGTTCTGCGTGGTGATGAGCGTGACCAGGAGGTTGCTCTGGGCCAACTGCCGGCACACGGCCTCCGCCAGCTGGGACTTCTGCGTGATGTGCTGGAACTCGGGCAGGCTGCGGAGGAAGGTGACCAGGGGCTCTTCTGGAAAAGTTAATTACCGCCCCCAATTTTAATGAAAGGTTACTAGTGTTTTGCATCATTGTAAAGAACGAAAGGAGTAGATTTTGTAAAATTAATTTGTTTTGTGGAAATCACATATTTAGTATTTTTGATAATTTTTTGAAGTTAGTAAAAAATGGAGTGCGCAATAAGTTCTGACTTCAAAAAATTATTAAAAATACTAAATATGTGATTTCCACAAAACAAATTAATTTTACAAAATCTACTCCTTTCGTTCTTTACAATGATGCAAAACACTAGTAACCTTTTATTAAAATTGGGGCGGTAATTGACTTGCGAATGTTTTCCATAGGAATAAACATTACGATTTTCAAGATGTGAAATTCCAAAGAGAGTCCTCTTAAAACCGCCTCACAAGCAATCAACACGTTAATATGTTCTGAAAATGATCTGGTCCGATAGATGAAGATTTAAATATAATTTTAAAGAAATTTTGGCGAATACCCAAAATTCTAACTCGGGCAGGGTGCGGAGGAAGGCGACGAGGGGCTCTTCTGGAATAGGGCACAGACAGAAAAGGGGTTGGTTAGATTTGCCAGTTACCAAACCCATCTACACTCTAAAAAATGAATGCTCAAAAACGACGAAATTTTCCTTAATTTTGACTATTCCATTACTGGCAAATGCTCCGAGTTTTCGTTTCCTCAAAGTGAGAAACCTTGAATCGTCATTTTTATGCCGACTTGCTTACTCGTCTAATCTAAAGAAATATTTCGTCATTTTTGAGCATGTGAGTACAACAATGAGATTCAGTTTCCTCAAAATCAAGATACAGAATCGTCAAATCATGATCGTAAAAGTGAGGATTCGCGCTTACTCAAAGTCACGTGATAGTTTGACGAAACAATCCTCAAAATTAACGAAATGAGGCTTGAGGATTCATGAATCGTCAAAATTGAAAGTGTTCTTTCTGATAGTGTTATTAATACAGGGACCCAATAAAAGTAGTCCGGCTTAGAAGTAGAAATTAAGGCAGAAAGTGCTGCCAATGCAAAAAAAAAAAAGTTTCTCCAAGTGATGCCATTGATTGATTCAATAGTAAGCCCAGGGCCTGTTCTTCCATATGGCCCGTTAGGCCCAGGCCTAGGGCACCCAAATTTTAGGGGCCCCTAAATTTTGGCTTCCAATATGCTAAATGCTGTAAATCCCCAAAATATCAGTAAACTAAAAAAACTGAAGCTCCACTCTGTTTATTGCTCGATTTTTAATGAGAAATTGACCTAACGTGATTGTTTTAATGGATGCCAATAAAATCGATGCCAAGCCGATAAACTTGTAGCAAAATATGAAACATACACTCTCAGAAATAACACTTTCAATTTTGACGATTCATGAATCCTCAAGCCTCATTTCGTTAATTTTGAGGATTGTTTCGTCAAACTATCACGAGACTTTTGAGAAAACGCGAATCCTCACTTTTACGATCGTGATGATTCTGTATCTTGATTTTGAGGAATCTGAATCTCATTGTTGTACTCACATGCTCAAAAATGACGAAATATTTCCTTAGATTAGACGACATTCAAATCCTCATAAAAATGACGATTCAAATTTCCTCACTTTGAGGAAACGAGAACTCGGAGCGTTTGCCAGTAATGGAATCGTCAAAATTAAGGAAAATTTCGTCGTTTTTGAGCATTCATTTTTACGAGTGTAATCGCTCGCCACATATTCTCCCTAAACCTGTCGCCAAGTGACCCAAAAATAGGCTTCACCAGCTTTTCATGGGATGCTCCTTCCAGAGTTTTAGTTCAGTTCAGTGACTTGGAGGCTCTCAAACGACTTCAATAGTTTTTCTCACCCAAATATTTCCCTGCAGTCGTAGCTACAAGCCGGAGCCACTTTTATTCGTGCCACCCTGTACATTGCAATGTGGTAATTGTTTGAGATAACTTAAAACTAACTTTGAATTTGAACGGTAGTTTGGTTTTGCACCAGCGTTATTTGTAGGGATGCACAGAGAGAGAGAGAGAGAGAGAATACTGAATTTTCCCGAATACCGAATATTCGGCTAAAGTGTAAGCCAAATACCGAATATCCAGCCTACCTAGATCAATTTTTATTTTTTATCGGATCTAAGTAAGTTACATTTAGTATACATCAATTTCAATTCAACATAAACGTATAACTACACTATCACACAATAATTTTAATACAATATCGCAATTTAATTTTTAATTGAAGCAACACAGAATAAAGTAGTACTTGTTTGTCATTAAAACAAGCCTTTTAGAAAGTGTTGATTGGGAAAATTACAACACGAAAACGGAAGTATGAAAACAACAGTAGGCGGATTCGGTGTAGAATGAAAATCAGAAAAAAATAAATCCGTAGCTTACAATATTATTACACACTTAGAATTAATTTGTTTTTATCTATTTGTGAAAAAATTCAATTACGATACAGATATTTTTTTTAAGCCCACTGATTGTAACTGTTAACATAAAAATATACGGGTTTTCTTAAATATAACTTGAGTAAAGCTTGAGTTAACAAATGAGCTTGAGTTAAAGCAGATCGATAAATCCAGAGATTTATCGATCTGCTTTTATTTAAAGATATTAAGTCGGGTGAAATATTTTTGGGCCAATGATATTTTTTTCACACAATTATAAAAAATAGTGTATGCATCGCTTATAAAACGTAAACTTTTTAAAACACGTGTCATTATTTCACTCGCTCGTGAAATAAAATCCTTTCTTTTTAAAAAGTACTAGCTGATGCACTCGGCATCGCACGGATTAAAAAAAATGAAATACCAAATGGATCCAAGTATATGTACCATTTAATCCGTTATAGGACAATAAGCTTATGTAAGTGTCCCCGTTCGATATAAAGTACAGAATCCCGTTACTTATATTACCTTAAAAATTCAAAATTGTAAAAATGATATAAAATTAACAGATAATGTCATAGTAATTTCCCAAAAATAAACATTTTAGCTCATTTGGCGTGTTTGAAAAATTTGGCGATTGAAATATATAGCTACCAACACACCCATTCAGCTCTGCCGCAATGACCTTCGCACAACCAACCTGCTAATAAAAAAAGGCTCATTTGGCGCGTTTTTTGTAATAACTCGGCGAGTTTGGCAAAGTATTTGGCGAAAAAAGGAAGCCATAAAACCCTTATATGCAGCTCTAGTGCGATGGCCTTCAAAAAACAACATAGTTCAGTAAAAGCTTAATTATGCTTTTAAAAAATTCATAATTAAAATCATAAGGCGCAATAAAATAATAGAATGAAGACTGGTAGGATTACGTCACTTGAAACATGTCAATTATTTTTCAAATTATTAATTTAGTTTCTGAAGGAAATGGCCACAGAATAAATTAAACATTTTCAATTTCAATTTTTTTCAAAAGTTTTATTTAAATTTTTCTGCCTAATGGCATCACGAAAGGAGGAAAAAATTATCGAATTTGAGCGGAAGTGGTGTATTTCTTCCATAAAGGGACACACAAAAACGTTGGAAAATGATAGAAGGAATGGTCTGATTCGAAAAATTAATTAGCCTATGTTTGTACTGGAGATTAGATGAAATTTTATGCCAAATTTCGTGACGATCTGTTGCGTGGTTCTTTTGATCTCGCGTCCCATACAAACGGAAGTTGCCATAGATTAATTTTCACACTTGTTGCAGGTTGCATAAATAACTATTTTAAAAATCCTTTTCAAGTAAAAATAACCGATACATTTTTAATATAAATTTGACCCACCGCATTTTCTACTATTTTAATAATTATGTCAAATCTATTAAAAAACTAAAAACTGATATTATACAAGCATGCACTCTAAAAAATGAATGCTCAAAAACGACGAAATTTTCCTTAATTTGGACGATTCGTTTACTAGCAAATGCTCCGAGTTTTCGTTTCCTCAAAGTGTGGAAATTTGAATCGTCATTTTTATGCGGACTTGCTTACTCGTCTAATCTAAAGAAATATTTCGTCATTTTTGAGCATGTGAGTACAACCAATGAGATTCAGTTCCTTCAAAATCAAGATCCTTCAAAATCAGAATCGTCAAATCACGATCGTAAAAGTGAGGATTCGCGTTTACGCAAAAGTCACGTGATAGTTTGACGAAACAATCCTTAAAATTAACGAAATGAGGCTTGAGGATTCATGAATCGTAAACAATGAAAGTGTTATTTCTGAGAGAGTGTATTAACAAAAATTATTTCATTAGTCTGCGGCATCTTTCCAACTTTTCATTTATCAGGAAGGGACATTTCAATGAATGCAATCATTTGAAATGAATTGTATAAATTCGCAAAATGTTTTCTTGGCCCTAACTGCACTTTTTAAAAATAAATGGAACATGCAGCACTACTGCAATTTCTATTTATCATTCTTGTTTGAAACGAAAGCCTCGGTTTCCTCGGAAGCAGATTTATGCAGTCGGACAAGTGCGGTGAGTGACGTCATACAAACTACTGACGTTGATTACGATAAGAGTGGTTTCCTCGGGAGCGTTGCCGGACAACTCAACACGACCGCCAGATTGAGTTGCTGTTGAGTGCGTTGGGGAAATCCTGATGACAACGTTTTTTGCTGTTGTCTGCTGTGCGGTGTGCTTGCCCCGAATTAAAAATTTAAGGAAATGACGGAAGGCGAGAGTTGTTTTACTCTTGCCGAGGAAGAAATGCTAATTAATTTTGTGAGAAAGAACGAAGGACCTAAATTTTCCATTTTTGACATGCATAGACGAAAACCAAAACAACAACAGAGTTAGTTGAGTGAGTTCGCTAGGTTTCCAGTTTCGTGTCAACGTAATTTCCCGATGAAGCGGTGGCAGGTATGGTGACGTCATCCACGAATAATAGCGGTCGCATTTCTCTGGCGACAGACTCCGAGGAAAACCAAGGCTTTAGAAAACACTCGAAAATCAAGCTACGGCGTAAAAAAAGATCATGATGTCACCAGCCGATAAGCTCCGTTTTCTGCACAAGCGCGTTTCCGGCGTTTTGTAAACATGATTCATAAATAACTACAGAAATAATTGTAATATTTCTTTGTGGGGCATATATTTGGACTCCAGAAACCTAAATTTGCAACTATAGCTACTTTAAAACAATATTTAAGACTTGTGCAAATTCTCTATTATGGCGTTAGAAGCGAGTTGCTGTAGTGAACGAGTTTGACTGCAGTTTCATCTAAGTTCAAAGTGACATGTTTGAAATACTAATAAAATATATAATTCCATATGCAAGAAAATTTATTTGCAAACTATCATTCATCAGTTAAAGCAGAAATATAGCACAAAATGTAGATTTAGAAAGTAGCAGATATGTCCATCGATTGCGCAATCCCTTACAACGCAATACAAACTGCGCGATTGTGTGATGAATCCACATTTTGCCGCTTTCACAATGCATCACGGGATACTGGTTCACAAAAAATGCTTTTTGCCGAAGAGTTACATGCAATTAAAAACTGCATTTTTAATCTGCTTCTTTTATGAATACATACCTCATGTCTGCCGGGAATTATCAATAGATATCCAGCTATAAACTTATGCTAGCAAAACTGGTCAACAATTTTAATTAGTTAATATTAAATATAGATTTTTTATCAGTCGAACTATCTCATGGTGCCATCTGGTGGCGTATGGCATGTCATGTCCTAGGGCTTGCGAACTGCCTTATGGGATACTGGTTCACAAATGGCTTCACCTTTCCCCTAGGGGCAGATCTGCTACTTTCTATGTCTACGGCACAAAATGTCACCGTTCCTTACCAAAGTTGTCAGTTGGAATACTGTTATTAGACTGGATGCCACCAGGGGGAGTTGAGCAGAGGTTCAAAGGTTCGCTTTCGGCTGGAAGAGTTTGGAGACCCTGGAGGGTTTACAAAAAAAATATGTACCTTTAAATAATTCTTAATTTTTAATTATATAACTCAATCTAGGTACCTAAATTATTTTAATATAATCCTGATTAATTAAATTGATTATATATTTCAAGATACTTTTAATGTCTTAATATATGATAGAAAACAAAGATGATCAAAAATATTTAGTTTTTATTTCCACTTCTCATGAGAGTTGAAACCAACCCCCTAGGAATAGAATGCAATAAAGCCAGACGTGGGTGGGGGGGGGCGAAGAAAAAACACAAGGTCAAAGGGGAAAGTTGACCTTTGGCCATTTCCGGTAGGGTTGGGATCGGATAAGTTTAATCTGGCATCTGTATTTTTATTTATTTTTTTTTTTTTTGCAAGTCGATTGCATGCTCCTTGAAATTATCTTGTTAGTAAGATAATGCCCATATGTTTGGAACTATAAAAGGGTCCTTTAGGGATATTTTAGGGGGAGAGAGTATCTATAAAATAAATTTATTTTTTATGCTAATATTTACCAAAGCCTCTTTTGTAAATCTGAAATTATTTAAACTTTTTTAATACAAATTACACATAAAAAAGCCGTCTATTAACTATAAGTTCTACTGTCTTGAAATTACCCCAAGCAACAACCCCCCAACTCGGTTCTGAAACCTAAAACAAATGCGTTTCTGTCACGAAAAGACCGATAAGTACAGGACAGGTTTCCTTTGAAGTTTAATTACTCCGAATGGATACCACGGTCCTGGACCGTCATATCCACCAAAAAGACCTGCATATCACAGTCTTCACAGGTTCTGGGATGCCAGACGTTTATGTGTATACGCGGTCTATGTTGGTGAACCTGTGGTCCTCCTGCACGTCTGACAACTCATTATAGTCTAAGAGCTAGCAACGTTTTTGAGAGAGAATTTCAGGAGGGCCAGTTTTAAGATATGCTATCTCTCTCACTCCCCCGGACATCATACGGGCTATCTGGCTGGCGGTAGTGGTTGCGTTCCTCAGTGCGCATCCTACTAATACAAGTAAAAAATTGATTTTTCAAATCATTTTAGGACGCTTTATTTTTTTATTATTATTTTTAGCGAACTTTTTGCAACATAAATCTATTATTGCCAGACATTTTTATTGTTGTTTAAGCTGTGCCAGACGCTAATTTTGATTTTAAAAGCTCAAGTGTTGCCCAAATTACCAGCTCAGGTGTGAATTCCCCGATCATTGTAATTACGTCATCGTCATTCATTGCGCAATACCATGTGGCAATACTTGTAATGAGGTGATAATTTGGGCAACACTTGAGCTTTTAAAACCTAAATTCGCGTCTGGCACAGAGACATAACATAGAGTGGACTGCGCTTTCATAGTAAAGCAGCTTAGGGATGGAAAACCAAAACCGGTTTTCAAAAAACCGATGGTCCCGTTTTTGACTGAAAACCGGTTTTTTTGTATGAGGCCCTTCGGAACCGAAAACCGTTTTTTTAGGGAAAAACCGATGGAAAATGGAAAACCGTTTTTTTTTTAAAAACCGCCATCCCTTGCAGATTAGCATTATGTCCTAAACATCACAAATCGCCAAGAGGGGAAAGGTTGCTACATATGGCAACTTAACGCTACCGTTTCTTTACTAGCTATTCCAAATTGTCGCCAGACCTGAATATCAGCTAGCAAACCGAAGTGGAGACTACCATCAATATCCAAGTCACGTGGGTTTCAACCAATCACAGCCGCTTGGTGTATTTTTAATGTTTTTGCAGACGATTTTTTTTAAACATTTTGGCCAAAAAAATAAACTTGTTTTTGGTATCGTAGTTTTTGAGTTATTGATATATTTAAAAAGTCGAACAATTGTTAAATTGAACAGCGAATGAATTTAAATAGTGATTCATCTTTGTTCCTTTCCGAACTACTTTATCATACTATTAGATTGTCTGCCTCATGTGTTCAGGTCTTTGTGGAAAAACTCGCCAAATGGTAAACTCGCCATACATGCGAGCCAAATGCGACACAGTCATGTGACTGTGTAAGTTAGATGATTAGGACACTTTAGGTTTGCCAATGCGCAGTCCACTCTATGTTATGTCTCTGGTCTGGCACAGCTTAAACAACAATAAAAATGTCTGGCAATAATAGATTTATGTTGCAAAAAGTTCACTAAAAATAATAATAAAAAAATAAAACGTCCTAAAATGATTTGAAAAATCAATTTTTTACTTGTATTAGTAGGATGCGCACTGAGGAACGCAACCACTACCGCCAGCCAGATAGCCCTTATGATGTCCGGGAGAGTGAGAGAGATAGCATATCTTAAAACTGGCCCACCTGAAATGCCTGTTTTTCCGACGTTGCTAGCTCTCGTACTATTAAGGACTATCATTGAGCTAGAAGAAAAGTGGAGAGAGGTGTGTGATTCACTAAACAGGGCAGCAAACGAGCCGGTTGAATAACGAAACACGGAGGAATACACAGCGCTGCAGGAGAAGCAAACCGGGCAGAAAACCTGGAAACTTGCCTATTTCGCTATAGGGTTCATCTTCGCTGGTTCTTAGTTAGTGATCCACATGTTTATTTCTTTAAAAAGTTGGAAGTCGGGAGTTAAATCTTACGAACTAAAAATGTTTAAATACACACACACATTAAGGAGCCCAAGTCAATATGATAGAGGGGTCGCACTCGCAAGCAGGCATTGCATACAAGTGTAGGGAAAATAGTCCTTTTCTGCCCGGTTTGCTCAAAAGGATGTGAGTGGGCTGCGCATTAATTTCGATTCGCTGACACTTCACTCCAGTTTTCTTTCTAGCTCAATGAGGACTATAGAGTCGTCTAACTTTGCTCTGCGGCAAAATGCTTACCCGTTCAACGTCTGCTGTCGCCTCTCTCAGCGAGAACTCCGGTGGGCTCGTACCAGCAACGACCGGTCGGGGGCTGGCCGGTCCCTGGGGCACTTTGAACATGCGCAGGAACTCCTCCCAGTTTTTGCTGACGAGCGCCATGAGACCGCGGTTTTTCTGGTGGATCTGCTGGAGCACGGTGGCCAGCAGCTGGGCATACGTTGGAATGTTCTGGAACTCGGGCTGGGTGCGGATGAAGGTGAGGAGGGGCCCGGCTGGAAAAGGGGAACGGTTTTGAATGTGTGCACTCTTAAAACAAACACTCCTAATTTAACTCAGCCTGAGTGGATTTCACTCCTCCAAACTGGAAAATGCACTTCTCCTTTTGGAGTGGATCCTTTGTGTGTTAAACCTCCGACAGGATCACTCCAAACGAGTGATTTTAACTCAGTCTGAGTTAATATGCATGCCTTTACGGTGTCGAAAATGCACTTCTCCAACTGGAGTGGATTTCACTCTTTTGTTTTAAGAGTGTGCGGTTATGGTTAGATTTACCAGTTAACAAAAAGAAAACATCTATAGTAGGTCTATTTAGAATGTAGAGTAGACTGACCAGTGAGTGAACAGGCCCCAGTGAATGAACATTTAGTAAATATAATTAAAAAAATAAGGATTGAAAATCATTCCACTAGATGGATTGGCAACACTGACTTCCTCCCATGTAGTAGGAAGCTATCTGACATATCCTGGTGTTCATTCACTGGCGAACGCAGCACTATAAACGTTCATTCACTGGTTAGTCTACCCTAAAATTGGAAGGCATTTCCTCCCCCATCCCCGAGTGTGGTTTTCTTGGAAAAGGGGTGATTTATAGCTGTTTCGGTTTTTTCCCCACCCTACATGGGGAAATACTAACTGCTTTGATAGTAAACCTCAAGCGCGCTAGGATTAGATAAGCGATGTTTCCCCCATTTCGAAGAAAACCTAGTGAAGGAAGGGATGGGGGAAGAGAGTCCTTTCGCAGCTTACATTCTGGCTAGAAATGGTATAATTAATACAGGGTGACGCAAATAAAAGTGGCTTAGAAGTAGGACCACCATAGACTTTCCTCACCGCCTGGAAGATGACGGACACAACAAAAAACAAAGAGGAGATCCGAGAGGCTTCCGCGGAGAACTTAACCGATAGCGATTTTGAATAGCGCTGCCGGATTTGGCGGCTTTTCGCCCAGTTCAACGATTTTTCTCATCTCAAGTCAATGGATGTCTTTTTCTTGCTTGTCTTTTTTCTTGAGGGAGGTCTTCTTGAGAATTCGATTCGGTAGGTGGGGGGGGGGGGGGGAAGCCGGGATAATCACACGTATTTATACTTATTAATGAATTAGTAAAATTATGGATATTAATTAATACATAAAAGTAATTGATAAATAAAAGCATTACATTTCTAACTGAATTCCATTAAACAACAATTACTTATCAATCGGAACTTTTCGTCTTCCCCCCCCCCCCCACTCTTACACCCCTGGAAAATAGGGAGGGAATATTTTTTCTCGGTGAAGCAAGCCCCCCCCCCCTCCTCAATCCAACCCCCCTCTCGTTTCGGAAACGCTACTACTTACCATATCGCCGAACTCTAATATTTCCTCGCCAAGCTTGGCAGCCCTATCGGTCAAGTTCTCCGCGGACCAATTGTCTACGGTCAAATTCTCCGGTTCCCGATTCTACTGTATATGAGACATTGACAAAAGGGTGTATCTCTGTAGTGTTGGGAGGGGGAGGACTAGGTATTTCTTTTGTTTGAACAACTGACCCTATAAACTTTCTAAAGAAGAAAAAGGGATCCGGGTAGGGGGGTTAACTGTGTTCTTGGACATTCTTATCAAGTATCAACACTTAGCAGCATGGCCTGCTCTAGGAAATCTCAGACTATAGGCACAACCTATTTTGGGGGGCCTTTTATGAAAAATTTTGAGTACAATTTCCAGTAAAGATGATGCTATAGACCAATGTATAAAATTTTTGCTACAATTATATAGGTTTCCTTATAAACATCGATCAAAACAATCGCGTTAGGAAAATTTCTTAGCCAAAATTGAGCGAAAAACAAATAGGAGTATCAGATTTTTTTTTAGTTTACTGATATTTTGGGGATTTACAGCATTTAGCATAATAGAACCTTAAATTTAGGGGCCCCTAAATTTTGGGGGCCCTAGGCCCGGGCCTAACGGACCTTATGGAGGAGCAGGCCCTGCTTAGCAGTTTTGCAATGCAGCTATGTGCGTCGGTCATTTCCACTGAACTGAACTGAAACTCTGGAAGACTCATCCCATGATAAGCTAGTGAAGCTTTTTTTTGGGTCACTTGGCGACAGCTTTAGGGAGAATATGTGCCATATTTGGCATAACCTCGCTGAACAAAATGGACACTTGACTTGCAGTTTGCATTGGATGTCGCCAATCGCTCGCCAAGAATAGTACTCCAAGGAATTTAAGTTTTAAAGATTGTTGCCGCAATTCTATTTTTTTAAAAGTACATGTTTCCGAAACTTCATTATGTAAAGAACCTCCTAAAGCAATAACCTATCAATTTTCTGCTCAAAAAATTCTTGAAAAAGTTGGTTTAAAATGTCTATTTTAACAGGTAAAGTATAGGATTGGCGGCAAAAGTTGGGTTACTCTTACAGGGTTGCCGGGCTTCACCGACCCGTTTGACGAGTGTTTCGATACTCCTTCCAGAGTTTCAGTTCAGTTCAGTGGTCATTTCCAATACGTCTTTGGAGTCTTTGGTCATTAGTGCCTAGCATCACCTTGTTCGGACGCTTTGATTTAGTTTTTTCTAATTGTTATTACATTTTACTTTGTTACCCTAAGCACTATTTTTGAAATGAGTATCTTTTAAATATAATCCAGCAATACATGATTAGGCCAATTTTTTTTTTTTTGCCGTTTCTGCACGAATGTATTGGAGTTTTAGTTTAATTCTTTCAGGGTGAAAATCAATAGGAAGTTGAGTTGATAATTAAGTTTTTATCTAAAGTAAATCTGTTTTATAAAAATAAAACCACGTTTAAGCTATTTTTTTCCATTAATGACAATAAAAACTAGAAGCCCCGAAAGAACTGACACAACATACTTTCCTTTTACTTTGCTCAAAAAAAATTCTTATGGTTTAACTTTTTAGCACCGAAATTTGTTATGTTCATTAATTTTTGTTCACAAAGTCAGATATTCATTGACATTTGCTAATTTTATTCACTTTTTGAAGAATAATTATGTAAAATTGATATGAAAACGATTTTTATCATAACATGTACATCAAATGTATTTTTTGAACACTGATTTAAATTAAGGAAAAAAAGTCAATGGTGGTTTTGGGGATTTTGGGCACGGTAAGTTCAACACAAAACATTGAGTATCTTATTTTCATTCTTTCGGAACTGTTGCCAATCAAGAAGTTAAACATGCCTTTTTCATAATTTGTAATTTGACACCTTTATTCAATATTATGTATTAATGAATGCCGAAATGAAATTTTAAAATAATCACATTTTTATTCAAGAACAGGGCGTTCTATACCTCTATACCTCTCTAGAACGAATATCATATCATTATAACGAAATATCCAGTATAACGAAATAAATCCCCCCCCCCCCCCCAGTCCCTTTTGAAATCCTATAGAATAACAGTTTAAAATTCTCATTTTAACGAAATTACTAAAACTCAAAGCTTCATTATAACGAAGATATTTTCCTTCGACAATTTCGCAATTTTCTGTTTTTGCTGTTTTAAACGGGTTTGTTTATCACTGTTGTCAAATGGGAGGTGAAAGAGGGGAGGGGATCACCGTACTTCAATTCATTTGCTAATCCCCCCCCCCTAACGCCCCTCCCCAAGAAAACCCGAAATTGCTATTCAATGGGTCACAACCAAAACATCTGCACTGACCAGTGCAATCCCCTTTAGAATTCTCTAATGATAGCCTGACATGACACTCTTGAGATTATGGTGTTCCTGGAATTGAATTTGAAAGCATGTGTACAACTGCACATGAGAGTTGCTTTTATTGTTGTCGCGAAGGAAGTCTTTAAGTTTGAAAAAGACCGCCGGCTTTGCTGTCACAGAAAGTTATTCCTTGAGGACACTTTAAACATTGACTAATGGTTTGTCCTACACTCAACCTTTGTAACCATATTGAAAAGGGTGGACTCATTGATCCTGCATTTTTCTTAACTTCTATTCCCTCCCAGTGTTGGTTGTGGTCGTCCTACTCTGTCTCATTCTGGAAATCGCAGCTACCAAACGAGAACAGTTTTCCTTAGAGGATAAGACGACCATAATAACGGATGTTGATAAGGGATAAATTTAAAAAAAAAAAAATCAGATGTTGCAAAAAAAAAATAATCTCTCCTTCAACTTTATCAACCAAAATAAAATAGAAGCGCAATCGCAGTTGTCGGTGATCGAGCTGAGTAAAAAAAGGATATTGACTGCACAGTTTCAAGATGTGGACACAGTCCACAAAAAGTCCATCTTCAAACTTTTAATACTTAGTTATATTATTAGTACTTGTTTATTGAAAGTATAAATATTATTAACTTGTCAATTAATGAAAATGTTGCATATCATTGAGTTTTGTAGCGTTTTAAATGCAATTTCGTTTTAACGAACAATCCATTAAAACGAAGAACTTTTCTGGTCCCTTGGAATTCATTGCAACGGAAATTTACTGTATTTGCAAAATATACTTTTATCTACTTATATCTAATTGAAAAATGTGTATTAGTATAGCAAATTCATGGAACTGTGGACTAGCGACTCAGTGGCTGAGAGGTCTAACGCGTCCGCCTCGTAAGCCCAAGATTGCGGGTTCGAGCGGAACATAGTCCCACCTACATTTCGACATCAGTTACAGTACCACCAAAACAAGCCATGTTAATTATGTATAAATGACTACACCATGTTAATTACAAATTACCACAACATGTTTATTAGAAATTATCGCACCATGTTAATTATAAACAAATTTTAGCAAGGTGTAAATTGAATGAATAAAATATTAAATATAATATTTATGAATTACATATACATTAAGACAGTGTTTACTCTCCTAGATAACGCTAATTTAAGAGGATTTATCAGCCAACTTTATTTTGATTCTGACTCGCCAGGTGGCGTTACAAATTTTCGCCAAATGATACGTCTGGCGATTTAAAAAAGGGGATACGTTTCTCTTTCTGGGGAGTGGACCACGGCAAGCTTTCTCAATCACAAGAAAGACTCCAATCTTAAAATTCACTCCTTTGTACACACTGAGAAAAATACTCTTTCTTGTGAAGCCTGTGCCAGGTCCTTTAGTTGTAGGTCTAGGTTTGAAGCACACATGTTGATACACAGCAGAGACACACCTCATATCTGTGAAGTTTGTAACCTGTCATTTAGCTACAAGTCTCGCCTTAAGAGTCATATGTTAAAACACACTGGGGAAAAGCTATATGCCTCGTGTGTAACAAGTCATTTATGCAGAAGGCCCAACTGAGTAGTCACCTCAGTATTCACTCTGGGGAACGACCATATGAATGTGTAGTGTGTAATAAAAGATTTAATCAGAAGGGTACCCTAAAACAACATCTCTTAATACACACTGGAGAGAAACCTCATTTCTGTGACGTGTGTAACCGGGCATTTAGGGACGTGTCCAGTCCTAAAAGTCATTCCTTTACACACACTGGGGAAAAACCGTATACCTGTTAAGTGTGCGGAGTAGTGAAAACTGTATATTTGTAAAGTATCAAAGAACAGTTATTTATCATATTTTAAGTGACATGTGTAATCGGGCATTTAGGACGGGTCCAGTCTTAAAAGTCATTCCTTTACACACACCGGTTAAAAACCGTATATACCTGTTAAGTGTGCTGAGTAGTGAAAGCTGTATATTTGTAAAGTATCAAAGAACAGTTATTTTTTATATTTTAAGTGACGATTGTAACCGGGCATTTAGGGACAAGTCCAGTCTTAAAAGTCATTCCTTTACACACACACCGGTTAAAAACCGTATATACCTGTTAAGTGTGCTGAGTAGTGAAAGCTGTATATTTGTAAAGTATCAAAGAACAGTTATTTTTTATATTTTAAGTGACGATTGTAACCGGGCATTTAGGGACAAGTCCAGTCTTAAAAGTCATTCCTTTACACACACCGGTTAAAAACCGTATATACCTGTTAAGTGTGCTGAGTAGTGAAAGCTGTATATTTGTAAAGTATCAAAGAACAGTTATTTTTTATATTTTAAGTGACGATTGTAACCGGGCATTTAGGGACAAGTCCAGTCTTAAAAGTCACTCCTTTACACACACCGGTTAAAAACCGTATATACTTGTTCAGTGTGCTGAGTAGTGAAAGCTGTATATTTGTAAAGTATCAAAGAACAGTTATTTTTTATATTTTAAGTGACGATTGTAACCGGGCATTTAGGGACAAGTCCAGTCTTAAAAGTCATTCCTTTACACACACCGGTTAAAAACCGTGTATACCTGTTAAGTGTGCTGAGTAGTGAAAGCTGTATATTTGTAAAGTATCAAAGAACAGTTATTTTTTATATTTTAAGTGACGATTGTAACCGGGCATTTAGGGACAAGTCCAGTCTTAAAAGTCATTCCTTTACACACACTGGGGAAAAACTGTATACCTGTTAAGTGTGAGGAGTAGTAAAAGCTGTGTATTTGTAAAGTATCAAAGATACAGTTATTTATCATATTTTAAGTGACGTGTGTAACCGGGCATTTAGGGACGTGTCCAGTCCTAAAAGTCATTCCTTCACACACACTGGGGAAAAACCGTATACCTGTTAAGTGTGCAGAGTAGGGAAAGCTGTGTATTTGTAAAGCATCAAAGATAGTTATTTTTTATATTTTAAGTGACATGTGTAATCGGGCATTTAGGACGTGTCAAGTCTTAAAAGTCATTCCTTTACACACACTGGGGAAAAACTGTATACCTGTTAAGTGTGAGGAGTAGTAAAAGCTGTGTATTTGTAAAGTATCAAAGATACAGTTATTTATCATATTTTAAGTGACGTGTGTAACCGGGCATTTAGGGACGTGTCCAGTCCTAAAAGTCATTCCTTTACACACACTGGGGAAAAACCGTATACCTGTTAAGTGTGCGGAGTAGTGAAAACTGTTATTTTTTATACTTTAAGTGACATGTGTAATCGGGCATTTAGGACGTGTCCAGTCTTAAAACTCATTCCTTTACACACACTGGGGAAAAACTGTATACCTGTTAAGTGTGAGGAGTAGTAAAAGCTGTGTATTTGTAAAGTATCAAAGATACAGTTATTTATCATATTTTAAGTGACGTGTGTAACCGGGCATTTAGGGACGTGTCCAGTCCTAAAAGTCATTCCTTCACACACACTGGGGAAAAACCGTATACCTGTTAAGTGTGCAGAGTAGTGAAAGCTGTGTATTTGTAAAGCATCAAAGATAGTTATTTTTTATATTTTAAGTGACGTGTGTAACAAGGCATTTAGGGACGTGTCCAGTCTTAAAAGTCATTCCTTTACACACACTGGGGAAAAGCCGTATACCTGTTAAGTGTGCTGAGTAGTGAAAGCTGTGTATTTGTAAAGTATCAAAGATACAGTTATTTATCATATTTTAAGTGACGTGTGTAACCGGGCATTTAGGGACGTGTCCAGTCCTAAAAGTCATTCCTTCACACACACTGGGGAAAAGCCGTATACCTGTTAAGTGTGCTGAGTAGTGAAAGCTGTGTATTTGTAAAGTATCAAAGACACAGTTAGTAATCGTATTTTATGGGAAAGCCATAAATCCGTGATACTTGTAAAACTTTTTAAAAAGGGAATAGACGCGAGTCTCCTAACAATAGTGTGTTAATCATCAACTAAACCGTTAGCAGTCTAAGCCTGCTGTGCCCATTTCAGCTTACTTTCCCATTCTCTCTTGGGTGCCAGGGATATGTTCCTATACGGTGCTGAACTAAACACTGGCGGTTCCATATGAGGTTAGGTGCTCGACCTAACCCGGAACCCCCAGTGTTTAGTTCCCCAAGCATGCTTGATCCTCCTTTTATTGATCCACTTAAGAAATGAAAGGATGAGTTAATCTCGCTAATCTGGGACTATGGGTACTGTGCCAACTGCAAATCCAATAGAAAAAAAATTATTGAGTATTTTTATAACATAATGTATGAGCATTAAAGATACATATATTATATATTTTTTCGGGATGAAAAAAAATTATTCATTAAAGAGTTATAAGATATTATATTATGCAACTGTAGAGGTAAGCTGCACATCTGTGTAAGATATACTTGACATAGCATTTCGTAACAAAGGTTGGTAGACATATGCATTCAAGTTTGTGTGCTTGGTCAGAAACCCGCTTATAAACCTTCATCAAGTAAAAGACAGAGAAAACACACACACTTAAGTGACAGATGTTGCCATCTATCACCACCTCCGCAATTGAGACATGTCCCTTACAGCAACGGTTTACTCAATATCTAATTATCTTTTTCCACATTCTAAAGAATTAGAATAAACTTACACTTTTTAAAAAAACAAAAGTACATCATTAAAAAGAAAGAGGTAAGTAGAATTTAGGTTCCCTGATTTATTAATTCATTGAAAACATCTAGATTAAAATATTATAACCATATTCTGAAAGAAATATGTGATGTACGACTGAATTAAAATATTAATATTGGTGTATAAAACGCATTGTAACAATTTTATAAATTATTGTCTGTAAAAGTAAAAATGTATTTTTAGGTTTTGTTCATTTTGCCATTAGACTTGCACTGAGAATACTTAGAGATAGATTTTATGTCATTAAATACCTAAAACCTTTTCTGTATTTTGCTTTTAGATATGTGTGATGCACGACTAAGTTAAAATATTATTTGTGTATAAATTCTTGTAACATAACGCATTGTAACAATAACTCTATAAATTATTGTAAAAGTCAACATTTATTTGTAGGTTTAGTTCATTTTGCAATAGTCTTAAACTAAGAATACTTATATTATACAAAATACCTTAAAACGTATCTTTCATTTATCTTTTTTTTGTGGGGGGGGGGATATATTATGTGTGTGCTTGATAATATGGATGGCTTATTAAATATTATTTTTTAAAAAATTGTTCTCTAATTCCTTACTTCTTATGGAACCCTTTCAGTTCCAGTGATGCCATTTGGCATCATCATGTTTCGTTTCTGATCATAATTTTGAAAAAATAATAGGACTGACATCTATTGGGATTAATAACAAAAATATTTTCGAATGGCAAAAAGTTTGAAGAATCGAATGATGTGCTTTTTGATATCGTAAATGGCTACAGACGATCAGAAAAGAAATTTCTAAAATGATGATGCCAAATTATTTAAGGGTCTGAAAGGGTTAATGTATGTGCTTGAACTTACTAAATAAATAGGAATTAAAACTGTTGGATCTGAATGCATCTGAAATTTTAATAACTGCATGTACAGTGTCATGGCTAGTAGTAGGAAAACGTAAATTCTCTTTATTTTTTTCCTGTAATGGGGCTGCAACATTGGCGGTCAAGCCTTAGCAGACTCGACATATCCCCCAGAACTGAGAGCCATTTTTGTGGCTCCATTAGGATTCTAGGCGACTCTTGCTACGAATTTTGACGCACAGATTATAAATCCCCTCTCTCTTTATTCTACAGATGCTTAATTAATTTTCAATTAGGTCTGATCAAAGTTAACACTTTACCTACGGGCGTCGACTGACCCATAGACTAAGAACACTCTAAGTTTCAAACTCTCATTGGAGAATTTCTACATTGAAATTGACATACAAACTAGCGCGCCCGTTGTGTCTAAGGGAACTAATGTAATGGTTTCTGGCTGCCTATTTGTAGCCACCTTTAGGAGCTTTAATAAAGGCAATTCCGCCTCGTAATTTGGAGCCCTGGTCAAGTGACGTAAGGAATCTGTTTTTGACAACAACGCATCGTTACCATCGATTTGGTTTGGTTGGTAGACATATATTTTCAGGCTTGTGTGCTTGGTCGCAAGGACTCGCCAGGACTTGGTGACTCGGACTATAAACCATCGTCAAGTAGGACAACACAAGACACACACTTACACAAATGACAGATGCTGCCATCTGTCGCCACCTCCACAATTTAGACATGTGCCTGAAGGGGACGCGATTTGGTATAATATAATTGTAATTTAAATGGTTGAAGTTGTAGTTAAATTTATCTCTTGGTTTAGTTTAATGAGGGTTAGATTTTGAATTATCGTCGCACTAGAGCTACACGAGGGCTATTGGCGACGGGCGTCGTATTTTAGAACCACAGTCAGGTGACGTTTAAATTAATGAATTAAATACTTTTTCGATTTATTAGAAAGTATACATTTTTGCTGCGTTAATACTTAGGAAGACCACGCAGTAGGAAGCAAATTTTACCTACTTTATTTATTGATAATAAAATACCTTTTATCAGTGTTAAAGCTCCTGACGGAGGCTAGAAATAGGCAGCCGGAAACGATTACATTTCATTACCTACCTTTTATCAACATATTTAGCCGCCCCGGTGGCGCAATCGTTAGGATGCTAGCCTTTGGAGCTGCTGGTTTCGGGCTCGATTCCCGGTCAGGCATGGATGTTTGTGACCATCAATAAATGTTGTTATTTGTCTATGTGTTTGTGTTGTCCTTTCTTTGTGTATCCCTTGTGTTTGTAAAAACTCTTTCTGTGTCTGTCCCACTTGACGAAAGCTTAAGCGGTTCTCTGAACAAGCACACAAGCTGGAATATATATGTACAGCTGTGGAAATAAAAAAGTACCCACTTGAGGTTATTTTGGCCGTTATTCATCCTATAGAATCGGACCTTTTTGACATTGTGAACAATTAACATTCTGAGTTAATTGCATGACACAAAATTTGCATAAGGGACCATCTTCTTTGCATGCATGCTTGCTCGTCATTTTAGAAATGGTCCCCAAAAGGTCCACAAGTGATTCGATTGAATAACTCGTCAAATATTCATCCAAATGTAACAAAAACTTAGATTTAAGGGTTTTCAAGAGTACTTAACATTTCTAGGTTATTAAAATTGGGTGTTGCTATTGGAAATTTCAAAGATCGTAATATTTTTAATAGGAAAACGGCCCCTTTTTGCAAATTTTGTATCGTGCAATTAACTCAGAATGTTAATTGTACACAATCTCAAAAAGGTCCGATTCTATAGGGTGACTAACGGATGAAATAACCTCAATTGGGTACTTTTTTATTTCCACAGCTGTACAATTATGCCAATCATCAAATCAATCTTTAATAGTGTATTAGTTCCTTTCGACACGTTAGGAGAGAGAGAGAAAGCTAGGCATTAGATTAAATTGCTGATCTAGAAGATTTTTAGTCTACGGGTCAGTCGACGCCCGTAGGTAAAGTGTTAAGCATAAACTTATTGACTTCCCCTTGGCACTAATTGGCGATTGAATACTTCTGAAAACTGGATAAATGCGTAAACATGGCAAACCTGCTGAATCAAGCAGTTATTTTTTTATTTGGCTGCTCGGTATTTTTCTTACGTACATTTTGCTCGTACAAATGTCGTTTGTGACTTTCTGTGCTAACTGGTATGTGCGCTGTTAAAGATCATACAATGTTGCACCCTAATTTCCCACCATAGAAATATTATAATGGTGGTTTAGCACAGTTTCCGCAACAAAAAAGTTTTGGTAAAATGTCCAACGAATATAACCCCGTGTGGAGGAAGTGCACGTTAAATATCCTTCAATCCAAAGTCCCACCGCAGCGTGGGGCTGGGGAGCCCAGTCGGTTATGCACTCGCAAAGCATACGGAAGGTCCCAGGTTCGGGTCCGGGCATCGCCAAAATAGCTGCCGACAAACGGCCCGTGCAGCCAAAAATGTCCGATGAATAATACCCCGTGTGGAGGAAATGCACCTTAAATATCCTTCAAAGTCCTAACGCTGCGTACGATGTCGCCTTTAAAGATTGCGTTGGGTGCCTATTCAGGTGTGGGCTCGTCACTTGACTGTGGTTCTAAAATACGACGCCCGTCGCCAATAGCCCTCGTGTAGCTCTAGTGCGACGGTAATTCGTCGTATTTTAGAACCACAGTCAGGTGACGAGCCAGCATCGAATCCATGGCATGCCAAACCCTCCATTAGGGGAAAAGGTGGTCGAGCTGGATTTTTAACCCAAACAAGCTGTCTGTGGCCGAATCCATGGAATTAAACGTCAAACCCTCATTGATTGGAGGGTTTGGGAAACCCCCCAATCAACCCTGCAAGTCCGGTTCTGCCTGGGCTAAAATCCCCAAGAAGGAAAAATTGCGGAGTTTCCTCTTTGAATCCATGGATTCAATGGCTCATGTAATCGCGCCTATTAAGTTTTTTATCGAGTTTTTCTAGTTGGTTTTCAATATAAATTATATTTTAGTGTGTAAATAAGAAAAAGAAAACAATGTTTTTAAATTGCGGGGTTATTCGCTAAAATTCTTTGGTAATTCTACAGTGGTGGAAATTGATTTATGAACTAACATTCTTTTCACCAGACATCGCTTTGTATTAAGTGCTCACAATTCGAATTTTGTGTGTTGTATATTCAGAGTATAATAAAGGATTTTCGCGCATAATTTTTTGAAAAAAAAAATGATATTAAATAAAAAAAAATATCTATTTTTAGTTTTTTAGCATGTCAAATGGTGGAAATTGATTTATGAACTCAAATTTATTTTGAACCCAGGCCAGGTACCAAATATTTTAACTAGTTCTTCATTTGAACTTCAGGGGAGCTTACTATCATTGTTTATAAATAAGATAAAGGCCAAATTTGTTGAAATTTATCTGTTTTATTCCCATTTTACTAAATAGGAAAGCTTGCGGATCTGCCTGAGGTCAAAAAGGTAAAAAATGACCCTTATATAATATTGTAACTAATCTGTAAGAGAAATCAGCATATTAATTAAACGATCAATAAATATAATTCATAAATATTTGAAGAATCATTCTGACTACGGTAAAAACCATCAATAAAAAAGGTGTAACACTCGTGGGACGAGGGAGAAAAGCAGGATTATTGGACTTGCATCCCAAAAAGTTACCATTAGTGGCAGAATTTTTGTGCATTACAGGACGAATTTGTTATGAACTATCACTTCCTGTAACTCCCAGAAGAGTAGGACAAATATTGATATCGTCGTCAAACTTGAAATGTTCCAAAATGAAGGCTGGTCCAAAGCTGACTCCTCACCATAAGAACAGGCTATTAAAATATGGTCATAACTACATAAAAATGGATTGGGTGGGGGTGGATTGAGAGAAATGGGGAAAAAGTGAAATTTGCTGACGAAAAAGATTCAATTTGGATGGACGTGATGGTTTAAACTTTTATTGAAAGGATCTTCGAAGATATCCAAGATCTGTCTTCAGCAGAAATGTTAGTGGTGGAAATTTGATGGTTTGGGCAACGATATCTTATGATTGAACAAACAAGGTTTTGTTTCTGAAGGGCTGACAAACATCACTTTATTGCAGATTTGTTCTAGAAAATTCTTTAATTCCTTTTTGCATGACAAAACTATGCTTTTGATTATATTTTTATGAATGATAATGCAAGTATCCACATTTCAAACGAAATGGAAAGACTGGTTTAATGTACAACGTGTTGTTTATTTAGATCATACTGCCAATAGCCATGACTTAAACCCCAAGGATAACGTCTGAGATCAATTGGTATGAATAATTTACTTAATTGGAGTATGGTGTCAATGGAGTGTGCATTAGTTATGGAATAGAAGGACTTATTCATTAAAAACTGGAAATTGCTTGACCAAAACTTGACCCAAAGTTTCGTGTTGTCTATGAAAAACAAAATCAAGGAAGCAATAACGAAAAAAAATAGTTTTAATTATTAATTGAGATTGAATGTAAAAGCTCATAAATCAATTTCCCTATGCTAAAACTAAAATATCAACAAAAGAAATTGTTTACGAAATTATATCAAATTTTATTTACAGGTATAATTTATAATACAAAGCCTGGATAGTGAATGAAATTTAAATCGATAAAAACGCATTTAATTAAGAAATACTGTTAAAAAAACTGCCAGTTCATAAATCAATTTCCACCACTGTAGCTAGATGTTAATTTAACCTAGCCAAACTGACAACAACACATATCCCTTCGTCAGTGCTCTTATGTGTTGCTCTAGTACTAGTATATTCCACCCACAACCAAAACAAAAGGCAAATGTTACTGGGTTGGTTGTTACATTTTATTCCGGTTTGTGTGCTTGATCACCCGCTTATAAACCAGAAGTAAGACAGGCATCCCTACTAAAAATGATCCATAGAGATCAATACAAAAATCTATTGACATTAGTACAGCTTTATTGATATGTACTGATTTCTATGGATGTCCTTATTGTTATCAGTAGACGCTATTGATGTCAGTAACCTACTGATAATATTTCCCATTGATATCAATAAAGATCTACTGACATCAATAAAAAAAATATCAGTAGGCTACTGACCTCAATTGACATTAATAGGTCTGTACTGATATCCATAGAAATCTTACCAGTAGGCTACTGACCTCAATTGACATTAATATGTCTGTACTGATATCCATAGAAATCCTACCAATAGGCTACTGACCTCAATTGACAATAATAGGCCTGTACTGATATCCATAAAAGTCTTATTAGTAGGCTACTAATCTCAATTGACATTAATAGGCCTGTACTGATATCCATAAAAATTTAACCATAAGGCTACTGATCTCGATTGATATTTATAGGCCTACTCTGATATCCATAAAACTTTTATCAGTAGAATACTGTTCTCAAATGATATCAATGGAGCCTTTCTGACACTATTAAAAAACAATCTGTAGGGTTATGATCCCTATTAAAATCTGTAGATCTTGGTGTCGATGAAGTATTTTTCCCCCAAGTTTGGAAATACGAACAAAATATTTTAAAAATCTATAAATCCCTATCCAATACAATAATCCAACTAATCATTTTAAATACAATAAGGCAAATCCTTCAAAACACAAAATTAAGTTACCTTGTGTGCTTCCTCACCAAAACTAATTTCTTAAGGTTTTTAATCTGTACCATCTTATAGTGGGATGGACTTTCTTTAAGTCGAGAGCCCTAATATGAAAGAATGTTTACTTTATTCTTGTTCGCAGAAATATTATATGCAATGAAAAAAAGTTGTTAAGCAGTTAATCGTCGAATTACGAATCTATAATAGTACCCAGACTACCATCATTAATCAAGGGCTGGGTTCCCACAAAATAAAATTCGATTTTTTTAAAACTTTTATATCGATAATTTTGAAAGGCTGACAACTATTTGAAATTTAATGAAAATTAACAAATGATTGCATTTTATTTTGTAATTAAAAATCAACTAATATAAATTATTTTTTTATAATTGCGTGAAAAAAAGCCGACTTTTACATTATAATTTCAATATCAGACGCGTGCACAAAGCTAGACTTTTTGAAACAGTGAAAAAAAGTACTTTTTTTCACCCAAAAGCAGTGAAAAAAAAAAAGACTTTGTCGCACTCTTTTTATAAGATGCCAACATTTCAAGTAAAATTTCGATTTGATAATACTCATAAAATCCAAAGATTTATCGATCTGCTGTATTTAAAAATATTATGCGCGTGAATTATTTTTGAATCAATGAATTTTTTTTCTCGCGATGGGAATATTTCTTAAGTCACGCCCTTCGAACTGCGAGTTCATTGGTTGCTTTCTTTGACAAAATGTTGAAACACGCTTATTGGTTTTTTATAGCGTCACGCGCTCCGAACTGCGAGTTCATTGGTTGTTTTCCTTGACATCCCTTAGTCTATTTTAATCTAATTAGCACGTGAATTATTTTTGAACCAATGAGATTTGATTTTTTTCACGCAATTATAAAAAATAGTGTATGAAACACGTGCGAAAAGTAAACTTTTTAAAACACGTGTCTTTATTTCACTCGCTCGTGAAATAAAATCCACTTGTTTTAAAAAGCATTACTTTTCGCACTAGTTGCATAATAGATATTTATGCAACTAGTGCGAAAAGTAATGCTTTTTAAAACAAGTGAATTTTATTTCACGAGCGAGGTACGAGCGAGTGAAATAAAGACACGTGTTTTAAAAAGTTTACTTTTCGCACGTGTTTCATACACTATTTTTTATAATTGCGTGAAAAAAATCAAATCTCATTGGTTCAAAAATAATTCACGTGCTAATTAGATTAAAATAGACTAAGGGATGTCAAGGAAAACAACCAATGAACTCGCAGTTCGGAGCGCGTGACGCTATAAAAAACCAATAAGCGTGTTTCAACATTTTGTCAAAGAAAGCAACCAATGAACTCGCAGTTCGAAGGGCGTGACTTAAGAAATATTCCCATCGCGAGAAAAAAAATTCATTGATTCAAAAATAATTCACGCGCATAATATTTTTAAATACAGCAGATCGATAAATCTTTGGATTTTATGAGTATTATCAAATCGAAATTTTACTTGAAATGTTGGCATCTTATAAAAAGAGTGCGACAAAGTCTTTTTTTCACTGCTTTTGGGTGAAAAAAAGTACTTTTTTTCACTGTTTCAAAAAGTGTAGCTTTGTGCACGCGTCTGATATTGAAATTATAATGTAAAAGTCGGCTTTTTTTCACGCAATTATAAAAATATCTATTATATTGCTTATAAGTTAACATACAATTTATAAAAACAAAACATTCTTTCGTGTCGTTGAAAAATTACTAATAGTTTCATATAAAAAAAAAGAATGCACATATACAAGTTTCGTACAACGTGGTGGTTTTTTTTTATTTTTTAATTTTGGCTATTAAGGGAAAATTGCATGTGCAAGTTAGGCTTAACTTTAACAGGCATATAGTATTTGGCAATGTAATGGGACTCATCGTCTAACGAATATTTCAGAGTTATTGTAAAATATATGTTGATAAACTATCAAATTGTTATATCACTAATTGCTTTCGTCATCAAAAATCAAGCTATCGTCCACATTTCTGTCTGGTTTTATAAATGGCAAAATGAGATTTGGTGACAGGACATTTCCATGAAAATGAGAATCCTGTCTTGCTATTGGATGATTATTTTATTGACTTTCATTGAAAATGTATCTTCCAAATAAAAATTTTAAAAAGCTAGCAACTTATTTATAATTTGTTTTATCACAAAAAAGTATTTGTGTTTTTGGTTCTAGTTTCAATAACAAATTAAAATCTATTTCTGATTGTTTTTATAGTCTGGTGTACGAAAAAGGCAACAAAAATACTTGTATTAATCATAAAACATTTGTAGAGAAAGAAATTCTTATTCATTTATTCAGAGTTTCAAAACATCTTTAGCTTGAGGCCGAAAAATTTTATTTGCATAAAACGTGTTTTAGTGCAAATCGGAAAAGGGTTATTATTTTTTAACCGCAGAAACCTAACATTTTATTTCTTTATTAGGTATAACTAAAAACAAGCAATCATAGTTGGAAATTGCTGAGAAATATTTAATCGTTAAAAACCTCTTAAATACTACCATTTACTCGCTGGGACAGATCACGCTACCGATCCCTATAGCAATGCTTTGTAACTTAATACGTTTTTAAGTAAAAAACAAATAATAATCTTTCGTCTCAAACTTGTTTATTAATAAATAATAGAGGATTACGGTAGGACAAATTTTTTTAAGAGTTTTATTTTTTAATCGGATTCTAAACAATGTACGTGTCGTAATGAACAAACATAGTGCCCTCAAACAAACCAAACTCTTGCAAAAAAGTATTTCTTGGCTTGCTTCTTATGCCATAAAAGTTCGTTGCATTGCAAAATTTAATTGAAAATAGCTCTAAAAATATTTAAAGCAAATCTATTGAAAGTTTTAGTCATAATATTATTTTTAAATATTTTAGTTAAAAACTGTTAATAATCCTTAGCTGTAACCGCGCATTGTATTCGTTGTTTGTTTATTATGCTGTTAAAAATGTGTTTTTTTTATTATTTTTTAAATATATATATTAAATAATCATCCAAAAGATTAAAAGAAGATAAACCAGGTAAGTGCTTTTGCTATTTCACTATTTATAATGCTTGTAGATAGTTTTTTTTTAAAACTCTTATCGGTATCCAACTTAGGGCGAACCGACGTACTGCATTTCGCAGTACAGTGAACTTCGTTATTCAACTATCTAACAATAAAAACGGTGAATTAATCTCAGTTTTTTTTCAATAGATTTTTCAGACAGAAACAGCGTAAAAAGTGCATGAGTTAATAATATAAACTGATGATTTCATATTCGAAAAGTTTATCACTGAAAACAAATAGCGGTTCTGGCTTTCCCATCAATTAACGTTTCTTTTTCAATAATTTTTGTGGATATTAGTTGTTAATCAATTTCTTAACAAAACTTATTTAACTATCAATGTTTCTTTAAACATAAAATTAAATTGTTAAATAGAAAAAAATAAGTTAGTTAAATTTAAAATTTGCTTTAATGGTTGTATTATAGAAGTGGAATTGTTTTTTAATATAATATCATCGGTCAAATGACAAAACAATCAATGTGCAGATCATAGGGATTCGCGGTTTTTGAAAAACAAAACTGTGTCATGGTTCAACTGGTTCTTTTTCCTCTGATTTAACCGGGGCCAGTTAAAAGTAACTAAAAACCAGCTGTAGTTGCTGAACCAATCCGGCTGTCTTTTTAGGTTAGTTTTGAATTATCGTATCACTAGCTACAAGATAGTGCTATTGGCAATGGGTGTCATAATTTAGGACCACAATTACGTAGGAAGTCAACACCCAAGTGCAGTTGTTGCCTAACAACGGCTTTCTATGGCGACATCATGCACAGCGTCGGGACTTTGGAGCATTAAGTGTACTAACTGTACTGTAATGTGTACTACGATTAAGATGTATTACACTAGAGATTTGGCGACGGGAGTCGCAATTTAGAATAACGAACTGATAAAGATTATCTACTTAAGATATCTCGAAGGTATGTACGAATACTTCCAGAACAAACACAAAAAACATGTTAGCAGAAGGAATAATTTATATTAAGACGCCATTTTACATTTTTATGCAGTGAAATTCATATTAAAAGTTAGACTGGTTTTTTTTTATTAAAAAAAGCTTTTCATGTGCCCCTTCCTGAAGATTTTTGTTGCTGGTGTAAGGTGTCGGCTTGTCACTTGACTGTGGTTCTTAATGATTACCCCCGTGGTCAACTGCAGTCACGTAGCTCTTGTGCGAGGATTGATGAAAGCTAACAATAAAATTCAGTTAGGTATATTTGTGTTGCATATTTGTATTTTTGCACATTCATAGTTTTGTCATTTTACTGACAATATCAGTTGTAATTTTTTTTTTGCTTTGTACTCACACATGTTCTTTTTTCCCTTTTTTTCAGTAAGTGCTCTTTCAATAACAAAACATTGTGTTATTTTAAAAGCGAGTTAAGATGGGAGTCATTCTGATGAGTGCCCTATCTAACTTGTTGAAAAAAATCACAATTCTCGTCTTGGAAACTGTAGCTGATCTGGCAATTTTTCCCACAACTAATCAGGCTCTTTACCGCAACTCGTCAGAGTAACAAAGATCAACAACTGAATAGGTAAATCCCCACTTAAAATTTATAAGTCGCCAATGAACAGCCAGCCGTTATATCATAGTAGTACTGTCTAATAAATCCATGTTTCTCCCATGGTCAGCTGTATGTTGCTGATTTTAGAGTAGGTATACATAAGAAATCCTTCATATCCTGGATGCCAACTGAAGGACTGTAAAACATTGTGTATCTGGAAGGTCTACATTAAGCTTCGAATCTTTTTGAGAATGACAACCACTGTTTTAGGTAATCAATTGAAGGGAAATCCCCATTCCAATATTTTTATGAAAATTTTTCCATTAAGCTAACAGGTTCCCAGCAAGGCGGCACCATACTGCTGGTTAAAAAAGAAATTAAACATTTTCAAAAGAAAAATAGAAGAAAAAACAGTGTTTATAACGAAAACATAGACAAAAGTAAACAATTTTAAATTTTGCTTTAAAGAAAAACATTTTTATGTAAAAACCAGTTTAATTCTTTTTATAAAAAAATTAAACAAAGATTTTAAAAAATATGTCTTTACATTAAGTAGTAAAGTTATTTTATGATAATTATTACAGTTAAATTGACTTGTATGCTTTTAAGCTGATTCTTAACCGATCCACAATTCTTTAACGTGAAATCAATTGGTGTTAAAAAATGGTGAATGCTTAGCATAACAATTGATTGAATAATTGAAAGTATGTATTGCACACTTTCTAACTGCAGCCAATTTCTTTCTCTTCAAATATATTTTTTGTTTTTACTTAAAATTTATAGTTTACAAAATTGACAACAATGAAAAACCCAACTTAACTTACCAAGCAGCTTGCTGCTTATGTACCTGTACCAAAACAATGAAGAATGGAGTCGGCTTTTGACTAGCTATCGGCTGGTATTCAATCACTGGTTTGACTTGCTTACCGTCTTAAGTGCAGCCAAACAGTATTTTTGACGCTATTTAGTTGTAAGTGATTTTATCCAATTGGCATTTGGGTACTTAATTATTCTTAAGTAACAATTTATATTTTTATTAATTACTTTTTTATTTCGAGCTATTTTATAACAGAATCGCTGCTAACAATCCACCAGAAGACGGAAAAAATAAACGCCTGACGAAAAGAATATTTTTGTGTCGGAAAAGATCTTTACACTAATGAGAAAAGCCCAAATTATGTAATGTATTTAAAAATCAATTAAGTATTGTAATTCAAAATTATGTTTGCTTTTTCTTGAGTGAAATAATTTTTAAGTTTTAACAATTAGTTGATTGAATTTGTTTTAAGTTAAATAGTAATGCTGTTTAACGTGTTAGTGTTTATTTTTGTTTTTAATTTAACTGTTAATTATTTTCACTGTAATAGCAGTAACAAAGGAATTAGTATGATTATTTTTTATGAGTATCCTTTTGACTAATGTTTCGAGTTAAAAGTCATCAAAATTGATTCCGATTGCTTTTGTTGGAGGTTTTGGCAAATTGGTCAAGTACTAATGCGCAGTGGTGCATTAACAGAGTAACTATCTATGTTCCTAGTTCCTATTATCCACAAATATATTTGGATGCTATACTTCGTACAAAAAATTACTTATAGAGATCAATAAAACACTTATTCATGTATTTAACACACATATATTGGTAAAGATAATATAAGTAGAAATTTAAAATTGTTAGAGATGTATTAATATCAATGCAGATTTACACAAAGATATCATTTGAGACATGTACGAATATCTATAGAGATTTGTATGGTTATCAATAAAGATCAGTAGACACCATTAAATTATATCTGTATGTGAAAATGGCCTACTGATACCAATTGCAATCAGTATAGATTTCTATTAATATCTGTATTGATTTGTATGGATATCAGTATAGATCAGTGGAGATCTATATTGATATCAATAGAGTAGAGCTGTACGTGGAAATGGCCCACTGGTATCAATACAAGTCAGTGTATTGATACCAGTAGAGATTTGTATTGATATCAGTATTGATTTGTACGAATATCAATATAGATCAGTAAAGATCTATATTGATATCAATAGAGGATAGCTGTACGTGGAAATGGCCCACTGGTATCAATAGAGGTCAGTAGAGATTTGTATTGATACCAGTAGAGATTTGTATTGATATCTGTATTGATTTGTACGGATATCCATATAGATCAGTATAGATCTATATTGATATCAATAGAGGATAGCTGTACGTGGAAATGGCCCACTGGTATCAATAGAGGTTAGTAGAGATTTGTATTGATACCAGTAGAGATTTGTATTGATGTCATTAAAGATTTGTACTGATATCAATAGAGATTTGTATGGGTATCAGTAGAGATTTGTATGGGTATCACTAGAGATTTGTATGGGTATCACTAGAGATTTGTATGGGTATCAATAGAAGATTTGTATAGATATCAATAGCTGTACGTGGAAATGGCCCACTGGTATCAATAGAGAATATCAATAAAGATTTCTATTGATACCAGTGGGCCATTTCCACGTACAGATTTTTCTATTGATCTCTACTGACCATTTTTAGTAGGGATGAGGCGCGTTTACATGAGCCATCCAATCCATGGATTGAAGTACAAACTCAGCAAATTTCTCTCTTTAAGATTTTCTCCCAGACAGAACCGGAATTGCAGGGTTCATTGGGGGGTTTCGCAAACCCTCCAATGAAGGTGGGTTTGATGTTTCATACCATGGATTCCGCCACAGACTCTCATTTGGGTTAGTAATCCTGCTCGACCTCTTTTTCCCCTAATGGGGATTTTGGCATTCGATGGATCATGTAAACGCGCCTAGGCATAATTTTACTGACACAAAGCGTGGAGCTACACCCAGAGCTATGGCAGGAATCGAGCTCGCACCCGGTACAGCGTGCAGACTGTTAGCGTAGTGGTCTGCTAGCTAAGCCACTAAGCCATCCGGTTTAAGTAGTATTGGCGGGAATGGAAAATACTTTTCGAATTTATACAAATTAGGTGTGAAATACTACGCCACACTTTTTATAGACAACCAATGAGAGTAGGGGGTTGGGTGACGTTCCAGACATAAAAGTAGTTATAAAAGCAAACGCGTTCTTTGATTCCGTCTTTTTGAACTTGTACCAATAGAGTTCATGGTGAGACTGGGTTATCTGCTATAAAGAATCGTTCTGTCAGGATAAATTTCTTCAGCATCCAAGGTAATTCATCGTTTTAAGTTTTATGTCTGTTTCGTTAATAGCCTACTTGACTTTTATTTAATTAGAACGAATTTTAAACAAATAAAAGTATAGCTATGTTGACATGCCGACAATGTCCGTCTGTCTGCCCCTCCGTCCGTACTTTCACAGGCTATGTATAATTTTATTTCTATAAAAAATGAAGTTGAACGAGGGTCAATACGATATTACTCTTAAACAAAAGAGTGAAATCCACTCCAGTAGAAGTGAATTTTCTAGACTGTGGAGAGTGAAAATTAACTCGGACTGAGTTAAAAGCACTCGTTCGTTTTAAGAGTGTAGAGTTCTTAAAGGATTATTTAAATTTTTTTTCGAACTTTCCAAAAAGTTCCTTTAGTATTCATTTTAAAGTCATTTTGCATTAGAAACAATGTTTAAATAATCAGTGAACTATAAATAAGGGATACGGCCTTTTTTGTCGCATTTATAGCTCGAAAAATGTGTATTTTGGAGTTCAAGGCGTGTCCCTAGTAACAATTAGACAATTTTTTTTTTAATTCTTTTGCATAACATACTTTTTAGCATATATTTGTATGGAAAGTATGTTTAGATTATAAGAATATACGTGTAGGATTTTTCTCGGGTCTTAACAGGTTAAACTGTTTTTAAATTAAGAGTGGGAAAATGTCCTGTTCTGTTAAAGTGTCGATTTTAATAGAATATTTTGTTTGATGAACAGACTAAACCTAATGTTATTTCCCGTATTCAATCAACTATGGGTCCGACGAATAATAAATACCCCTTGTTAGGAAGTGCACTTTAAATATTCCTCAAAGTCCTAAAGCTGCGTATGATGTCGTCCTTAACGGTTGCGTTGGGTGTCTATTCAGGTGTCGGCTCGTCACTTGACTGTGGTTCTAAAATACGGCGCCAGTAGCCCTCGTGTAGCTCTAGTGCGACGATAATTCAAACCTACCCTCAATCAACTGTTGCAATTATATGATTATATTCATGATTATCCATTTACTACTAAACCATTCTTACTGAATTGTTTTATTGACCATAAATTTTATTCAGAGTAACTATTTATCACGTTAATGTTGCATTTTGTATTGCAGATTACTAGTCCCCGAACTTCCACAACGTTAGCAGCCAGATGATTGTACCCATAGTTAAATTCCGCCGTTTTATGAGCTGTACATCATCGTTTCATTCAAGTCTATCTCAATCTGAATGCCGCCAATTGTCACTTCTTCACTCCGGTAAGTTTGTAAGGCAGTATTTGCCTTTTCAATATTTTTAATGCGAGGTCTTCAGGGGAATTTAAGATTGTCTGACGCAGGGCCGGATTTCTGAATAGGCTAAGTTGGCTGTAGCCTAGAGCGGCAAATTTTACGACCAATTAAAGCGGCTTTCGGCATCGACAAATTATTTTAATGATACTAATATTTAATAGGAAGAAAACAAATAATATGCATTAATGCGTAAACCGTAAACATCTCGATTTCGAGTGTAAAGATGCATAAATGATTCTAATTTGTAAACAGAAAAATAGTCATGAAAATTATATCAGGGATATTGTGATTATTTTAAACGTCACGCATTACCCTATTTTGAAGCTAACCAGCTATTTCTTCGCAGGGGTTCCTCGCATTTTTGTTTTCTCGTAATATGTGATAGGAATATCATTATCGAATCCTTAGTCGTACGGCCGTCTTGGTAGTGAAAGGGTTAAACATATTTTTCCGACGAGGTAAAAACTCAACTGCGGTTTTAACTTTAAACGAACATGACCTTTTATCGATTCCAAGTGTCAATTTTAATCGGATATTTTGCTTGATTTTAAGAATAAATTTATAGCAATGTCTCCTATTTAAATGTTGCAATTATTGGTTACTATGCATGAATAACACTTTACTAAACCAATCTTTATTTTTACTAAATTAAGTTTTACGTACCGTAAATTTTGTGTAGAGTAATTAATAATGGTGATTGTATATTGTGTCGGTTAGTCACCCGACTGTGGTTCTAATCTATTACGCTCGTCACCAATAGCCCTCGCGTAGCTCTAGTTCGATAATTCAAACCTACCTTAGTTTAGAAATAATGCTCTAGACTGGGATTTTTTGATAGTAGCCACTGGCTACCAGAGTGAAAAAAAATGGTAGCCACATTTGCATTTTTAGTAGCCAGTTTTAAACTTAAGTATATATGATAAAAAGAAAGTGCTATTTTACACAAAACAAAATTTTATTACGGACATGTTTTATATGAAAAGATTGACAGTAAAAGGTAGATCATACCAAATATGTAAGTATATGTGATTGGCCGTAATTGAAAGGAGAAAATTATTTTATGTACCTACAGTTCATCTACAGGGTGCGTAGCGAATGTTTATCGTAAAAATTAGTATTTCTTCCCGATAGAAACGAATTGGAGCGTTTTATTATTATTATTTTAGAAATGCAGCTTCAGTATTAGTTATTTGTTGAACAAAAGGAAAAATCATGATCGCCAATTTTGGCGACTGGGGTTCGATTTTTAGGTAGCCACTTTCGATGTAATAGTCGTCAGTTGGCGACTGGCGACCACTAATCTAGAGCTTTATTTAGAAACTATTAGAAATACTAGAATAATCGTTTGGATGGAGACTTAACTAATGGTTGTTTAAAACAATTTATAGATGTTTAATTGCTGATGGCTTCATCCACTGCAGTGCGAGAAAAACTCCAAAGTTGAAAATGCATGCTTCATGACGGGTAAGTCCTAGTCAATTTTTTAATTGAAAAAATGCAATTGTGTTCTTAAGACTGTTGCTGAATAAAGATTTGTTTTATTTAGGATTCCTTCATTCTTCAGCAAGGGATGTCCAAGACTTCCTTGAACGTTCGTCAACCAACGGCGAGACGTCGGCTCATCAGCGAGACGTCATTTCATCGTCAGAAGTGAGACGTCATTTCATCGTCAGCAGCGAGACGTCGGTTCATTAGCGAGACGTCAGTTCATCGTCAGCAGCGAGACGTCGTTTCATCAACAAGACGTCGGATGTCGAAGATTCAGGATTATCTGATGTCTTCTATGCACGAGGTAGTTTTATTTAATTTGAAATTGAAACGCTTATCGGAATTACTGAAATTTTTACTTCGTACGAATCTTCATTGCAATCGAGGGGAGAAAACGTTTAAGTTAATTGAAATGCGGAATTTGCATTGCGGGATTTGGGTTCCAAATTGTGTTCTTCCAAGCTTGACCGTGGTTCAACATTTAAAATATCGGTAGTCATAGAGCAACCTTCAAACAGCTAGTGCGATGCTATTTAACAAAGTCGAAATTTCAATACTGTACTTCATTTACTGATTAATTAAGATTTATGCAATTGGGCTTTCCATAATTGTTCATGGTTGTTCCAGTTTTGTAGCTTTTAATTAACGGGTAAAAAGTTTAAAAGTGACTAGAAATAGAAGGCAGAAAAACAGCCCTTACTGTAAGCAAACTTTTGTCCAATCCTCTGACCAGGGATGGGCATCAAGAGTAGAGCACAGGGGTGCTGTAGAAGCTCCCTTTGAAAAGGACTCAAAATCTTAAGATCTAAATTGACAAACTGACCAAAGTCCTTACGAACAGGGCCGGTGTGCCCTCTTCCGGGTGGAAGATTGGACTTAAGGTGTCTTGAACACGTTGCGATGCCTCGAGTGGTTTTCCGCGTTGAGTAGCCGTGCGCGTGGCTAACTCCGCAAACTCACTCGGCATCCTATTCCCGGAAGGGAGGCAAATGGCAATCCTCCCTCCAACGAACACGACCTGCCTCGACTATGTCGAGCCAACTGTGCGACGGCTCTAGGATTGTCGGCTGCCTCTCTGATGGGAGTAGCCCTCCGTCTTTGGAATGGAGGGTCCTTTGGTACACCTTGTTATAGATTGGGTACAGGGCCCGAGTGCCCTCTTCCGGGTGGAAGCTTGGATATGGTGAATGACTCTGGTCGGGAGTAGCTCCTCTCTCTTAAGGTATCTTGAACACGCTACGATGCCTCGAGTGGTTTTCCGCGTTGAGTAGCCGTGCGCGTGGTGAACTCCGCAAACTCACTCGGCATCCTATTCCCGGAAGGGAGGCAAATGGCAAACCTCCCTCCAACGAACACGACCTGCCTCGACTGCGTCGAGCCAACTGTGCGACGGCTCTAGGATTGTCGGCTGCCTCTCGGCTGGGAGTAGCCCCTCGTCTTTGGACTTAGGGTCACCTAAGTGAGAGATTACGTACAGGGCCCGTGTGCCCTCTCCCTGATCGAGAACTGAAGACGAGACGTAGAGGGTAGATCCATAAGGGGATCGAGCCCAAACATGGAATACGAAATTTAAAGACGGTGAAATCAACTTCGGACGATTGTCCCACATCAAAGCCAAACCTTTCCAGTTTTTAATCTTCATTTGAGTAAAGACTTTTTCTATGTTAATCTAAGTCTCTCTTGGTCTCCCTCTCCTCCTAATATTAAATAACTTGATCTTTGTAGTTATTTTGGTGGTAGAAGAAAAATATCCCTACAATTGCAGATGTCCATCCTAGGTTTATCTAATTTAGTTTTAAGGGTGAAACATTTGTTTCCAAATCCCCACAAGATTAAACGGTTATCTGTATTAACGCTATAAAGATCGGTTGTTTAAGATGACTTCTAGCCAACTCAATAGGTTTTAACGCAGTTTGACCAATTATCTTGGGCTAAAAAAATAATTATTGTGCGTGCGCAAGCAGCAGTCAAATTGCCTATTTACATCTTGCATTTCGGGTGCTACGTTGTATGTCGTTGCTAACTAGTCTTAAAAGTTGTAATTCTAACAGGTAAAATCGGTGATTATGTGAATAACTAATCGTACAAGGATTAATATTTCTGGGAACGTTAAAATCAATTGCGTGTGAAAGTGAGTGGTTACAATCAATTACTAAATTTAGCCACTTAATTTGCTTTTCTGTAAGCTGGAAACTGTTTGATAGAAATAAAGGGTCTAACACGGCTATATTCCTTTTACTACTAAATTTCTTGTAGCTGCTAAAAATGTGTGCATAGTAATTAAAACTTAACTTCTCTAAAGTGTTATGTGGTTTTAAATGCAATCGAAACCAATTGGTATTTTTAAAAATAACTACTCGAGGATGGGCCGAAAGTTGTGGCCAAATATATTAAGCCAAAATATACACGGTAAAAACTAAAATAAAATATGTTGTTTTTCTTTTAATTTTTCCAAATTCTCAATCTTCTAGGCGCTAAATTATTTTCTATAAAATTTAGAGTAGCACACAAATAACTTATTGTTGTGTTATTTGGAAAAAAAGTAGCTAATTTGTGTCGAATTAATGCAGTGCCTTTACTTCGAAATTTAATGGCTATTTTAATACCTAATTCCGTGTTTAACGATCAGACTGGTTCTGGTTGCTCTATGGGTCGATAAGTACTTTGGGACTGAAAAGTGAATGAATGCTTGTATCTATTACCGATCGCATAGTAATTTGCCTGGCGGTTCGGTAGGTTTTGAGTATTGGATCCTATTTAATTGGCATAGGGAGGCAAAAGAAATGTTGCTTTTGGTTCTGCTGCCTTTTTAAATTCGTGAATTCTATTCCTATCCGTCAAGAATGTTCACAGCTATTGCAAACTTGTGTTAAGAAATTAGACCTTCCTGTGTGAACTAGATCAGAAGTTTTAGAATGCGACCTGTGTCGACTTGTCACTTGATCGTGGCTCTAATTTCGACGCCCATCACCAGTAGCTCTTGTGCGACGATAATTAAAACTTAACTTTATATATGCGAACTGTCTGCAGTGCTACCAAACTAGATGGGCTCGTGTACTTATGCAATCAAAATAAATGAACAGCTTTTAAGTCTCCCAAGCGGTAATTGTCTTGTGTGGCTCTAGTGTGAAGCAAATTTAAACCATGAAAGTCGATATCTGTTAAAGTTGAGTAGTCTTTAGGTGGGAGTATAATGAGATTATTTAAAAAAGTAATCAAATAAACTTTAAAACTAACTTATGTTTATTTGGAGGGTACAAATTGTAAAGGTAAACTAGTTGATGTACTTCTATATCCATCGTCTGAGCTATTGAATTCTCAAGTTACCTGCTGAAAGTCTCCAATTACGACGTCTGTCGCCAATAGCCCTCGTGTAGCTCTACTGCGACGTCAATTCAACCAAACCTGCCAAGTCCGAGTTTCAAATAACGACAAAGTACCGATGAATCTTAATTTCTAACCTAAAAAAAATGAAAGTCTAAAGTATTGCTGATTTGACATTACTGAAGCAAAATTGCTGTAAATATATTCGTTCAATTCAAAAGATTAAAATGTGGGCTTGTGTATCGAGCACGATATTTGTATTAAGTCTGTAAACAATGATTGAATAGACTAACGTTGGGCTCACGTGTTAGATATCAAACGCGTCGAAGTTTACTTCCAATTGAAACGATACTTGGTGAACTTAAGCGTGGAAACAATGGCAGGTAGGCTAATTTGATGAAACCAAAAAATTTTGACTGCATTTAATTTTGATGTGGAGGTAAACTTGTGGTCAAACTATTGCAATTCGAGCCATACGCTTCCCCCCCCCCCCCCCTGCTTGTCCTAAAAGTTCCCCAACTTCTTACGCTTGCCCCAAAATCTAAGTTTGTGGGTTAAAATTCTTCTTGGATGTAGTATGCACCCCAGTAAGCTTATTTCCTAATGTGTGAAGTATATATACAGATAGCGTATAAAAGTTTGCATCTTGTTTTAGTTTGTGGTTAAATCGAGTGTTTTAGGTCGCATTTTTTTTCTTTGCCGCGGCAAGTAGTTTTCGCGTTCAAAGCTTATTACAGCCTTTGCTAAACGCTCGAGGACGCCGCAATCTGAAATCAGTTTTGCACTTGAAATATTTAGGACTTTCTATAACAAATTAAAGAAACCTATTCGAAGTTTAAATTTCTTGCTGTCGCAAGTTCTTAAACTAAACGTAGACTTTTTTTTTGGAATTGTCATTCATCATAGATTTTTATTAATGGACTAGTTCGGTTTTTAACTAGCTGATTAAAAAAATAGTCCGAAATTTCCAATTTAACACCATTTCATTTTAAAAATTTATTTTGAATTTAAAAGCTGCACATGTAGTTTGAATTCTTACTCGACCATATTTCACATTTTTCGACTCGAAAAAATATTTTGTTTTCCTTAATTGGCTGACTATCGTGCTGATTGGCCTAGCTACCACTGTTTCTACGTTAAGTTCACTAAATATCGTGTTCAATTAGAAGTTAACCTCGACGTTCGATATCTAACATGTGAATCCAAAAGTGCTAAGCTGTTCGGTTTCGATAAATTATTTTAACAATAGCTTTATAGTCCGAAGGCGATTCTTTGGGCATCTCCAAATATTTTGATAGCGGAAGAGTTCTCTTTGAAAACTAGTATAGAGAACCTAAAGGAGGCAGTTACGAATCCCATGCTTTTTGGATAACATATTGGATTGATGGGTAGTTTGGTTGGAAATGCGTTGCACTAAAACTACACATGGTTATTGGTGAAAGAAGTATTTGCTGATGGCCGTTATCAATTCCACGTGCATTTCTCCTATCTCGGCTTGATCGCCTATATATGCATCTATAGTATGTATTATTTAACGCACTTGGTACCACCTCGGTGAACGCTATAGGTTAAAACATAGCGATGCAACACTATAATAGTAAACCCTAAGCAGGTTCGAACTGCCCTTCGATTGAGAAACTTTCTAAACCTCAAAGAAATACGTGCCTTCAAAAAGCAATGAATCGCCGATTATATTAATTCCGGCTTAAATAAAAATCTTCCTTGCCCCTTTTTCGTTTACGGATAATCGCTTATACCTGACGTTTAGTCACGATTTTAAGTTTCTTAAAAAAAATGGTTTGGAAAAATTGTTTAAATTCTGCCAGTTAGCCGTGGAAATTACTCTTAGATACTTACACTGTTTCGTCGCCTTCGTGCATAAATTTGAGCTCTTTCATTTCTGTTTAAAATTCTAAGGACCCGTGCAAACAAATGTTTATATCGTATGTAATGAATGGGAAAATGTATAGTGCACTGTAGTTATGTTAACATCATGCAGCTTCCTCGGTAACCCCCCTGTCTACCAAGAAGATCCCCAGATAGAGATGAGTCACTTCGGCTCTTAAACTCCTGTTTTCTTTGTTATCTAGGATACTGGAAGGAAGAAAAAGCTAAATCAGCGCCACCTAGTGAGGCTGAATTATTTTAGAGGTCGTCCGTGTATTAAATCGCCATTCACAAAATTTTTATATTTTTTAGGCATTTATAGAAACTCTTTAGATTAGTCCTTAATCGTTAATTCATAAATTCCAGAGATTAATTTATATCGGGTGTTTAAACTAATTTTTAGGAAATACATAAATTTGAATACGTATCAACTCGTTCTATTTAAGTGAAGGTAAAACTTAAATGCCTAAGCATTTTTCTGCAACAATATATAACCCTTGTAATATACATATTTACAACCCTTTGTAGTATACAGATTACCCCTTGTAATATACATGTAAACAAGTTCGATAAAATTGTCTGCAAATCTATTTGATGTTAGACTAACTACAGTTTGAAACTAGACTATAGTGGAGAGGTTTTATTCTCCCTTAATTTATTGGCATGGCATGTCCCACCCTCAAGTCGTTAGTATAGTCTAGGGTACCTTCAATACACTGTGTGCTGTACAGGGTAACGACAAGGAGCTTAGCAGGTGTGCCATGCTAAAATCGTTATCGCTATGCCAAACTCGCCAATAAAACAAAACTAGTTATTTTTTCCAGTTTTACACATATAAACATTATGTTGTTGCTTAGTTTGGAAGAAATAAGAATGTTTTCAATCTTCAAGTTAGCAATGACTTTGATTTGCGGTTTGTTTACGTCACCCCGCCAACTATTGTTCCGCCAACGCATGCCAAGGACATGCCAAATACCGTCGGCTAGCTTCGACAATAAAAAAAGGCATTTTCTGGTAGTATAATGATAAAAAATACTATTTTTAGAAATGTAATAGTCCACATGATGTTTAATTTACAATACAAAGATTAAAAAGTAAAGCTTTATACACTTTTTCCGAGTTTAAACAACTTTTGTATTCCATAGCAGTGACACACGCCGGTATTAAAACATGGATTACAGCTTTACCGTTAAGAAATTTAATCCAAAAAAGAATAAATATTGAAGAATATAGATCATTAAAAACCAAATCAATAACAAATAGTGGTTACGTTCCTTTGATTATATCGTTTAGATGAGATTTATTAGAGCTTCGCTGAGTCACCGTGTAATGTCTACGGGGAAAAAATAACAGCGCCGTATCTTTGGAGCATGGCTATGCTCCAGCCAATCAGGTGAGAGCATCATGTCGCAACCCTCATACGCAGATATTCCAGTAACCCTAGTAGGAACGTATTGGTAAATTAGCGCCATCTAGCGTGGGTGGTACATTTTGAAGCTACGCATGTGGGGAACCGTCAAGGATTAAATAAATATCTTGAATATCAGTTTCGATCGAGTGAAGTAAATTTCATAAAGCATGCGAGGGTTAGATTAACGATTCAATTTCTGAAACATTGCTATCTTGAGTTGCATCTTTTGTAATTTACCTAACTGGGAGCGCTAACTTTGTTGATCTGACGGACTGGCTGGTAGCAATTAAAGGATTATGTATCATTGACACTTTATTACGCATTAATTTCAATTTATAATCTAGTTAAATATAACTATTTCTTGTTTTCGCTCGTAATTACTACACTAAAGTAGATTATTATCCGTTGAACTAAAGATTTTGATTCGGTAGACACTTAAAAAAATCTTTAATTTTTGCATCCAAATGTTAACAGTGCGTGTTTTTTGATGCACGTTTTTATTTAAAATTATATGATAATATTTCAATCTATTTGATGTTAAACTGAACACTTGACGTTAATCGTGCTCGTTAATTTCAACGCTGAGTCTTCGATATTACGTATGCGAACCACTTATGCAATTTTGTCCTACTTTGCTAATTTTAAGCTTAAAATGACTGAATCGCCTCGGCAAAATTAAATAAAATAAAATTTTAATTTTGGTATGCAACTAGGTCAAGTTTGCTCATGATATTTCAGTTTGCAGTTAAATCGAGAGTTCTTTCTCGGCGCCAAGTAAATTCGCGTTCGAAGGCAGATTACAGCCTTTGCCAAACTCTCGAGGATGTTACAATCTGGAATCATCTTGCACTTGACATAAAAAGGACTTTCCAGAACAAAATTAAAAACAGATTCATAGTTTAAATTTTCTTGCAGTCGCAAATTCTTAAACCAATGTAAGCGATGTCTTAGAATTCTTGTTAATCATCAGCGATGATTAAAGTATTCCAGTATTATAAGAATTGAGAATCGTACACTACAGTCTACTCGTCTACGCTAAATTCCGAATCTACAAATAGTTAAGATTTTATCAGACGTTAAGCAATGACTCGGTATTTTAGAAAATTGGAAACTTGGTTCTTGTTGCTACCTTCACTGTAAGCATTTACACTGTTCCATTTATTAATGTGAAATTATTTAACGTGTTATCTACGCTTCCCCCAACGTTTAGTGTTTATAAATTGACTTGCAAAAGCGTATATATTCTGCATATTCCATTACGCAAATTTAAATGGCTCCAATTTAACTTCAATCTTTAAGGTTCGTCAAATTTTAAATGCAACTAAAACTCTCTGGAATTTGGAGCTAATATTCCCTTGTGTCCTTAATTGGTTCACTCTAAGAACCTCGTCGAAGAGAAGGTAACTTTGATTGGGGTAACGGAAATGGGGTAATCAAAATTTCAAAGGTAACCCCTCGGTAGTCAGAATTGGAGGGAAGTATTTTTAAGAAAAGAGATTAAGTTATTCCCACAATGCTTAAAATTGTTTTCTTGCGTAAATAATTCGGTAAAGAAACTCGTGCCTACATACTTATCAGACTTGCTATCGGCTTATAGTAGCATTATTGGGCTTTCATAATTAAATAAAATTGTTTTCTATTTTCGTTACTAACTAGATTACTAGTAGAAACGCAGTGGTAAATCAGCGCCATCTAGTGTGGATACATGCATTACGGGTTGGAATATTTAAGTTACGCGTTTGTGAACCGCAACAAGCTCTTGCGACTTGCTTTGTCAAGAGGTTATGACTTTAAATAAGCTAAGCATTTTATTTTCAATGCGTAGTTTTAAAATGCGCTTCTTTAAGTTTTAATGCAAAGACGTCAAAAAAACTTTTTTTTAAAAATTAACTTTGAAACGAGAGCATTTTATTTCTCTGAAGCTAATGGAATCTGGAACATCACGAATTGTGGTACAGTTATATGCTATTTTGAAACTGTCCCTCTCGTAATGTTGAATAAGTAATTGGGTAGTTTTATGATTATGCACCGGTGGCCAAATCAATGGAGCTGATAGAATCTTATTGTTAAATAAGAACTAGAATGGTTAGTGCCAGGATAAGTGGTAAATTATGTACGAGACAATTTTCAAAATCCGTACGCAATTCACTACCCAACCAATAAGGGCAGGAAACGGGTGCGATTTTTTTTTGTATTGCAAACATTTTACATGAGAAAATTAAAGCATTTATACATATAAACTGCTGCTCAATAAGTGTTACTGAAAATGGGCCAAAGTGTTCCGAAAGTGATTTAAATGCGTTCCCGAATGGGTTTCAAAACGCGTTCTTTAGAAAATAGTGTTCAATTAGGTGTTTAAAAATGCGTTCCGGATTATGGTGCTAAAAGAGCAGACGAATAGTGTTCTAAAAGGCACTTCCAAATGTGGTAAATATGCGTTCTATAAAATGTTCAGTTATGTGATCGTAATTCCTAGGAGACCTAGTGATATGAAATGTATTCAGCGTCTTGCAGTGTAGTTAACTATTACCAAAATGGGAATAGTGGGATTTTAAACTGGTACGAGGGGGGCAACCTTATTTTACCATCGGTTAAGCATATGCACTAAGTATTTTAAGATGGCTTTTGCGGCAAAATCTCGTTAACAGTTTTGATATTCTTGGATCTTTACGGCACGGATAAAAAAAATTAATTGATCTATTAAAGTTCATTCTTGCAGATCCAATAATTAATATTTCTATTGTTAAAATGAATGTACCAAAAATTTGGAAAGTTTAACGAATTCGTTCAAAAAAACTCGGACTCTTTTCATGCTTACAAAAATCTTCGTTTTAAAAAATCGATATTGCTTTATTCTTTTACCCTTCAAGTCCAAACCGGCAGCTAAGTGGTGGGTTTTTCTCTTTAACACAAATTTTTAAGTGTTTTTAAACCGTGTCAAAACTTTTTAGAATTGGCTAAATGGTCATCTTGAACAGCTGAAATACAAAATTGTCTCCTACAAAAGTCGTCACAGTTCAATCCACTTAAATCTGTTTAAAGCTTGGACTTGTTGTTCAACACTTGTGTCTAATCTGGTGTTGGATATTCTTCACAAGTCTTATAATCTGCCAAAACATCTTCAGTCTCTCCCAGAATGGTTCTTTTTGTAATTTATGGCTGTAAAAGGGACTGGGTCGAATTTTAGCCTCAATTTTGTAATTAGTTCAAAAAGTAAATTGTCTATACTATACAGCGACAAGTAAATTTAAATGTTTTACAAACAAAATTCTTAAAACTTAAAGTATATTGAATTATTTATCGAACAAATTTGAAATAAATTTAAAAACTACAGCTGCAATTCAGAAAGGCTTCAAATAGTTTATAAGTTCCCTAAACATAATACTCGCATCGGGATCGCCCTAATACTTAATTTTGTGGGTTGGATTCTTCCTTGCAGCGTAGGTGTTGCTTAAAATTTGGCAATCCACCAAAAGCAATAGCTTTAGGCTTTAAGACCTTTTGAAGCAAACTAGACTTTATCCAAAACCTTTTTCTAAAGAGCCTTAGTGTAGGTCTCGTGCTATGTTTACCTCAACCAAACCTCGTGCCTCGTGCTATGCTCAACCAAATCTAAACCCCTTGTGTCGGATTTAATAATTTAATATGGGTTTCATACTAGGCAATTTATGGATTTAAAATCCGAATGGCTCATTTAATTTTGAAGTGTAATTTTTAAAATTTGATACAATTTTCAAAATCCAAAGTTAATTTATCAACTTCCAAAGGTGGTCATAAAAAAAAATCTCAAATTTCCAATTCAAATAATCTTAATGCGTTTAAATTCAAATATAATGCCCTATTTCAAAAGTTAAAACAGCATCGACTTAATGTGTAAAGGTATTCACTACGGAATGAAAATTAATCTACAAGGGATTGCCTTCGCAATGCAAATTCAATTTCATAAACAACTTTACTCGTTTTCCCCAATACTAAAGCAAACAAAATTCAAATTTAGTGCAAGCAAATAATCTGGTGCGAACGAAGAGCTAGCCTTCGTTTAGCAACAGATTGAAACCGATTCTTTCGCGCTTTTTTCGATTATCAAGCGTTTCCGTTTCAAATATTTACAGCACTGTCTACGTTGTTCTTTCAAAATGCAGTATTGATGTGTATTGTCATTCGGGGTTCTGTTCATCAATGTGTATCTTCGAATTGTAAAATTCTTTGTCTATTGAATATGATTAATTCTATTAAGGTATTACCTTCGAGTAGTCTGTGTAGTATTACACTGACATGTCTGTTCAGTAATGTAATTTTATTCATGTTGTGCATATAGTGAACAATTTCTTTGTTGAAAAATCTAGAAGTTTCAGGGCTAGTTTTTGGTATTGGATTGTAAAGGTTCATGCGCATGAAACCAGGGTTAAAATTACATGCTAATGCGTGTCAAACTGTTTTGCGAATTTGACATGTACAGGAGCCATCGGAAGGAGTTGGAATTTGAAGTGTATAAAAAGGTAAGGGTAAGTGATTTTTCAATTTTTAAGTCGGAAAAAGTAAGAACACAGGAAAATGACAAGGCCTTGTCACGTAGCATGAGTGGGGGGTAAGCTTCAAAAGGATTAAAAAAGTTTATCGTAATATTGTACTTTACGTGATAAATTGTATTTAAAAAAAATTATTCAAGGGCTATTTGTAAAATATTGTCAAATACGTAGATCATTTTATTGTAATCAAATGTGCCTATCCTTGTATTGTTTAATCCGTTCATCTTTGTAGTATTGTTATTAAATGCGTTTCATCTTTGTATTTTTAAATGTGGTTTATCCTTGCGTTGTTATTAAATGCATCTTGTATTGTTAAATGTGTCTATCCTTGTATTGTTGTTGAATGCTTCGATCCTTGTATTTTTATCAAATGCGTCTATACTTGTATTGTTATAAAATGTGAATTGTTATTAAATGCGTTTATCCTTGAATTGTTTGTTATTAAATGTATTTCATCCTGGCATTATGTTTTGGTGATCTAATAAAAATTATATTAATCCATACATAAATTGGTTATTTTCTGCCACTTCAATGTTACTTTTTAACCCTTTCAGTCAAAATGACAATTTGGCATCATTTTTTAGAATTTTTTCTTCTGATCGTCTATAGCCATTTATTATCAAAGCACATCATTAGATTCTTCACACTTTTTCTATTGAAACATTTTTTATTAATCCCAATAGATGTCGGCCCTATTTTTAAAATTATGATCAGAAACATGATGCCAAATGGAAACACTGCGACTGAACTGGTTAACTGTATTTGACGTTCTTAAAAATTAAAGTTCGAGGAAAGTTTAAGCTTAAAAGAATACTTTAGTTGAACATTTGCCGCAAGTAAATAAAATCCTAAATCTAGGTTTTTCAATGCATGACGTTATTTCAAAATAACGATGTTTTGTTGTCGCTTAATTGGAAAACGTAAATGGCTCAGTTTTCTTTTTGTGTGGAATAAATAACGTGCTAATACAATGTTTAGGAAATCTTAAAAGGGTTACACTAGGAATAAATCTTGTCTACCTTGCTGGAGTTCTTTTTGAAAAGTCTTCCGTTTCATCTTGAAACAGTTTGGAACAATTAAATTTAAAATGTAATTTTAATCGGTATTTTAATATTATCGGTTTAGCTTTGTAGGCTTACTTGCATCGATCCAAGTTTTGGCACGCATCTAACTTGGTTTGAAAGTTAGTTTTTACCTTTTCACTCTGTTTCCAATTGGAATCTTCTTGCTATTTTTAAACCCGTACTTATTCAAATTTTAATGAAAAGGAGTTATATATAGATTTTTTTTGTATCGTTAGATACAATATTTGTCTTTAACGAATTAAATGTTTGTAGCTATATAAAAAACATACTAAAATTAAAATTCAAACTAACATTTAAAAAAAAAAGAATTAGCCCTAAATTCTTTAAGCTTGCATTATAGAGTGCTTAATGTATGGAAAAATTTATTCGAAAGTTAAGATTTAAACTAAAATGTAAGGATTTTTTTTAATTAAAATTTTTCTGTGACGGTAGTTTCAAGTTTTGCTTTTAAGGAATAAAAACTTTAAATGTGCTTTTCTCGGAGTTCAGTTTTCCTTGACAACGAGTATTTTACAACGCTGTTTTTTCAAAATTGTATGCAAAATTCCTTGGACTTTATATAACCACGTATTTAATAGACTTTATTAAGAATTGATATTAAAATTGTTTTTCAAAAGAAGCGTTAAAATATGTTAGTCGATTTTTCATATGCGAAAGTAATTTGGTTTTTAAAGATTTTTTCTGTAAAATAACTACAGAAGAGGTAAATCAAATTTGGATGTCAACTCTTTTGCAAAACAGTTAAACAAACACGAGAAGAAAAATTAAGGCTTTTTTAAATGCAAGTATTTTAAAATGTAAATTTTTTACTTTTTTCAACAATTTAAAAGTTAAATTAATTTTGATTTTTTTTCATTGTTTTGAAATATGGGTTGAACTAATATTTTTATAGTGTACGAGTCCATATTAAAAAAAGACTCGGTACTATTTTAGTTACGAGCCAAATTAGTAATGTAGTAACATGAAAACATCGCGACGTACTAGACAGTACGTCGCGATGTTTTCATGACATTCGCGTTACACTAACGGGATGTAAATATGTAAAAAAAAAAAATTGTTTTCATTATAACTATGTAGTATCTTTAAATTTATACTTATTATGTTAATGGCAAAATAACTTTCTGTACTTTTTGGTAAGTTTTCGTGAATGTATGCTATGCTGTATACTTTAATTTGAAAACAGTCAAAAGTTTCCTCATTGAAATTGTATAGATAGCTGTTACCATAAAAGACCCTTAACTACACTTAATTCCGTCTTACACAGATCTAAGCTTTAACCAATAAACTTATTTTATGTGTTAAGAGGATTTATCAGCCAACTTTATTTTGATTCTGACTCGCCAGGTGGCGTTACAAATTTTCGCCAAATGATACGTCTGGCGATTTAAAAAAAGGGGATACGTTTCTCTTTCTGGGGAGTGGAGCACGGGCAAGATTTCTCAATCACAAGATAAAGATTATTCGATTGTAATCGGGTTTAGACTAACGAAAACTGGTTCCGGTACTCTTTTGCGAGCCCGGACGATGTTCTGGAGGAAAAAAAATTGTGTTGTTTGGTTATTTCTCTTTCATTTAATTTTTTTATTTGTTTAATAAATTATATTTATTTTGTAAATATTACGATCTTTCAGGAAACTATTTCTTTTCTGGTTTGCTCGTACTAATACATTATATTTCTATTAATAATTACCGAGATTTGATACCGCTATGAACTGCTCTAAAGTCATCCCTGTAAACTTCGGAATACTAGTTTAGCTTCGGCACATAAACAGTATTGTTCTTAAGGGGTCATAGAAGTCTTAAAAATGTGCAAAGAAGGTGATCTTTAATGTAATTATTTAACTACTCAACATACAAGTATATTTTTAATATGTAATTTTATAAAATTTATTTATTATATAACAAATTTTAAAATTTATGAGACTTCAGCCAAAACTAAAATAAATGATAACAAACATAAAACTATTTGAACACATTGGGATTAGGCTTGCGTGCCAAATTTTGAGGTCAAAATTGAAGAAATGAGCAAGAAAATGACTTTATATTGTGCAAATATGTACAAAGACTTGTACCTAAATTCAGAGCTCAATTTTAATTAGAATTTATGTTATAAGAGCTTTTTTTCTAAAAAAAAATTAATAAAAATTTAATAAAAAAGCTCTGAAAATAATTACTTATACCTAATTTCTAAACTCAATTTTAATAAGTAATTATTTTCAGAGCTTTTTTCTTAAATTTTTATTAATTTTTTTTAGAAAAAAAGCTCTTAACATAAATTCTAATTAAAATTGAGCTCTGAATTTAGGTACAAGTCTTTGTACATATTTGTACAATATAAAGTCATTTTCTTTGTCATTTCTTCAATTTTGACCTCAAAATTTCGCGCGCAAGCCTAATCCCAATGTGTTCCAATAGTCTTATGTTTGTTATCATTTATTTTAGTTTTGGCTGAAGTTTCATAAATTTTAAAATTTGTTATATAATAAGTAAATCTTATAGAATTGCATATAAAAAATTATATTTTTATATTGAGTAGTTAAAAATTGCATGAAAGATCAAACTATGCTTTGTAGTACCTTCTTTGCACATTTTTAAGACTATGACCCCTTAAATCTAGTTCCGTACTTTTAATTGTTGGCGTAGCAATCTTTATGTTTATTAAAACTAATGGCATACTAATGCAAAAGTAGAAACCCCAATGTATAATGAATCTGTCGTACTAGCAGTTTTAAAGGCAATAATAAGGTCAGCAAGATACAAACAAACGCGGGTTTATGGTCTTCAAAAACATGTGCAGAAACCTTTTGTATTGCTAGTGGCAGTTTGTCAATTTGTTCATTCGGTTGCTCTTGTAAATTAGACACTGGTCTCTTTATTACAAGCCTTACTCCCGCCACTAATCTGTACATTCGTTCTGAAAGAAGCTTTCTACATTGCACACCTTTGGAGCCGGGAAATCTTGACGTGTTTTTTGCAACTTTTCAAGGCCTCTAAAATAGCATCGGACTGCGTGATTGGCACATTAAACTTTCAGTACTCTGCCACCAAACTACACATATTCTTGAATGTTGCTCGAGAAGTTCTTAAGTAACTGCACATGTAGGCTTTTTAATTCTTTAAGTACTAGAATGAAATTCTCGTCGAAACGCAAGGGTATTATAATAACATTACCTGCCACCTATAATCACTTCCGCACAAGATTTATAACTTCAGAACAATTATAGACTAACCCAGCATTCAGTTACAATTTGAATCTTCAACTCTAAAAATTGGCCACTATAATTACATTTTATCTTCCGCAAATTAAATAAATAATCTTTATAGTTTGCTAAATTTATTTGCAGTTTGAAGAATAATTATGTAAAATTGAACGAGTCACATCCTGTAGCATCCTTTCCGTGATCTTTGGCAATGCTTTGAAAATCTCACCTTAAATTACACGAGATTCTTGTAATTAAATAACTATCAATAACTATAATATTTGAAAAAACCTGATCTATCCAGAACATTTGGCAATGATAAACATGAAATTACTCCAAATTGCACTGATAATTAAAGGAATTTAATTGTAAATTAATACCAATTAGCTCTTTAAGCAAAAAAAAGTAACACTGTGAACCACTTTCTTAGTAAACTAATATAATAAACATTAAAAAAATCACATTGTGGTATATTTTTTATAACGCCATTCCAAATCGATTTACAAAGAAAAAATTAATAATCTTTAACATTTTAAATAAGGTTTTTCGTGATATTGCTGATGTGGCAACAGTAATTTAAATGACTAAAAATTAAATTCCAATGCTACTTTAATGGGTCGTTCGTCGACAAGACAAGATGACAGATGTCCGTATGGACGAACAAACAGAAAAGAAAGTATGAAGTTAGGTCCCTGCTGTCCTATCTTTCGATGACAAAAATGATTCTTTAGATCTGATGGATAGAACAGATTTCGTCACCGAAGTAAGGACAGACAGACGGGACACTTTGGGAAGACTACTATGTCAATACCTTCTTTTCTATTAAAAAAATGTTTCGAATTTAAAAAAAGATTATAAAATATTCTAAAAATAACGTCAGGGCTTCATCCTCATTGACTATACATCCCAGGACCCCACCCCCTCCCTAAACATTTTTAAATAAACGTTTATATTTCTTCCTTCAATAAACCCACAGGCTACTACCGTCATTTTAGAAATGGTAAACCAAAGGTCACCAAGTGATTCGATTGAATAACTCGTCAAATATTCAGCCAAATGTAACAAAAACTAAGATTTAGGGTTTATGAGGATTCTTAATATTTCTAAATTATAAAATTGGGTGCTGCCATTGGAAATTTGAAAGTTAATAGCATTTTTAATATGAAGACGGCTCCTTATGCAATCCAACTTCAACCTGCTTGCAAACAACTTCTGCTTCTGTTCAGTCCAGAGACATAACATAGAGTGGACTGCGCATTCATAGTAAAGCAGCTTAGGGATGGAAAACCAAAACCGGTTTTCAAAAAACTGGTGGTCCCGGTTTTGACAGAAAACCGGTTTTTTTGTATGAGGCCCTACGGCACTGAAAACCGGTTTTTTAGGGAAAAACCGTTGGAAAATGGAAAACCGGTTTTTTCTAAAAAAACCGCCATCCCTTGCAGATTAGCATTATGTCCTAAACATCAAAAATCGCCAAGAGGGGAAAGGTTGCTACATATGGCAACTTAACGCTACCGTTTCGTTACGAACTATTCCAAATTGTCGCAAGACCTGAATATCAGCTAGCAAACCGAAGTGGAGACTACCATCAATATCCATTGTCACGTGGGTTTCTACCAATCACGGCAGCTTGAATTTTTTTTAATGTTTTTGCAGACGATTTTTTGAGCATTGTTGGAATTTTTCTCTTTTGGCTTAAATAATAAATATTTAATTACATTCTTTTAATCTCTGAGCATGTTAACAATCGTGAATGTTGTACTCTTAATTCAGTAACGTTTTGTGCAAGATGCCAAATGCTTGTGAATTCCCAATTGTAAAGAGGGGTATAAAAAAGGATTAGTCACACTTTCACGGGTAAAATTTATTTAGTTCTGCATACGTTCAGTAATTGTGTGTTCGTCATAAACTGTAATTTCCATCGAGGGAATTTATTCTAAAAGCTCTTTTATACTGAAGAATCATATTCATGATTAAATCAACGTTGTTAGAACTCTATAATAAATATTTTGGGCCAAGTCAATTAAATTAATGGTCTGAACATTGACAGCTTATAAGTAGAATATATTTTTTTACAATTTGGTCAAAACGAAACCTGTTTTTGCAATCGTAGTTTTTGAGTTTTTTATATTTAAAAAGTAGAGCATTTGTTGAATTTGGAATATGTTGATGTGTTTTAGAAAGTTGATTTATTCCAGGTGAAATAAAGGAAGAAGCAATATTTCAAAAAAATATAGTTGATTTTTTTTAAAAATCGGACCGTTAGAACGAAAGTTATAGAGACGGCAGAAAATATTCACCATGTCAATACCAACTTATATTACAGCAACACTCTACATAAACCTACTAATGTTCTTTTAAATTAATTTTTAATAAAGAGTCCACATTCAATTGTTCAAGTAATCTTAAATAGACGCACAAAATCAAAGAAATAATCTTAAGAGGATCTTAAAATACTAGCGATTCATCCTTGCTCCTTTCCAAGCCACTTTATCATAACATTAGATTGTCGGCCTCTGTGTTCAGGTCGTTGTGGAAAAACTCGCCAAATTTTAAACTCGCCATAGATGCGAGCCAAACGCGACACAGTCATGTGACTGTGTAAGTTAGATGTTTAGGACACTTTAGGTTTGCCAATGCGCAGTCCACTCTATGTTATGTCTCTGGTTCAGTCATTGCAAGGTGGGGAAACTTTTCTTGAGATGCAATGATAAAGTATCGGTACCCAACAAAGTGTTATTTGATAATTTTAAATTGTTATCGTCGAGTATCTTTTCATTTTTGAACAATGGGCTACGCGTGGAGATCACTCTTTTTTGAAACATTCAAACAAAAACAAAATGAAGTTTCGAAAAACGTGGGTCGACCATCAGGAGTAAACAAACCATTTGAATGCTTCCTCAACTTACTTCGCTTCTATTAACGGAACATACGAAAGAAAGGGAAATAATAATAAATTGTATAGTTAAGAAAAGCATGACGACACATTACAATGGGAAATGTTTTACAGTTTTGTGGCATTCCAACTTTTTGTATTTTAAGGTTTAATAAAAAAAATGTTTTACTTATAAGAAATTTAGGGACCCAAAATATTCGGGGGCCCTAGGCCCGGGCCTAATGGATAATCAGGCCCTGGATCCAGCCAAGTTCGTTGGCCTATTGTTTACTGATCCTAGTTTACCAAGAATGAATAAAAGAAGGAATATTTTATTCGAACAAACTTACCATTAAGTCCTTCTGCCATTTTTCAAACTGTGTGATTTAAATTAATCACAAAGCCCAGCAATGGAGTCTTATGGTGTAGGCTAGTAATGGAGTTATGGAGTCTCTTCGCTAAGGAGAGATTTCACCCTCACAAACGCACCAACCGATATTGTAGACGATTGAAGCACAATCTGCGGTTCTGCGCTGCGGGTTGGAAAGTGGTTTCGACCCACCCCTTCACACACACCTCCCCCCCCCCCCCCCCCCTTGAAGATTCGGTTCACGAAGAAGGCACCCTCCCCAACTAATCCTATTCTTATCAACCACCCCTTGAAAACTGGACCTAAGTGGAACTGTCCTAATGTCCATCTTTCAACCTATATATCTGACTTCACTGTCACTCTCATTTCCTTATAAGAGATTTTAGACACATTTTGAATAAGAGAAAACTTTCTTTTAAAAAAATGAATTCTTGTAAAGAGAAAAGATTTCACGTGGAGACAAATTCAAAATCATCAAGCGCATTAAAGATGGAGATATATTAACAACTTGTACAGATTTCTTCCAATCCAAGTCCATTGTTTCCAACAAATTTAACAAATATAAATATTAGTTGCTATTTAATCATATGCATTTACATCCTTTTTTAACTATTGCTTAGGGAAAAATTCAAAAATTAACAGTTCAAAAAACATTTTTTTGATAAAAATTTATTTATGCATTTATTATATCAAGATGCACAAAAGCATTGTTATTTTAAAAGATTAATATCACATAACACTCTGTTCCAATAAAGTTGGCTCTTCAGGGAGCCCGAGTTATTCACAGCAAAATAGAATAACTTATTTTTGAAACATAAATTCAAAAGTCACCAATGACACTTCGAGAAGCATTTGTAATTACTTATTTTCTAAACTACAATTATTTTCAACTGTATTTGGATAAAATTCAGCATAAATGACTTATTCGAAAAAGAGCCAGACGTTATACGTAGTTCCAAATCACGGGGAGTATTATTGCAAATTTGTCTTTTTATTTCAGAACTAGGGGGCAGGCAGAGCCCCCTGCTCGCTATCGCTCGCCAACCCCCGAGAATTGCTACGCAATTCCTCTTTGTTTGCTGCGCAAACAAACTTGCAAAACTAAGATATTTTAGTTAAAAAGACGAGTGCGCAAGACGAAAAAAGGAAGATGCATCGATTGTTTTTACGATGCGTGGTCGGAAACTCAAGACCGATTCCAACAGTTGAAAAATAAGCTACTTTCCGTGGGACTGCTCCAGGCTCCAGGGCATCACGTAGCTCTAGCGCTAAGCAACGATCTCTACCAAAGCCACGGGACGCAACATGGAGCAGCCCCGGCACAAAACAAGCACACCACCACACTTTCAGCGTTTCTGATTGACTGAAGCCGCGTAAGTCACGTGGCTTTCAAGCGTCCGACAATTACAATTTTATATTATATAGAGATATGAGTCTATATTAAAAAATATCGAATAAAAAAATAAGTATGGGTCGTAAATTTTGGTGGTACATCGCACTGTTGCCTAGGGTAGGGCTTGGCTTTAACTAGGATAAACCGGGGAAGGGTTTTTTTTCTCTATTAATAAAGATAATCCATTTCTATTTGATTATCGAATACTAATTTATATTAAATCTATTTTTCTCGGAAATTTCATTAATGATTTAAAATTTTAACCTAAAGTAATATGATTTTGCTAGTTTTTGTCTAAAGACGAGTAAACCACGATTTTTTTATAAAATTTGCCGAATTCTTTTGTTATACCAACTGTGTAAGTTAAAGCATATTGCTCGCAAGAATTTCTGGTATCCAGGTGTCGTAGACATGCTTTGGTAGAAATTTAAACTGAAATGCATGGAACACACTCTTAAAAATAGCACTTTCATTTTTGACGATTCATGAATCCTCAAGCCTCATTTCGTTAATTTTGAGGATTGTATCGTCAAACTATCACGCGACTTTTGAGTAAACGCGAATCCTCACTTTTACGATCGTGATTTGACGATTCAGAATCTTGATTCTGAGGAAACTGAATCTCATTGTTGTACTCACATGCTCAAAAATGACGAAACATTTCCTTAGATTCGACGACATTTGAATCCTCATAAAAAGGACGCTCTTTGAAATTACTCCCTTTGAGGAAATGAAAACTCGGAGCAGTTGCCAGGAAACGAATCGTCAAAATTAAGGAAAATTTCGTCGTTTTTGAGCATTCATTTTTAAGAGTGCATTGACAAAAAAAAAATATAGGAACTTAATTCTGATAACTGCCTTCAGCCTCTAACCGCGTGGAAAGCGCACGACCTTATTTGACCTTCAAAATTTCTATTTATAGACAAGACAACAACAACTCTTCAAAAGGGGGCAAGAGGAGGCGGAGGGGACAATTTTCTCAGAAAACTAAGTGGAAATCACCATGAAATCATGACTTTTTTCCTCATGCATTGACACATACCGCATACGTTCTTCACAAAATTGTTACTGGATTAAGGGGGTTCAGTATGTTGTATATCGGTAATGTTAAATTGGCCAATTACAATGTACCTTTTCACAATAACTACTGTTTAGATCATCTTAAAATTTTCTGTGTGTGTTGTACCAACCTTATACATTAATCTGAGGTTAAAAGTTTTTTGTAAATAACTGTTAGATTTTTTTAAATAAAATAAGTTTTAAAGTACCCAAAAAATCATGAAAATTTTCACTTTTTTGCCCCATAAAATTTTTTTCACTTTAGTTTCATTAAAATTTATAACCTCAGATTAATCCTAATGACAGATTAATCCCTGACATTAAAATGGCTTTTAATGTCAAAAATATTTTTCCAATCGTCTTGATACTTTGTGACATTATTAATTAAACTTGTAATAGTATTTTAAGCCAATAATTTTTTATTTTTTCACAGATTTTAGGGTACTGAACCCCCTTAAGATTCTTTATGTTTCTTTCGCGAAGATTTTCAAATAGAAATATAATGCAAGTTATTTTCGTATGAAATTGAAAGAAACAACTAATTCCAGCAGTTGCAATAAATCAATCTTGTAAATGCTTTTCAATCTCTTATAAACTTAAACCAAGTGTTATTTGTCCACCTTTCAAAATTTTCCGAGTACTCTAAATTTGACATACCTCTCGTGATTGATTTATGTGAAAAAAAAATTAGCATTAATCAACGACAGATATATATTGCTTAGTAATTTGGAAAAAAAATCCGCAAGAAAATGAGCTGTCGTAAGTTTAAATAAACAAAATATAAGGCAAATAATGTCCATTGCAGATATGAACAATTTATGTAGGATAGATTAAGTTATACGAAAAACGAATTTTAAAGCTCAAAGTTAATTTGTTTATATATGGTAATTAAGGTGTTCAAAATGAGTTGTAAGTTATAGCGAATCGGTTGACTTTTTTTGCTGTTTCAGTGAATTAGCATCGCAAATTGCGATGCGATACCGCTTACGACTCAATGTAAATATCTGCGGCGTTTATGGCGACATATTACGTAATTTTACACGAGATGTTTTGAAATTCATACAAATCTACCGTTTTTCATGACTTTTGGTCAGTGCTGTATTCGTAAAATTTGCACAGGGTATACTGTGCCTAAATAACAAAAATGAGAGGTTATACTCTAAATATGATTTGGTACTTGGTAATAAAATTTACGAATATGCATAATTGAGATGTAGGTAGGTAGGTTTGAATATCGTCGCACTAGAGCTACACGAGGGCTATTGGCGACGGGCGTCGTATTTTAGAACCAAAGTCAAGTGACGAGTCAACATCTGAATAATCGAAATGTAGAAAAAAACTTGGTTTAAACTGCGCATTAAATAAACTTATCTTTTAAATCTTGCTCTCAACTAATCAGAAGGAAAAGTAACTTACATAGAAATGTGGAAAATAAGCAAAATATTTAGTTTTCCGAAAAAATATAATTATTAACACATTCGCTGCCACTAAATCATCGATAGAGTCTTCATCGATAGAGGCTGATGAAGTAGAAAAACATCCTGTTTTTTTAAACATGTTCGTTACAATGGAAATAAACTAACTGTTCATTTTTGAACAAGTGCAAATCTTAGTTCGAGATCGTAAAATAGCAAGGTTAGGTTGAATTAACGCCACTAACTAAAGCTACACGATAGCTACCTAGTCGTAAAAATACAAGGAAATGTTCCTGGCCTTTTCCAACCGGATAACTCATTATCTGTCGCTAATAATTGAATTGAAAGCCAATTACCAGATTTGCTTCAGTGATTAACTTTTCGACTAAGAAATAATCCTTAAATTTTCCAAATTCTTATTTTTGGGTAGTTTTTGTTTGAAAAAAATAAAAATAAAACAGACTATTTGCCAATTTTTTTTATAGCTTGATTGTTGAATAACAAACTGAATCACTTTACGAAATGCGGTATTTCATGTGTCTGGTCGCCCTACACTTGAGACGAAGGATTTAATTTCCTCGTAATTTTAAATAGAATGCCCTCTTTCAAATCACCAAGTATTATTCCAAGCACAGAAGGATCGGTTGCAAAAGTTACAAACGAACTTGAACTCATAAGAACGGTTGGCGAAATGGTACAGCTGCGGAAATAAAAAAAGTACCACTAGTGATTATTTCTGCCGTTAGTCACCCTATAGAATCGGACCTTCTTCAAATTGTAAACAATTAACATTCTGAGTTAATTGCATGACACAAATTTTGCATAAGGGGTCATCTTCATATTAAAAATGTTACTAACTTTTAAATTTCCAATGGTAACACCCCTTTTTGAGTCCATATTTCAAATCTATGACCTACGTTAATACGAAATGCCAAATTTTGTTAGTTTTTAAGCATTATTAGGGGAGTTATAAACGTGCAAAGTTTAGGTCCCATAATGTTAAATGAGTTGCACATAAAAAACTATCCTAATTTATAAATAATAAAGATAATGAAACGAATTTTTTACTGAAAAGAAATAATAATAACCCAAACAAAATGCATTCAATATTGGGGTATTTAAGACAATTCTTATATTTTTTAATAATTATTATATTAATTTTTAAAAAAATATGAATAGAAACAACTTTATATTTTTACAGAAATAAATTCAAGACAGGAAGTTTATGCGAAATCCCAATTTTTAAAAAAATTTATTTATAATTTGCTGAGTAAATCCCAAAATATTTTTTAATTACCCTTTAGAGGACTGTGTATAAGATTATATGTGTAATTGATAAATAAAGACGGCCTTGCATGCATGCTTGCTTGTCATTTAGAGTTGGTCCCCAAAAGATCCACAAGTGATTCGATTGAATAACTCATCTAATATTCATTCAAATGTAACAAAAACTTAGATTTAAGGGTTTTCGTGAGTGCTTAACATTTCTAAGTTATTAAAATTGGGTGTTGCTATTGGAAATTTCAAAGTTCATGACATTTTTAATATGAAGACGGCCCCTTATTCAAATTTTGTGTCATGCAATTAACTCAGAACGTTAATTGTTCATAATCTCAAAAAGGTCCTCTAATGCATACTGTTACCGTTTGGTAACAAGTAACACAATCCACTTTATTCTATTAAGGGGTCTAAGGAGTCTTAAAAATGTGCAAAGAAGATACTACAAAGCAAAGTTTGATCTTTCATGTCATTTTTGAACTGCTGAATGTATAAGTATAATTTTTTTATATGTAATTCTACAAGATTTATTTATTATAAAACAAGTTTTAAAATTTATGAAACTTTAGCCAAAACTAAAATAAATGATATTAAACATGAAGGTACTTGAACACACTGTGATTAGGCTTGCGCGGCAAATTGTGAGGTCAAAATTGAAAAAAATGAATACGAAAAGGACTTTATATTGTGCAAATATGTACAGACTAGGACTTATACCTAAATTCTCAACTCAATTTCAATTAGAAATTATTTTTTTAAAAATTTAAAATCAAAATTTTTAATTTTTTAATAATTTTTTTAGAAAAAAGTTCTTAAAAAAATTTCTAATTAAAATTGAGCTGAGAATTTAGGTATAAGTCCTAGTCTGTACATATTTGTACAGCTGGGGGGAAAAAAAACGCTCCACCCTTCGTTTCTCGGCTGCTATTGGTCAAGGAACTTTATGAAAGGTGTCATTTTTCAGGAAATAGCGTAAGGAATTTAGAACTGGCAGCAAAAATTGCATAAGGGGTCGTCTACATATTAAAAGGAGTACCAACTTTGAAAATTCCAATGGCAACACCCAATTTTTTTTACATAAAAATGTTCAGCACCTTCAAAATACCCCATGTCTAAAAAAGTATTATCTAGTTTGCATTATTTGCTGAGATATTAAAGCATTAATTTTGAACTCGTTTGGGGGGAAATCTCTAAAGTGAAAACAGTAATATTTGGGTTGCGTCTTTTCAAAACAACAAACTAACTGGGTTAACATAATCTCGCCAACGGATGCTAGAATTTAACTTTCTTCACTAATATTGTGATTTTTTTAATGTTTTTTTATTTTGAAATTATAAATTCAGAAATAAAATAAAGATTAGAAGATAAAAAGTTTTAATTTTAATTTAAGTCGCATATACGGTTATTTATAACGAACAGATTTCCAAATGCGATTAGTTATAATCACATTGACTAACATGATTATTGCATTAATGTTTCACATTTTTTATGCGAATTTTTGTCTCATTAATATTGCTGCAAAAAGTTTGTTAAAATTTTTTCGCCCTTTATCGGTAATATAAACCACGTATTTCAAAACGGGGGGAGGGTTACAACCTTAACACGATATTTAAGGAAAGCAAAATAAAATTATTCAGAATGATTGGGCAATGATTTATAATCAAGGAAAGTGGGCACTAATAATTTTAAATAAGCAATGTGGTAACAATAAAATTTACTGTAAACCGAATTCCAATTATATTTTAGCATATTTATTTTTGATACTCACTTCTTGAAATTGTATTGGAAATAACGCATACTTAAAAACATAGTAATCGATATGATTTAAGGGGTCACAGGAGTCTTAAAAAAGTGCAAAGAAGGTACTGCAAAACATAGTTTGATCTTTCATGTCATTTTTGAACTACTCAATGTATAAGTATAATTTTTTTATATGTAATTCTACAAGATTTATTTATTATAAAACATGTTTTAAAAATTATAAAACTTTAGCCAAAACTAAAATAAATTATATTAAACATGAAGCTATTTGAACAGATTGTGATTAGGCTTGCGATGCAAATTGTGAGGTCAAAATTGAAACAATGACAATGAAAATGACTTTATATTGTACAAATATGTACAAACAAAGACTTATACCTAAATTCTCAGCTCAATTTTAATAAGAAATTATTTTAAGAACTTTTTTCTAAAAAAATTATTAAAAATTTTGATTATAATTTTTTTTAAATAATTTCTAATTAAAATTGAGCTGAGAATTTAGGTATAAGTCTTTGTTTGTACATATTTGTACAATATAAAGTCATTTTCATTGTCATTGCTTCAATTTTGACCTCACAATTTGCCGCGCAAGCCTAATCACAATGTGTTTAAATAGCTTCATGTTTAATATAATTTATTTTAGTTTTGGCTAAAGTTTAATAATTTTTAAAACTTGTTCTATAATAAATAAATCTTGTAGAATTACATATAAAAAAATTATACTTATACATTGAGTAGTTCAAAAATGACATGAAAGATCAAACTATGTTTTGCAGTACCTTCTTTGCACATTTTTAAGACTCCTGTGACCCCTTAAAGTTAATTCGACAAACAAAATACACTGCATGCACTTAAAATAAGAAAAGATTTTTAGATTTTTTTTCAGACATCAATTATTTGAATAAACATTTATCAGCAAATGCTTTTCAATCACCAAACGATAATGCAAGTTAGGATCGAATTCGCCAAGTAATTTTTTACACGATCCCTAAATTTCGTCTTTTTCAGTTTTTTTACAATAACTCGGCAAATAATTGTTTTTGAATTAAAAAAAATTTGGGATTTTGGTTCTACTGGATCTACTTTATCGATTTATGTAAAAAAAATTTGGGGTTGCTATTCATGTTTTATTTTTTATTATTTAAATTTAAATAAAAAATTATTAAAACTGAAAAATTGATGAAAAAACTTGTGTGATTTGTTTTTGGAAGATTAAGAAGTATATAATGAAAAAAAAAACTTTCTTTAATTCCTTTTATTTGTGGAGAAATGAATAAAAGTTTATGAAACTTTTTTAACATTATGGGCGTTCAACTTTGAATGCTTATAACTTAGCAAATAATGCAAAGTCAATAATTCTTTTTTACACTTGGTGTATTTTGAAGGTGCTGAACATTTTTATGTAAAAAAAATTGGGTGTTGCCATTGGAATTTTCAAAGTTGGTACACATTTTAATATTTAGACGACCCCTTATACAATTTTTGTTGCCAGTTCTCAGTTCCTTACGCTATTTCCTGAAAAATGACACCTTTCACAAAGTTCCTTGTCCAATAGCAGCTGAGAAACGTGGGGTGGAGCGTTTTTTTTTTCCCCAGCTGTACAATATAAAGTCATTTTCTTGGTCATTTTTTCAATTTTGACCTCACAATTTGCCGCGCAAGCCTAATCACAGTGTGTTCAAGTACCTTCATGTTTAATATCATTTATTTTAGTTTTGGATAAAGTTTCATAAATTTTAAAACTTGTTTTATAATAAATAAATCTTGTAGAATTACATATAAAAAAATTATACTCATTTATTGAGTAGTTAAAAAATTACAAGAGAGATCAAACTATGCTATGTAGTATCTTCTTTGCACATTTTTAAGACTCCTGTGACCCCTTAAATTAGAGCTCCTCCTAGAAAAATCTGTGTTTTTTTCATCTATTACATTTCATTTTAAAGTTTTAGTTACTAATAATCCTCATAGATGACAGTAGTAAAAGTGTATTCAAAATTAAAGAGTGAGGTTATTAACTTTTGTGAAATTACGTTTTTGGCAGTATTCAAAGGATAATAATATTAGTATTAGTACTAAATACTAATAAATTGTTTTGAAAAATTAATCATAGTTAAAAAGGGTTATTTTGAAATATTTTTAGTAATTTTCTAGTCATTATTATCAAAATTGGAATTTTGCAGTTGGTTTTTGTCATAAGGAAAAAAAATTAAAAATTGAAATTATTTAAATTCTAATGCAGTTAAAAAAAATTTAGTATTTTTCCCATAATGTGTGAGTATTAAAGATACATATATATATTTTTGGGATGAAAATAAAAATTCATGCATTAGAGGGTTAAACTTGAAGCATTAGAAAACAGTTACGATGCCCTCAAAATAAGTTATTATGATGTTCATTCAACTGAAGCTCCGTTCACACTATGCCGTTGAACAGGGCAAATTTGATATTGTCATTAACAGAGGTTTCAGATCGTCTGGCACAGATTTTGGATTTTCAGTGAAATCTTGCAAGCCTTGGATTGCTTGCCCTTCATAAATTTTGAATAAATCTTCTACATTTTTTAACCTCAATTTCCTTCTGTATAGGGTATACGCTAATTTGGAAAATAACCACAGAGTATACTCATTATTTAAAAAAAAAAAAAAAACAGGGTATACCCCCAATACAGCCCTGCTTTTGGTCGTTTTAGGCTCAAATTAATAATTTTTCATGACTGAATTTACCTAATGTCAAAATTTCATAACTATTCATAACTTAATTCAGGGTTTCCGCGCATATGAAAAGTAAAGAAAAACAATTTTTCAACAAGAACTCATAAAGGTCGTAGAAAAATCCAATACTTTCTGCCATTCTTAAAAAAAACTTTTGCAATCTGAAGAACAAAAGGGAAAAAAATCACATAAAAATAAACATTTTATTTGACAAACGTCTCTGTACAGAAGATATACAGGGTGAGGCAAATAAAAGTATCCCCAACGTGGAGATAAGAATACGACAGAAATGTTGCCAAGTCAAAAACCAATACAAAAACAGGTTTGTTAACTGAAGCCCTTGATCGCTTTGATATTAAGCCCAAACAAACGCTTGGCAGCTTATTGATGGCAACTACGCAATGGTTTGAGAAGCTAGATGAAATGAAGTATAAACAAGGTTTGTAGAACTGATAAAAAAAAATCCCCACTGGTGATTATTTTGATCGTTATTTATCCTAGAGAATCGGACCTTTTTGTTTTGTTAATAAAAAACTTACTAAATTTATTGCAAGATACAAACTTTGCATAACAGGACGTCTTCATACAATACGAACTAAGATCTGAACTCGTCACTAATCTATGAGTAGCTCTAATGCCAAGCTAATCCGATCCAACCAATGCAAAAACAGGCTTTGCAAAAACACTTGTCAATCAAGAAGGTGGAAAAATAATGGAATCATAAAAAACATAGAACCATAAAACAAACAAACTCGTCTCTTGACCAGGGTTCTAAATACGAGGCGTAATCAATTACGGCCAATTTAAGCCTCACAGCTAATTACGCCTCCTAATTTAGAATCCTGGTCAAGAGATGAGTTTCTTTTTTTAGAAAAAGAATGAAATCATAAAACAGAAACTCGTCTCTTGACCAGGGTTCTAATTACGAGGCGTACCCAATTATGGTCAATTACGGCCTACACAGCCAATTAAGCTTTGTAATTTAGAACCTTGGTCAAAAGACGAATATCTTTTTTATTATTCCATTCTCCCCCCCCCCCTTCTTGATTAGTAAGTATCTCAAAGTTCGTTGCATTTGGATTATCCATTGAAGCTACAGACCACTCCAAATAGCGAGCGTTTTTTTATAACCACCCTGTATTTCAACGTATTCCTATCTCTAGACCGGTGCCACTTATATTTGCCTCACCCTGTATAAAAAAAGGAGCATCTCTTCTTTCACAGTTAGCTCAGGTAGGTCCTAACCATACCAGTGATTTCTTTCCTGCACATAGGGCAATTGGAGATTCTCTGGGCGCATCTCGGACAAGAGGCCAGATGTCCGCACGGCACGAAGACCACCCCTATTTGTTCGTCCATGCAAATCTTGCACTGGAAGTCCACTGTTTTTGTCTCTTCAACTTTTTGGTCGACTTTCGTCACTTCAACTTTCTCTTCTGCTTCAGTTTCCTTGGAATTTGTTGCACCAACTACAAAATATATTAGGTGACTATTAAGAAAAATGCATGCATATAGGTACATTTTAAGGGCAATTATTTAAGGGGACCCAGTACCCCCAAATCGGTGAAAAAATAAAAAAAAAAATATTGGCTTAAAATACTATTACAACCTTTATTAATAATATCACAAAATATCAAGACGATTGGAAAAATATTTTTGGCATTAAAAGCCATTTTATTTTACCCTTTCCTTACCGAAACGGCCCAGAACGGCCGAACGACTAAGGATTCGACATTGTTATTCCTATCAAATATTACGAGGATGCAAAAATCCTTCGTAAGGAAATGGGTTAACCATAAAAACTTTTAATTGGTTTTTCTCGGTTTAACAATTTTTTAATCATGCCCTTACTTAAAATGTTTGGGGGCACATAACTAAAAATGTTATTCATTTAAATACTTGATTTTTTTCATGTGTCATTCACAAGCATATTTAAGCATTTTAACACAGGAAATAGTCTGTAAATTTTATACGTTTTTTTTTAAATCTTTTTGGTTAAAAATAGACATCTTTCAAATATATTTTTTAAAAAATTCATTATTCATCTAGTTTTTAGTTTTTCAAAATAATCTTGTGTTAAAATACTTAAAAATGTCTATAGATGAAACTGTGAAAATTTGAAATAGATACATTTATTAGTTAATTCTTGAGATGCGCCCAAAGTTGGACAATTTAACATGGGCTTCTATGGAGATGCCAGACCCAATTGCGCGAAATGCAATGCACGAAACATATTTTTATACATGTGGCCAAAACAAAATAACGCATGAAACATCTCGTAATTCCCTCCTCTTCTGGGACATGTCTAAATTGTAGAGGTGGCGGGCGATAGATGGCAGCATCTGTCAACTATTGCCACGTTTATGTGTGTGTTGTGTCTGTCTTACTTGGCGAAGGTTTATAAGCGGGTCTCAGCCTGAATATATGCCTACCAACCAATTAGCATGTCGTACATTGAGCATAGAGATTTTTTGGAGCACCAGATAAAAAGTTGGAAAAGATTAAGCTAGGTTAGATTTCAACTATCGTCACACTACGGCTATTACCGACAGGGGGCGTAATTTAGAACCACAGTCAAGTAACAAGCTGATATCCGAGTAGGCACTCAACACAACTTTTAAGGGCAACGTTACAAGCACAGAACATTGGAGCATACTTAACATGCACTTCCTCTACACAAGGTATTACTAGCGGGGCGTTTCGGCTACACACACTGGTTTATGGGCAGTTACTTAGCTGTATTGGCCCAAACCTGGGACCTTTTGCAGACAAGGCCAGCAACTTACCGACTGAGCTACCCAGTCCCTGTGGTCCATCGAGAAGAAATACGGGTAAAAAGGCAGTAATTTTATACCACAGAGGGCAATTAAAACACTTTTCAGGATGTTCGTAGCTTGATTAAAGCATTGTTTGATAAAAGAATTTTTACCAAATATTAGCATATTTAGTTTAGTTTTTTTAAACTAAGAGTTTCTTTATTTAAAAGAACATCAAGGTGGTAGTTATATAACAATTAATAAACAGAAGGAAATCTCTGAGGTGCCAATTACCTACTTTCCATTTGAAAAATATTTTTTTCAAATTAAAAACAAGTAGGTTTGTAACATAATCTGTCACTTAAGCCGCTTCCACACAGCATTTCTGTTTAGCAAAAAAAAAAAAAAAAACTCGCCAAACACACAGCATATTAAACTTTTACAGGCTAAATTTGGCTAGTTTCATTTATTTTATTTCGAAAGTTTACTAATTATAACTAATCGTTTGCAAAAATTAATTTATATTTCAAAGAATAAATATGTTATATTCCTCTCTTAAATAGAATTAAAGCATTTCATATCAACATACAAACAAATAATCTCTTAGTGAAATATATTTTACGTCATTTCAAAATGAATGATGCCACAAAAATAAATTTCTTTTCATTTATTATTTATAAGAATTGAAGTTTCTCGAGCGATTGTTGCGAATGGCACTGGTTATTTAATTCTAATAAAAATGGCTTATTATGCTTTTAAAATAAGTAATAAATTTTGCACAGTTTTTAAAATAATTAAAATACTTCGAATTCTAATTATTTTCTGAAATTTTCAATGTAGGGGAGAGTGTTGTACCTTGGGACGCTTGTACCTTGGGACACTGACAATTTCTATGAATCTATTGGCAATGTTCATACGTTGTTTATTTCTAATAGTAGCCTTAACCAACAGGCATCATCATAATAAAATTTAACACTAGCATCATTGAATTGATGAATTGGTGACAAAAAATAATATTTCATTACCCCAAAGTAAGTATTTTTCTCATTCTAATATAATTTTTTACCTTTGTACTTTTACAAAAAGTCAACTGCATTTTATTTTCTTCATAAAAGAGAAGATTTTAAAATATTTTGGTTATGAGAAAATAATGATAATGCATTTAGATTGGCCACTATCTTTTATTTAAACCATGTAGTGTATTGTACCTTGGGACAGTATTAATAATTTGATTAAATTCTTAATAATTTTGATAAATAATAATATCTTTATTATTTATTTTAAAAGCAATTCCACAAAACATGTAAAATACAACTCAGCTTTGGTTGGGATATATTTTATAATGATTTAAGTTTGAAAATATGATTCTGGCAACACCTGATAAATCTTTTTCCTCCATGTCATGAAATGTTCTAAAGATCACATATTCTGATGTATTTTGAAATAAAGTTTGCTTCTCTCTCTCTCTCTCTCTCTCTCTCTCTCTCTCTCTCTCTCTCTCTCCTAACACAAATTAGTTCAAGTGTATGACTATTGACTGAATTATAAAGCATGTCCCAAGGTACAACATCATATTGTACCTTGGGACAGTTTATACTCTCTACTTTAAATGAGTGGCAATTTTTTAATTTCAAGCTGCCAGAATTTAAAAAATATATTATAGAGGAATATATTGGTGTGTTGAAATGCTGCTTTTAAATTTTTATTTTGACAATAATTATCGAAGAAAAAAATTAAAATGTAAAAATTGTCCCAAGGTACAACACTCTCCCCTATTCTAACTTCGATGCGCAGAATATCTTGACGTAACAAACTTGTCCGTAGCATTTGTAGTTTAAACTATAAAAGTGGGCGGCGACAAACAGACAGACTGAAGCATTATAATACCTTCCACTTTTTACGTTATAAACGCAGCGTGGAAGCTAAAGAGTAGTTTTGTAGCAGAATCGGTCACGCTATAAAGTTTCATGCAATTGTTTTAAATGGCACTGGTGATTTAATTTTAATAAAAATGGATTCTTATGCTTTGGTATGGTATGGTATGGTATGATACTATATATTCCAGCCTGTGTGCTTGTTCAGAGAACCGCTTATAAGCTTTCGTCAAGTGGGACAGACACAGAAAGAAATTTAACAGTCACAAAGAAATGAATAACACATAGACAAATAACAACATTTATTGACTGTCACAAACATCCATGCCTGACCGGGATTCGAACCCGACCTCAGCAGCTCCAAAGGCTAGTACACTAACCATTCAGCCACCGAGGCGGCATTTTTATGCTTTTTAAGCATTGAATTTTGCAAGGTTTTTATTTGGGGGGGGGGGGGGACTGGAGTACTTTGAATTTGAATTTTTATGTGAGATTTTCAACGTCTTCTAATTATAATGAGCTGAAATTTTTCACGAATCACAAATGTCCAGAGCATTTGTAGTTTTGGCTATGAAAGTAGGTGATGGACAGACATTATAAAAGCTTCTAATTTTTTTTTCGTTATAAACATAATATGGAAGCAACAAAAGAACAAAAGTAAAGTGTACTAAAAAAGTAACTGAAATCGACTTACTAGGTTCAACGGATTCTGGCACATATGAAATAGAATACCAAGCAGGATGGATGTGGGGCTCCGATTGGAGCTGCGAAATTCCAGGAGAACCAGAAGTAGAAGGTGCAGTCGCCTTTTTTTGAGAATACACAACAAAACAAAATTGAAAATCACAGCGATTTTAAGGTACAGCTGTGGAAATAAAAAAAGTAGCATTAGTGATTATTTCAGCCGTTAAGTCAACCTATAGAATCGGACCTTTTTGACATTGTGATCAATTAACATTCTGAGTTAATTGCATGACACAAAATTTGCATAAGGGGCCATCTTCATATTAAAAATGTTACTAACTTTAAAATTTCCAATAGCAACACCCCTTTTTGAGTCCATATTTCTATTCTATGACATATTTTAATACGAAATGCCAAACTTAGTTAATTTTTAAGCATTATTAAGGGAGATAGAGACGTTCAAATTGTAGGTGCCTTAATGTTAAATGAGTTATCCATAAAAAACTATCCCAATCTATAAATAATTAAGATAATTAAACGAATTTTTTTTCTGAAAAGAAATTATTATAACCCAAACAAAATGCATTCAATATTAAGGTATTTAAAACAGTTTTTATATTTTTAAATAATTATTATATTATTTTTTAAACAATATATTCATATTGTTTAAAGATAGGGTTCATATAGAAACCCCTTAATATTTTTGCAGAAATAATTTTAAGACAGGAAGTTTAAGCGAAATCCCAATTTTTAAAAAAAAATTATTCATAATTTGCTGAGTAAATCACAAAATACTTTTTAATTACCCTTTAGGGGTCTGTTTATAAGATTACATGTGTAATTGATAAATAAGGACGGCCTTGCATGCATGCTTGCTCGTCATTTTAGAGATGATCCCCAAAAGGTCGACAAGTGATTCGATTGAATAACTCGTCAAATATTCATCCAAATGTAACAAAAACTTACATTTAAAGGTTTTCAAGAGTGCTTAGCATTTCTAAGTTATTAAAATTTGGTGTTGCCATTGGGAATTTTAAAGTTGGTAAAATTTTTAATATGAAGACGAACCCTTATGCACATTTTGTGTCATGCAATTAACTCAGAATGTCAATTGTTCACAATCTCAAAAAGTTGAAAAAGTGGGCCGAAATATTCACTAGTGGTACTTTTTTTTTATTTCCACAGCTGTACCTGTTATAAAGAAACTCTGGAACAGATGCTTAATTAAAAAAGTAACTGATGTTGCAGTCAGGGCTCGAACAATCTCTGAAATTTTACCCGTCCCCAAGGATGAACCCGTCTTCATTTTAAACTAACCCATCAAACTTTAATTATACAGAATGTATTAGTAGGTACAGCTGTGGAAATAAAAAAGTACCCACTAGTAAATATTTCGGCCGATAGTCATCCAATAGAATCGGACCTTTTTGACTCTGTAAATAAATAACATTCTGAGTTGATTGCATGACACAAAATTTGCATAAGGGGTCGTCTTCATATTAAAAATATTACGAACTTTGACATTTCCAATAGCAACACCCAATTTTTATAAGTTAGAAATGCTAAGCACTCTCGAAAACCCTTAAATCTAAGTTTTTGTTACATTTGGATGAATATTTGACAAGTTATTCAATCGAAATCACTTGTGGACCATTTGGGGACCCTCTCTAAAATGACAAGCAAGCATGCACGCAAGGCCCGTCTTTATTTATCAATTACACGTGTACTCTTATATACAGTCCCCTGAAGGGTAATTATAAGGTATTTTGTGATTTACTCAGCAAATAATGAATTAAAAAAATTTAAAAATTGGGATTTCGCTTAAACTTCCCGACTTAAATTTATTTCCGCAAAAACAGTAAGGGGTTTCTATTCATATTTTTTTAAATAAAAAAATTGATATAAAAATGATTTTAAAAATATAAAAATTGATTTAAATACCCCAATATTGAATGCATTTTGTTTGGGTTATTATAATTTCTTTTCAGTAAAAAATTCGTTTCATTATCTTAATTATTTATAGATTGGGATAGTTTTTTATGTGCAACTCATTTAACATTATGGCACCTAAACTTTGTATGTCTCTAACTCCTCTAATAATGCTTATAAACTAACAAAACTTGGTAGTTAGCGTTAAAGTTTGTCATAAATTTGAAATATGGACTCAAAAAGGGGTGTTGCCATTGAAAAATTTTGAGTTGGCAACCTCTTTGATATAAAGACGGCACCTTATTCAAATTTTGTGTCATGCATTTAACTTAAACCGTTATTTCCTTACAAAGTCAAAAATGTCCGATTACACTGGACAACAAAATTTGAAAAATTTTCTGCGAATCAGATTAAAGTACCCAATTCTGAATGATTTCAACGTGCTAAACTCGAATATCACCTTAAAAAATAAAAGTTAGCTCTTGTTTTTGAGTTACGGTCGTTTTCTTCATTGCATAGGATACGGCGAAATGCTTGGGCGCACCAAACACAAAATTTATTAAAGGCCATTTTGTTTACAGAAACCCTCCTAATAATATTATCAACATGGAATTGGTAAGAGATGATAATTTACAAGAATTTTTGCACACATTCGCAGCTTAATACCCCAATAGGCAACATAATTGTTCTCACTTTAAAAGGTGCTGAAAAAAAGAGCAATAAATTCCTCACATTTCTTCATGGTTGTTTTTAGAAGCTGTAGCATATTTAGCAGACGCATGGCTATTATCCTCGTTAAAACTATAAAAAATATTGGGGACTTTTTACTAAGTAGTGTCGTGTTGGACCGGATACATAGTTGAAGGAATGTTAGGCTATTTAACATTTAGCTTTTTCTAAGTAACACCTCATTTAACTGATGAGATGATGCAGAAATAAGTCATTAATCTGATTTGTTGGTTCCCTTTTAATCAGAAAATGACATTCCGTTGTTTTTTTTTTCATTAAATTTTATATAGCATACGGCACTATCTGTTGTCCCAGATGAAGTCAAAGTGACAAATTTGCTACTCAAGTTTAACTACATAAGTGAGGAGTCCCGAAATCATTCCTTGTCTCCCATCTTGAAACCAAAATACAGATGATAAGCATTCTTTACTTTTGCAGTGATGACCCTTTTTATGTTCAAAAAATTGCACTTTGCCGCAAATATAACAGAAGTTCTTTGCTCTATTAATGCATTTACAAGGCATTACAGTTATAGATTTATTAATAATACTAATTTTTGATATTCTACAGCTTCTAAAACAACCAAGTGCGAAATACAAGGAATTTATTGCTTTTTATTCTGCACCTCTTGAGATGAGAACAATTACATTGCTTAGAAGTGTTATTTAGCTGCTAATATGGTTGCAAAAACCTTGAAAGTTATCATTTCTTCCCACTCTCAGGTTGATAATATAAAATTAAATCTGTATAAGCCTCAAATTCGGAGGTTTTCTGTAAACAAAATTGACTTTAATTAATTTTGCGTTTGGTGCGCTCCTGCATTTCGCTGTATCCTATGCAATGAAAAAACGACCGTAACTCAAAAACAAGAGCTAACTTTCATTTTTTAAGGTGATATTCGTGTGTAGCACGTCGAAATCATTCAGAATTGGGTACTTTCATCTCATTCGCATTTTCACTGTTGACCAGTGTTATATAGGATGACTAACGACAGAAATAATCACTGGTAGGTACTTTTTTGTTTCTTCAGCTGTACTAGGATTACATTATACATCAATAAAAGAAATACTAGGTTACTATGATAGCAACCTCCAGGAATTCTTCAAACTCTTGTTTTGAGTATGCCTGATCGAGTTTTTGAAGTGATTAGAAAAATCGGCTCAAAAATGTGAACATTAAAGGGACAAAAAAGCTTCACCCATAAAGTTTTGGGACAGTAAATTGAAATTTTGATTTTTATGACAAAGTCTGCGATTGCGTGACATTATTTTTGTACAGTTTTCTTATTCATTGATGTTTTTTATGATTAAAAAACATTTTGAAGTTGTTACTTATTTTTTTTCAATTGCAAAATTAAAAAACACAATTGTCTAAAAAATTTTGAGGTGCACAGTATTTCTTAAAAAAGTTGAAATTTAAAAAGTTACAGCAAGTTAATTCTTACGAACTAAAAATTTTTAAATACATTTAGGAGGAGCCCAAGTTAATACAATAGAGAGGTCTCTCGCATTGCACAAACAAGTGTAGGGAAAATAGTCCTTTTCTGCCCAGTTTGATCCAAAGGGTGCGAGTGGGTCTCTCATTATTTTTGGCCCACTGACACTTCACTCGTTTTCATTATAGCTCAATGAGGACTAAAGAGTCGTCTAAAGCCCATTTCACACATTGTCACAACTACTTGCAACTCCCATAGGACACCGTGCATTTAAAAGTTGCACTCAAGTCGTGAGATTTTTTCATGCGAGCACGAAAAAGTCTCAAGTTGAATGTAAGTTTAGCCAATCAGAACTCAGGATTTCTTTGGCTGCATTGTGGCGAACTAGACTTCGCCAGCTGGTTGTTTATTTACTTTTTAAGACTCCAACTCACCTGCTTGCAAAATTCTGCGCAATTAAAAATGGGTAGTAAATGGACGGCAAAAGTGGAAATTGATCTTATTAAGGAAGTTCGGAAACATAAATTTCTGTATGATGCAAGCGATGCCTATGGTTTGATTCAAGTTTGTTTACAAAAATATGAAACTTGCCAAATTGTGAGGTAAATAATTTTTTGGGGAAACCCGAAAAACCAGGTTATCACAAGTTGCAGTTGCAGGTAGTTGTGCAGGTGTGAAATGGGCTTTAGTTGGCTCTGCGGCAGGTGACCTCCAATGCTAACGGCTTGATGAGCATGAAGGCCGCCATATTGTCGAATTGAGGAGAAATTGGGCCAGTGTTGCCAGTACTTTAGGTAGAAAAAATGTTGAGAAAAAAATAAATTTAATTCTAAAATTATCAAAAAATATCATAAAAATAATAGCTGCATTTTGGAATATTTTTATTGGCTTTCAAAAAACTTGAAACGCTTTTCTAGTATTTTTATTCTATTTATTTTGTAATTTTAGAATTCTATTTTATTTTTCCGAGTACGTATTTTTCTTAATGTTTCGGCGATGGCGACAAGTTACCAGTGTTGCCATCACATAAAGAATGCTACGAAAAAATAAAATTTAATTCTAAAATTACAAAATAAATGTTATAAAAATACTAGAAAAGCGTTTCAAGTTTTTTAAAAGCCAATAAAAATATTCCAAAATGGAGCTATTATTTTTATGATATTTTTTGATAATTTTAGAATTAAATTTATTTTTTCTCAACATTTTTTCTACCTAAAGTATTGGCAACACGGGCCCTATTTCTCCACAATTCGACAATATGGCGGCCTCCATGCTCGTCAAGCCGTTAGCATTGGAGGTCACGTGAGCCCCCACTCTAATACTTTAATTAAGATCTCTATGATATCAACTGGCTAGTGGGCGACGGGGCGAGGTGCGGAGTGAGAGGAATTCATTATTTTTTAAAAACTAAAATAAAGTGTCAAACTCATTAAAAAATTAAAAGGGCATACGCTAATTTGGATAATAATCACAGAGTATACTCTATCTAAAAAAAAAAAACACAGGGTATACTCCGCATACCACCGTATACCCCCAATACAGCCCTGGGCCCAGTAACATTTTTTATGGGTCGAAAAAATTTCTTTGTATGACATCCAACAAAGACAAACAGTATAACAGGTGACTGGATGGAATTTTTTTTCTAAAACTCGGATAATCAACAACGCTTCGGATAATCATAGTGCTACTGTTGGTACAGATTAAATCAGTGATGATGTAATGACGTGCGTGCATGACGGTAATTTCCTTTGTGTCTTTTTTTTTTTAGTTTAACCGTGTTGATGACGCCGGAGTATGTGTCCAAGGAGATTGTGACCGCAGTACTGGAAGACCAGGAGTTCTTACTGCTGCCCAGGTGGTCCTACATCATCATGCTGCTCAAGTGTTGAGCACAACACCTCAACCCACCGTTTACAGAGAGGGACTGTCAGTCCTATAGAGCTAATGCATTAATTTTTTTGAAATCACAACTTTTGCAAAAGAATTACTTTACCTTGTTATATCATTTTCACACGAATCATCATAACATCCATTTAAAACAAAATTCAAAAGAACATCCGGTTATTTAATTATTAATTCATAAAGCCTTTTAAAATAGGGTTTGCTATCTACTATGTATATTTTGGGGCATTTTAAAACTTCAAAAATATATATTTTTATAACTATATGACTTTTTCGTTTCGAGTTTGTTTCATTTCGATGGTATGTTGATTCCAAATGATAGGGGAAAAGGGTTAACGTGGCAAAGCAAATTTCTGCTTAAGTTGGTATTCCAAAACTAATGCAATATCTCTATGGGACTGACAATCCCTCTTAATAAAACAGTCACTTCATGTCCCTTTTTCTTCAAAATAAATGAAAGTAAAAAAATCTGCAAGCAAAAAGAAAAAATCATGGAAAAGTAGCCCCGGTCTCCCCTGTTAAAATATGACATCATTATGTAGTTAGTGGTACTCAAGAAAAAATTTAGAGCATTGCCACTATATACCACTTATTTTTTTATGTAAATATTTTTAACTGCACAAAATTGTCAATCAATTTTTGGAATATCATTCAATTATGGAATGAAATATATTGGAAATCCTACACTAAAAAAAAAGCTAATATACTACAATTCTTTAAAAAAAACCTTTTAAACATCTTTATATTAAAAACATTTCTAATTGAAAAATCTAAATCTTCTCAATTGCAATTCAAAAGATAGATAAAAAAAGTTCTAAAGATAAAGTATTAAAAAAAACTCCAAGTAAACCCTTCGTTTCCTTGTAACTTGATAAGAAATAACAAAGACCTATTCGATCTTCAGAACTTGAGATTTTAAAAAACGAAACCCGTGACAGAGTTTGGCAATTAAGAACAATTCTTCTCACTATGGCCTAACTATTGGCTGTTGACATTTAAATAAATGTAATCATTGTTCAAACTAGCCTTGTCAATGCTTGTTATTTTTTCGCTTACGTATTTCAATCTGTATATGGGTGTGTTTGAAGCTGTATCTATTTTCTCGCCGGGCTGGGGAGCCCAGTCGGTTAAGCACTCGCTTAGCATGCGGAAGGTCCCAGGTTCGGGTCCGGGCATCGCCAAAATAGCTGCCGACCTATAAACGGCCCGTGCAGCCTAAAAATGTCCGACGAATAATACCCCGTGTAAGGGAGTGCATGTAAAATATCCTTCAAAGTCCTAACGCTGCGTACGATGTCGCCCTTAACGGTTGCGTTGGGTGCCTATTCAGGTGTTGGCTCGCCACTATGACTGTGGTTCTAAAACACAACGCCCGTCGCCAATAGCCCTCGTGTAGCTCTAGTGCGACGATAATTCAAACCTAACCTAACCTATTTTCTCGCCAAATATGTTAGCAAGCTCGCCAAATTATTAATAAAAACTGACCAAATGAGCTAAATGTTTTGTGTATTTATTGAGGGAAATTTCGATGAGGGTAAGCTTATATTGATGACGATTTTTTGTTATAAGAATGTGCATTTTACAGCGTGTTTAAAATTTGAGAATTTTAAGGTTACGTAATAAACGGGATTTTATATTTTATAATGAGCGGGACAATAACGTAGGGGTAGGGTAGGTACTTATATATTCCGGCTTGTGTGCTTGATCGGAGACCCTCTTATAAGCCTTCGTCAAGTAAGACAGGACGCAGAAAGAATTTTTACTGTTAATTGTTCTGTTTTTATTGTTCGCCGTGCGAAGAACGGGTATTGATTTGCTAGGGTTTTTTTTTTTTTTTTTTGGGGGGGGGGGATAGAAATAGATACAAAAATCACGTCGTTGGTTGATTGTGCACCAATAATATTTATAATATAATTATTAATAATCTATACAATGTGAGCACGCTTTATATCTAAAATGTATTTAAATACTTTTTTACCTTCAATTACAATACCAAAAAAAAAAAAAAAAATGAGATGTAGGTCTTACAATGGGGGTTGAAAATCCGAAATGGAGATTTTGTGTTTTCTACACGTTTTGGAGGGTGCTGATTCTGAAAAAAAAATGGTTATTAGACATTGGACCGTCTGTCTGTCTGAAACCACTCTACAGCTCGAACTAAAGGAGCTACGGACTTCAAACTCGGCACACGATTTCCCAGTACCTGCCGTACTCTATAATTAGGTTTTCGAGAAAATCACCAAACCACAAAGAGTATTTTTTTTGTTTTGTTTTATAGGTATTGGATGAAAAACAAAAAAGCTACAGACTTCCAAAAAATGTTTACATGGCAGTAAATTTCAGTTTTAAAAATATTTTGCCATATTGCAAAAACGAACTGCAAAATTCCAATTTTGATATTAACATTAGTAAACTACTAAATATATTTTAAAATAACCTTCTTGAACTATAATTATTTTTTCAATTTATTTGAATTCAGAACTTATATTATACTTGGAATACTGCCAAAGACGTAATTTCGCAACAATTAATAACTTCACTCTTTAATTTTGAATAAACTTTTACTACAGTCATCTATGAGTGTTATTAGTAACTAAAACTTCAAAATGGAATGTAATAGATGAAAAAACAACACAGATTTGTCGAGAGGGAGCTCTACTTTTATAGAATAAAGTGGATAACGTTGATTGTTGCTATATGTTGATTGTTGAATAACGTTAAATATTCGTTTTTAACGTTAATGAAATTATTAAACGACGAAATTTCAATAATGTGTCACTAGCCGTTTTATTTGCGAGTGTCAAATGCAATTCAGTAAAATATTCAAAAACCCATACTTAATATGAATTCGAGAAACTCTAGAAACAATTGCTGGAATAAAAAAAAAATATCGAGGAAAAGTCTTATGACGCGATTTTGAATGCGCGCGAATATAGTTTTTATATTGTCTCGGGTTATCATGCAAAAACAATTCATATTTTATTTTATACGAGTCCGTATTTTTGTCGTTCCATATTCGTGAAGACAATAGGTTGCCGAAATCGAGGATACTTTTGTGTAGTAGAAGGTGGGTGGTGGAGATTACATGTGGGAAAGTGCTGAGAATGTATTGGCCGAAGAGTTGCTTCCCATAATCAGTGTTGGGTTTTTACCGGTAAAAACTAGTTTTTACCAAGACATGGTAAAAACTTGGTATTTACCGGTAAAAACCCTTTTTTTACTTCCTATGCTTAAAAACAAATATTTCACAATCTGTATATAATTTAGGCTCATTATATGTGTACACACATGCGTGCATAATTTGACAGGTGTTGTTCTTGAAGTTAATAATTTTTTTTCTTTCTATTGTGGTATGAATATTTTTGAAAAAAAAAAATAGATCTATAATAATTTGTGTGGAATATTTGTTCTTCAAACACACCAATGCCATAATAAAAAGAAAACTAGAATTCATCATCATCAACAAGAACATAAATTATTGATTTATCTGTTTTTTTTATTTGGTAATAAAAATAATGTTATTTCAGAAAAGGTGGGAAAAACATGTTTTTTTTTTTACCAAGAGTGGTAAAAACCCATGGGAAAAACATGTTTTTACCAAGGCGGTAAAATCCATGGTAAATTCCGGTAAAAACCTTATATGGTAAATACCATGCCAACCCTGCCCATAATCACTTAATTGCAGTTTGCACGCTTATTTATGCTTCAAATAGACAAGAGATAGAATTTTTCACAAAAAAATCTACATTAACCCTTTCAATCCCAGTAATTGCATTTGGCATCATCATTTTTCTGATCATATTTTTTTTTAAAATAGTAGGGCTGCCTTCTATTGGGATTAATAAAAAATATTTTCGAATAGAATAAAGATTGAAGAATCCAATGATGTGCTTTGTGGTATCATAAATGGCTAGACGATCAGAATTTTTTACTAAAATGATAATTGCCAAATTGTCATTGGCATGAAAGGGTTAATACTCAAATGATAGTAACACTCCAGCGTTTTTAACTTTTCTCTGGAAATAAAGCAAATGTCTTTTCCCTATGTATTATCAATAAAATTAAAATCATTATTTAAAATTTCATTTTTCTCACCTTAAATTGGCTAATTATAAGAAATTTCGATAAAGATACAAGAAAATTTAAAGCGATATTCATATAGTTATAACTTGCCTGGGGCCCGGATGGCCGAGTGGTTTGGACCATAACGCTACCAGCCCCAGTAATGGGTGCGGGTCTGATTCTCGCCTTCGCAACAGTGTGTACTTTCCTTTCTCTGTGACAGTAAAAATTCTTTCTGTGTCTGTCTTACTTACCGAAAGCTTATATAAGCGGGTATCTGATCAAGCACACAAGCCGGAATACATATGTATCTACACTCTTGAAACAAAAGAGTGATATCCACTCCAGTTGGAGAAGTGCATTTTCGACACTGGAAAGGAATGAATATTAACTCAGACTAAGTTAAAATCACTCGTTTGGAGTGATCCTGTTGGAGGTTTAACACACAAAGGATCCACTCCAAAAGGAGAAGTGCATTTTCCAGACTGGAGGAGCGAAAATTAATCAGACTGAGTTAAAATCGCTCGTTCGTTTTAAGAGTGCACTCTTAAAACAAACGAGCGATTTTAACTCAGTCTGAGTTAATTTTCACTTCTCCAGTGTTGAAAATGCACTTCTCCCACATGAGTGGATACTTTGTATGTTGAATCTGAGACAAGATCACTCCAACGAGTGATTTTTAACTCAGTCTGAGTTAGCTAAGTTAGATCGGGTTGGATAGATCACGTGACCAGCAATGCTAACGACGGGACCGACATGGAGGACCCTGTAGGGTATGTTGACATGTGTTGACAAAATACTCGAAAGGAGAAATTTTACTTCTAAAATTAAAAAAAAAAACCCCTAAAAATAATACCAGCAGCATTTTATATTTTTTTTTGGATTTAAAAAAAAACCGTGAAACGCTTTTCCAGTATTTTTACCAGTGTCTAAAATGCACTTCTCCTACAGGAGTGGATTTCACTCCTTTTTTTTAAGAGTGTACCCTGTATCCAATAACTTGAAAATATAACAAAAAAAATCCTTCATTTTAACAAAAATTCTTATAGTACATTAACATATTTATTTTCAGGACTATGCCTCGATGTGCTATTAAAAGATTCTACGAAAACAGTGGCCTTCTGGAATTCATGGATACCTTTCAAGGCAGGGAAGTGAACGCGAACCAGACGGAAAAAACCATCACCAGATCAACAGAAAATAAATGTTCATAAAAAAGAAATTCTTCGATGGCGATTCTTATTCCATTCCTATGCTTGTAATTATTGTTCCGAATGAATAGTGAAAAAGAATAAATGTGATAATTTTATAGTTATTAGATATTTTGAATGTATTATTGTTTTGTCTTTGTTACTAATTCTTAACATCCAATACATAAACAGAGATTAAACAAGTAGGTTTGTATACCAGAATCTTTCACTTAGACTGCTTCCACTCACAACATTTTTACTCAGTATTAATTCTACATGAGACACTTTCAACATTTTCATGCTATATTTGGACGGTTTCACTTATTTCTTTTTGAAAATTTAATAATTATTCATTATAGTTTGTTAAATTTATTTATATTTCTAAGAATAAATATGTAATGTACCTGTACGCTTCTTCAAAACCTAAATAAACCGAATTGCTTGAAATGCCATAAAAAAAAACACAGAATAAAGTTCAATAAGTTGAATATTTTTTTTGTATCTCTTTTATCTGTTGCCTTTGTTGTTTGGGGTCTGAAAATAAGTACTATATACAGATGGACGGATATAGCCTTTGTAAAAGCTTCCGCTTTTTACGTTATAAACGTATTGTCGAAGCAAAAAAAATATAAACCAAAACAAAAATATTATGGTTTGAATGAAATTTGATGATTATTAATCCAAGTCACGTGGGTTTCTACCAATCACGACAGCTTGATTTTTTTTAATGTTTCTGCAGACGATTTTTTGAGCATTGTTGGTATTTTTCTCTTTTGGCTTTTATAATAAATATTTAATTACATTCTTTTAATCTCTGAGCATGTTAACAATCGTGAATGTTGTGCTCTTAATTCAGTAACGTTTTGTGCAAGATGCCAAATGTTTGTGAATTCCTAATTGTAAAGAGGGGTATAAAAAAGGATTAGTCACACCCTTCACGGGTAAAATTTATTTAGTTCTGCATACTTTTAGTAATTGTGTGTTCTTCATAAACTATAATTTCTATCGAGGGAATTTATTCTAAAAGCTCTTTTATACTGAAGAATCATATCCATGATTAAATCAACATTGTTAGAACTCTAATTATAATAAATATTTTGGGCCAAGTCAATTAAATTAATGGTCTGAACATTGGACAGCTTAGAAGTATAATATTTTTTTACAATTTGGTCAAAACGAAACCTGTTTTTGCAATCGTAGTGTTTGAGTTATTTATATTTAAAAAGTAGAACATTTGTTGAATTTGGAATATATTGATGTGTTTTAGAAAGTTGATTTATTCCAGGTGAAATAAAGGAAGAAGTAATATTTCAAAAAAAAAATGTTTTTTTTTTTAAATCGGACCGTTAGAACGAAAGTTATAGAGACGACAGAAAATATTCACCATGTCAATAACCAACTTATATTGCAGCAACACTCGACATAAACCTACTAATGTTCTTTTAAATTAATTTTTAATAAAGAGTCCACATTCAATTGTTCAAGTAATCTTAAATAGACGCACAAAATCAAAGAAATGATCTGATATCTATTAAGATTATCTTAAAATACTAGCGATTCATCCTTGCTCCTTTCCAGGCTTCTTTATCATAACATTAGATTGTCGGCCTCTGTGTTCAGGTCGTTGTGGAAAAACTCGCCAAATGGTAAACTCGCCATAGATGCGAGCCAAACGCGACACAGTCATGTGACTGTGTAAGTTAGATGATTAGGACACTTTAGGTTTGCCAATGCGCAGTCCATTCTATGTTATGTCTCTGCTCTCTACCCGGGGTATTATTCTTCGGATTTTTTTAAGCACCGACCGTTTATATGTCGGCAGTAATCTCGGTCGGCTCTCCGGCCGCTATTACAGACAGGTTGTGTTGTAAAAATTGCAGCAGAAAATAGTAGTAAAAGAGTTCGGTAAATCAGTATATGTTGTACCCATAGATATCGTATGTAAAAGTATTAGATCGGCAGGTCACGTGACCTCCAATGCTAACGACGGGATGAAGACTAAAATTATTAGGGTATAGGACCTTTCCACCAGTGTTGCCACCACTTCACAGAGAAAAATACAATGAAAAAATACCATTTAGTTCAAAAATTACAAAAAAAATATTATAAAAATACTAGAAAAGCGTTTCACGTTTTTTTTTTAAATCACTAAAAATATTCCAAAATGCAGCTTTTTTTTCGGCATTTTTTTAAAATTTTAGAATTAAATTTTATATTTTCGTAGCACTTTTCCAATTAAAGTGTTGGCAATACTGGCCCCATACCCTACCAATTTTTTTCCTCCATGCGCGTCCCGCCGTTAGCATTGGAGGTCACGTGATCTGCCGATCTAATACTTGAACTATAATCTCTATGGTTGTACTATAGAATCATCAACAGTTATGCCTTCCGAATCCGATCAAAAGTAGGAACAGATGGCTCAACCAGACACACTGACACACTTGTAATGACACTTGGCTCATGGTTTGCTTAATACTTGGCCAATTTTTTTATAGACTTTTCTGCACAAGTAAGGATTTCTTAAATAATAGATAATTAATGTATTTTAAAGAAATTTAATGGATAATTAATTATTTTTATTCTTTTTAATGGATAATTAACTCAATTAGCTTAAATGGTTGAAAATATAACTTTTAATCTTCCTCACTACCAAGAGATGGCGCTCAATTTCTGATAATAGTATGAGGGGGAGAACATTTGGTTGAGAAGGAATTTTGGTGCTGCTATCTTGTGATGCAGAAAGTAAATATCTTGTAACTTGCCCAACTTTTACCCCAACCAGATAATTTCTTTCAATTGCTAGAAATAATTCGTTACAACAATAATTGATTTTACAATTCCTATTGGGGCTCTGGTATATATCTTATTTTAAAAAAAGTTGGAATTGAAATAAGCTGTTTATGATTACTTATTTAAATAAACTGTTTAAGGGGAAATTATTTATTTAAGTGACTGTTTCACAAATGCAAAGCCTTATGCTTTAAAAAGCTCGGAAATATACGATGATAATGTATATGTACTTAAGCTAATAGAAAGTAATAGATGAATATTTATAAATATGTTTTTTATATTTTTAATTAAAAACCTTTCCATAACTTCAAATAGTAATAATATCTATAAATTGTGGAACATATAGACATAATATTCCAATCGAAGATATTTCACTCACTGTAAATTATGGGCAAGTTGTATACTTTGTGTTGAATACGACAGATGGCAGCACCACCAAATTTAATTTCAAAAGCACCTTATAAAATTAAAAATAGACAAACAATAGTTATTTTTAATCATTAAACAATTACATTTCTTATTAGTTACAGCACAATTACAGTTCTTACTTATATTATTTGAAAGATTACGAACACAATGAAGTGGTACAAGTTTTTGAAAACCTATTTGACTCCTTTTGCATTTGCTTCGCTGGTGGTAAAAGGCTATGGTATGGTTCATATATATTCCAGCTTGTGTGCTTGGTAAAAGTAGAAAACTAGTGTTTGACAATTTTCTTTACAGCAATGACGAATTCATGTATCTGAAACATATAGAAAAAAGAAACATAATTAGAAACGGGGGAATAATCAGGTACAATCTAGGGAGCCTTATTATTTTTTAATAGAGTACCATAATTAATTGACGGTACTCAGGGCAGTACACTCTTAAAATAAACACTCCCAATTTACCTCAGTCTGAGTGGATTTCACTCCTCCAGACTGGAAAATGCACTTCTCCTTTTGGAGTGGATCCTTTGTGTGTTAAACCTCCGACAGGATCACTCCAAACGAGTGATTTTAACTCAGTCTGAGAAAATATGCATGCCTTTACGGTGTTGAAAATGCACTTCTCCAACTGGAGTGGATTTCACTCTTTTGTTTTAAGAGTGTAGAGTAAAATAAAAGGCAGAATTATTTATATTTTTTGGTAGAGTGGCTATGGGGTTGCTTAACGGAGGATCTCGCAATAGCTCCTCGGTCTTGCTTTCCTTTCTTTCAAATCACTATTGTTTTGGTTAGATTGGATGGTTGGTAGACCTATATTCATTATTCAGGTTAGAGGTTAGTGCGCTTGGTCAGCACACAAACTTGATTATCTCAATCTATCAACCAACCAAAACAAAAGTAATTTGACAGAAATGAAAACAAGACCGCCGAGTTATTGCCAGATCCTCCGCGAAAAAATTCTATGGGTGGCATGAAGGAGAGAATCCCGTGAAAAGTTTTGTTAACAAGAATTCTTTTGAGGAAATTGGCGCAGCTACTGTAAATACAAGATGAAAAATCATAAAATTAATACAATTATAATTGTATTTTTATTTCCGACAATAGTGTTGATTTTAATTTCATGAATAGGACATTAAAAAAATGGAAAATCAAAATTTTGTCTTAAAAAATTGTGTTTTAATTGTGTTGTGGGAATTGTATTTTTTTTTTAAATTATTGTGTTTAAATCTTTAAATAATAGCAATGGTACCATATATTTCCCAAAGGAAAATTTTGGGAATCATCTTATTTTTGCGATATTCGCTCGAAATGTCTCCAATAGAATCTCTACCAAATAAATAATAATTCGAACAATTACTTTGCTCTACAGAAAAATTGTGATACCGTTTGTTTACTTATGGGTACTTTGTATTTTCATTTTACCTCGTCTAGGTGTTTCGAGAAATCTTTAGAAGGGTTCACCATTTCCTTGTAGTTTGAAATCTTCTTGCAAACGTCGTTGGCCCATCTGCAAAAAAATTGGAACAGCTATAGTTGAACTCACAGTTTCCTTGCACAGAAGCCACGACCTTGGGCGGAGCTATAAAACGCGCGGAGCAATCAGACGAAGAGAAAATTTCAGCCGTTTTATTTTGTCTTCATCTGATTGTTGCGCGCTTTTTATGGCTCCACCCATGGTCGTGGCTTCTGTGCAAGGAAATTATGAGTTCAACTATATGAGAACATGGCCAGTCTCAATTTGCTTTACATTGTCAAGAAACGAATATGAAATAGTGGAGGTAAACATTAAACTTCAGATTATTCGCTAGGTAAAGCAATAATATGTAAACATTTTTAAGCTCGACCAAAGTAGCCAATGAACAAACCTTCCATTATAATAAACTCTTAAGACCCGAGCAAAATCCTACAAGTATATTCTTAATCTAAACATACTTTTCTACATATAACATACTTTATATAGGGTTTGGGTACGAAATCCCGCGGCCGAAATCCCGCAAGACAGAATCTCGCATCCCATAATCTCGCGGGACAGAATCTCGCAGGGACAGAATCTCGCATCCCATAATCTCGCAGGGACAGAATCTCGCATCCCATAATCTCGCATGGACAAAATCTCGCGGGACAGAATCTCGCATTTCATATTAAGTGCAGGATTTGTGAGTTATGTTTAAGATATATTTTGATTTTGAAAGTTAATTAGTTTTGGTATAGGTGTTGTTTTAAATTTGTATTACGTACATTTCATATCAAGGGATTGGTTTAGCAGTTATGATTGTGTATTTAAGATTGAAAAAAAAAGCAGCCATCGAAAAATTAAATTACATTTGATTTGTATGTATCTCTGTTTTTATTCATTTATTTAGCCTTGGTAAAGGGTGAAATAAAATATTTCTTAAATTTATGAATAATTTTGAGATGGTGAAGGTATGGTGATATAGGATAGTTATATGTATTTAAGGAATTAATTAGCAGTATAGTTATGAACGTGTAAATAAGATTTTCTTAAAAAATTATTGAATAATTAAGTTCCATTTGATTTTTTATGAATTAATGTTAATATTTTTATTATTTTATTCAGTAACGTAAGCAATTTTTTTATTAATTTATTTAGTACAGATTAAATGAAAAAAAAAATTACACTGCTCAAAACAATTAGGGGAATGCATGGTTTAAACCATTTCGCCCCCAATGATTCCATTCGGCATCATCAGCTTCCGATATTTTTTTTTGCTCACTAAGTTGAACTCTTTCTTATTTATCGTTAGATAGAGTATCATGTCTTTTAAAGAAATAAATAATGTGTGTTTTAATTGAATGAAAACATGAAAAACATTGTATAATAAAATTCACTACCAAAAACATTTATGAAATAAATTGACCCTAAATTATTCACGCTTGCATTCTTAGAAGTCTAAAATTTTGATTTAATCTTTTTTTACAATTAAAATTTTGAAAATAATTATTGTTTTAATTTATTCAAAAGTTATGATTCTAATTTTCAGCCCCTTAAATTTTAGTTAAAAAATTTATATTTGTTTCCTGCTTTTTACCATTTCAATCTGAATGCATAAGGAATCTATTTCATAAATTTCAGATATTTATAATAAAAAATAAGAAGTTTTAACTGGACGGGTAAACAAAAGTACGCAAAGTGCTCCCCTAATTGTTTTGAGCAGTGTATTAAATTCCCGAATTTGGCCATAGTGATGGTAGAGTGGTATGTATTACGTACTATACTAATTAAGGAATGAAATAGTAGTTGTGATTAAGATTAAATTGAAAGTTATTGAATCATTAAGTTAAATATTAATTTTATGAATTCATAATTGTTTATATTTTTTCAGTCTTGGTAAAAGGTAAAATACCATATGTCTTAAATTTCTGAATAAGTTTGAGATGATGAGCGATAAAGTATTGCTGTATTACGTACTTAACCAAATTAAGGAATTAATTATAGTAGATCAGAAATTGTAATTAAGATTTGGAAATCAAGTTATTGAATAAAAGTTACATATTTTTACTAATTTATAATTATTTTTATTAATTTATCCTGTCATCGTAAAAGGTGAAATAAAATATTTCTTAATTATAAAGTAGGAACTGTAGCTAACTTATTTGCCCTTTTGAAATTGTTAACTTCTTGCTGTGTAAAGAAGGTTGAAATTGAGTACTAGATTGCCGGTGAACTTATACATCACGGAATTTGGTGTCCGATATACACCGACAACTTTTGGTAATTAACAGTTTATTTTTTAATCTAAAAATTGACTTATTTTTGTCTAGTATTTTTAACATCTGACAAATATCAAGAAAGCGAAATAGGTTTTAGACCTTAAAAACACAATTAGCTAAGATTTATTAGAACTTCTTGACAGACATGAAATGTGCAACTTGTTAATACATTTATCATTCCAGTCAATATTAGTACATATATACATATAAGTCCCTTGTTTATAACATATAAAAACCATCTACTATCCCTACCAGATCTTTTAAAATATATTTTTTCGGTAGACCGGTATTGTTTACACCATTTAGCGAACTTCCAGTAAATGAATAACCAAACTTTAGTTGATTTAGTTTGATTTCCAAACTTTAGTTGAAATACTCTTAGCTTGCATTATTAAGTAATTTATTAATTCGCTTATGATTTTAGCGAATTAATGTCGAATTTTTTTTATAACTTTATAGTTATTCCTTTAATAAAACTAAACCATCATAAAAAACAGTTACATTATCTTAATTACCGATTAAAAGAGGTTTTTAGGTAATCACATTGAATATATTTTTACGTTTTTATTTTACATTTAAAGTCAAATATGTATTGTTTTTGCTAAGAGATGTGGTCAATTGATGCATTTCTTAATTCTCAACTTTCTTTTTTCTTTAACAACTATCTAGTGTTCGATCCGTCATAACTAGGAAATGTCTTCCAAAAGATCAGCATACTTAGATAATAGTACAACCAATAGAACTTCATTTTTACGGTATAACTATTAGCTGTAAATAATTATACGGTTTTGTTGATAAGCTGATGATAATTGCTTCTCTATAATCTATAACACTCCAGTCACTTTCTCCTCCACGAAAAGTTGTACAAAGAAACACTATTCTAGTTTACCTGAGTGATTTATTTTTAGAAGGGAGTGTCCGAGAAGACATATGCTGAAAGGCTTTGTTTGCTGAATATACCCCTAAACACAAAATAGGCATCACCGGGCATACTATAACAGGTTATTTCGACCATGCACAATGACTACAGCGTACTTGCAAAAGAAACCGGAGAAAAGAAGCTTCTGTTTGTAAACTCCAACAGTGTAACTCGACAGCAGGAGGGATTGAGTTTCAAGTACTTTGTCTTCGGCGCTTCCCTTTGCAAAATTTTATCAGTTTTTCAACAACAATTCCCTGTCTTTAACTCTGTTCACGTCAAATTCGTAGAACTTAACTAGGGCTTTCGCCGATTCCTTTTATGTCGTTGCATTATAGTGTTTTTGGCTTTGAGCATAGGTTTGCTTTCAAAAGTAACGTGACAAAAACAAAATTTCTCATTAAAATATAAAAAAACTCCATAGATAAAATCACTTGTATAATAATTTAAAGTGTGATTTTTAATTTTCTGCTTGCTAATTTTCATTAGCATGCATTACAAAAGCTTCAGCAAAATCACTAACTGCCTCTTAATTTTAAGTCAAGAAAGCTTATTTTCGCTTGGCAATTTTTTTGGCCACTTGTCATCAATGGGCTAAATATTATAATCAGAACCTCATTTAAATGCCAATCGAAATAAAAGTCGAAGAAGTTCAATTAAAGTTCGCTTCGCTTTATAAATAAACTTAACAACTAATAAGTGATTTTGTAAGAAATTGCGAATATATCTTAGTTGGAATTATTTTCAGTAATAGTCATACGCATTAATAGTTATTAATAGAAAAAATACCTGTCATTCCCTAATGTTAAAAGATAAATTGCTTGTCAGTTACCTGTCAGTCCCTCATTCTCAAAAATATCATAGATCGAGTATAGTGTTCTAAAATTAAGTGAACAGAAAATACTATCGATTTTGATTTAAGAATAAAGGAAAGAATTTTCATAATAATGTTAATGAATAACAACAAAGTCTTATTAACCCCTCAAAATTACCATTGTTAGGAAAATAATTCAAAAGGGGAGGTGAAAGAGATTATTATTATTTCATATTTTTTAGCCAATATCGGTTAATTTTCATAACTTTTAAGCAGCTTTGTGTAGTACAAAATATTGAAGCACCTCATTGAAAACACATGAAAACAAAGGTGCATCAATCAGAATATAACTAGATAAAATTTTCGTTTTAAATGTGTTTCATTTCGATGTTATGTTGATTCCCATACCTGGGGAAAAAATGGCTAACATCTCAAAGCAATACTTCCGCGGAAACTGATTGCAAAACTAATACATTTAGCTCTATGAGACTGACAATCCCTCTTCATCTTTTTTCAATGATTTATTTTAAAATTGATGAATGAAAATTCTGCACATGTATAATTCTTAAATTTCGTTATTAGTAAGTTATTCTTAAATTTCATAACTTAATGTTAATTGTAAAGGAGTCACTTAAACTTTAAGTATAACTTATTGAGTAATATATTATTGATCAATGTAATTGCCATTTGTTTTAGATATATAATTAGAGCTCTACGAATTATCTTATATTTTGAATTGAACATCTCTTCTACTTTTCTTAAAAGCGTACTTAATGCCAATTTTTAAAGTAATTTTTCTATTCTTTTTGCCGTGATTGCAGTTACCCTCTGGTTTATTAAACAGTGTATACTACGAATTGCATATTTTAATACACCCATTCCGTTGACAACACAAATCTTTGGCGGTGAAAGTGTTTCATCAATCTTTAGTAGACAAAAATTCCTTTGCTTACGTTCCTTTGCTTTATTGAAAAAACAAATTAATACTTACCTTTAAAATTTTGTTCCAAATTAAGTTCAAATAAATGTAAGGTAATTCGTTTAATTAGTAATAATTTAACTTGTAATTATTTAGTTGCTAATAATTAATTAGTAATTATGCATCTAGTTCATAATTAAAGTTGTATATAAATACATTTTATAAAATTTTATTTAGAAATTTAAATTATTAAAAAATTGACAATTATCATTCCGAAATTGATTAAATAAGTATATCATATGAGTTAACAAGAAGGGGGAGGGGCGTAATAAATAAAACGCTACATAAAATAAAAAAGTACACATTTGGAAAAAGAGTGCAATTATTAAAAAAAAATAAGTTATGACATTGTCATAATCTGTGAAAAAAGTAGAAGGACACTTCCAAAAATTTGGTCTACAATTTTGATTAATAGTTATTTTTTCTTCCATTGGGCTCGAATTACCTCAAATACCCTGTTTGGCATCGAACTATACAAAAATTGAATTTCTGTTTTGAAAAAATTGTCCCATATACAGTAAAATTAGTTATGTAGTTCAGCTACAGATTCAAACTACTTTTCTCCCTCGTAAACACTGCGCACAATCATTGACCATATGTTTTCTACAATGTTAAGATCAGGACTCTTAGAGGGCTATTCCAAAATGCGAATATTCTTCGCTGCGAACAAATTTTTAACACCATTTGTAATGTGAATTGATGCTTCATCTTGCTGAAAAAATCCAATCATCTCCCCTAGCTAAGTGCCCTAAGGAAGAAAATTCGAGTTTAAAATTTGGATGCAATCTGCATGGTTTTGTCTACTATTTAGAAAGACTAGGCTTGTCCTACCTCAATTGCCAACTGCTAACCAAATCATTAGACTACGTCCTCCTCTTTGTTGAGTAGTATAAGTCTTTTCATCATTATCGACACAGTGCCAATTGCCAATGGTACTGATAGCCACCTGGGCCATTCAAGTTAAACTTTTTCTCATCAGAAAATACAACTGAGGTCCATTTTTGAAGAGGAATTAATTTGACCTTTTTATGTAGTTATACACAGTTCTTTTAGTAACATGTGTAATCCCTGATTGACATTGAGCAGCCTTACTACGGTTACCACCTGTATTTTTGAGTTCACGAATGAATTTTTGTTTACCTTGGTTGTGTAAGTTTTTTTGGTCTTCCTGTCTTTTTGTTTCTTAAGTTACTTTCAGGGTTTCTCATAAAGTTCGAAACAGCATTTGGACTAATAGATAGCTGCCGTGCAATCCTTCTAATACACTTTCCTTCATTTTTATAAGCAAATATTTGGCCCTTCTGGAACTTACTTAAAGGTTTTCCTCTTGGCATTCCAAAACTAAAAAAAACTATGAATTTCTAACTAAAATCTGAATTCTTGATAAAAAGACAATAAATGAAGAATAGCACATTAACCTTTACGGCTTCCAATAGCTTTTACATCGATTTTCCAGATGTGTCCTTCTACTTTTTTCACAGACCAAAAGTAGTTATGTTTTAAATTCTAAACGTAAAATAGTAGGTTAAATTTTTTAACTTAACATAAATTAAAATACTAACAAAACAACCTCTTTATAAAATCGTGTCAAAATCCTTTAAAATAAAAGCAAAATGTAGAAAAAATGACTGTCCTTATACTTTTTTCACACAGTGTATGTCGTTATAATATGGGGTGCAGAATATAAGTCGAATCTTAATTCTTTGTTTTCAATTCAAAATAAATGTTTTAAAATTTTAAATTCTCAATGTAATTCACCTTTTAATTTTAGAAAAATTAATCTTCTACCTTTCAGTTATGATTACTTATTCCGTATTTCTCTTTATTTGCGTCGCAATAAAGATATTTGTGAATTTAAGGACATAATCTCTCCAAGAAGACCCCAAGAAATATACATAATTCCTAAATTTAATGAAGAAATCTTTAGAAAATATTTTTATTATTTAGCTCCTAAATTTTTTAATAAACACCAATGAGAGAATTAAGCTTTGAGGTGCAAATTATCAGCTGTAAGTCTTCCAACCCCTTTCCCTCCCTACCCTATGCTGTTAAAAGGGTTATTTCGAACGACCCCTCCATACGAATTGTCCGAGTTAACAATAGGAAGCTTCTTTCGCTTTACCTGCTGTTAACAATTGCACTGTAGGGCCATAAATTGTGTACGTTGACATCCCTAGCTGAAGTAATGCTTGGACACGCCCTTCCAAAAACAAATCACTAGGCAGTTTCAATTCTCACACAAGCAAGGAGCTGAATATCTGGGAATGTTATAATAAGCGAAACACAAAAGACGTTTCAATAAAGTCTTTTTTTTTTTAAATTAACAGTAAATTGAAATATGAGGTACTTTCCGAAAAATCGAAAAATATAGAAATTTCTTATTTAAAAAAAGTTTCTTAAATGTGGACTGTAGAAAAATAGGACATTGTTTTTGGATATAATTAAAATAAACAAATACAGCAATGATTGTATACTTTTCTTAATTCCTTGTACTGAACCATTCTTTGTTTCTGAGGAATATGGAAAAAAGAAAAGATGATAAAATGTAGGGGAGTCTGGGGTACAATGGACCACTTTTGTGAATTTTCAGTGCTAACTCTCAAACTAATATTTCTTTTAATTTAAAAATATGCATGCATATACCTAAACATTAGGCTTTATGCTACATTAAAAAAAAATATTTGCATTTACTTTTTTAATAGGAATTTCTGGAATCCTCGATTTCATCATTTTTCTTTGTACTAGAAGCTAGAAAAATTTCCAATTTGTTTTTAGCTCTAATCAAAGCAGCAGTTTTTGGTTTAAATATTTTCTCTTCCTTGATTTTAGCTTCTTCAATTCTTTTCACCGGTGTATCAGTTTGAATTGTTGAAGCTTCGGGAATTTTTTTTCTTATTAAACAGATATTTTAAAAAATAAAAAAATCTTTAATGAACTATTTCATTATATCTTTAATGAACTATTTCATTATATCTTTAATGAACTATTTCATTATATCTTTAATGAACTATTTCATTATAGTTGTCAATTTGTAAAAATTGAATTCAATTAATTCAAAACTAATTGAATATTTAATTTTAAAAGCTAAATAAAAAGAAAGTTCAAATAAAATACTTCTCTACTCTGTTTTGAAGTCTGATTAGGATTTTTTTTAATTTCTAAGCCTAATGCATTGACAACACTTCAAATATGTAAATTACCTTAAACACCGATTTGCTCAATCACTAAAAGTAAAATAATTTATTAAGTTTTTATTCCACACATACTGTCAATTTAGAAAAGAATATGATAAACAGAACTGGGATACAATGGACCATGGTCCATTGTACCACAGGTTCTGGTGGAAAATTGTACCCCAGGTTCTAATGGACCATTTTACCCCGTGTGGAAGTCTGACAAAAAAAATGTCTCAAACACTAATTAACCCTAAATTAAACTGTTCTACTTTGATTAACTAAAACAATATATGATCTTATCTTTTAACGCGCCAAGTAAAATCTTCCAAATCACAATTCTTGAAAAAAAAAAAAAAAAGAATAAATACTTTGGTGTAAATATTTACTTTTGCCTGCCTGTACAAATGAACTTTCAAGAATAAAATGACTAAATTTTCAGATAAAAACACTATTGCAAGTTTATGATAATCAATGCTCTGCTGCCTCCTATGTACCTCAATATGAAACAAATAAATAAAATAAATAATAGGGCGCGGTGGATTTTACCCCGTTGTCCATTGTACCCCGACTGCCCCAACTTTAAGAGGGTGAAATCAAAAACTTCTTTTTAAAACAAAAAAGTCTTCAATCAGTAAAATTTTAACGAGAAAAGTAAATAGATTATTAATTACAAATCATTTATGAATAAGGAAGTTGTTTTATGTAGTATTATTTTGCTCTTTCAAATAATTCCTAAACATACTTACACAAAACTCATAATAAAAGTTGTAAAACAAAGAAAAAATAGAAAGCAAAATATTATTGTATTTTACCTTTTTAGCAAGACTAAAAAATAATAAATACAATTATGAATTCATAAAAATAAGATTTGATTTAGTGAATCAATTTAATCTTAATCACAATTGCTATTTTACATCAATTGTTTAAGTGCGTAATTCAACAGAATTATATCACAATACCATCACTATTCACTATCGCAAAATTTAATAAATATTTACTTTACCTTTAATATAGACTGTATAAATTAATAAAAAATATAACGAATTCATAAAAAAAAAATTAACTTAATTATCCAATAATTAATTTTTTTTATCTTATTTATACTTTCACAACTACTAGTTAATTCGTTAATTACGTAATATAGCATTACTATCACCGCTCTTCGCCATTTCAAAATTATTCATAAGTTTAAGAAATATTTATTTCACCCTTTACCAAGATTAAATAAATGTATAAAAACAGCTATCGATCCATACAAATCAAATGCAACTTAATTTTTCGATAGCTATTTTTTTTTCAATCTTAAATACACAATCAGAACTGCTAATCAATTCCTTGATTTGAAATGTACGCAATACAAAATTATAACAACACCTGTACCAAAACTAATTAACTTTCAAATTCAAAAAAATATCTTAAACACAACCTACAAATCCTGCACTTTTTAAGAAATGCGAGATTATGTCCCGCGAGATTTTGTCCATGCGGGATTTTGTCCCGCGAGATTTTGTCCATGCGAGATTATGGGATGCGAGATTCTGTCCCTGCGAGATTCTGTCCTGCGAGATTATGGGATGCGAGCTTATGGGATGCGAGATTTCGGCCGCGGGATTCTGTCCCAATACCTTTATATAGTAACATACACTGCTCAAAAGAATTAGGGGAGCACATGTTTTAAACCCTTTCGCTTCCAATGATTCCATTGGGAATCATAAGCTTGTGATTTTTTTCTGACTAAGTTAAATTCGCCACTTATGTATCGTTAGATGGAAGAATAACGTATTTTGAAGAGTTTAATATTTTTTTATATTAATGAAAATATGAAAAATATGGTAAAATAAATTTCACTTTTAAACAGTTTTAGAAAATAAATTGACCCTAAATTTTTCATGCTTGCATTTTTTAGATGTTTAAAAATATATATCAACTATTTTTAACAAAAAAAGTTTTAAAATAATTATTGTTATAATTTATTAAAAAGTTATTATTCCATTTCCCCCCTTTAAATTTAAGTATTAAAACCTTAAGATTTTTTCTCCTGTTTTTTACTATTTCATTTCGAATGCGTAGTGAACCTATTTAACAAATTTTAGATTTATAGGATAAAAATTAAAAAGTTGGGAGTGAAGTTAAAAGTTGGAATTTAAAAGTGCTCCCCTAATTGTTTTGAGCAGTGTATTTTACTAACAACTTTAACAAAAACTTTATATTATAACATATTTTTTAACATACTTTACTAAATATATGCTAGAAAGTATATGTTTTGCAAAGACATTTTTATAAAAGTTATGTTTAATAGTTACACAGGGACACGCCTTAAACTCTAAAAAATACACATTTTTGTGCTATAAATGCAACAAAAAAGGACAGATGACTTATTTGTAGCTAATAGAATATTTTAACATTGTTTTGAATGCAAAATTCCTTTAGAATGAACTGCCAAAAGAACTTTTAGAAAAGTTTTTTCAAAAAATGTTTTTTTTTAAGGACTCTAATAGGGTCAATCCATTACAGATCACCCAGACATGTTGCTCAACATTTTTGATTTTCCTAATTTCCTTTACTTTATATTTCCTAATACTAGGCGAGTTCAAAACCAAAGTAAAATTTTTTGGGGTGCTCATACTTTGTTTTGGCGGATATTTTGACTTTGCTTCGAAGCCGATTTTTGCCGGGAAACTACTTTCATTTGAATTGATATAACTCACTTGAAATCTATAAAAAATTAACTTATGTTAATTTTTTATAGATTTCAAGACGAAACAAAAAAGAAAATGATCAGAATAATGCTATAAATAGTTTGCCAGCGCATAATATTAACAAAATAGTAAGGAAAGGGGAGATAAAAAATCACAACTGAAAAATGAAAATTCGCCTAAAAAGGGAATTTTAGCGCTGAAAATTTGGTAAAAGGAAAAAAAGACTCGCCTTAAAAGTTTTTTTTCCTGCATAGAAACGTTACAGAACTACTTGCTGCAGAAGTGTAAAGCATGAGGAATTTTTCTTTATTTTTGTACAATTTTTCAAAACTGCTGAAAACCGCATTTTCGCCATTTTTGATGTAGAATATCTCAAAAGGGACTGAGTGAAAAAATTTGAAATTAATACAGGTACATCGTTATAGAATAAACAAGTGACATGTTTGTATTGCATTTCGAACTGGTTTCAGAGATACAGTGCTTCAAAAATGGTCAAAAACTGCACAACATATCCCTCAAAATGTTACAGTTTTCAATGGTTAAGGTATTCCAGGAATTTAATAAGAATATTTAACTGAAATTTTAAACGAATTGTTTTAATCATTTAATGAATTTAATTTTGGCAATACAAATTTGAACTTAGAAATATAATTTTTAAAAATGAAAAAAAGGGTTCTTTTCCATCATTGGTTACAATTTCGACGAGGTTGTCGCTATTCTGTTTATTTTAGTATGTAAATAATATCCATACAAAAACCGACCTTAAGTTTGCAGCAGAGAAATGAACTGCGCGGAGAAAACGGCGTAAACAACGCGGCTGGCTCCGAAATTTTGCCTGCTCTCATTGGTTGCTCCTTTGACCTGATATTCGTGCGCCATGTTACGTCAAAATCGAAGGAAAAAATAATTAAAATTACACTCTAACTGAAGCTAAAGTAATAAAAATAAAAAAATTATGTCTTGAAATAACAAATGAAATTGTTTATTGAATGTGAAACACCTTTTCAAATTCGATTCTCGCACTCGAAAATAAGAACTATTTACCCTTTTTCTCGTAGAACATTTGTATACTGCAAACTTAATGCCGGTTTTACTGTAGTGACTCTGGACGAACCTTTTGAGTATTTCCCAATTCTCGTGTTCGTTCATCTGGGACTCCGTCAGACTGGTCAACTCTTCCTGCAGCCGGGCATTGACGACGTTCACACCCTGTCGCTGATGGATAATTCCTCCAGCGTTTTTTCCCGCTTGACGATTTCATATTGGGAGTCCTAGACAGAATTCACAATTAATCGATAGAATCAGGATCTGCTCCTCCATAAGGCCCGTTAGGCCCGGGCCCAGGGCCCCCAAAATTTAGGGGCCCCTAAATTTCAGGTTCTATTATGCTAAATGCTTTAAATCCCCAAAATATCAGTAAACTAAAAAAAAATCTGATACTCCGCTTTGTTTTTCGCTCAATTTTGGCTAAGAATTTGTCCTAACACGATTGTTTTGATCGATGTTTATAAGGAAACCTATAAAATTGTAGCAAAAATTTTACACATTGGTCTATAGTATCATCATTACTGGAAATCGTACTCAAACTTTTCGTAAAGGAACCCCCAAAATAGATTGTGCCTATAGTCTGAAATTACCTAGAGCAGGCCCTGGATAGAATGTACATATAATAGAATTACAATTTATTATAGAATTTTATTAATTAATTTTATAACAATAACAAAAATAACATTACAAATCCAATAATTAAATATATAAAAATTACATTTAATATATAGAATTCACAATTATCGATAGAATTTACAATTATCGATAGAATTTACAATTAAGGTAAATGAATGTTGTTGGTTGGTTGACATATATTTTCAGGTTTGTGTGCTTGGTCAGAGACCTGCTTATAAACTTTCGTGAAGTAAGACAGACACAACACACACAAAAGTGGCAGATGCTGCCATCTATCACCACCTCCAAAATTAAGACTTGTCCCTGAAAGGGAGGGAAATAGTCTCCATGACCTGTACAAGTGGGAACTGCGCCATGACCGCCCACAGGACTTTCGGACCCACAGATTTAACGAGCACGTACTCCCATATACTCGGTGGGTCTTCAGTGATACCGGGACTCGATTGCGGGACCTTCCGATCCCTTAATCTTAACCACTAGGCTCCCCGCAGCCCCATGAATGTTGTTCTAAATGATCGAAATCCGATGAAGTTCGACAGTTGTAGATGAATGTGTGAAATATTTTTTTAATTGCAAAGAAAATAATTTGGACATTTAACGGTGACTGACGAGATGCAGTTAAATTGAAATAATTTTTTGACATTTAAATCGCTGTTGCCAAATTAACAATGACACAAGGAACTATTTAAAAATAATATTTGAAGCAATTCTTTTTTTGGGAATAAATCAGTTTGAAATTACGTCTTAAGTGTAGCACAATGTGTCTCACATTATTTGTTTACTGAGATAGCGGCAATGAATTATACTTTTTTGCATAAACACTTGGTTAGTAAAGTGGTAAAAGAGGCAAAGCAGTATTAACATAATTATTCTTCGAATTTCAAATAAATTAAACAGACGACAATAATATTACTAACTTTATTTTCGAAAGAAAATAAATGAAAATAGATGATTTTGGCTTTTATAAGCTTAAATAACAACTGGATGCTGTGTTTAGCTATATTTTTTCTAATCTATGTAAATTATGTGTAGAATCGGTTCTACGTAACAGTTACAGTTACACATATACTAGTTTTCTGATTAAGATTTTTAGTAAGTACTCAAGTAGCAGGAAAGTAATCTATTTTAATTCTTTAGGACCAGACTGCATATGTTCTCCAAAACGGTAAAAAAAAAAATTATATATACACTTTAATTTCCAGGTGCAAAAATTTTAAGACTTTTAAAAAATAATAGGTCAAATATTCTTCACCAAACATATTAAAAAGACTTGTTTTCGGCATTTCTTTAATTCCTTACGAGTAGAAGAATAAAGTTAATAAAATATTCTTTCGAACGATACATTGAGGTTTCGGGTCCTAAGTGGCAACAGAAATGCCGAACTACGACAAATTATAAAAATTACACATTGTTAAATTTAACCTTTAGAAAAAATTCTTTTCAATTACGTCTACGAAACTTTACCCAATGAAAATGAAATGATTCCGATTTTATCTCACCAATTCATAACCTTTAAAAAAATATTATTTTTAAAAATATTTAATTTGAATGAAAATATTTAAATAATCAAACTTAATTGGAAAACTTTGCTCAAAAGAAATTTTTAAAAATCACTAAAAATATTTCTCTTTACGAAGCAAACACAAACGCTCTTTTCACATTTTACTACTGGTTCTACCTTTCTCTTCTCACGTCGGCTACCTCTCGCTGAATAATTTTGCGCGCCAAAACGCGTCTCAGTTATGGTTTCGGTTCTACATTTCACAATGTCGCGGAAAAGAGACCTATCGCAAAAGTTCTAGTTTTTCAGCAGAATCGTCTGAAGTTTATTTTTTCCATTGCATTGCATTATAGAAAAAATAATGATTCGCTCACTGCATTCCAACTATTTTACCAATAGATTTAATTTTTGCTTTAAAACGATATTTAAATTTCAAATATTATACAGCATTAAAAACTCGAAAATTCATTTTTGTTGCGATAGCTCACTTTTCCGCGTACCGTGAGATTTATTCTCGAACGTTTTCTTTATAGTTGACCTCTTTGTTTTAGGCTGAATATTATGTTTGCAATCGCTACGATCACGTTATACTGCCCAGTAAAAACCCGCTCATACATTCTTATCTTTTCTGATATTTTAAAAACAATTATCTATTTAAAAGTCTGTTTTTTTGTTTGTTTTTTTAAGTAACGTTTAGTATTTGCCGTTTAATGTATAGTCGTTTGTAAGGTTGCTGTAAAAACGGTTTTAATTTCTCAAAAACTCCAGTTTTTTTTTTTTTTTTTTTTTTTTTTTTTTTAAAGTTGCGTTTAGTATTTGCCGTTTAATGTTTGGTCGTTTGTTAGGTTGCTGTAAAAACGGTTTCAATTTTTAATTTCTCAAAAACTATAGTTTATGGTCTTGTGGGGTTTCTGAAAATGTTGATTCAATTTTGAATTGAATTCTACAAAGTTCTACGCATGTGGAACAATTTACAAAGGACAAATTCTGAGTTGGCTGTTAGAAAGTAGCAAAGATACTTTATGGCGTTTCTTTGGATACGGAAGCAAACGTGTGCCAAATAAAAAAAAATAAAATTCAAAACTATATTTGAAAAAGACTTCTTACCTTTAAATATGGTTGCATTTAATGTTTAATATCTGTGATTCCAACGACGACTGCATGGCTTTAAATTCTCGGAGAAATTGCTGGAATGGGACAATCATAATTTTAGAAAGCATTTTCACAACTATTAATTTACTTGGACATCCAAAAATAAAAAATAATAATAATAATAATAATGATGATAATGATAATGATAATGATAATGATAATGATAATGATAATGATAATGATAATGATGATAATAATATAATAATAATAATAATAATAATAATAATAATAATAATAATAATAATAATAATAATAATAATAATAGTAAAAATAATAATAGTAAAAATAATAATAGTAAAAATAATAATAAATAATAATGATGATGATAATGATGATGATAAGATAATGATAATGATAATGATAATGATAATGATAATGATAATGATAATGATGATAATAATAATAATAATGATAATAATAATAATAATAATAATAATAATAATAATAATAATAATAATAATAATAATAATAATAGTAAAAATAATAATAATAGTAAAATAATAATAATAATAATAATAATAATAATAATAATAATAATAATAATAATAATAATGATGATGATAATGATAATGATAATGATAATGATAATAATAATGAGACATAATAATAATAATAATAATAATAATAATAATAATAATAATAATAATATAATAATAATAATAATAATAATAATAATAATAATAATAATAATAATAATAATAAAAATAATGGTGACATCATTGTAGAGAGGGATATGTGTGGTGGGGCTGGGGTTATAATAACCGCCATTGAAGAGAGTACGTTTATAAAGGCATCAGAAGTTTTTAAAATCTAATTTCTTGAATGTTAAGACCTTTTTAAATATTCATAATACGTTACGTAAAACTTAAAGTACATATTTAAGACATTAAGAGCTAGGCCTGGACCTGATTAGTTTCCATTAGCATGTCCCATTAGGTGAGTAAATTTGTTGAGATTTTCTACCCCTGCTCGATACAATTTTGTTTTATACGCACCTCATTTAGTGCTTCCAAAGCCAGGTAGTATTCAACTAAATTTCGCACATTGTGGAACTGTAACACAAAAATATATTTTGAAAATGAAATTAACATCTATCATATATTTCACCAGCCCGATAATGCGTATCTTTTAAGGAGGAATGGGCGGGCTGAACCGGGGGTCTCCAAACTCAAGTGCATCAATGTTAATCCAATGGGAAAAAAACTATTTTCTCTGCCACATTTCTGCGGCTGTATTGAATATTTTTACGCATGGTTTTTTCAATACCAAATGTACGTAACTAAATGTACATAACTTACATGTCTGATCCCACTTTTTAAAATTGCTTTAAATTCTTTTTGTAAAACTATTTATTCAAAATTTTGAACCAATTTCAAAAAGTGGGAATGTCGGGACCTGTAAGTCAGCTACATTTATCACATAAAAAATCCGCTTGTAAAAAATATTCAAAACAGCCGGAAATGTGGAAGAGAAATTATATATTTTTTTCTTCATTGGGGATTAACACTGATGCATCTTGCTTTGGAGACCCGCGATCCAGCACGTCCATTCCCCCTTAAGAGGACTCCCTTGAAATTCCAAATCTTGAAAATCGTAATGTTATTCCTATGGAAAACATTCGCAAGTCAATTACAATAAAACACAATTTTAATAAAAGGTGACTAGTTTCTTGTATCATTGTAAAGAACGAAAGGAACTAAAATGCTCAAATTAATTTGTTTTGTGAAAATCACATATTTAGTATTTTTAATAATTTTTTGAAGTTAGTAAGAAATGGAGAAAGCATTAAGTTCCAATTTTAAAAAATTATTACAAATACTAAATACTAAAATTGTGGCGGTAATTGACTTGCGAATGTTTACCATAGGAATAACATTACGATTTTCAAGATTTGGAATTTCAAGGGAGTCCTCTTAACTTCAGAACTTGCCTTTTTGGGAGCAGAAATGGCGGTTAAAAAACTCCTCACACTCTCGTATTTGGCGATGGATTTCTCAAGCAGTCGCTTTCTTTCTTCCGATAGCTGAATCAACTCTTTCAAGCTACAAAAATCCAAGAATTATATACGAGGATTTTTACAAGAATAAAAGAATTTAATTAGCAAACATTCTCTTTTTTTTTACTTCAATGTCCACATAAATTCTTATCCCCTTAAGACCAACGAGCAAAATCCTACACGTATATTCTTATATAGTATAATCTAAACATACTTTTCATACAAATATATGCTAAAAAGTATGTTTTGCAATTTTTTTAAATTATATTTTATAGTTACTTAGGGACACGTCTTGCACTCTTAAAATAAAAATTTTTGTCCTATAAATGCAACAAAAAAGGCCTCATCACTTAGCTGTAGCTAACACATTATTTTAGCATTGTTTTCAATGCAAAATGCCTTTAAAATTAACGATTAAAAAAACTTTTTTAAAAGTTTGAAAAAAATATATAATAATTTTTTTAAGAACTCTAATATCGTATTGACAATCTTTCAACTTCATTTTTAATAGAAATAAATGACTGTTACCTGTAATCAAAGGCTGTAAACTGATATTTGGATCTTCTTCAATCGGACCAGGTCCATTTCGAAACTAATTAAGTTGTTGTGGAGAGGTTTCAAAAACTGTCCCAAAATTGGGACACCAGGTCGCAAGAGGTTATAGTATGGACAGACAGACGGACAAAAAGTATGACATAGGTCTGTGGTGTCTGGTGTCCCAAAATTGGGACACCAGGTCGCAAGAGGTTATAGTATGGACAGACAGACGGACAAAAAGTATGACATAGGTCTGTGATGTCATATCTTAGAATACCGCCTTTTTTAAAAGAAATTTTGAAATTGGGCGTATAGAACAGAGTTTGAAAAGGGCATGGACAGACGGATGGAAATCTACACGCTGTCAATAACCAACTGTTCATTCTTTCGAATTAAAAACTAGATGGTAGGTTATAAATATTAGTGTGTTATAATTGAATAGGGTGTAAAACCGAGCCTTCCATGATGTTTTACTGTCTCGATTAAAAAATAATTAAGAAATATCAATCAGAAAATATTTTTTTTACATAATTTCGACAAAACTTTCCTTGCTTCTTAATTTATATAGAAAAAAGAGTCAATTAAAAATAATTTTGTTCATAATAATAAGTTTTTCATGAAACGAGATTTACATTCTATTATATAGTAATATTCAATAATTAAAATAGGAATTACTTATCTAGTTCTTTTTCCTTTTCTTCAGTAAACTCCATTTCTTGCTCGTACAAAATTTCCAATTGCATCGCAGCGGATTGCATTTCCTGAAACAAAAAGTTGGTAAGGTAGGTCAAGAATTAAAATGTATAATAGTTTAAATATTTTGAACGGCATCAATGGAAAAAAGATGTAGTTGTTCCAAAACTCACTTTCCCCAAATTATAACTGAAATATATCGCACTGTACGCGGAAAAGTGACCTATAGCACAAATATAACTTTTCGAGTAGTAAATTTTTTTATATTCACAATTTAAATATCTAGCGATTAAAGCAAAAATTAAATCAATTGCTAGAATAGTTGGAATGCAGTAAGCGAATCGTTATTTTTTCTATAATGCTATGCAATGGGAAAAAATAGACTTCAGGCGACTTTTCTGACAAACTAGAACTTTTGCGATAGATCTCTTTTTCGCGTATAGTGCGATATAGGGTTCGGTTGCGGCCTCCGAGAATTATACGTTAAAGTGTAGGTATTGGCATGCTGACCATGTCCGTACTTCCCCCTTCCAAAATCTGTTTGACCCGTCAGATCTTTAAAAAATTCTTTTTTTTTTTGAGTTTGAAAGAAAGGACCTCAGAGAACCGACTTTTATGGTTTTTGTCTATCTGTCTCTGTGTCCGGACGGACTGACTACTATCTTTCTGTGAATTTCCCATTGAATTTGCATTTGCATTTAATTTCAAAACATTTGAATCATTGTTACCAAATCGACAAAGGCTAGCGAGAATTTATTTAAAAATAGTATTTGACTCAAAATTAATTGTCATAAATCAGTTTGAAAAATGATTTATGACAATTAATTATGTCGTAAAATGATTCTTCGATTGTTCACTATTTCTTTAATTATAACAATTTCTTTAATTTTAACAAATGACAAGGCATATTTTTTGCATAAAAATATTGTTAGTTTTATTGCGAAAGAAAATTAATGAAAAAAGTAGATTTTGGCTTTTAGAAGTTTTTTAAAGACAAGGATTTCGAAATTCCGACTGAAGGGGTTAATGAATTATTTTGATTATAGTGAACTTTTCTACCCACATTGAAAATCTCAATATACATATATCTATATATATACTTGATATATATATACTATATCTATATATACTTATGTAATTGTTCAATAAGCTATTTACCTAAAACTACGTAATATACACACATAAGAAACCATGCAATATAATGTCTTAGGTTAGGAAACTGCTATAGAAACTTCTTCTTTTGTTGATATTATTGAACTTATGTGACTTCATCACCCCATTCGATGTCGAAATCACTTATGACCAGATGATAAGGTTTCGAAACTTACTTTGATGTCTAGCTTTATCTTTTGCACTTGTGATTTCAGAACATCCTTTCGTTCTTCGATCGTTCTCTTTTCGTTCCTGAGGCTTCTCATTGTACTTGGGTGTTCCTTGAAGAAAATCAAACAAAGTGTATTAATATTTTATAAAAACTTACTTGTGTAAATAGCCAGTCCACTGGCACAATGGTTAGTGTACTAGCCTTTGGAGCTGCTGGGCTCGGGTTCGAATTCCGGTAAAGGCATGGATGTTTGTGTTTGTCAATAAATGTTGTTATTTGTCTATGTGTTTGTGGCGTCCTTCTTGGTGTATCTCTTGTGATTGTCTCTTCTGGCGAGCGGGGTAATGGGCCATATAGCCAACGCCCTTCCCTTCTGGAGGGCGCTATCACTGTCATTTGTCATACTTGTGTAAATAAAGTTAAAAGCTAAGAAGGACTGTCAGTCCGATAGAGCTAATGCATTTGTTTTGAAATCACAACTTAATAGAAAAAAAAATTGATTTGCCGTATTATCCCATTTTCACCAGGTATGGGAATCAACATAACATTTAAAACAAAATTGAAAAGAAAATAAGATCCGGTTATTTAATTATTTATTTATAAAATTTTAAAATAGTGTCGCCATCTGCTGTGTATTTTTGGCATTTTAAAACTTCAAAGATATATTATTAAATAACTCGATAACATTTTCGTTTTGAAATTTGTTTCATTTCGATGATATGTTGATTCCCATACCTGGTGAAAAAGGGCTAGCATGAAAAAGCAATACTTATGCTAAAGTTGTTATTCCAAAACTAATGCATTAGCTCTAAGGGACTGAAAATCCCTCTTAAGTTGAAGTTAAAAGTACACCTAACTATATATATAAAAAAAACAAGAGAGGTTCACTACTACTACATATATACCCAACTTGTTTGCTTGGTCAGAAACCCGCTTATTAGTCCTTCCGTCAAGTAAGACAGACACAGAAAGAATATTAACAGTCACAAAGAAAGGCATAACACATGGACAAATAACGACATTTATTGACAAACACAAACATCCATGCTTGACCGGGATTCGAACCTGAATCCATCATCTCCAAATGCTAGCACACTAACCATTCAGCTGCCGGATCGGAAAAGGGGGGGGGTGTGTTCAACATTACAGGAATTTAAATTACCATTGTATAAATAAATTGTTACGTTTAAAATCAATTGTACAACCTATATGAAAATTTCATTTAAAACCTCGGAAGTTCTAGGTAGCTACCAATTCCACATGCGCAACTTTCTGTAAAACCTTATTATAACGTTGGACAGGTAGGTACTCTCTATATTAAAAAAAAGTAAGCTTTTTTGATCTGTACGGCGCAATTTTTGGAGTACAACTCCAATTTTTTTACTGAAGGTCTCAATTGGTTTAAGTGTCATGTCCACAAAATAATTTAAAAAAAATCCAATTAGTTTTTTAATTAAAAATTAAAAAAGGGCTTTTTTTTTAACTAAAATCGAAAAAAAAAATTGGCTTCTACGATTTTTCTGAATTTTTGGTATTTTGTAGACTTCTTATGTATGAACAAATTACTAATTACATGTATGTTCAATATATATTCGGTTTGTAAGTTATGGTTTTTTTTTATTTTATTTTTTGTTATTTACTGTCATGCTTTTTGATCTGTACGGCACAATTTTCACCAATTTTCTCCCATTTTTTTACTGAATGTAGAAAAGAGTATAGGTTTTTTGTCTGCAAAGCATTTTTTTAAAATTCAAATTAGTTTTTTTAATAAAAAATAGTTTGTAAAAGGGCAAAAAAGGCGTTTTTTTTAGCCTACATTGAAATAAAAAAAAAATTGGCTTCTACGATTTTTCTGAATTTTAAGTATTTTGTAGACTTCTTATGTATGAACAAATTGCTAATGCATGTATGTCCAATATATATCCGGTTTGTAAGTTATGGTTTTTTTTATTTTATTTTTTGTTATTTTTAGTCATGCTTTTTGATCTGTGCGGCACAATTTTCACCAATTTTCTCCCATTTTTTTACTGAATGTAGAAAAGAGTATAGGTTTTTTGTCTGCAAGGCATTTTTTTAAAATTCAAATTAGTTTTTTTAATAAAAAAATAGTTTGTAAAAGGGCAAAAAAGGCGTATTTAGCCTAAATTGAAATAAAAAAAAAATGGCTTCTACGATTTTTCTGAATTTTTAGTATTTTGTAGACTTCTTATTATGAACAAATTGCTAATTGCATATATACCCAATATATAGCCGGTTCGTAAGTTATGGGTACTTTATTATTTTTTTTGGAATTACAGTCATGATTTTTTAATCTCTACAACACAATTCTTATAGTACAACTCCAATTTTTTTTTGGAACGTAGAAAATGGTCCAAATTTTATCTCCACAAAATATTTTTAAAATATTCAAATTAGTTTTTTAATTAAAAAATAATAAAAAAGCCAAAAATTGCATTTTGCCTACCAAAATTTATAAGTTTTCAACCAAACCAAACATAGTGTTCGAAAAATGTTTTATTGGTGTAATTTCACTTTAAATGATACCAAAAATGAAAACTTATATTTTTTTTACAGTTGTAACTGTTATATGTGCTTTACAACAGTTTGAATTATATTTTTTTTGTCATTATTGAGTCGCTGTAGTGATGGGTCGTTCCAGACGAGACGAGGACAAACTATGGCGAATAATTTCGTACCATTTGTTTAACGAATGGCAACACCATAATCGTAAACAAAAACAAACAGAGCGTTATTTTTTAAATAAGTTGTTTCTTTCAGAGCGTTATTTTTTCAAATAAGTTGTTTCTTGCTTGGATAATGTCTGGAATAAGCGCCCCTAGGGACAGCAAAATCCAGCAAAACCACTACCCAACAACAACAACAACAAGTTGTTTCTTTTGAAACTTTTCAAGGCGTTTTTTAAATGTTTACGTTACTTTTATTTTCCGAGTGTGTGTTTTAACTGATTTTATTTTTCTGAGTTGTTACGCTCACGGCACTGATGATTATTTTGAGAAGTGGTTGGTTTTGGTTCATAGTAATTAATAGAGAGATAGTGGCCAGCTGTGTATTGTTCTAAAACTGAAGTGAATCTTTTCTTATGTCTTTGTTGTCGACTACAAGAAGTATACCAAATCTTTTCGACGGTGAGTTGTTGGCATCATAGCTTAGGTATTGGTGCGAGTTATACTGTCGTATCTGCTTTAATAAAGGTGTAAGCTGCAGAAAATTTGTAATACAAAATCTAAGAATGTAGTCTGGTACAACCACGAATGTATACCAATTCTAGAGATTAGCTGTCGTGCTTATTTTACACCCTGGGCTTAACAGTAAAAAGTTTTTTCGTCCCTGTGTATAGCACATTCGTAATTTAGTCATTTGACCGACGATAAATGTATCATGGAGGATCTGGCAATAGCTTCGCAGTCTTGTTTTCATTTTTCTTGAATTACTTTTGTTTTGGTAGGTTGGTTGGTCGAGATATATTCAGGTTTTTTTCGGTGACCAAGCACACTAACCTGAATATAAATAACTTTGGTCTGCAAAACAAAAGTAATTCGAGAAAATGAAGGCGAGACTGTGAAGCTGTTGCCAGATCCTCCGTGAAACAACCCCATTTATTTATTACACTAATATTGCGTGCAAAATACTTCTGACGGCTAATTAATGTTGAAAAGTTTTGACCAAAAAGTAGGATTTTACCTGTAATTCCATTAATTTTCAAGAATTTTACTGATAACATTAATTCTTTATTATCCAAAGTAAAAGGAAAATGTGCTTTAATTAAAACCATCTTTGTGGTCCGGTGCTTGGAAATAATTATTCGAATCACTCATTAAAAAGTGACTAAATTTTTACCAGACCCTAAAGTAGGAATTAACCTACAGTTTATGTCTACAACTCCAATTTTTTTACTGAAGGTCTCAATTGGTATAAGTGTCAGGTCCACAAAGTGTATGGTGGCCAGCCATGTCTATTCACTAGCGGTTTTTAAGGCATTGAAGTAGAAATTGAAATGTAACGTGGGTAAAGTTTGGTTTGCTTTTTATTTTAGTGTTTGGTTTTTCTTTACGGCCTCGAGGAGGTAGCAGTGCGCAATCTAGCTTGCGAGCCTAGGGGCGAAGCCCCTACGAAGATTGCACAGCAATCCAAGGGTGCGAACCGAGTTATTACTCGCTTGCGAGCCTAGGGGCGAAGCCCCTACGATGAGATTGCGCAGCAATTGAAGGGTGCGAGCCGAGTTATTACTCGCTTGCGAGCCTAGGGGCGAAGCCCCTACGATGAGATTGCGCAGCAATTGAAGGGTGCGAGCCGAGTTATTACTCGCTTGCGAGCCTAGAGGCGAAGCCCCTACGATGAGATTGCACAGTAATCCCTAGGAGGATGGAAAGAACAGGAGTAGTCACGCGGATTGAAACGTACGGGAACTGAGTGAAGCCAGAGGTGGAGGGGAACCGGGGGAAGGCTGTTATCAATATCTACCCCTAGTTAACATGGGGTTCTATGGGAGAATTTACGATTTTTCGTTTTAAATGAAAAAAATGTTATCACATAATGAAAAACGAATACACATATGTATATTTCTAATATGCTCAGTAGATATATATGTATTATTTAAAATACAATTACAAATAAACACCCAAAAACTAGGCGATATTAATATTGGTTCCTCTGGAAATCTTAAAATTATTTAATTATAACTTGGATTTTTTTTTAAAAATCTTTTATTAAATCTTAAAAATCTGCTGTTCGTCATTAAAAATTATTATTTTTGATCGAACAGATTGTTTAACGAATATATAACAGAACTTTTATTTAAGTTGCATATGAAATGCGAAATAAAGTAATCTTAATATTATATTTTATTCGTATAACTTGCGTATATTCTTTTTATTAAACAATTTTTAAATTAATGATAACCAATAAATGCATAAAACTGATTTGATTACTTTTTTGGTGTCTACTTGTTATTTTAAAAAAGCTAATATATTAAGTATTTTTTTTTTTTACTAATTTGAAATAATTACTGCGATACTTATGCTACTAAATCAACTTGTAGCTATTTTTATGAATAAAAAAAATCAACTAATAATTTTTTTAATCAAAAATACATTAAATGGAATTTTTACAATTAAAGTTGCTTAAATAGAGTTAATTACAGGTTTTTTATGTTATGTTTGTCACTATTTTTATGAATAAAATAGAAAATCCACTAATAAAGATTTCTTTCTTTTTTAAATAATATTCTATGATACAATGTTTACAATTGAAGTTATATTCACAAAATATTCATTCGATTTTAAATCTATACTGGATCTATAATAGTTTAAATTATTTACTTAATTCCAAAAGGGGGGTTCTTATTAGGGACTTTTACAATATAAAAAATTTAACGGAATGTATATAATTGAAGTACTCAAAATCGATTCAATGAATAGATTTTACCTGTATACACTAATTAACAGGAACATAAATAAATTATTGTTTTGTATATATCTTATATTTTTATTAGCTATGTTACAAGTATTAGTGGTTTGGTAGCATAAGTATCACAGTAATTAATTGTAAATTGGTAAAAAAAATACTTAATATATTAACTTCATTAAAACTAACACGTATACATCAAAAATAGTAATCACATCAGTTTTAAGCATTTACTGGCTATCATTAATTAAAATTGTTTAATAAAAAGAATATACGCAAGTAATACGAATAAAATATAATAATAAGATTACTTTATTTCGCATTTCATATGCAACTGCAAGTTCTAATATATATTCGTTAAAAAAAATCTCTTTTATCAAAAAATATTAAAAAATTTAATGATGAACAGTAGATTTTTTTAAATTTAATAAAAGATTTTTAAAAAAATGAAGTTATAACAAAATAATTTTAAGATTTTCAGAAGAACCAATATTAATATCGCCTAGTTTTGGGTGTTTATTTGTTATTGTATTTTAAATAATACATGTATATCTACTGAGCTTATTAGAAATATACATATGTGTATTCGTTTTCCATAATGTGATCACATTTTTTTCATTTAAAATGAAAAATCGTAAATTCTCCCATAGAACACCATGTAAAAGTGGGGTAGATAAAGGTCCCTTTCTCCCAAGAGGGAGGGGAAAGCTTTTTCGCTTCACGCCGAAGGCCACATGACTACTCCTGTTCTTTCCATCCTCCTAGAGTAATCCAAGGGTGCGAGCTTGGGATCTGAGAGAGATTGGGCAGCGGGAGAAGCCCCCTACCAGCCTCAAAATTCTCAAAACTAAACTGTATTCGTTAAAAGTATTCAGGTTTTTATCGGTGACCAAGCACACTAACCTGAATATAAATAACTTTGGTCTGCAAAACAAAAGTAATTCGAGAAAATGAAGGCGAGACTGTGAAGCTGTTGCCAGATCCTCCGTGAAACAACCCTATTTATTTATTACACTAATATTGCGTGCAAAATACTTCTGACGGCTAATTAATGTTGAAAAGTTTTGATCAAAAAGTAGGATTTTACCTGCAATTCCATTAATTTTCAAGAATTTTACTGATAACATTAATTCTTTATTATCCAAAGTAAAAGGAAAATGTGCTTTAATTAAAACCATCTTTGTGGTCCGGTGCTTGGAAATAATTATTCGAATCACTCATTAAAAAGTGGCTAAATTTTTTACCAGACCCTAAAGTAGGAATTTACCTACAGTTTATGTCGACAACTCCAATTTTTTTACTGAAGGTCTCAATCGGTATAAGTGTCAGGTCCACAAAGTGTATGGTGGCCAGCCATGTCTATTCACTAGCGGTTTTTAAGGCATTGAAGTAGAAATTGAAATGTAATGTGGGTAAAGTTTGGTTTGCTTTTTATTTTAGTGTTTGGTTTTTCTTTACGGCCTCGAGGAGGTACCAGTGTGCAATCTACTAGCTTGCGAGCCTAGGGGCGAAGCCCATACGAAGATTGCACAGCAATCCAAGGGTGCGGACCGAGTTATTACTCGCTTGCGAGCCTAGGGGCGAAGCCCCTACGATGAGATTGCGCAGCAATTGAAGGGTGCGAGCCGAGTTATTACTCGCTTGCGAGCCTAGAGGCGAAGCCCCTACGATGAGATTGCACAGTAATCCAAGGGTGCAAGCTTGGGAGCTGAGAGAGATTGGGCAGCGGGCGAAGCCCCCTACCGGTCTCAAAATTCTCAAAACTAAACTGTATTTGTTAAAAGTTCACCATCTTTAACCGCAACCAGGTGTTTACCTCTTTGTCTGTGCAAGCCAATCTTGGCGCGCGTATCGCCCGATTTGGCGACCAGATCTTACAGATGAGCATTCCTGCATTGGCAGTATCCTTTTAATAGTCTTGCATATTTCTTTGTGGAGCAAACAAAGAGAAATTGCGTAGCCATTCTCGGGGGTTGTCGAAAGGTAGCGAGCAGGGGGCGAAACCCCCTGCCGGCCGCGAAGCGGCCAATGGAATTGCGCAGCAATTCCGGGGGTTGGCGAGCGATTGCGAGCAGGGGGCGTAGCCCCCTAGTATATTAAATTATTGTAAGGGAAAGGAGCCCCAAATGTCAAGGTCAGGCCCTACTTGCATAACTTGAACACAACAATATTTGACTCCACATCCCACAAATGGAATGGGCAAAAGTGAAAACAGTACACTCTTAAAACAAAAGAGTGAATTCCACTCCAGTTGGAGAAGTGCATTTTCGACACTGGAAAGGATTGAATATTAACTCAGACTGAGTTAAAACCACTCGTTTGATGTGATCCTGTCGGAGGTTTAACACACAAAGGATCCACTCCAAAAGGAGAAGTGCGTTTTCCAGACTGGAGGAGTGAAAATCAATCAGACTAAGTTAAAATCGCTCTTTCGTTTTAAGAGTGTACAGCTACATCACCAGAAACAACCCAAATTCTTACCTTGCTAAGCGTTCTCAGGTAGTTGTCATATTTTTCTGCGATTTCGCTGCTGTTGTTCAATCGAACAGCAAGCGGGATACATCTATGCAAGAAATAAAGAAACAGGCAAAGAAATTGAACTTAGACACAGGTTTTTATATTTTTATATCTATGGGTTAACCATAAAGATTCAAACTCAAGTTTAGATTAATTTTTAAAAAAATCACAGCACACTCTATCATCAGCCCAGATGCTTTGTTATCTGAGCGTCAAAATTGGTAGCGATACTCGATAAGACGGAGCCACAAAAAATTTCTCTCAGTTTTTGGAATATACATTGTGCCCCTATAGCGTGTTTTCAACATGCATAAAAGACTTGAATTTGAATAATTTTTCATTAATTCATTTTGAAATATTTTATTAAACTTCTTAACTCCCGCAAAAGATCTAACACATATTTTCTTTACACAAGCATATTTTTAAAATAAGTATATACTTAAACGTATGTTTTGCAAGAAATTATGAAAAAACAAACTTTTAAAATTCATGACGGCACGTTAATTTAGTGGAATTCGAAGTTTTGAGAGGTAAAAATACCAATTTTTTTTGCTGAATAAGCAAAAAAGCTCTGTCAGGTTTTCGTAATTTATAGTCCATTCTAATTTTTGTTTCACTACAAAATGTATCATGAATTTACAACCGAAAGTTTTTTTTTCGCAAGACCAACAAAATCTGTTTGACCTTCTTGCTCATGATTGCGCCATTTTTTTAAAAAATCATTCTTGTCGAAAATCTTTTGTGGACACGGTACCAATTTTAATTTTTTTTTTAATTTTGACATATTCACTACAAAATTGACGTTTTGTTAGTTCAATTTATATGTTTTAAACAATATATGACAAATAAAAATTAAAATTAACTTCATTTTTAAAGTTATTTGAAACATTTTTAAAAAAAAAGTTGAACATTTTTTAAATGCTAAGGCTTTTTTAAATAGAAATACTTTAACCCAATTTTTTTCTCATGCACTTTAAACTGTTTTATATAAGAATCGGCATCCAAATTTGATTTATCTTCAGCAGATGTTTTTTTAAAAAATATTTATCTAGAAAATCCCAAATTATTTTTGGCATATTTGACATTTTTGACTTTAGTATTTTTTTTATTAAACAAAAGCATTACATTTAAGAACAATTTTAATGTTAATTCTAAATGTTAACATATTTGAAAGCATACACAAAATTCCTTTCCTTAGACTTTTATAAATAATTAAACAAGCCTTAGCGGTTTGAAAAACTTGTTATCTAGAAAAAATGAATACCAGGAATGAATAAAAAATAAAAATCGCAATTTTTGCAATTTTTGGGGTACTGTGTCCCCCCCTAGAGGGACTGTCAGTCCTAGACTATAGAGCATTAGTTTTGAAATAACAACTTTTGCAAAAGATTTGCTTTGCCAAGTTATCTCATTTTTACCAGGTATGGAAATCCTTACATCAATTTAAAACAAAATTGAAAAGTAAATAACATCCGGCTATTTAATAATTAATTGATAAAGTTTAAAAATAGTATTGTCACTCGCTGAATATTTAAGGACATTTTAAACTTCAATAATATATAGTTAAATAACCAGATAACATTTTCGTTTCAAGTTTGTTTCATTTCGATGCTATATTGGTTTCTATACCTGGGGAAAAAGGGCTAACATGGCAAAGCAATACTTCTGCGGAAGTTGTGATTCCAAAACTAATGCAATTTGCTCTATGGGACCGACAATCTCTCATAAAAAAGCTAATAAAAAAAATATACTTACTTGCTTGTCTCCTTTTTGGTTTTTCTAAATTTTGAGTCACTGTTCATATTCTTAGAAGACACCAACAATCAAGAAACTGAAAGAGTAAGTCTATTCGTAAAAATTATCGATAACCATATCATAAAAATATTTTTAGCAAATAAATTTTATTACCTTTTTTGTATAAAAACTATAAAATACCTTTAAGTCTAGACACTTCTCCTTACTCTATATCTTTTCATGCGCCTAACATCAAGGCAATCGATTAAAAGGATCTGTTTGGATAGTGAGTACAAGTCTAAGATATGAATGCATTGGTTGCTATGGTAATAAAAGTGAGACAAAAAATTATAAATTGCTACCAGAACCTCATATGCCCTAACGTAGTCCATAATGAGAGTTTCATCAAAATATATGGAGTATTAATTACTTTAACATTAATTTTTTGTAGTATTTTTATCTAAATGTATCGAAATTTTATGAAAACAGTTTCACATTTGTTTCATTTAAATCAATCTCATGTTGTATAGTTTTTACTTTAGATGAAGTAGGCAAAATCCTGCAAGTATATTCTTATAATCTAAACATATTTTTCAGACAAATATATGCTTAAAAGTATGCTTTGAAAACTATTTAAAAAAAAAAAAAATACGTTTAGTAGTTACATCATCAACTACATGACGACACGCCTTAGGCGTTAAAAACACACATTTTTTGCTATAAATGCAAAACAAAAGGCCGTATAACTTTAAAAAAAATAATTTTACATTGTTTTTTTTAATTCAAAATGAATTTAAAATTAGCTACTAAAAAAAAGTTTTGAAAAGTTTGAAAAAAAAAAAGTTTTCGAGAAAATTACGCATGCGCGAAAGGTAGTGGATGCAATGGTATGGTTTTTGGTATTAAAGCTATTGCTGAAAAATGAAAAGAGACACATACTTCAAATTGGATACAAGGGTTCCCAGTACGTTTAGGAGTTCATAAAAGATCATTAGAAAATTACGCATGCCCAATTGGTTGCTGGCGTAAAAGGTTTTAGGTTTTAAAGTTATTGAAATATCCTTATAGGGGCAGATAATTATTTTTTGTATAGCAACTTTCAAAAAAGTTCACTTTTTCATATCATATTCATTCATAAATCGTTGCGAATATGACACTTTACGTGCCTACGTCACAGACAGTTGCCGAAAATGGGACTTTCGGCACTAGTGCGGTAAAGTAAATAAGAGTATCTGATTGGTAGAAAAACAAAATGATGTCATGAATATCTCCGTGGAAACTAAATGGTCATGAAACTCACTTATTTTTTTTTGGTTCATTACTTTTGCATTTCCTAATCTCCATGGAAACTATAAGTATTACAAAAATTATCAAAGGAAATGAAATAACATAAAAGTAATAACACAAATTTCACCCCAAACAATACTTTTCTGGAAGAAGATTCAACGAAGCTTCCTTAGCTGCTTTTTCAATTTTATCTGGAAGTTGGTCGAACATCATTTTAAATTCATTTTCACCCATGTTCGGTAGCACTAATTAATGTAATAAACATTACATAATAGCTTTATGGGACTGACAGTCCAATCTTCACTCAACACTGAAACTGCTTTAAAATTTGAAGGAAAATAGATAAAATAGTAAAATAATATATATTATTGTAAAGAATTAAATTCTCTACCACTCTAGGGCCACCATTTAGTGTTTCGGTGTGTTGAAGAGTTATCCGGTCAAAAAAGAGGAAAAATTAGGGGGGTGAAAGGTTTTCTCAAAAATTACAGACTTTCAAGCGCGGATATCTCGAAAACTATCCAAGATATCAAAATCTTCTTGGTATGAAACTTGTAGCAAATTTAATAATCTTTCATTTTGTGTATTACAATTATATCGGTAGGACGCATAGTTTTCGAGATATAAGCAAAAAAACGAAAAATGGGACATTCAACCCCCCCCCCCCCCCCCATCCCCCCTTCAGCACAGGGGCTAGACCGGGCGGGGACTTTTGATATGTTTACCTCCTAACTAGTCCAAACAAAGTTATGAAGTCAAAAATTGTGTTCCAAAACTTTCCCTCTAGAACTCTTCGTTGCCTGGACCACAATCCATTGGGAGAATCTATGATTGAGAGAAAGTTTGCTCTTCAAGTTTCCCCACCCGGTCACCAGACGTCGCTGCGACCTCTCCTCCATCGCGTCACATCCGGTTCTTGTTACGCCGAAAGCGGGAGAAACTTCCAAAAGCCGCAGATGGCAGACAGAAACAAACCGCGAGTCGAAATCTTCTGCTACAGAAACCGCGCGCGTTCTAAAATCGAACACGTCTCTTTCGCGCGTTCTAAAATCGAACAACTCGTCTCTTTTTTGCGTTCTAAAAACGAACTCGACTGTTGTTTTGGATGACGAACATCGCCATGTCGGCGCTCTTGCTCGGGGCTCCCCTCTCAGCCCTCAGGTGGGGCGTGCAGTGGGAACTGTTCCGATGGATCGTGCCGGTGTTCGTGTTCCTGGTCGTCTGCAAGATCGCCACCGCAGACGATCGGATGGAAGTCGTGCAGCCCCTGCTCACGCTGCTCTTCTGTTGGATATCGTACACGATGCAGAACGACATCCGGATGACGGACGACGATTGCGAGCGGACCGAGGATTTGGCGAGCAAGAGGAGCAAGAAAAACAAAGGTGGGTGCTTGATTTTGTTTACTTGGCGAAAACCACGTGGTTTCAAATAATGATTTGAAAATTACGGAGATCGGGGACTTTATGTAAGGAATGATGATCACGTGGTTTCGTTCTGGAGAACAGGGAATTTATTTAATCGAGCACGTTGTTTCAAATGCTGTAAAAATTACGAAGATCAGGGAATTAATATAAAGACCACGTGGTTTCAATTTGTATCGTGGATACAACGGAGAATGGGAAAATTCGTATAAAGATCGTAAAAATGTCACTTGTTTCAAATGATGATTTGAAAATTACGGAGATCGGGGAATTTATATAAAGAATGAAGATCGCGTTGTTTCAAATGTTGTGGAAATGAAGGAGAACAGGGAATTTATTTAATAGATCGTTTCAAATGTGAAAATTAAAGAGAACAAGGAATGTATACAAACTACAACAAAGATTACGTTGTTTCAAATGTTATAAAAATTACGAAGAACAAGGAATTAATAAAGACCACGTGGTTTCGATTTGTATTGTCGATATCACGGAGAATATTGATTTTATATAAAGATCACTTGTTTCTAATGTTGTGAAAATGACGGAGAATAAGAGATTTATCCAAAGATCACGTTGTTTTAAATGTTCGCAAAGCTACGGAGTCTGGGGAATTTATATAAAGATCACGTTGTTTCAAGTATTATGGATATCACGAGGAACAGGGAATGTGTATGAAGACCTCGTCGGTTCAAGTATTGTGGATATTTTGATTTAATGTCGCGATTGCGTTGGGTACCAGCGTGCTCAGCCTCGTCACTTGACCGTGGTTCATAATAAGTGCATCAAATTTGTCATATCCGCTAGATCGTATTTAAAATCTATTTTTTTACAATGCATGCATAAATATTTTTATTGATTTAGTACTTCCGTGTTTTCAATCGATTATTTGCGATTTTCCTCAACCGATAATTCTTATTATTCGCAACTATTCAAATATTTTGCTCTCACTTTTTTTTCTCCTGTGTTTTCCTGAAGTATTGAACTAAATTTAATTCGTTTTTTTTTGTTTATTACATATTTCCCACGAGCTCCTTTATTAATCTTTTATGTTTTAACTTTTAATATGCAGTCCATTTATGCTAAATCGCGGCATTATAATCACTTACTTACGTCCTAGACGTAATTAAATAATTTGGTTGAATGGGAATGTTTGAGATGATATAAAGCTCTTCTTTTTTTTTTTTTTCATTTTTCTCCGTACTGCGATTTCAATAATTGGTTGCTTCGGTTTCACTCTGAAAATGACCGATATAGATAAAAAGAGAATTTTGTTTATGCACGCTTTCTTTACCAAATGTTTTGCACAGCTAACAGCACTGCAAGAAGTTGGCATTTAAAAAATTAATAAGTAAAATATTCTTTGAAAACTCATTTTTGACTACCAAAACAAAAGTAATTCCAGACGACAAATGAAAACAAACTGTTGGAGCTGTTGCCATCCCCGTCGTAAAAAAACCCCAATTATGCATGAAGTAAATTAACATCTACCTCACAGGAAAGCATACTTATTATTTAACTTATATAGAAATGAAGACATGGACGTCCAAAAATGTTGTATTGTAAAGATTTCAGTTTGCATGTTCTTCGACCGACCAATCAGAAACTAAGATTTTTATGAGATTGGATAGGTCAACTTTTAAATGTGATAACTGTACAGTTTCTGTGGTAACGATTGATCTAGGCCAGGGGTTCCCAACAAAATTTTCTCGCGGACCCCTCATCAAGCTGTGATTGTGACAAGGACCCCTATTAATTCCTAATCCTAAAATTAAAAAGTGAGCCAAATTAAGAGAGTCTTTTTAATTTTATACATTTACAACATAGTACTCCGACAGTAAACAGTTAGTTTTAATTTTCAGTTCTTAATGAAATTAGTTATATCTGTCCTTTGGTACCATGATTTCTAAAATATTCGGTTCCAAACTTGATACTTTCACTTTGAAATCCAACCGCATTTCGAGCCGATTTTTATATTTGATTTTCATGAAACACATGGAAGAAAATGCTTTCTCACACCAAATTTTCATGTGATGACTCCAAGAATTGTTTTAAAGTAGAAAAGTTATATTTATAAAAAGTGACTTGTTTTCTATAATTGACGACACTTTGATCTGACACTTTTTGACCATAGCACTAATCTTATCCTCAACTTTGAACATGTCTACATTTTTTCCTTGTAAACTCAAGTTTAACCCATTAAAGTGTTAAAACACATGAGCTAAGTACGCAACTCAGTAAAGCCAAGAGAAGTGAGAAAATTTTAAGTGATAGTATTGGGCAAGACTCTGCTCATGCAAGAAGCGTAGAAAACAAATTATGTCATCACACGAATGACGAAATCTATTTCATATATATTTTTTTTTTTCTAATAGCATCTTGCGGACCCCTCTGGCATAGCTCGCGGACCCCTGGGGGTCCGCGGACCGCCTGTTGGGTACCACTGATCTAGGCGAATGTTTGTCGCCGACAGGGCGTGGATGGAATCGTAAAATACTAAATGATACATATTATTAAGGATATGTGAAAAAGGTAATTTAAGTAATTACATTTAATTGGGGTTAAAAAAAATTTGAAGTGTTAATTGTAATATGTCATTTGTCATGCATTTAGGAAAAAATTATAAAAAAATTTTGTGGGTAAAATAATTAAGTTTTTTCGCTGTCGTTCGTTCTACGAATAAAAAATAATGTTACCGGGATTCCATTTTACAAATTCATAAACTATCTCAAAGCACCACAATATTTGAACATTTGGAACTTTCGAATTCCCAAAATAGCCCGTGTCCTTGGCGGGGAAGAGGGGCGAGGTGCCTCCCGAAATAGAACGTTTCGAGCTCTATCGATCTTCGGCCGTGTAACTCTTTTATCCGCCTTAGTTTGAAAGACGTGACAAATACTTGAAATGTTCTTATTAATCATACTTTGCGGCAGTGTTGGGCACAGTTTAATTGCAAAAGCAAGTAAAGATGAACAATTAATTAATTGGTAATGTAAACACAACTAACAATTCATCAGTTAAAATTGCGGAAAATTACAATTGACATTTATTTAATTGTGAACTGTTGTAGTAACAATTGTTAACGGTAGTAGTAACAATTAATTTTCAATTGTTTCGTAAATTTTAATTAAAAATAACAATTAAGTCTTACAGCTTAATTTTCCTAAATCGTTACTCATTTCGTTTTAATACATAAAGTTAATTGTTAGTTTAAATTGTTTCATAAAAAACTAAAAAATTTATTTGCAATTATCTTAGATGTGAGATACAATTGTCATAGGTTAATCAAATTAAATTAATTGCAAGCGCGCAATTAAAAATTAAATTGCAATTAATTTAATTGTAATTAATTTAATTGCAACTACTTTTTAAAATCAATTAACAAGATGATTGATAAGTTAATTTCATAATTAAAACAACTAGATACAATTTTTGTTTTCAAATTTGTTTCAGTCGATGTCGATGTTATGATGATTCCCATTACCTGAGGACCCATACCTGAGCAAAAAGGGCTAACTAACTCACATGCAAAGCAATACTCCTGCGCGAGTAATGATTCTATTCGTAAAATAATGTATTAAGAACCATATATGGGGCTGACAATCCTTCTGAATCAAGGGAACAAATCAATGGAACAAATCTGTTAAGCTTGGTATCCATGTCCTTTGGCATCGAAAGCAATAATAAATCTCTTCACTCTTCGTGTATTTTTTTTCTTAGAAAATATTTCGTGAAATCCGAAAAAAAAAAAAGTCGGACACCTTAAAATACCGTAATCAATAATAAAAAAGAAAAGAGTCTGTCTGTGTCTGTGTCTGTCCGGGTTGTCTGTCGTCTGTGTGAATGTCTGGTGTGGGTCGCAAAAGACCTACTTGACGGCTATAAAAAATTCGAAATTTTTAATATAGATTCCTTTCATACCTACGTGTGCACCTGAGGCTGAGGCTTTTTTTATCCATATTTGATCGTATTTTTAATTAATAAAATTTAGTTTAAAAAAAACGTCATCCACGGTGGGTTGCGGGGTGGGACCATAACATTTGGCCTGAAAATATTAGGACCGGAGGGCCGAAACGGGCCGAATAAGGCTGACGCCATCCTCTATGAGGTTAGTTAGATTGATTGAGTTTGGCGGGCGATGAGATATTGCCTATGCATCGCCCTCGCCCGAAAGCTGCTTGTCATCCTCTATTATGTTTGCTTGCGTGTGGTTTTAAGGTGCATGCGCCAACACGAATTTAATTTTGTTTTTGGGGGGATTGAGTGTATTTTCACACAAGTAATAATGCCTCTAAAAGAAGCAATGCAAAGGAAGCAATGCGAGTTACAGATAGGGACGGGTCCCAGTAGGCGGGATAAGGCGGGGTGGTTAAGGCGGCATAAGGGCGGGGACGCTAAGCTAGTTTTTATGATAAGTCATTGAAAAGTCAATAAACCTTGCTCATACATTGCTTTCAAATTTTAGGGCCTTGGGATACCTAATTTTACCCTTGTTTGTGAAGAATGCCCTTAATTCAGTTAATAAAAAGCTTTTTATAAGAAAATGTCGATTGATATAAAAACAAGTCCTTATATTTATGCAGCCCCCCTGCGTTGTTTTTTCAATAAAATTAACTCATAAATCGATTTGTTTAACAACAAAATAATTGATAGTTATTTTTGTCCCAGAATTATTGTGAAAATTTCTTTTGATTGGTAAACCCTTTCAGTCCCCAAGACAACTTGGCATCATCATTTTAGAAATTTTTCTCTCATCGTCTGTCTATAGCCATTTATGATATCAAAAATCACATCATTCGATTAAAATTTTTTCTATTAAAAAATGTTTTTGTTAATCCCAATAGATGTCAGCCCTATTATTTTTTTTTAAATTATGATCAGACAAACATGATGATTCCAAATGGCATCACTGGGACTGAAACTGTTAAATAAAAAAAGTTCTTAAATCTTTTGATGCAAAAAACTTTACAATATCACACTCTGTTAAGTTCTTTTCCACATAATCAAATACTTGGTTACAGATGTACGTATGTGATAAAAAACTGGATAATGTTTAAGAAACAATCTAGATTTTATCTTCTACTTATGTATTTTGATAATCTAAGTCAAAAACATGTTAGATTCTTTTATATTTACTCTGTCACGTTATATAATTATCAGATTTGTTTTGTTTCAAACTTCTACATTTTATTGTTCCCAGTTGGAACAGTTTAATTTTTTGAAATTAAATGCGATTGTTTAAAAATTTGGTCTTAATGGTAGAGTAACCAAAAAAGTTTTAAGAATCCAATGCGAGACATTAGAAGATAACCTTGTTTTTTGATGAAATAAGGTGCAAGACATTTAAAGATTTTCAAATCATTAATCTTGCCAGAAAAAAACGTTATTTTAATTACTTGGATTAATTATTTCCATATTTATTCCATATTTAACTATCTAAAAACTCCTATCCATAATCAGTTGAGAGATGGAAGAGCAGGGTATATTTTTAGAAAATTATTTTCGATTAGTTGCAATATTCGAATTCACAGTTATGCTTATGCGAGGTGGCTTTTACAACTTTGCACAGTCATCAAAATTTATAACACTAAATAAAACGCTTTCAAACAAATTATAAAGGTTGTTTTGTTATTTTCGCCCTTGCTCGTTAAAATGTATGGCAACGGTTAATTTCTTTAATACTAATATTTTTTTTCCACCTGAACTTAGTGTTTTTGAGGATACTTTATTCCATGTGGGTATAGGCAGTTTTTCTGAGGAAATAGCGTTCCTGTAAATTAATGCCAATTATAATCAATGACAATTATTGCACTTTCTTATTTCATATCATCTGTATGATAAATTCATTGTAATCTGCGCGTTAAAATTGGTAGCGAGAGTCGCCTAAATGGTGCCACAGAAAATGGCTCTCTGTTCTGGGAAATATGCCGACACTGCAAAAGCTTGACCGCCATTGAAACAGCCCCATTGGGATTTTTTAAAACCCTTTCACTCCCAGGGACTGGGGAGTCCAGTCGGTTAGGCATTCGCCTATCATGCGTAAGGTCCCAGGTTCGGGTACGGGCATCGCTAAAATAACTGTCGACCTTTAAACAGCCTGTCCGAAAATGTCCGACCAACCCCCGTGTGGCGGGAGTTCACGTTAAATATCCTTTAAAGCACCTAACGGTGCGTATGATGTCGCCCTTAAAGGTTGCGTTGGGTGCCTACTCGGGTGTCGGCTCGTCACTTGACAGTGGTTTTTAAATTCGACGCCCGTTGCCAAAAGCCCCCGTGTAGCCCTATCGATTAATCAATCTAATCTAATCCCTTTCCTTTCCCACTCCAGCTGATTCCATTTGGAATATCATCAAACTTGCGATAGTTTTTCTCGTGAAGTTTTTTATTAATAAAGTTTTGAATTTTTTAAAAATTTATTTACAAGTTGTGATTCCAATCCCCCCCCCCCCCCCTAAAATTTAGTTTTAAAAAATTAAGAAACCCCCCGTCCTGCTTTTCAACATTACATTCAGGTGCAATAAGTGCTTGTATATTTCACAAATTTTAGATTTTATAATAAAAAAAAAATTGAAATTAGGGATTGAAAGTGTTAACACAATTGACTTCGTTTAGAAAAGAAATTTAGCACGGTTCACATTCGTTGTAAAATAAAGAAACGATTTCAATTTTTCTTATATATTTAAATATCACGTTATCAGAAAACGCCTGTTCGCATAATAAAAACGTAAACAATCTCCCTGCAGCTGCTGATGACGTGTCTTCATAAACGTGTCCCATTCACAGCGAACCACGCGAACAAAGAACTTTTTTTGGCGGGAAAGAGTGCATACCGGAAACCGGTCGATACGTCAAACTTCTAGCAGCAGACGATTTTCTTGGAAGGAATCTTGAGTCACTCCCCCCAATCTCAGGCCGCACCCAAAAAGTTTTATTAATTTTTTATGATGAAATCAAGTGTCTGGTTGCAATAATAGAATATTTCTTGCGTAAGAGGCGGTCTCGATTACGCGATTCGTTCGTAATTGAATTTTTCACTTTTTTTAAAAACGGTTTATTAAAAATGTGAGCTATTGGGGGTTTCCCTAGATGTAGCATGTAGATAATTGTTGCCTATTAAAATTGATGATTGATATTAAATAACTATCAATTATAATCGATGAAAGTCTACTACGTTATTCATTTTAGTTATTTAAAATTCACATATTTTGCATGTATTATTCATTGACATATTGTCTATTTACTATGCGAGCCTCGAAAAGTCTTTTCCCCCCATCCCTTCGCTTGGTTTTTTAGGAAACGGGGGATCATCGCTTTTCTAAACCTAGCGCGTTTGAGGTTCTGTTAAATGTGATTTTAACAATGCGAACAGTTTAAATACAAGTAGGGTGGGGAAAAATACGCTCACGCGGGGATTGGGGAGGAAAATGCTTTCGAGGCTCGCTTTCTGGTTAGACAAGGTATAGTGCAAGATAAATTAACTTTCTGAAGGGGGCTGGAGGGGTTACAACTCCCTAGACGTATTCGTGCTAGAGGAAAAATCCCCCTAAAAATCAATCGGGTGCCCGAGTAAACTACGGTACGCGGTGCCCGTTAAATCTGTGGATTCGAAAGTTCCGACCGCGTTAGGCATACGATGTCGCTCAAGTTCCGTTGGGTGCCCGCTCATGTGTCGACCTCGTCGCCAAAGAATTGTTCTAAATTTCGAAACTGTGTTAGTTAAAGCTCCTTAGAGGAGGCTGGAAATTGACGGCCGGAAAAAAAAATACCAAATAAGGGATAGTAGAAAGAATGCAGAATAAAAAAAAAACTTGATGTCGCCTTTTTCAATAAACTATTGTCTCTGTGGTCTTAACAAAAAAGTCATTCAAAGCTCAGTGATAAAACATGGAAAAAGTGTGTCAAAGCGTGTCCGTGTATCAGCAAATGCGGAAGGTTGCGACGTCACATAATGATCTTTCTAGTGCAGGATTGTGACGCGTCCTCTCTCCTTCAATGTTTTCCCCACAACATTTGATGAAAGCTCTTTGTTTTTGAAGGCTCAGTACAGTGCCGGCGTGTTGGGTTAAATCTTAGTTTTCTAAGGCAACCAGGGCCCGATTTACAACTTTAGGGACCCAGCGCACGAGCAAATTTGGGGGCCCCAAAACATACCTCGATAAAAAATATTTGCGTGTATTTTCCTATCTTACAGTGTTAAAAAGCCTAATTAGCTTGGAAAGCATGCTTAATCTCCCCAAAATAACTATTTTTGTTGATTGATTAACTCAGAGTTTAAACACAATTTCACAGTAAACTTTCGTTCATGAACTTAATTTTGTTTTTGTTTACCTCAGATTAAAGAGTTTGGGGCAGTTGTATTGAGCATAAATGTTCATGAAGAAAATTTGGGGGCCCCCTTAAAGTTGAGGGCCCTGGGCACGTGCCCCGTTTGCCCTGCCGGTAATCAGGCCCTGAAGGCAACATGGGCTTTCAAACGTCACACTCTCATTGCGTCACAAAAATATTAAAATGTAGCGATAGCTTATATCAAGAGTCGGGAAATTAGCTATTAGTTCCTTTAGAACGCTTATAAATACGGCTACCAGCTAAATCAGTATAACATATGATATGATAGCAAAGTAGTATCAAAGCGTTTCTTGTTTTTCACTGTATATATTGATTCAGTACTAATTTGTTCTGATGACGAAACTTTTTTTTTATCATGGGTTTTTCCATACACTATCATTGGTTTCATATTAAGAATATAAATGTAATGTTACTTTACTTTTCGCAACCATATTCGAAATAGTTAAAGCATACTTTTATTTAGTGTATACATTAAAAAAACTATTTATAATTTGAAATTAAAGACTAAGTTTTGAAATAAATAAAATAAACTACTGTGTTTTTTTTTCTGTCAGTATGACGAATAGACTGAATAGACAGCCTGCAAAACGTATTTCATTTGGGTAATTGATTTTTTAAAAGTAGTTTTATATGTGATGACCATAGTGCCCGCTAAACATCGGATTACTGGAGTTAATCGGAGGCAAAGGTATAAATCAATCAATTGCCTTTTTATATGACAGACTAGCAGTATGGTCCCGCCTTACTGGGAACCCGTTAACTTCGCATTGCTTCCTTTTAGAGGCATGTTTACTTTTGAAAATACTCAAAATCAAAACAAAATTAAATTCGTGTTGGCGCATGCGCACTTAAAAAAGCAAACACTAATAGAGGCTGAAGCAAGCCTTCGGGCGAGCGCATATCTCAACCAAACTCAATCAATCAAACTAATAGAGGATGGCGTCAAGCCCCCGTTTCGGCCCGGTCCATACATTTTCAAGCGCTGTTATGGTCCCGCAATCCCACGTGGATGACGTTTTTAAAAACTAATTATATTAATTAAAAATCACAATCGAATATGAAAAAACTAAGCCTCAGGTGCACACGTAAGTATTAAAAGGAATCTATTTTAAAAATTTCGAATTTTTTAGAGCAGTCTAAGTAGGTCTTTTGCGATCCACAGACAGACAGACTGACTCTTTCTTTTATTATTATAGATGAGTTTACCTAATAATGTAAAATAAAAGCATTTAACTGTTAGTAACAAACGTTTATATGCTAATTAGTAATTTTCAACTTTTATCCCAGCCTATTTGTTGCTGCTCGTCTATGTTAAATGTCATTCCCCCCAAAAAAAAATATTAGACAGCGTGGCGGGCCGAGTGGAATTTTCTGAAATTCGGATAATCGGGAACTCTTCGGATACTTGGAGTTCTGCTGTAGCTTAAGAGGATTTATCAGCCAACTTTATTTTGATTCTGACTCGCCAGGTGGCGTTACAAATTTTCGCCAAATGATACGTCTGGCGATTTAAAAAAGAGGATACGTTTCTCTTTCTGGGGAGTGGAGCACGGAAAGCTTTCTCAATCACAAGATAAAGATTATTCGATTGTAATCAGGTTTAGACTAACGAAAACTGGTTCCGGTACTCTTTTGCGAGACGATGTTCTGGAGGGAAAAAAATTTTGTTGTTTGGTTATGTCTCTTTCATTTAATTTTTTTATTTGTTTAATAAATTATATTTATTTTGTAAATATTACGATCTTTCAGGAAACGATTTCTTTTCTGGTTTGCTCGTACTAATACATTATATTTCTATTTATAATTACCGAGATTTGATACCGCTATGAACTGCTCTAAAGTCATCCCTGTAAACTTCGGAATACTAGTTTAGCTTCGGCACATAAACAGTATTGTTATATAATAAAATTTATTTATTTTAACAAATTTTAAAATTTATGAAACTTCAGCCAAAACTAAAATAAATGATAACAAACATAAAACTATTTGAACACATTGGGATAAGGCTTGCGTGCCAAATTTTGAGGTCAAAATTGAAGAAATGAGCAAGAAAATGACTTTATATTGTACAAATACAGGGTGTTCCAAAATTGACCGGAATTGTATAGGACGCAATTCCTAAATATTTACCCGGTCCCCGCCAATGAAAAACGGCTAACTAATTGGCCGCTCTTTCGGTCGTGCATGAAATCTTGCACTTGTGCTACACAAGAATGTGGAACTTTTAGTTTGGTTTGGTTGAATTTACATCTGATAAAAATGACAGGTTCAACTAGTTTTCAAAAAAAATTAAATTTAGGAGGCTGTTCATTTTGATAGGTTGTTGCATTATTGTTAAAAAAAACTTGATGTTGACCATCAGTCTATACATAACAATTATTGTATTTTGCTTATTTATGCTGCGTAGGTATGCACATATAGAGGGTGGTTATAAAATAACGCTCGCTATTCGGAGTGGTCTGTAGCTTTAATGAATAATCCAAATGCAGAAGACTTTGAGACACTTACTAATCAAGAAGGGGGGGGGAGGGGAGGGGGTGAATGGAATCATAAAAAACAAACTCGTATCTTGACCAGCGTTCTAAATTACGAGGCGTAATTGGATGTGTTGGCAGTAATTAGTTACAATTGGCTACGCAGCGTAATTTAGTACCTTGGTCAAGAGACGAGTTTCGTTTTATTGTTAAATTCTTTATCGAAAAAAAGAAACTCGTCTCTTGACCAGGGTTTTAAATTACGAGGCGTAATTAGCTGTGTTGGCCGTAATTGGCCATAAATAACGACGCCTCGTAACTTAGAACCCTGGTCAAGAAACGAGTTTTTTTTATGATTATTCTTTTTGTGATTATGTTTTAAGATTCTATCTTTTTTTATGATTCCATTCTCCCCCCCCCCCCTTCTTGATTAGTAAGTGACTAAAATTTTGAAGCATTTGGATAATTCATTCAAGCTACAGACCACTTCGAATAGCGAGCGTTATTTTATAACCACCCTGTATATTCCGGTGTGTGTGCATGATCAGAGACCCGCTTATAAGATTTCGTCAAAGACAGCCACAGAAGGATTTTTTACTGACAGAGAAAGGAAGTACACCCAGGGCAAAGGCGGGAAGTGAACCCGCACCCATTACAGAGCGCGGACTGCTAGCGTTGGCCTGCGATCCAAACCACTCGGCCATCGATCCCCACATGACACCCTAAATTGTCTCCGTGTTGGTAGATGGTGCGGTTGGTAGGTTCAGTCTCTACCCTACTATAGAACTATTTGGTTCCAACACATGCACATTTCGACAAACTGTACATCTGTATCACAAACTGTATCGCAAAACGTTTAGCTCCTTCCAATTTTCAAACATCCAGCTCGAATTTGAAACACATCAAATTATTTAAATCGAAATCCAAACACAAAAATTCCATTTTCGTAGTTACTAATCATTTTTAGTAGTTTTAGAAACTGTGATGTAACAGAATCTGCAAATTGTAAAATTACTAGGCAATATGTCGATTCAACCAAGCCAAACTCAAAACAAATGTATCCCTTCGTCAACACATTCTCGTGCTGCCCTAGTTCAAGTATGCAACCACGACCAAAACGCGTGATCAATTGGCTTTTTACTATTTTTCGGAGGGGCCGGCTCAATATTTCGGAATTGCATCAATTCCTATTCCGGTCAATTTTGAAACACCCTGTATGTACAAACAAAGACTTGTACCTAAATTCTGAGCTCAATTTTAATTAGAATTTATGTTAAGAGCTTTTTTCTAAAAAAAATTAATAAAAATTTAAGAAAAAAGCTCTGAAAATAATTACTTATTAAAATTTAGTTTAGAAATTAGGTATAAGTCTTTGTTTGTACATATTTGAACAATATAAAACCATTTTCTTTGTAATTTCTTCAATTTTGACCTCAAAATTTCGCGCGCAAGCCTAATCCCAATGTGTTCCAACAGTCTAATGTTTGTTATCATTTATTTTAGTTTTGGCTGAAGTTTCATAAATTTTAAAATGTGTTATATAATAAGTAAATCTTATAGAATTGCATAAAAAAAATTATACTTTTATATTGAGTAGTTAAAAATTGCATGAAAGATCAAACTATGCTTTGTAGTACCTTCTTTGCACATTTTTAAGACTATGACCCCTTAAATCAAGTTCCGTACTTTTAATTGTTGGCGTAGCAATCTTTATGTTTGTTAAAACTAATGGCATACTAATGCAAAAGTAGAAACCCCTATGTATAACCCCTATGCTAACCCAGCATTCAGTTACAATTTGAATCTTTAAATCTAAAAATTGGCCACTATAATTACATTTTTTCTTCCGCAAATTAAATAAATAATCTTTATAGTTTGCTAAATTTATTTGCAGTTTGAAGAATAATTATGTAAAATTGAACGAGTCACATCATGTAGCATCCTTTCCGTGATCTTTGGCAATGCTTGAAAATCTCACCTTAAATTACACGAGATTCTTGTAATTAAATAACTATCAATAACTATAATATTTGAAAAAACCTGATATATCCAGAACATTTGGCAATGATAAACATGAAATAACTCCAGATTGCACTGATAATTGAAGGAATTTAATTGTAAATTAATACCAATTAGCTCTTTAAGCAAAAAAAAGTAACACTGTGAACCACTTTCTTAGTAAACAAATATAATAAACATTAAAAAAAATCACATTGTGGTATATTTTTTATAACGCCATTCCAAATCGATTTACAAAGAAAACATTAATAATCTTTAACATTTCAAATAAGGTTTTTCGTGATATTGCTGATGTGGCAACAGTAATTTAAATGACTAAAAAAAATTAAATTCCAATGCTACTTTAATGGGTCGTGTTCGTCGACATGACAAGATGACAGAAATCCGTATGGACGTACAAACAGAAGAACAAAAAGTGTGAAGTTAGGTCCCTGCTGTCCTATCTTTCGATGACAAAAATGATTCTTAAGATCTGATGGATAGAACAGATTTCGTCACCGAAGTAAGGACAGACAGACGAGACACTTTGGGAAGACTACCATGTCAATACCTTCTTTTCTATTAAAAAAAATGTTTCGAATTTAAAAAAAGATTATAAAATATTCTAAAAATAACGTCAGGGCTTCATCCTCATTGACTATACATCCCAGGACCCCTCCCTAAACATTTTTAAATAAACGTTTATATTTCTCCCTTCAATAAACCCACAGACTACGGCCGTCATTTTAGAAATGGTAAACCAAAGGTCACTAAGTGATTCGATTGAATAACTCGTCAAATATTCAGCCAAATGTAACAAAAACTAAGATTTAGGGTTTATGAGGATTCTTAATATTTCTTAATTATAAAATTGGGTGCTGCCATTGAAAATTTTAAAGTTAATAGCATTTTTAATCTGAAGACGGCTGCTTATGCAATTTTTTTGTCCTGCAATTAACTCATGATGTTATATAAACACAAAGTCAAAAAGGTTCTATAGGATGCCTAACGTTCGAAATAATCACTAGTGGGAACTTTTTCCACAGCTGTACATATCAAAATAGCTAAAAGTATCCAAGCACCAATAGCCCTCGTGTAGCTCTAGTGCGACGATAATTTAAACCAAATCTAATCTAAAAGTATCCAACCTATACTACAACTAAAGTAGTCAAGTTTAAAAGTCGCGCGAAATTCTTTGGCTGGATTTATAATGAGCTCCGCACACTTTTCCATGTGGTTTAGGTTTACAGTTTGAATGATTTAGATATTGGCGTTTTTTTCCTTCTACGATTTGGCGACATTTATTTTTGTGTGTCATCAAATTTTAAAATCATAGATTATCGTTTGTTATGAACGTTTTTGTCACAAAAAGTACTTGAAATGTAAAAGCATCATTTAAATTCTGTATTAGCATACAAAGATAATGCATGAGAGAAATTATTTTAATTAATAATAAATCTTTTTAATCAATTAAGCCAAGTTGTCCTACAGATGTCGCCACGATTCTCAAAATGAAGCTTTTAAAAAAAATTAATAATTAAAAAACTGATTGATATTGTTCCTTCAAATCTTTTTTAAATTGTCTTTCATCCCTATTTGCGTATCTGGTGCAAACAGATCATACGTTTAAAAAATACTTTTCAAGAAACTATGATTTGAAAAATAAAGCATTACGTGTATAGGACTGACAGTCCCTCTTAAGTGTTAATCTGAGGCTATGTCCACACTACGACAATAATAATGATAAGAAATTGCGCGCGCATGGATATGCATATGTGTTGGACTATTAAGGTTAGTCGATAAAAATTGTGATGTAGTATTTTAATTTTAACATGGCCAAAGTCGGCCTAGTAATACACCTATTTCTTACCTTATCTTGTCTGATAACTTTATGTAAATTTTAAAGAGATCAGATACTATATAACGTATTATGGATGTGTACTTGCTTCTTTCATTTTGTCCTTATGTTATAACTTAAATAAAGTTATTTGAACCTGGATTTTATTCATTGCATTCAACTAGTACTGCCACTCTGTTGGACAATATAGCCCAACAATATGCAATTTGGTCTCGCATGCGCGCGCACCTACCTCGAATGGACCAAATTGTATATGCATTTCCATGCGCGCGCAATTTCTTGTCATTTTTATTGTCGTAGCGTGGACATAGCCTATGATGACCAGTGTCGTCGAGATGGTATGTCCCACCACTGCGCGACAATGTGACATATCGTAGCCACGAGACTTTGACCCAGGAAGGAAGTAGTCGATGACTTCGACGAAAGAAAAAAACAAAGTCGGTGTGCGATTGCTCAATTCGCCGGCTCGTTCGGGGTCAAGTGCGGTGACGGATCGGGAGGAATGCCTGAACTTTCTTACGGACGACTTTCTTCGGGTATACTCAGAAATGCGAACGGAGCTGGTTCCGCATGGGGCCCCGATTTAGATTAGGTTAGGTTTGAATTATCATCGCACGAGGGCTATTGGCGACGGGCTTCGTATTTTAGAACCACAGTCAAGTGACGAGCCACACCTGAATAGGCACCCAACGCAACCGTTAAGGGCGGCATCGTAGCTTTGGGACTTTGAAGGATATTTAACGTGCACTCCCTTTACACAGGGTATTACTCATCGGACTTTTTTTTGGCTGCACGGGCCGTTTATAGGTCGGCAGTTATTTTTGGTGTTCCCGAACCTGGGACCTTTCGCATGCTAGGCGAGGGCCTAACCGACTGGGCTCCCCAGCCGATTTAGCCCCTCGACGATCGGATAATAGGGTTGGCCGAAAAAAAACTATTTTATTTCGGATCGCTATAGTGCGGAAAAGTTACCATTGGAAAAGACATAAAAAATGCACTAATTGATATTTTTTATTAATATATCATCCGGTCTCGCAATGCGCCATCAAAGTAGAAAAAAATTGTCAAAAAACGTATTTTTTTATTAAGAACGATAAATGTTTTTAGTTGCGTTTCTATTCATGAATTAACTACTAAATGTACATAAAATCAAAATATATGCAATTTTTATACATTTATGTTAAATCCTCCGGCCACGCAATGTGAGGAAAATTCTTAGTATTTGCAAAATTGACAGATCTGACACAAATGTATAATAAGTGCATATATAAATTGATTTTTAGTAGAGATTAGTTTAGATTTTTCGGCCCACCCTATCGGATAATTTTCAACAAAACGGTCATAAAAGTGCTTATTTTTTTTCATAGAAAGTATGTATAGTAAAACCTAGAGTACGAATTTCGTTCAAAAGTAACCGAAATTGACTACCCAAGGAAAAGGAATAAATGGTTAAATATTATAATTGCGACATCCCTCTGCACGTAGTACTTTTCCGTCAAACAATTTTGGCTGCACGGGTCGTTTATTGGTCAGCAGCTACAGGGTGAGGCAAACAAAACCGGCCCCGGGCTAGAGATGGGAATACGTTAAAATGCTTGGCGAGAAAAACTCTTGAAGCCGCCTGAAACCTGTTTTTGCATTGGTTGGATCGGATTAGCTTCACATTAGAGCTACTCATAGACTAGTGGCGAATTCAGATCTTAGTTCGTATTGTATGAAGACGTCCCATAATGCAAATTTAGGGTCGTGCAATCAATTTAGAATGTTTTGCATTACCAAATACAAAAAGGTCCGATTCTCTAGGATAAATAACGATCGAAACAATCAAATAATCACTAAATCTTGATCAGCTCTACTAACCTTGTTTATATTCCATTTCAACTAGCTTTTAAGGGGTCATAGGATTAGTCTTAAAAATGTGCAAAGAAGGTACGACAAAGTATAGTTTGATCTTTCATGTAATTTTTTAACTACTCAATATATAAGTACTACAATTTTTTATATGTAATTCTATAAGATTTATTTAATATAAGACAAATTTTAAAATTTATGAAACTTTAGCCAAAACTAAAATAAATGATATTAAACATAAAGCTATTTGAACACATTGTGATTAGGCTTGCGCGGCAAATTTTGAGGTCAAAATTGAAAAAATTACCAAGAAAATGACTTTATATTGTACAAATATGTATAAACAAAGACAAATACCTAAATTCTCAGCTCAATTTTAATAAGAAATTATTTAAAAAAAATTAAAATCAAAATTAATTTTTTTTTTTTTAGAAAAAGTTCTTAAAATAATTTCCAATTAAAATTGAGCTGAGAATTTAGGTATAAGTCTTTGTTTGTACATATTTGTACAATATAAAGTCATTTTCTAGGTCATTTTTTCAATTTTGACCTCAAAATTTGCCGCGCAAGCCTAATCACAATGTGTTCAAATAGCTTTATGTTTAATATCGTTTATTTTAGTTTTGGCTAAAGTTTCATAAATTTTAAAATTTGCTTTATATTAAATAAAGCTTATAGAATTACATATAAAAAATATACTGAAAAATTGAGTAGTTAAAAAATTACATGAAAGATCAAACCATGCTTTGTAGTACCTTCTTTGCACATTTTTAAGACTCCTATGACCCTTAAAAGCGTAGCGTAGTTGCCGGCAAATAAGTCGCCAAGCGTTTGCTTGGGCTTAATCGCTTAATATTGAAGCGATCAATAGCTTCAGTGAGTAAGCCTGTTTTTGTATTGGTTTTAGACTTGGCAACATTTCTGTCGTATTCTAATCTCCATCTCGGGGCCGGTTTTGTTTGCCTCACCCTGTATTTTGCCGATACCCGGACCCGAACCTGGGGCCTTTCGTGTGCTAGGGAAACGCCTAGCTGACTGGGCTCCCCAGCCTCAAATTGAAATCAAATTACCTTTATATCCTAAGAATTGATTGCCAAGCAAATTGTTAAGTAGTTGTAGTAAACGATTGAGTGCTCGGCTTGAATGGAGATATCAATGTAGTAGTGCCACAAACTGATAAAGATTTGGTTATCAACTCCTATTCAACTGTGAGAGAACGCCTTCTTAAAGATCATACGAGGGAGATTTTGAATCTAAAATATATTTAATAATCTTTTTTTTTTTGTTAAACTTAGTCTTTATATTTTCGACAATAAAAACTTTATGTTCAAAATTATTTTTTTAATCATTTTTTTTCCCTTGTCGGCTTGGTAAAAGTTTAAAAAGTTTTAACTGTTCAAAATAGATTTCGGTAATAAATTAGGATATTTTTCATCTTTTTGTGTAATAATTAGAAAATGCATAGTGAAAAAATAATTCAAGCTAAAATGGGTAAAAACTCTTTACACCTTTTTCAAGCAAAAATAACTTTTACAGTTTGAAAGAACCTTTTAACGGATTAAAAAGAAAGCATGTTTCTTTATAGCAATTATCCACAAAACTGTGTAATGGGTATTAAGGTAGCATTAACATAACAGTTTATGAAAGTATTTATGTAAATATCTTTAGAGATTTAAACATCCAACGAACTGAAAAAAAAATTGTACACAAAGTATAGGAAAGCGTTTTCAGTCTGTTTTACTAAATCATGCATATTTATGAAGATGTTTCTGTGAAATTGCCTGTTTTGAGAATTAGTACCCAGAACAAGACTATTCGTCATTTAACTTTTTTTTTTTTACATAGAGAGTTTAAATTATCTATACTTAATATTCTAATAAAATTTTCGGTTGATTCGCAGCAAAAAGAAACTTATCCCTTTTTTTTTTGTTGAGATTAATGTTATTTCTGCTATGAATGAATCATAAGGATTTACATAATTAGAGGGGGCTGGGGAGCCCAGTCGGTTAAGCACTCGCTTAGCATGCGGAAGGTCCCAGGTTCGGGTCCGGGCATCGCCAAAATAGCTGCCGACCTATAAAAGGCCCGTGCAGCCAAAAATGTCCGACGAATTATACCCCGTGTAAGGGAGTGCACGTAAAACATACTTCAAAGTCCTAACGCTGCGTACGATGTCGCCCTTAACGGTTGCGTTGGGTGCCTATTCAGGTGTTGGCTCGTCACCTGACTGTGGTTCTAAAATACGACGCCCGTCGCCAATAGCTCTCGTGTAGCTCTAGTGCGACGATAATTCAACCATAACCTAACATAATTAGAGCGGTTGCGCCCTCCATTGGAGAAACGATTCACATCTATCAATGACATCTATGTATTAGAACATATTTTATCGAATTTTTTTAATAAACTCTAAAACATGCTTTTTTTAAAAAAAATACCATTTAAAAGTTTGTACAAAGGGTAAGAATTATGTCCGATGAATAATACCCCGTGTGGAGAGAGTGCACGTTAAATATCCTTCTAACCCTGCGTACGATGTCGCCCTTAACGGTTGCGTTGGGTGCCTACTCGGGTGTCGCCCCGTCACTTGACCGTGGTTCTAAAATATGACGCCCATCGCCAAGTGGGCGTGTAGCTCTAGTGCGACGGTAATTCAAAGCAAACTAAACAAACTGTCTAAATCTCGGTTTCACTAAATGATTTCTTTTAAAAAGGAAAAGTGCAACTGAAATCTAATTAAAATGCTCAGACTCGAGTGTTTGTTAATTACGTGGGGTTCAAAGTCTCGACGCCGTGTATGATGTCTCTAAAATGTTGCGTTGGGTGCCAGCCAGAGTGTCAGCATCGTCACTATTATTCGCTATTCCAAATTACGAATTAATAGCGCTCGTGTAACTAGTGCGATGTTTTTTTTTATTTTTCAATGTAAAAAAATCTATTTTGATCACAATAAGTAAACGATCGATTATTTATGTAGATTTAATGAAATTTGATATTTAATAAATCATATAACTTATCCTTTAGTCTTTTTTAGAATACACTTGTAGAATAACAGTTGTGGCCTTGCTACTATTATTTATAACAATCATCAGAAGAAAAAATTATTTACATTCTTGTTTTCCTGATATCTCCTTTTATCGCTATCCGAACCGGAAGTTTTTCGACAATATTGATTCTATTTTCCAGACTTCCGGTGGCATCTCCTTCACAGAACAGGCAGCGGAAGTCGGAGGTTATTTCTTAGAATAGACCAAAACGATGTTCAATGTTAATGTTATTCTCTTTAGAAGGTTTCTTTGAACAACCGTTTGATAATGTGAAGTGACCGTATTGTAAACTTTTTTTCTATAATGGGGCTGCTTTATTGATGATCAAGCCTTTGCAGACTCGGCATATTCCCCAGAACTGAGAGCCATTTTTTGTGGCACCACAGAGGCAACTCTCGATACCAATTTTGACGCGAAGATTACAATGAATCTGTGCTCTCTGTGGATGTTAAAGTAAGCCGAGATTTAATTTTTCCGAGAGAGCCCAAGCCAAATGGGCCTTCCAGGTATCTTTTACATGCCACATAATCACATGACATGCGTGCCCGCAAGATTTTCCCATCCAGAAAATTCGACGACTCAGCCGGGACTCGAACCCGCGATCTGGGCTTACGAGGCGGACGCACGTTAACCTCTCAACCACTAAGCCGTATGTAATGTAAACTGTACACTGCAGTTAATGGTTTGATTGAATTAACGTTGCGTCAGATACACACTAGGGCTATTGGTGACGGGCTTCATAATTTACATCCGAGATCTAACACTCAGCGCAGTTTTTAGTGACATCGTACGTGGAACTACAGAGCATGTTAAATCTATCGTGGTCCAGTCTCATATACAACGGCGCTATATATTGGCTGGATTTTTTTGGCCACTTACTCACTTCGATAATTTATGATTGATTATTCTAAAGAAGCTCTTAAGTTTCACTAAGTAACCTTATCTAATTCTTGCTTCGTTAAAATATTTAAACTCGTCAAATTTGTATATATTAAACGATTTAACTGCGAATGTGTTCTTATTCGATGGTTAAATCGAAATATTTTATTAAGTTAGTATCATTTTATGCAATTTTATATCATTTGTAAATTTTATATTGTCGCTAGTACACATATTTTACAGTTGTGGGTACACATTTTATGCCATTGAAGATTAAAATCTTGTAGGTTGTTTCTTCAAAATCGTTAAATGTATTCCAAAGAAAAATTCGATTGATACGTGTTTACGTTGTAATGCTTAATCTTAATGATATAATATCGATTTTTGCTTTAAAAAAAAACATCACGGCCATTCTTTCCAATAAAGCTCTTAACGGTAGTTTAAATTCAATAGATCGATTGAACATCGTAAAAAAAAAACTTTTCGCAATTTTTTTCACCTATGCACAATTCTTGCCCCACAACTTCTTACGTGGCTCCATTATATTTAACACAAGGCCGATGGGGAAAAAAAAGTGTTTCTTCGATGCTTCGCAGGATTCCAATTATTGAAAGATTTTATTGCGAATACTAGATAAAAAAACGATGTCCCAAGTTGTTCAATTGAAAAAAATATCAAGGCTGAATGTTGAATCTTCAGTGGCAGAAATAAAACATTGATTGACAGCCACTGTGTGGTCGAGGTTATGTAGTCGGTGGTTACGTCACATCTAGGTCAGCCATTTAAATTGGTTGATTTGTACTTACGTCACCATTTACTTTAAAGGGCCAGAATCGTAAACTCGTTTTTCCCGCATGATATTTAAATTTTCAATTTATTTATTATGTTTTAAATCCTTTTTAAAATGTATTCCCCAGAGACTGAGAGCGGGCTGGGGAGCCCAGTCGGTTAGGCATTCGCCTTGCATGCGGAAGGTCCCAGGCTCGGGTCCGGGCATCGCCAAAGTACTGCCGACCTTTATACGGCCCGTGCAGCTAAAATATCCGATGAATAATACCCTGTGTGTAGGAAGTGCACGTTAAATATGCCCCAATGTCCCAACGCTGCTTTTGATGTCTCCCTTAACTGGTGTTGCGTTGGGTGCCTACTCAGGTGTCGGCTCGTCACTTGATTGTGGTTCTGGAATACGACCCCCGTCGCCAATAGCCCTGGTGTAGCTCTAGTGCGACGATATTCAAACCTACCTACCAGAACCGAGAGCCATTTTTGTGTCACCATCTATGGGGGGGCTCTCGCTACATTTTGACGCTCAGATTACAATGCGTCTGAGCTATCTGTGGATGTTAAAGCATGCCGAGATTTTAATTTTGGCCAGACAACCCAAGCCAAATGGAGTACTCAATTGATCTTTTACACATAATATGATATGCGTGCCGATGATTTTCCCATCCTGAAAATCTTTCCACCCAATCCTTTATAGTTAAATAATGGAAACGGTGAATGGTATTTTTGTGAGTTTTCCCTGATTTTAAAGGTTTTTTTTTTTTTTGTGAAAACACATCATGCAGTAAAGGTTAATTGCTGCTAGTTTATTCTACTTCCTTCGTCTGGATATTCTGTTTAACCCTGTTTTTGGCGGACTCCAAGACCAACTCGGCAAGAAATAAGGAATTTTATTGGTCCTATCTCTACGCATCATCGAGAAAATCAATAAAAAAACGAGAAATAAAACAATAAAAATACACAACCGAGTTTAGTGTAATTTAGTTTTTACTACTTCCTTTTATACCCATTGTCGTAAAGAAAACGATATAAAAGTTAAAAAATGTCATTTGTCGAAATTTCCTTTAGGTCGTTTGTGTCGTATTTTCTTGGGTTTCACGGACGTTTTTAGATTATTTTTTTAAAAAGAATTTCCCCAAACTTTTAGCCCCATTTTACGTTTATTTATGTACTTATATTTTACGTTTATAACGTAAATGTGGAAGGTATTATAATCGTTATTCAGGCAATTGTGATGCCTCAAAAACTCCAGCGCATCCAAAATAAAAGACATAGAAAATCCCAGAAAAAAAAAATTAGAATTCGAAGCACTTTAATTAATAAAAAAACCCTGCAAAATATAATGCTCAATAAAAAGTCTACGCCATTTTTATTCGAATTAAATCACCATTGCTATTCACAACAATCGCCAGAGAAACTTTATTTCTTTTTAATAGTAAATTAAAATACATTTATTTTTGCAGCATAAATCAGTTTGAAATGACGTTAAATATATTTCACAAAAAGATTCTTTGATTATATGTTGTTATAAAATGTTTTGCTTTCTATTTAAAAGCGAAGAATATTATATTCTTTGAATATAAATTAACATAGCAAACGATAAGAAATAGTTATTGAATTTTGTAATGAACTGGTCAAATTTAGCGTGTAAATGTTTAATATCAAATTAATACTGTGCTTGGCGCCATTGTTTCCTGTCAAACACAATTGTTGTGTGGGAATATCCTAATTTCGGGTCCTTTCATTACCTAAGTAACTGCCGACCTCTCAAAGGTCTGTGCGGGTAAAAATGTTTTTGTTGTTTATTTAAATTAATTTTGAATTAAAAATTCCTAATCGTTAACTTGGTAATGTTTGGTTAAATTGACGCACTAGAAAAAAAAATTCTCAGTACAGAATAATTATCATAAAGCCTTAATTATAAATGTCTAAAAAATTTGAATATTCTTCCTGGTTGTAGCAACATTTTTCAGTCTGCGCGTTTTTTTTCTGTATCCCATAATTTAAATTATAATTCAAGGATAATTTGATTATTGTAGATTCCCAAACGTCCTAATTGAAATATTAACTATTTATCAAATCTTGGTTTTAGAAAAGCAAAAAGAAATTATTGCAAATGACCAATATATTCTTCCTGTTCCTGCATATTATATAATCGAAACGTACAAGGAACTTCTTTAGCTGAGTTAAAAATCTTCACTTGGTATGTCTTATCGTCAAATCTATTTCCTGTTGATAAATTCTGATTGGTAACATGCGCATTAATCGTTTTCTATTCTATTGTGCAAAATTAGGCTCGTTCCACTGTAGTTTTTAAAAATTGTGATAGGTTAGTTTGAATTGTCGTCTTCTGGAAAACCGCTAACTTCGTATTGCTTCCTTTATTAAAGATATGCCTACATATGAAAGTGTACTCTCAAAATCTCCTTGCCAACCTAACTTGGATAAAAACAAAGGGTGAAAAGGCAGAGCGAAAAGCGCGATTGTCCGTTAGTTGGAAACTCTTGTACATTAATATTTACATACAAAATAAACTAGATACAATTGAACCAAAATACACTTTTCATTCTGATAAAATTGAAAAAGTTTCTCAAACGATATTCAAATCTGTTAGACCTTAAACGAAATTAATGTTTTAAACATGGTTTCTGGATGGATTCACAAATATTTTATGGAACTCTTTGCATGCGCGGAAGGATCTTCTTCATAGCATATTTATATTTGCCCAACTTAGGTTGGCATGGAGTAAAAAGAGAATTCGTGTTGACGTATGCGCAAGAAAAAGCAAACAGTTACAGAGGATAGCGTCAAGCCCTCGTTTCGGCCCAATCTGTGTGTTTTCAAGCCCTGTTATGGTCCCTCACTATCACGTGATGACGTTTTTTGAAACTAAAATTATACTAATTAAAAATCATAATCAAATATGAAAAAACTAAGCCTCAGGTGCAAGCGTAGATATTAAAAGGAATCTGTATTAAAAATTTCGAATTTTTTTAGATCAGCCTAAGTAGGTCTTTCACGATCCACAGACGCATACTATTTCTTCATTATGTAAGATAAGGTAATATAATAAGTATTGCGATGGGGTCGAACATCCGAAATGAAAATTTAGTGTTTTCTACGCGTTTTGGGAGGATGCTGTTTCCTAGAAAGTGGTTTTTGGACATTGGTCCGTCAGTCCATCAGTGTCTGAAACCACTCTACAGTTCGAACAAATTGAGCTACGGCATTCAAATTTAGCACACGAGTTCCTATTACCTGTCGGACATCATAAGGTTTTAAGGAAATTACTATCCGCAAAAGATAGCCGTTATAGAAAAAAAAATTATTTTGAAAGTATTGACTAAAAACAAAAAGAAGTTTCAAATTTGGTTTGTATCACGAGTTTCCCAGTCTTAAATATTTAAAGGAGATAGCATCAACTGGATTGTTTATAGCACTGCATATTCATTTCATTTTAAACTGAACGTAAAGTAATTATACATTATGACAGTGCAATTATGCCTTCACCTTGAAATCTACGCATATCACCCACATTATCGACAAAACTTAAAATAAACACTTTTTTACAGTTATTTATGTCAGTCGGACGACTTTTCTCCTCCTGTCCTGAGCGTTGTTTTATTTGCAAACAATGACTTTCCTGAACTTAAAGGTAAAAATTAGCAAATTTGGTTAATAGCCAGTGGCCGGTAGCCTCAATTTTTTTAATGGCCACTTTTTTTTAGTTAATGGCCACCCACCAGCGGATTTTTTTTATATAAAAATTAAATAGTTTGGTTCATTATCATTAAAAATCAATTAAATTTAATGAATTACAAATATTATCAATAAAAATAAACTTGTATAAAAAGTATGAATTTATAAAAATAAACTTTTATTATCCAATGTGTCGTTGTGAGTCAGTTCCAATCATTAAAAGAAATCAATTTCACTTTGAATTTCAGACATGGTACAAGCTGAAGGGAAAAAAATCTAACTTTTTTCTTTATAGAAATTACGATAGCAAAAATATTTCAATTTGCGAACGATGGATTTTTGTAATAAATAATAATAAAACAAATAGTTAACAACCAAAGTAAGATGTTAACAACAAGATAATTGGCTTAACTATATAATTCCTAATCAAATAAAATATAATAATAATTTAAATAGTAAGTAAAAAATAATTAAACTTTTTTTTGTAATAAGCAGCAATTAATTTAATTCCAATGAAATTTATTCTGAATGTTAACTTCAAATTAAACTGATTGCTCCAAATTAAAATAAATATATTTTTTATGAAACATAAATTTTCTGGATTAAATGACATTCTTCACACATCTTTAGTTGAAATCTGGAAAAATCGTGAAACTAAGTTGATCCCACTATCCGAAACTCCGACGTTCCTACTATCCGAAATTCCGGCGATCGTAACTCCACCGAAACTCCGGAGTCCGTAACATCGCAAAAATCCGGCGACCGTAACATCGCGAAACTATGGCGATCATAACATCACGAAACTCCGGCGACCATAACATCGCGAAACTCCGGCGACCATAACATCGCGAAACTCCGGCAATCCTACATCCTGAAACTCCGGCGATCGAACATCACGCAACTCCGACGATCGAACATCACGAAAACTCCAGCGATCGAACATCGCGAAACTCCGGCGATCAAAACATCGCGAAACTCCGGCGATCAAAACATCGCGAAACTCCGGCGATCCTACTATCCTGAAACTCCGGCGATCGTAACATCGCGAAAGAAGCGCAGTGGGAGAGTGTCGATTGAAGTGGCGACCTATGGCAAAATTTTTAATCGCCTATATTGACATTTAAATCGCCACGTGGCGATTTGCACTTTTTCCATCATGGAAATTTAACAAGATGGCGGTGCTTGGCGAGAAAAAAAAGTGAAGTCGCCAAGTCAACGTGATGCATCCAAACCGGAACGCGTGTACGTTATAATGAGATCCCATGTTTCGTGACGTAGGAGGATACATAGCTAATTTAAACATGTGTTTGTTTTTCGTGTTTCGGTTTCCGAATGTTGATTTCGAATTCAGAACCAATTCGGAGAACCAAATTCGCCAATTCGACGTGCTGCAACAAAACGGACCGAAGCGCGCGTATGTTTTGAGAAGATATGTTTCGTGACGTAGGAGCACACTTTCGTTTTCGTGATTCGGTTTCCGAATGCCCATTCCGAATTCGGAGAATTCAAAGTTTATTTAATTTTCTTACTTTCAAAGTATGAAACTTTCCTAAGAGCCTCTTTTGCCATTTCCTCTTGTGGGTGCATTCAGGGATATCCAATGTGGGCCAAAAAAGGAATTGATCTCGTTTATTAGTAGATATAGGACAATATAGGCTAACAGAATGGAGCTACATGAGGCAGCCCTGGTTGGCCCATGTGTTTTGCCGAAAATCTACACTCTTAAAGCAAACGAGTGATTTTAACTCAGTCTGAGTTAATATTCACACCTTTCCAATATCGAAAATGCACTTCTACTACAAGAGTGGATTTCACTCTTTTGTTTTTCGAGTGTACAGGGTTCATTTCTTTCTGGGACGCACTAAATACACAAACGGGACCATATGGATATGAAACCCACATTGGCGTGCTTCTTGACTCTTATTTTAGTGTGTTCAAGCTTTTCAAAAATTCGATATCGAAACAGTTAACCCGGACTTTTCGTTATTTGCATAAAAAATGACGTTTTTTTTTAAAGAAGTTGCTGGCATTGATGCTGTTTAAAGCAACTATTTAGATAGAACTCTTAAATCTCAAACTTAAATCAGCGCCATCTGACGGGGGTCTTAAAAGGTTAAAAAACGTGCTATTTATGTACGGCACCTACTAATCATAATTACTCCATTTTCGTTTTAAACAAATGTAGTTTATAATTAGATAATGTTAAGCGATTCCTCATTGGGGGAATAGCGCCAAACCATTCTTGTTCTGGGTGCATCCCGGAAGCAACCACGGCCTCACTTGGCTCACCTGTTTTTGCATAGTTTTCTTCTCGAGCCAGCACATCTCCATCTCATTTCTCCTTCGTCATTTCCACGCAACGCATCAGGAAAGTGAAAAAAAAAAAGCAACAACATACGATGCTTCAACACGAATTACGCCGAAACAGCGGCTTTATCGGCAGCGATTTATCGCGCCCATTGTACTAATCCGTAAATCACATCTCAAGGCTGCGAACCAGTTATCTTCTTTCTTTACCAAAGATCTTCTTTATCTTCATTATTATATTGTTATTTCATCGTTTTAATCTGTGCAAGAAGGTCAAGTGCAGGCTTATAAATTATAGAGGTATAGAGTTGTATATAAATAGATATTTGTTGTGTGTTTCTTGGTAAAACTTAAGGATGTATGGTTTTCTGATAAGGTCAACCAAGTTGTCACTTGAGTTGTTTAATTGCGTCGAACTGGCTGCTCACTTGACTACAGAAAGGCTGGGGCCAATTAATATCGTTTTGTTTTCCGCTGCACACGCACTTACTCCAACTCTATCTTGTTTGGCTCTATCTCCCTAAATAAAAAACGCTAGATGGCGCTTATTTACAACTGCGTTGCTACCAGTCGTCTAGATCAGAGGTTCCCAACCTTTATGCACCTGCGTACCACTTGACTTTTTGAGATATTTTGGCGTACCAACAGACCTAAATATTTTAATTAAACGCTGAATATTTACTCTTCTAAAAGTGTTCAAAGGCTTTTTGAATTAAATTCCTGAGAAAAATTCATATTTAATGGTTATATATTTGTTTATTTATAACATGCTTATAATAAAGGAGAAGTAAAAAGATCAACAAGTTAATTAAAGATTTCCTTCAACATAATGTTAATAGTTAAAACAATGAGTAATATGTTTGCGTTTTCACTGCTCATGCGTACAGAAGCTATTAATAGCATCATGATCCCCACATCACTCACAGCGTACCAAATGTAATGATTCTGCGTACCATCAATGGTACGCGAACCACCTGTTGGGAACACCTGGTCTAGATTGTAATAAAGATCGTAGTTTATAGCCCTTTGCGACCGGCGCGGCGGTCAGGTGGCGCTGATTTAAAATTATGAGACTAAATTTGGGGTTTTGTCGAAAAAAAATGCGTTCAACAGCATCTATACCGGCAACTCCTTAAAATCAAAGTTTTTTTATACAAATAACGAATGGTACAAGTCAGCTGCTTCGGTATCGATATTTTTGAAGAGCTTGAACAATGAACATTCTCTTTAATACCCGCATGATCGTACGAGCCCGGTCGAAAAGAATAGGCCGAAGCAACTTGGTCGTCACTTTCACCAGTCTTAGATCTTCTTTTTCAGAACTCTTTTGTGCTTCATTAAACTGTAAACTTTGTCAACAACGAAGAAAATGTTTTTTACTGTAATTTTCATTTTTGGGAACGGCGATAGATAAGTTTGGTCAGATGAACCATAACATAGACTACTATTTTATTGTTTCGTTTTTAAAGTATTATAATGATATTATAATACTTAAAAAAAAAAGTCTATAATTGACTATAGTACATAAAAAAATTATACTATAGTGACAACTATTAAAGCAATACTTTTTTCCTAAAGTTTTTTCTCACAAAAAAAGTTTAAGATTTAAAAAAAAATCTGAAATTATTTAATAATAATTGTGTATTATAGTTGTTTATTTTTTAATGAAATTGCTGAAACCATACAGGTTAAAAAAATCTAAAAAAAACCGAAAACTCAATTTCAATAGAAATTAGACGTAGAAGATTTGCGTGTTTGGGTTGGGTTGCTATAACTTACTTTGTTCTGTAGGTTCCGTCAATACAGGTTTCGAGTTGTTGAGTAGTTGAGTGCAAAGAGGAAGAGTATTTTATTTTTTTTCTTTCTTCGGGAAAAATTTATTTGGTTTATGAAACGGTGTTTACTGCACTCACGATTCAATTTGACTCTTTTCTTTTACAAAAATCTATTTTTCATACAACAATGAGAAAGAAAGAAAAGAATTACGATTCGACGTACTACAAGAGGAAATTTTGAGCTTCAAGAGTTAATTATTTAAATTACATGATTCTGAAACTAATCTCGGTAATCACAACGCAATTTTTCATACTTCTCGTTTTTAATGCTCTTGTGTTAAGTTTCTTTTGTTTAGGAAGCATAAAGTATTAACGAGTCGCAATTAATTACATGGATGACTTAGCAACTGTCCTTGAAAATTGTTTTTATCTTTAATAATCATTGATCATCATTATCTGATGCTTATTGTTTTTTGTTCGACGTAAACAAAAAAAAGTTTTCAGTTTCACTTCATACTGATATTTTGTACGACCGCCTTTTCTGTTGATTGGCATTATTTTAGATTTTGTGTTAAGTTTTAAGACTTCTTTCTTCTTGGAACTCTTGGTTCGATATTGGATGTTAGGTGACATGACCAGGTAATAACTTATTTTCCTTTAAATATTTAAATACTTTGTAGTTGTTAATACGAATAAATGAACGGTTAAATTTATGATTGATTGGTTAGTACAACGTTTCTCAACTGGTGGGTCGCATTTGTGCTATATTAACTTTGCAAAACGATAGACATTTACTGAACGGTAACCCTTGGCGAACTTTCCAAAATCGTGCCAAAAGTCGGCCGAAAACACAACTAAAATTATAGGATAAGTTTGAATTATCGTCGCATTAGAGCTACACGAGGGTGAGCCGAAAAACGTGTTTGTTCATTTAGCACTGGCTGTTCGGAAAACGTCATAGTCATGCTGAAAAAGGGGCTGAAAGTGGGGTGACGCGTCACCCCAGCGTTTCCAGAAAAGTGCTATCCATCCCCCCCCCCACTTCTTATTACTATAATCTCTCATAATCCATAGAGCATGCATGGCAATGGCATTCTAATTGAAGGCATCCCCCCCACTATTTTTTTTCCCACTTTCAACCACTGGTCATAAGTTGCGAAGTCAAAGAATTCGAATCATCAGTCGAAGTCAGACGGTTGCCACAAAAAATGATTTATCGCAAAATCCGAAAAAATTGCGCCAAGGGTTACCTTACAGTGAATCTGATCCTTTCACAACAATTAGATAGCAGTGTGCAAATTCAATATTTAGAGCAAATTATTTTCTTTCAAGATTAAATAAAAAATATCTTATGGTCACATTCATTTCTAAATGTTTTCGAATTGCTTATTGAAGAAACATAAAATCATAATTGACGTCATATTCGAATCCCGTTTCTATTGTATTGGATATTTATAGTTTCTTTAAATATGCTTTGGGCTGGTCACTAAACAAACCAGCGTGCGGTAACTAACAAACCTTACCACTCTAAAACATAAAACTACCGCTAAATTCTATGAGAAAAAAACAGGGTTCAGTGCAGAATATCTCTTAACCTTCTTCTGCGTTGTGTTAAGAGGACTCCCTTGGAATTCCACATCTTGAAAATCGTAATGTTATTCCTATGGAAAACATTCGCAAGTCAATTACCGCCACAATTTTAATAAAAAGGTTACTAGTTTTTGGTATCATTGTAAAGAACGAAAGGAGTAGATTTTGTAAAATTAATTTGTTTTGTGAAAATCACATATTTAGTATTTTTTAATGTTTTGAAATCAGAACTTAATGCGTACTCCATTTTTTACTTACTTCAAAAAATTATTAAAAATACTAAATATGTGATTTTCACAAAACAAATTAATTTTACAAAATCTACTCCTTTCGTTCTTTACAATGATACCAAAAACTAGTAACCTTTTTATTAAAATTGTGGCGGTAATTGACTTGCGAATGTTTTCCATAGGAATAACATTACGATTTTCAAGATTGAAATTCCCAAGGGAGTCCTTTTAAGTGCAAACAACTCTGTCTAGATCAGAGTTATACTCAGTTATTCAATTCTTTTTTTACCGCTAAATTCTATCATAAAACAGGGTTCCAGTTCAAGATATCTCACAAATTACCATTGCGTGTGCCTAGCTGTCTAGTGCAAAGCTATAACCAATTATCCAATGTCAAGCCCTTATGCCTCGCTATAAAAAACGCACCTTTATCATTGATAACTATATCCGTCGTCCAATATAACCCAGACCTTGCCTCTGATTTACGGCCCCATTTTCCTTGGGGTGTTTTCCGATATTTAGGCGACGGAAATCCATACTCAGGCGACCTTGCCGGGCTTCGTGACCAAAGTTGCATGATCGGATCGATGTCCACAGGATCATGGTCACTTTTAAAAAGAAAACAATCTTCTCGCTGTGTTATTTCAATTGGGAAAAATATCGAAACTAAATTACTCCTGGCTGTATTGAATATTTTTACGAATGGTTTCTTTGTAGGATAAATGGTTGAAAGGGCTTTATAACTGCACTTTTTGAAATTAGTCCGAATATTGTGGTGTAAAATCATTTATTGAAAATTAAAATATATGTATTTGGATTAATTTCTAAAAGTTGTGTATTATAGGGACTCTCAAGTTAACTACATTTATCATTAAAAGATGGCATGTAAAAGAAAAATTTTAGCCGGGGTTATTGGTTTAGAAAATTAATTTTTCATTGGGTTTTAACAAAGACAAGGCTTCTATGTGAAGATCCGTTTACCCTGTCCCATTTCCCTAAATGTATGTATATAATTTTTCAAGCTACACATTTGAATTTCCGCTAAATTAAAAAATGTTGAAGTACAATTCATAACATCAACTTATCTACACTCCTTGCCAACCTAAGTTAGGTAAATAGAAATATGCTATGGAGAAGATCCTTCCGCGCACATAAAGAGTTCCATAAATTGTTTGTGAATCTATCCAGAAAACATGTTTTAAACATTAATTGCGTTTAAGGTCTTACAGATTTGAATATTATTTGAGAAGATTTGGCCATTTTATCAGAATGAAAAGTATATTTTGGCAAAATGGAATTAATATCATTTTGTATGTAAATATCACTTTACAAGAGTTTCCAACTAACGGACATATCGCGCTTTTTCGTCTGCCTTCTTACTCTTTGTTTTTACCCAATTTAGGTTGGCATGGAGTGTAAAGCATCCAATACAATAAACAATTCCAAAGCTCCACAACATCTCTTCGAAATTGTAAAAATCGCTTTAACTTCAAGAGTTCAACATAATGGTATCCTTTTCATCAAAAGGTCAGCTATTAAGCACTCTCCATGGGGAACTCCTCCTAAGTGTTATTTAGGAGCCAACCTTCGTAGTTACGTCTCGTGTTTACCGAGCGATTTCAAATACGCCTCAGCAGCCCATCCGTCGGATTTTGGGATCGAGGCCAGGGAAGAGAATCGAACATGCCGCGATGGAGATGTGGAACGCCTTGGTATAGTTACCTGTGTTTAGTTTAACCTCCTAAGACCCGAGCAAAATCCTACACATATATTGTTAATACACTGCTCAAAACAATTAGGGGAGCACTTTTTAATTCCAACTTTAACTTCACTCCCAACTTTTTAATTTTTATCCTATAAATCTAAAATTTGTTAATTGGGTTCACTATGCATTCGAAATGAAATAGTAAAAAACAGGAGAAAAAATCTTAAGTTTTTAATACTTAAATTTAAAGAGGGGAAATGGAATAATAACTTTTTAATAAATTTTTACAACAATTATTTCAAAACTTTTTTTTGTTAAAAATAGCTGAAATATATTTTTGAACATCTAAAAAATGCAATCATGAAAAATTTAGGGTCAATTTATTTTCTAAAACTGTTTTAAAGTGAAATTTATTATACCATATTTTTCATATTTTCATTTATATTAAAAAAATATATTAAATTCTTCAAAATACGTTATTCTTCCATCTAACAATGTATCTAACGATACATAAGTGGCGAATTTAACTTAGTCAGAAAAAAAATCACAAGCTGATGATTCCCAATGGAATCATTGGGAGCGAAAGATTTTAAAACATGTGCTCCCCTAATTGTTTTGAGCAGTGTATAAACCTACCAAATCATCCAAATAACTATACCACTATATAAAACTATGTCACTTTCAGTGTTGTGGATATTGTAGAAGACCCAAGCAAAACCCTACAAGTATATTCTTAGTATAAACATACTTTTCATACAAATATATGCTAAAAAGTATGTTTTTCTGCAAAAGTTTATTAAAAAAAAAATTATGTTTTATAGTTACTGAGAGAAAGCCTTATGCGCTAAAAATGCAAATTTTTGTGCTATAAATGCAACAAAAAAGGCCTCATCACTTAGTTGTAGCTAACACATTATTTTAACATTGTTTTTAATGCAAAATGCATTTAAAATAACTACTAAAAAACTTTTTGAAAAGTTAGACAAAAAAAATTGATGTATTTTTTTAAAAACTAATATTCTATTGACCCTCGTTCAACTTCATTTTTTATAAGAATAAATGACTGATATTTGAATCTTCTTCTATCGGACCAGGTAAATTTTGGAACTAATTAACATGTTAATTGTTTTGGGGGAGGTTTTAAAAATGTCCCCAATTGGGGACGCCAGGTCGCAAGAGGTTAAGGGTCTTGTATGGCAACAGATCTCTGTACAATTCCAATGTATAATTTAGAACCAGGAGCAGGGACTTTATTTCCCATAAAGGCCCGGTCGTAGGGCCCCAAGTTTTAGTTTCTATTATGCTAAAGGGGCTTCCAAAAATAATATAAAACAAATTTCAAAAAAATCAGTAATTAAAAAAATTCTGATGCTCCATTTGGTTCTTTGCTCGACTTTGACTGAGAAATTGACCAAACGTTATTGCTTGGATCGATGTTTATAAGGAAGCCAATAAAATTACAGCAAAAATTTGATGCATAGGAGCTGAACTACCACCGTCATTACTGGAAATCACACATAATTTTTCCGTAAAGGGGCCCCAAAATATCGATTAATTAATTGCGATATTCCTTTTTTTAAAAAATTCCTAATTTTCTATTATATCTACTGATCCAAATGAACTTTATTATAATTGAATAATTGTAATTTTTATGCATATGTATTACATTATCGAATTAAAATAATTTGTAGATGTTTTTCTTTAAAAAAAAAACATTCAGGGTTCAATGTAAAAAAAAAATCCTGAGGTATAACATGAAATTTACTTAACACCAGGTCATGTTCTTCCATAAGGCCCGAGCCTAGGGCTCCCAAATATTAGGGGGCCTTAAATTTCAGTTTCTATTTTGCTAAATGCTGTAAATCCTAAAAATATCTGTAATTAAGAAAATTCTGATACTCCATTTGGTTCTTTGCTCGACTTTGACTGAGAAATAACGTTATTGCTTGGATCGATGTTTACAAGGAAGCCAATAAAATTACAGCAAAAATTTGATACGTATAGTAGGTGAACTACCACCGTCATTCCTGGAAATCACACACAATTTTTCCGTAAAAGGGCCCCAAAATATCGATTAATTTGCTATATTCCTTTAAAAAAAATTCCTAATTTTTCTACTACTACAAATGAACTTTATTATACAAATTGAATTAATAATTGTAATTTTTATACACGCATTTCATTATCAAACTAAAATAGTTTTCAGATGTTATTTATCTTTAAAAAACTATTCAGGGTTTAATGTAAAAAAAAAATCCTGAGGGTTAACATTAAAATTTGCTAACCCTTTCCGCCCCAGTGATGCCATTTGGCATCATCATGTTTCTGATCATAATTTTAAAAGAATAATACTGCTGACATGTATTGGGATTAACAAAAAATATTTTTTAATGGAAAAAAAGTTTGAAGAATAGAATGATCTGCTTTTTGATATCACAATTGGCTATATGCGATCAGAAAATGTTTTCGAAAAAATTATGCCAGATTGTCAAAGTGACTGAAAGGGTTAACGGGGGTTTGACTGTATCTTTGCATCATGCATGCACTACAATGTGTTCGAATAGCATCACATTGTAGTGCATCACTGTTCGTCTACGAGTAACTCATTCCTGCTACCTGGGGAATGGTTCTTGGCCGGGTACCCAGGAGGTCTCCTCTCCTCCGCTATGCAAACAAAGCAGTTTTCGTTTGTTCCGAGATTTATTTTTTCGTAAAAGAAATTGCCTGCTGGGAAACTTCACTGTTTGTTTTGGTTTCTGCAGATAATTTTTCTGGTTCGCGTTCTTTTGTTGTGAGCTGTTGTTAAAAAGTTCATGTTGTTGTTGTCATGTGCCTCGAGGCAGTAGCCTGGAAGGCAAGAGAGTGGCAGTAGCATCCGTTGGCACAAGGCTTTTAGTACCCATGAGAGGGTGGATGTCTGACTTCTACACCGAGATAGCGCCATCTCCTTAATTCAGGCATGTCGCTGGAGGGAGGAAATTTTCTACAGACGACCTGCACCTATGGTAAACTGTGCTATGACCGACCACAGGACTTTCGGACCCACAGATTTAACGAGCACGTTCTCCGCATGTACTCAGGACAACACAAATATGCATGCCTTACCCGGGATTCGTACCCGGGCCCACTCGCTTTAAAAGTTAATGTTTTCTTGAATTGTATATATTTTGTTCTCCCGGCCATATAAAAGATCTTCTCGTATTATTATACTTTAAAAAAAAACAATTTTTAAGCAAGTGAATACATAGTGTTTGTAGTAATAGTTATTGAATTAAAGTGTTAATTTTTAAGTATCAACTGAAGTAGTGAAGCTTAAAATCAACTGTCACTAAATCCCCTGAAAAATTGCAGCCAATATAATAGAAGTAAATTTGTTAACGTTTAATACGCTTACGCTGTAAAAAAAGAGTCAAGTCTTTGAAAGATTTCGGTACACTCTTTCATTAAAATGTGAAAAGGGATAGGCGCAAAGGGACATTTAGCATTGTTTCACTTAACAAGTGAAAAAGAACAAATTGCCTGTTTTTACACCGGAAGAATTTGTGTAGCTACATTGTCTTGTTGTGGGCCATCTTACGCAATGCGTTATTTAAACGTTATTCCTTGTGTATTTTTTAAAATTACATAACAGCTTTAAAGAAATATTTGTAAACATTGTTTAAACATTTATATCAATAATTGATAATTTACTTTTCATGTTAATCGATTTGTTGATACTCATTGGGACTGATAGGGGTTAAATGTCTTTCAAGCTTTTTTTTTAAATTTCAGATGGTTCTATTCTTTAAAAAAGGGGTCAAATAAAAGTTATATTGAAAGTGCCTTCCCCCCCCCCCCCCCACACGCACAAAGTACCCACTATATGGTGAAAGTGTCACATGATCTCGGTTCCCAATTATATGATGTGTTTATTGGCTGTGTTAAAGCTCCTCACGAAGGCTGACAATCGGCAGTGGGAAACGGCCAAGCTCCATATCGAAAGAAAAGTATGAAGGGTTGGTTGGTAGACATATATATTCAGGTTTGTGAGTTTGGTCTTTTGGTCAGAGACCCGTTTATAAACCTTCGTCAAGTGAGACAGACACAACACACAGATAAGTGATATATTTTGCCATCTATCGCCACCTCGGCAATTTAGACATGTCCCTGAAGGAGAGGGAAATAGTCTTCAGGGACCTGTACCCGTGGGAAACTGCGCCATGACCGCCCACAGGACTTTCGGACTCACAGATTTAACGAGCACGTACGCCGCATATACGGGTGGGTCTTCAGTGGAATCGGGACTCGATCGCGGGACCTTCCGATTCTGAGATTGAAGCCTTAACCACTAGGCTATCCACGGCCCCCCAAAAAGTATGAATAAACTTCCTCGGGTGTACGAAGATGTCATTCCAATGACATTATAAAATTGATGTAATTTTACGAAATATAAGAAAATAAAACAAATAATTTTAACAGTTATAGTCACGAGTATAGCCAGAAGTTTATTTCTTTATGAAGGGGAAATATTCCATTCAGGTTCGAAACTGACGCTCGCTAGTTTCAAAATGCGACCAAATTCTACAGTTTTTCAACTTTAAAATAAATTTAGTCACAGTTATCGCAACTAGTTTTTTTAATGAAATTATCACCTTTAATTTGGTTTCCAAATATCGTGCCGAAAATAATCATCTGAAAATCGCATATCTTCGGCGTTCTTGAATTCGTCAAAATTCTCTTCGGCTATCCTAAAATCGCCCAACTCCAACGAAAAATACATACAATTTCATAAAAATAGAATCTTTTTTCAATAAATATGTTTCTCAAACGTGCTCACAGATAACATGCATTTGCTCTTAGTTAGTTAATTGGATTTTTCATCCAATTTCTAACACTGATTCCGTATTTTCAGATTTCTTAGAATTAATTGTAAAGGTACCGAAATAATTTATTTTTGGAATTTTAATTTACTTTTTATAGAGGTCATTGCCATTTCGTGTTCAGAGCTTTTTTTTTTCTTCGAAAGAACAATTGTACAAACTTTTTGTAGATGGACGGTTTGTTTTATTTAAATCTTTTTTTTTTAAGAGTCAATGGCTTTTTCCATTTAGAACAAGGAAAATGTCTTATTCATTGAATTCTTGGAGCCTCAAAGTGTGACGGCAAATTTTTTATAGGCATTTTTTTTTCTTATTGCTCTTTTATTTTGTTAGGGATATGAAAATACGTTAAACGAAATAAAAAAAAGTTACTGTTCAGTTCCAAAGACTTAATGCATTACTTTTAAAGACTTTTTTTTAAAATTAAGTTTAAGCCAAACTCCCAGGTTTGGGTGCGGACATCGCCAAGATAACTACCGACCTATTAACGGCCCATTTTGCATCCCAAAAAATGTCCGACGAATAATACCCCGTGTAAAGGGAGTGCACGTTAAATATGCTCCAAAATGCCGACGCCGCGTACGATGTCACCCCGGTTGTTGGGTGTCGGTTCGTCATCTGACTGTAGTTCCTAACTGCGAAGCCCGTCGCCAATAGCCCTCGTGTAGCTCTAGTGCGACGATAATTCAAACTAACCTAACCTACAAATAGCATCACATTCATCGTACAGCTGGGGAAAAAAAAAACGCTCCACCCCACGTTTCTCAGCTGCTATTGGACAAGGAGCTTTGTGAAAGGTGTAATTTTTCAGGAAATAGCGTAAGGAACTGAGAACTGGCAACAACAATTGTATAAGGGGTTGTCTACATATTAAAATGTGTACCAATTTTGAAAATTCCAATGGCAACACCCAATTTTTTTTACATAAAGATGTTCAGCACCTTCAAATTACCCCATATGTAAAAAAGAATTATTTACTTTGCATTCTTTGCTAAGCTATAAGCATTCAAAGTTGAACGCCCATAATGTTAAAAAAAGTTTCATAAACTTTTATTCATATCTCCACAAATAAAAGGTATTAAAAGAAAGTTTTTTTTCTCATTATATACTTCTTAATCTTCCAAAAACAAATCACACAAGTTTTTTCATCAATTTTTTAGTTTTAATAATTTTTTATTTAAATTTAAATAATAAAAAATAAAACATGAATAGCAACCCCAAATTTTTTTACATAAATCGATAAAGTAGATCTAGTAGAACCAAAATCCCAAATTTTTTAATTCAAAAACAATTATTTGCCGAGTTATTATAAAAAAACTGAAAAAGACGAATTTTAGGGATCGTGTAAAAAATTACTTGGCGAATTCGATCCTAACTTGCATTATCGTTTGGTGATTGAAAAGCATTTGTTGATAAATGTTTATTCAAATTATTGATGTCTGAAAAAAATCTAAAAATCTTTTCTTATTTCAAGTGCATGCAATGTATTTTGTTTGTCGAATTAACTTTAAATTATATCGATTACTATGTTTTTAAATATGTGTTATTTCCAATACAATTTCAAGAAGTGAGTATCAAAATAAATATGCTAAAATATAATTGGAATTCGGTTTTCAGTACATTTTATTGTTACCACATTGCTTATTTAACATTATTAGTGCCCACTTTCCTTGATTATAAATCATTGCCCAATCATTCTGAATAATTTTATTTTGCTTACCTTAAATATCGTGTTAAGGTTGTAACCCTCCGTTTTGAAAATACGTGGTTTATATTACCGATAAAGGGCGACAAATTTTTAACAAACTTTTTGCAGCAATATTAATGAAACAAAAATTTGCATAAAAAATGTGAAACATTAATGCAATAATCATGTTAGTCAATGTGATTATAACTAATCGCATTTGAAAATCTGTTCGTTATAAATAACCGTATATGCGACTTAAATTAAAATTAAAACTTTTTATCTTCTAGTCTTTATTTTATTTCTGAATTTATAATTCAACAAAATAAAAAAAACATTAAAAAAATCACAATATTAGTGAAGAAGTTAAATTCTAGCATCCGTTGGCGAGATTATGTTAACCCAGTTAGTTTGTTGTTTTGAAAAGACGCAACCCAAATATTACTGTTTTCACTTTAGAGATTTCCCCCTAAACGAGTTCAAAATTAATGCTTTAATATCTTAGCAAATAATGCAAACTAGATAAAACTTTTTTATACATGGGGTATTTTGAAGGTGCTGAACATTTTTATGTAAAAAAAAATTGGGTGTTGCTATTGGAATTTTCAAAGTTGGTACTCATTTTAATATGTAGACGACCCCTTATGCAATTTTTGTTGCCAGTTCTAAATTCCTTACGCTATTTCCTGAAAAATGACACCTTTCATAAAGTTCCTTGACCAATAGCAGCCGAGAAACGAAGGGTGGAGCGTTTTTTTTTCCCCAGCTGTACACTCCTTGCCAACCTAAGTTGGGTATATGCTATGGAGAAGATCCTTCCACGGATGTAAAGAGTTCCATAGATTGTTCCACCCAGAAAACATGTTTAAAACATTAATTTCGTTCAAGGTCTAACAGATATGATTATTATTTGAGAAAATTTGGCAATTTTATCACAATGAAAAGTGTATTTTGGTTTAATTGTATTCAGTTCTATTGTATGTAAATATTACCAGACAAGAGTTTCCAACTAACGGACCAATCGCGCTTTTCCCCCTGCCTTTTCACTCTTTGTTTTTACCAAAGAGGTTTGCAAGGAGTGTAGTTTCAAACTACGACGCCCGTGGCCAACAGCCCTCGTGTAGCTCTAGTGCGACGATAATTCAAACTTAACCCAACACCCAACCTATAAATAGCATCTTATTCATCGTAGAGACGTTTTTTCTGAGGGCTTAGCCTTAAAGTTCCGGCTTCCGATGTTGCTTCCACACGGTTCCTCAGGCCTCTTCCGACTCTCATAGAAAGGAAGTCAGCTGCTCTGGTTCAAGCAGATGTTCAACCGGTGAATAGGAGGCCCAGGTGAAAAGCATGCAGAGAACCTGACAAAAAAAAGGGGGGGGGGGGCACCTTTTCTGTTACACTTTTTTGGGTTCTACCCCCTTCCTTTTAGGTCGTTTTGGTGGATTAAAAGTTATGTGCGTAGGCGTTTTTACTTATTTTTTTTTATCTCTTGGTATTTTGTTTTAAGTTTTTCGCCGTTTTGAGTTTTATAATTGGCTTCATTAAAAAAAATTGGTTCCTTACACTCTCAAAAAGGAATGCTCAAAAACGACGAAATGTTCCTTAATTTTGACGATTCCGTTTACTTTCAAAATGCTCCGAGTTTTCGTTTCCTCAAAGTGAGCAATTTTGAATCGTCATTTTTATGAGGATTTGAATGTCGTCTAATCTAAAGAAATATTTCGTCATTTTTGAGCATGTGAGTACAACAATGAGATTCAGTTTCCTCAAAATCAATATACAGAATCGTCAAATCACGATCTTAAAAGTGAGGATTCGCCTTTACTCCAAAGTCACGTGATAGTTTGACGAAACAATCCTCAAAATTAACGAAATGAGGCTTGAGGATTCATGAATCGTCAAGAATGAAAAAGTTCTTTCTGAGAGTGTAGTAGAAGTTGAACCATATTTTAGATTTTGTTAAAATTAAAAATGCATTTTGAATTAACAGGCATTTTTTTATTTTTAGGTAAGAATCACAGTTTTGTCCTCATGATTGTGCTGCATAATGTAAGTTCATTAAAATATTTATATTGTATTGCCTAAGTTCATGTTTGTCATCATCACTGAAACCCTTTTTCCTACTGTTTTTAGTAAATATGGTGATTTTTTTAAGGACGTTTTTATTCAATTATAATTTCATTAAATAACTACGTTATGGTCTTGATTGTTACTATTTAACTGTAATATGTTATGCAGAAAAAAAAGTTTTTCCAATGAGTGCCAGGTGCTGGGTGACAGCTCATGTGTCCACCTCGTCACTTGACCGCGGTTCTAAAGTACGCGGTGAATTCGGCTATGGTCCGGGAGGCTAGAAATAGACAGCCAGAAACAACTAAATAAAATTACCAAATTCATTTTTCTTACCACACTGGGACCGGACGGCCTAGTACAGGGCCCAAAATTTCAGGTTCAAGCTTACTAGCCACAAGAAATAGAAACTCCCCGGAGTTCGGCGACTTTTGTTGGTCGCCAGCCCAAAGATTTCAGTCGCTAATGGCGACCTGGCGACCGGAAATTTTCGGTTTCGATTCCCGCCACCGCCCTGGGTCTTGATTCGCTGGTAAAATTTATGTGAGTCTTACTTGAAGAAGGTTTGTAAGCGGGTCTCTGATCAAGCACACAAACCTGAATATATATTTATCAACCAACTAGCTTTTTCTAACCACACATTAAGATAATAATATATTTTCCCTGTGTAATAAAAATAAAATTTGAGTCTCGACAACCCTTGCACAAAAGGAAGCCTCTACAATAAGTGTTGTGACGATCAGCCGGTTTTCGGCGTCGATATTTCCTTTTACAGTTCTTTTCCTGTCTCGTTATTTTTGCGTAGTAGAAGACAAACCGGAAGACTTTGGCTTGACCACGAGTTACGTTGTAAGCTTTCCGTCTGCCTATTTCTAGCCACCATATCCAGCCAAATTACGCCTCGTGATTCAGAACCTTAGCCAAGTGGCGAGGTCGACACATGCGAGCGGGCTACCAAAGCAAATAAGTGACGTCATTGTGCGCTTGCCAGGGATTTGCGACTAAACAGATTTAACGAGCATAATGCCGCATAAAAAATAGGGCCATAAAATAATTGCCACGATCATAAAAAAAATACTAATCATGCCAATAAGTCTTAATAAAAACACAATATGTTTATACCATAATCATTATACCAAAACCGAGCTTAAGTTTACAGCAGAGAAATGTACTGAGCGGAGGAAACTGAATAAAATTGCGGCTGGAACCGCAATTTCACGTACTCTGATTGGCTGCTCCTTTCGACCCGATATTCGTGCGCCCTGTTACGTCAAAATCGAAGGAAAAAAAATAATTAAAAATAACACTCTAATTGAAGCTTAACTTATAAAAATAATAAATTTATGTCTTGAAATAACAAATCAATTTGTTTATTGAATGTGAAATACCTTTTTGTATTCGATTCTCGCACTCAAAAATGAGATCTATTTACCCTTTTTTCGTAGAACATTTGTATACTGCAAACTTACGGTCGGTTTTAGTTTAGGCGCGTTTACATGAGCCATCGAATCCATGGATTGAAGAGCAAACTCAGCAATTTCGTGGGAATTTTCTCCCAGACAGAACCGGAATTGCAGGGTTTCTCTGGGGGGTTTCGCAAACCCTCCAATGAACGAGGGTTTGATGTTTCATACCGTGGATTCGGGCCCCGCACAGACTATAATTTGGGTTAGAAATGCTGCTCCATATTTTTTTCTTACATAATGGGGATTTTGGCATTCCATGTATTTGATGGCTCATGTAAACGCGCCTATTGTGTTATTGCCATTGGTATTTGAATCAACAGAACTCTCGCTATACAGACTCCAATGTTAAAACCAGGACGATTCGAACACTTCTGATATTTACCGAAATAGCTTTTTTTGGATTTTGAGGTACATTTAGGTTCTACCTTAACTGTTCTATTTTTGATCTATAGCATTCCCCATCTAACCGCTATTCACTCACACTATTTATAAAGTACAGTTTGTGGGTGCGTATTTACTTCGCCGCAAAATGTAAGAAGATAAAATATTATACACTTGTGTGAAATTTTATACCTCGTAGAATGAGATACAAATTACCTAAAAATATTTTTGTCATTTAGTCTGTTGTAAAAAAAATTGCCCATATTGTCTTTGGATTTTTTTTATAAAAAAAGAAATTATGAATTTTTTTATTATGGAGTACAGTCGAGGTCAATTCTGCGTTGAATTGTTTGTGAATTTCTGGTTTGGGTTGGTTAAAGCGGGATTTTGCCGAAAGCTATTTCGCGTTTTTTGTTAGAGATTTTTCAGCATTAGCTCAAAGCTTTGTAGGCCGGGGAAATGCTTTCAGTTCTTCCCTTTCGTGTTAAGCGAGTTCGCGTTAAAGAGGTTCTACTTTAGTTTAGATTTCGATTTGCCGTCTGTAGCCACGAGAGAAAGTTCACTACACCGTGACTGTCTGTCTCAAGGTCGCCCATGACAATATATGACATAACGAGCAAAAGTGTCCGCGCTCTCGTTCCAAGGTTCACGGTTTCCTGTGGAACGTTTTCGGCGAAAGCCCATTGTTCTATTCTTGTGGGGTTTTCGGCCGTATTTGGAGAATATTTTTCGTGATGGGAACATGGAATGTGTGAAAAAAAACCGTTACGAGATATCCAAAAACGTCAACACGTTGTCCCTTTGGTCGGGTTTTTTAGTTTTAAAGGTTTTTATGTCAAATGCTGTTTTTTCGATCGGACTGGGCGTCAAAATGTGGCCTTTTTGGTCGGATTGGACGTCAAAAAATGTGCTCTTTTCGGTCTGACTGAACGTCAAATGTGGTCTTTTCGGTCGAACTGGACGTCAAAATGCGTCTTTTTGGTCGGACTGTGGTTCACTTGACTACGGTTCTAAATTACGACTTCCGTCGCCAATGGCTTTCGTGTGCTCAAGTGCTCAACTCTGACGAAGATATATTTCTATGTCATAAATTTCAACTTGTATGAATATACATGTCAAAATTTACAACGTACAAAGAATATTTTTATTCAATTTATTCTATTGACCTCCTTATAGTTTTTCTATTCTTGTCCTCTTACTTTTGTCAACTCATGAGCTGTCTTCTTATATAGGCATTATTTTTTTTTTATTCTGTTTGAAAAAATATAAAGAATGTTTCTATAAATAATTGGACTCCGCCTCTGCCTAACATATTTTCCACTTATCAATATTAGGTTAGGTTTTGAATTATCGTCGCACTAGAGCTGCACGTGGGCTATTGGCGACGGGCGTTGTATTTTAGAACCACAGTCAGGTGACGAGCCAACACCTGAATAGGCACCCAACGCAACCGTTAAGGGCGACAACGTACGCAGCGTTAGGACTTTGAAGGATGTTTAACGTGCACTCCCTTACACGGGGTATTATTCGTCGGACATTTTTGGCTGAACGGGCCGTTTATAGGTCGGCAGCTATTTTAGCGATGCCCGGATCCGAACCTTGGGGAACTTCCGCATGCTAAGCGATCCCTCTGGTGCTTAACCGACTGGGCTCCCCCCCCTCCCCCCCCCCCCCCCCCCCCCCCCCCTTATCAATATAAACACGAGGAATGTGTAAAATATATTTGAATAATATTCCATAATTATATGTGAATAATCTCTTCAGTGAAGCGCTTCCGAGTTATTCATCTACAGAACTAACCCTCATGAATACAACTATTCCTCATATTTTTCTAATGGAATCACTCTTAAAAAGGTTACAAGTCTAATAAAAACAATTACCAACATTGACGTAACCGCTATTACAGCACAAATGCCACATCAATATGTCCGATGACGCCAATGGTTTTTGTGTCAATGTTAAAGTATGCTAATTTCAAGTTTGATTGGCAACATTTCTCAAGTGTCGCCAACAGTTTTCCGCCTAATTGGCGCGTGGCTTGGCGAGATGTGGGTCACGGGCGAAAAATCAAATTTATGAATAAGAAAAATTTGGATGTGTTTTCGGGCCTTTTCTGGTCAGTGGAACATCGGTGAAGATTGTTTATCGTCAAGAAATATTCTGAAAGGAATTTTATTGTTGTGATATTGAAAAGTTATTTGAGTTGACCCCTCTATGTTAATAGTTGCATCTGCCCATGTGCTATTTTCATCACTTGCGATAAATTTGGTTTTTGTAATAAAACTTGTTTTGTAGACAATGATTATATATTCGGCAGAAGTTTCCAAAGCCGTTTCGTGAGGTGTTATGTAATTATTATTTGTATTGCCTAACGGAGAGTTTTTAAAGGTTCTGATAAGTAATTGTTTTCTATTAGGTGTTGTTAGAAAAAAAAATCGTCTATGGTCCATCAAGGAATTTCTTTTACACTGTCTTATTTTTATGAAAAATTAAACTTAGATATTTGAAAAAAGAAAAAAAATTACAGGATATTCAAACAGTGGGATTTTAGAGTCCTGTTAGTCAGCTAAATATTTATTGTATCATATAAAAAAAACGTTTGTAGAAATATTCAATACATCCGGAGAATAGAAAATCATTTTTCCCCCATTGGATTACCACAGAATTACTTTGGTCTGGAGACCCGCGGTTATTCGGTCTCTTTTGCTGTTAATTTTTAGGCCCGTTTATATGAGCCATCGAATCCATGGAATGCCAAAATCCCCATTAGGGGAAAAACAGGTCGAGCAGAATTTCTAACCCAAATGATAGTCTGTGGCCGAATCCATGGTAGGAAACATCAAACCCTTCTTCATTGGAGGGTTTTGTGAACCCTGCAATTCCGGTTCTGTCTGGTAGAAAATCCCCAAGAGGGAAAAATTGCTGAGTTTGCTCTTCAATCCATGGATTCGATGGCTCATGTGAAAACGCCTTCTGCGTGCAAAAGGCCTTCTTTCTGGAGTGCTACACCAAAACCGACCTAAGTTTGCAGTATACAAATGTTCTACGTGGAAAAGGGTAAATAGTTCTCATTTTTGAGTGCGAGAGTCGAATAAAAAAAGGTATTTCACATTCAATAAAGAAATTTATTTGTTATTTCAAGACATAAATTTATTATTTTTATTCGTTAAGCTTCAGTTTTAATAGATTTTTTATTTTTTTTTCCTTCGATTTGGACGTAACAGGGCGCACGGAAATCAGGGGTCAGGGATCCCAAAGCAAGCGAGTAGGAGGCAAGCAGTAAAAATTTCGCGACAGCAGCAGCGTTGTTTACTCAGATTCCTCCGCCTAGTACATTTCTCTGCTGCAAACTTAAGCTCGGTTTTAGTGTAGTTATACACGTGTTGGAAAACATTTTTGTCTCTTTCCGTCTTTTCTGTCTCCGCGATGCTGATGCAATCCGACTATAACTGTCGTGGGGGTGGGGGCACCTTTATTTAAAGGATTTCTGCCGCCGACATCTCGAAATAGTTCGGAAGAGGGGAACTGAGAGGTTCGGTGTTCCTGTTTTCCGATGCCTCTTTCCGCTCGGATAAGTGTTTTGAATTTCTCGAAAAGTTTTGAGCGTGAAAAACTTAGTTTCGTGTGAGTCTGTTTGATGTCTGTTAGCCAAATCCTGGTCTTTCATAAAGTCCTGGCCTTTAGGGCTCAGTGATTGTGAGGTCCCGAAATTTGTAAGAATTTTTTTGCTTACACTTTCCTTACTGAAGCACCCCAAAACGCCCGAACAACTAAGGATTCGATAATGTTATTCCTATCAAATATGTATTACGAGGAAGCAAAAATCCTTCGTTGCAAAAGGGTTAATTTTGTAAACCCTGAAATTCCAGTAAAATTTTCTGATAATATTAAGAGTCCTAAATTGTTTTTTACGCTAAGAATTGAAGAGAAAATGTATTTCATTACGACAAGGAGACATGAAAACATTTTTTTTTTTTTTTAACTCTACAGAAGGACACTCGAAAGCAATTTTTCTTCTGCTCTTTCGACTCAATTTTTGTACTAACCATGCTTTATTTGGTCGCTACACATCTTTTGTATTTTTTCAACCTTTCAACATAACTTGTTATAACTAGGAGGGAAAATTTTTTTTGTCTTGCTCAAGTTTTTTTTTTCTGGTTATACGGAAATTTCTGTTATCGACTCTCCATAAACCTCCAAAAAACTGTCTTCATCCGTACCCTAAACTTAAATCTGGATGCGCACTTGGACCTATTAATAGTCGAAACACCTATTTTTTTTTCCTTTCTCAAGATGCAGTGTTATTGAAATATTTTGACATAGAGCCCGAGGGTGGGGTCTCTACAAAATATAAATATTGATGAAAAATTCCGATTTTGGTTTGAGTTTGGCCTTATTGGTCAAAACAAATAATTGAGCTAAATGTTTCCTACCTTTGAGAAGTACGTAACCTGAAGATGTGATCTATTTAGAAATATTTAAGGACCCGAATTTTAAAACTCTAAAATGTGTTGGTTTATTTTTGGCACCCGACTGTACTTCGAGCGACATCGTACGCTAACGCCGTCGGGACTTTGGACTCTAGGACAGACGTGCCGTTAAGGGGTCATAGGACTCTTAAAAATGTGCAAAGAAGGTACTACAAAGTAGAGTTTGATCTTTCATGTAATTTTTTAACTACTCAATATATAAGTATAATTTTTTTACACGTAATTCTACAAGATTTATTTAATATAAAACAAATTTTAAAATTTATGAAACTTTAGCCAAAACTAAAATAAATGATATTAAACATAAAGCTATTTGAACACATTGTGATTAGGCTTGCCCGGCAAATTGTGAGGTCAAAATTGAAAAAATGACCAAGAAAATGACTTTATATTGTACAAATATGTACAAACAAAGACTTATACCGAAATTCTCAGCTCAATTTTAATTAGAAGTTATTTTATGAACTTTTTTCTAAAAAAATTAATAAAAATTTAAAATTTTTGATATTAAATTGTTTTAAAAATAATTTCTAATAAAAATTGAGCCGAGAATTTAGGTATAAGTCTTTGTTTGTAATATTTGTACAATATAAAATAAAGTCATTTTCTTGGTCATTTTTTCAATTTTGATCTCACAATTTGCCGCGCAAGCCTAATCACAGTGTGTTTCAAATAGCTTCATGTTTAATATCATTTATTTTAGTTTTGGCTAAAGTTTCATAAATTTTAAAAACTTGTTTTATAATGAATAAATCCTGTAGAATTACATATAAAAAAATTATACTTATACATTGAGTAGTTCAAAAATGACTTGACATGAAAGATCAAACTATGTTTTGTAGTTCCTTCTTTGCACATTTTTAAGACTCCTGTGACCCCTTAAATCAGTAGTGTACTCGAGGAACCCCGTAATTAAGTCGATTTTCCTTATTTTTGCCAACAAATATCCGTCTGATGTAACCGGTTTAGAACGCGGTATATAATACCTATTAAGAGAATATCGATTTACTGAGTAAATGTAGTACTCAAATATTTTCTCCAAATTGTTTTGGTTCGTTGGAAGGAGACGTTTTTCCCTCTAAATTTACGTTTGCCCCCCCCCCCCCCCCCCCCCCCTTTTGAACAACCAGCTTCATAAAATGGCTCGTATTTAGCCAGCCAAGGTCAGGTGTACGCTTCCGGAGTGAAAATGAGTCATTCAAGTCACCCGTGATACCGAACAGCTCATGTTTATACTAGGTATTTCTGTGCTCATTAATATAGTGGATATCACGGGGAATTTTTGGAAAATTTCTGTTTTCGCTAAAATGTACAAGTCATGTATAATGTATCTTGTATCAAAGTATTTAGGTTCTATAAAAAAGTACAAATGCTGCTTACAACATATTTTAAAACGCACACATTTTATTTTCTATTGGCTAAAACATTGATTTGGTCATCGAGTTTTTGAATATAAAAAATATACAACATGTATGGCAGAATCTTTTCCAATTAGATTTTTTGTTTATTTCAGTACATTATCTTGTTCTATAATCCAAATAATTACTTTTGTTCTTTGTAAATGTATAGTGTAATACTGAAAAAAAATTACTTTTGTTCTTTGTATGTTTAGGTACTACTGAAAAAATTACTTTTGTTCTTTGTAAATGTATAGTGTACTACTGAAAAAAAATTCTATAATTTAACAAGTGTCAACAATAGTTTGCCACCGTTGTGCCTAGATGGCGCCACGAAAAGCAATAGAGGGGGTCGGGTCCCCATTAAATCTATGATAATCAAATTATCTCCATTCAACTTAATCCTTGACCAACTGACTCAACTTAATCTACAAAAATAAAAAAAAATCTTAGAAACCTTAAAATAGTTATCATTGTGCGTAATTACAAGAAAAATTATTAACTTAATGAATTGATAAAGGGGTATAATTAATCGAAATCGCCACTGCATATTTCTTATAACTTTTATTAATTTTGCATATGCAGTGGTTTTATTTTTTATTTTGCAGTGGTTTTATTTTTATATAGTTTTCAGCAGATATCTCCCTTTTGCGTATTAATTCTTTGTACAAATACTATAAGATAGAGATTTTTCAAAATAATATTTTTATATCAACTTTTGACATTTTTTAACCATTTCCAACTTTTTCATATTTTCTATATATTTTCTTTATCTAAGAGCTCTTTCAAAAGTTATCTCCAAAATACTCAAATTTTTTTTATTGTTTTACAACTTTTTCCCCTGAGACCATATCAGTATGATTGTGCAACCTTTCTCTGGTCAAACTTAAAGATTATAAATTAAAATTTGTAAAGTTACTACAATCCATTTATTTACAATAAAAAAATTTAGATGGTAAGTTTTTACCTAAAGTTAAATGTTTTGAATTTTCTATATGTATATGTATGCATAAAATAACTCTTATTCACTGGCGTAAAACGTTGGTTATTTGAATTAATAGTCGTCTGCTCAAGTTTCGAAAGTCGAAGTTTTTTTGTTTTCGTGAAAGATTTTTTTTTTTCTTTTTTTAATTTTTGTTAATTTAAGTTTTGTATAGTTTGTTATTTTTTTTTTAAACACAAGTATGTTTGTGGATCTATCACTAAATCCGAGGCAAAACATTTTAAACATACAAACAAAGAATCAGTGAAATATATTTGACGTCACTTTAAACTCATTTATGTCCTAAAATTAAATTTCTTTTCATTTATTATTTTAAGGAATAAAGTTTCTCAATCCACTAGTTGAGAATGGCAATGGTCATTTAATTCTAATTAAAAAAAATGTGCTTTTTAAATGAGCAATAAATTATGCAGGTTTTTAATAATTGAAGTACTTCAAATTCGAGTAAACACTTCATTTCTTTCTTTTTCTAGATACTCTGAAATTTTTGACGTCACACTTTCCTGTAGAACTTTTAGTTCGGGCTATGAAATTGGGTGACAGACGGACTGAACAATTATAATACCTTGCACTTTTTTACGCTGTATGAAATTGGGTGACAGACGGGACTGAACAATTATAATACCTTGCACTTCTTTTTTAGTTTTAAACGTGGGTTTACGTTTTTTTTTAGTGTAGAAAAAACACATTAACCTCAAAAGTGTTCGGCTCTTCTGGGTTTTTTTTCTCTTCGAATATTGTGTTCTTGTAGTGTTATCTGCGATTTCTACATCAGTAGAACTTAAATTGCAACTGATAAGTTGGCTTGTTGGATTTTATTAAACTGCGTTTTGCTTTTGTTGAAATTTGGTTCAAGGGCCTGTGAAGGTGACTCAGTATTTAACTTGGTATGTCTTAGTTTCAATCGACAAAAAAGTGGTTACAATTGATTTTTATTTTTAAAAAATAAAGTTAATTTTTTATATTTAAGTTTCAATTTCATGCATTTAAGCCTTAACTTTTTTACTGACTTCGTGTTTTTTTAAATAGCTCCATGGTCCGTTTCAAGTAGCCCAAGGGCTGGCGATTCCAGTCGGTAAGGCGCTTAACTTGCATGCGAAAGGTCCCAGGTTCGTTTCCGAATGTTTTCCTAGTTTATTCTGGTTATTTATGCTGCAGAACTTTACCCCATTTCGGCATGACGGACATTTTTAAACTCCCCTTTCTGAAGTGGGAATTTTGTGTGCTAGAACAGAACTTTACCCATTCGGCATGAGCGACATTTTTAACTCCCTATCCTGAAGTGGAGATTTTGTGTTCTCTGCACGTTTTGGAAGTTGTTGATTCTAAAAAAGTAGTTTTCGAACATTAGTCTGTCTGAAACCACTCTACATCTTGAATTAAAAAGCTACTGACTCTCTCTTCAGAATTTGTCACGCAAGTTCTTAGTACCAGCTTAAAATCATAAGTTTTTCTTGAAAATCACGCATGCACAAAAGTTAGCTGTCATAAAACTGTTTTGTTTTGGTACTAAATGTATTTCTCAAAACTAAAAAAAAAAGCTACAGTCTTCAAATTTAGTACACGAGTTTCAATACCAGTCGGGCGTCCTCATAAGGTTTTTCGGAAACGGCACATGCGCAAAGGGTAACTGCCATTGAAATATGCAGGTTTTTAAGTTATTGAAATTACTTTATAGGGTTATAATTATTTGAAATGTGATGATCTATTGAGCGTTGAAATGGCCGGGGTTACTTGAAAGTCGAGAGTGTCGAAGTTGTAAGTTACACACCTACTAAAATTTAACCTCTTGCGACCTGGCGTCACCATTTGGGAATATTTTTTAAAACCATCCCACAAACAATTAACAAGTTAATTAGTTCCGAAATTAACCTGGTTCGATAGAAGAATATTCAAATATTAGTTTTTAGCCTTTGATTGCAGGTATCAGTCATTTATTTCTATAAAAAATGAAGTTGAACGAGGGTCAATACCATATTAGAGTTCTTAAAAAATACCTTTTTTTTTCAAACTATTCAAAAAGTTGTTTTTAGTAGTTAATTTTTAAATTCATTTTACTTCAAAAAATGTTAAAATGAAATGCAAAGTACAAATAAGTGATACGGCCTTATGTTTTGCATATATAGCACAAAAATGTGTATTTGTAGCGCTTAAAACGTGTCTGTTAGTAACTATAAAACATTTTTTTTTTGAAATTTTACTTTTCAGAATATACGTGTAATATTTTGCTCGAGTCAGAGGCTAAAGTTATTGAAATTACTTTATGGGGGGGGGGGGGTATAATTATCTGAAATGTGAAAATGTGATGATTTATTGAGCGTTGAAATGGCCAGCGTTACTTGAAGGAGTGTCGTAAGTTACACACCCAGTTTTAAAGCAAAATATAAGACTTACATTTTACTAATTTTTTTTTGTTTTTCAATATTCTTAGGAAAGGTTCATGTTACGCCACATCTTACTTCTCAGCTTATTTATGGCCTCATTATTTCCGATACTGACTCAAACAAAACAGCCGATCATTTGGCGGCAGAAAACCTTGGCGAAAAAACAAATCATTAGTCGTCTAATGAGATTCGATTGAGAACATTTCCGCCAAAAAGCTATTTTAGAATATACGGTATTTTCTTAAAAGAATCGACCAAGTGAAACGTTTTTGTTATTCAATAGTACTTGAACTGTATTCCTAATTAAATTATATCGCTGTTGATTAAGTCATTTCAGGTATGATACTTTTGGCGAATGTTTTTGTGTGTGTGTTGCATTTTCTATTTTTGGATTCTCTTGGCAACATTAAATCTCGGCATACATCCACATACTTTTAACATCCACAGAGAGCTCAGATTCATTGTAATCTGGGCGATAAAATCGATAGAGAGAGTCGCCTAGATGGTGCCACAAGAAAATGGCTCTCAGTTCTGGGGAATATGCCGAGTCTACAAAGGCTTGACTGCCAATATTGCAGCCTCATTAGAGGGGGAAACAATTGCTATTTCAATAATGTGATTTATTTTTCTATTAGGAATATAAATTTGACTTTTATTAACCGACTATTTGAATATTAATTTTATTTGAGGACGAAGGACAAGGATGGACCTTTCTATATTTTTACCAGTTTTTAATCAATAAAATTGCCTTGTTGAACTCAATTTCTTGTAAGAAGAAAAATATTGTTTTAAAATGTGACTTTTCTCGTTTAGTTTTTTTTTTTTGCGATTTTAATGATCTGGAAATACATTATTACAGTGACCTACTACTACATGTATACATGATTGCCTAAAAATAGATAATATACACATATTTGAAAACTGGTATCTATTTATCTAGCTAGTAAATTGTCCACACAATGGCTGAATAAGGGGAGAGGCAGGGCCTGTTTTAGAAAAACTCACACAAACAAGGGCGGACTAAGGGCCCCCAAAATAGGCACAACCTATTTTGGAGGCCCTTTACGAAAATTTTTATTATGATTTCCAGTGATGATAGTGCTATTACCTATGTATCAATTTTTTGCTTCTATTTTATTGGCTTCCTTATAAGCATCGATCAAAACAATCACGTTAGGTCAATTTCTCAGTCAAAATCGAGCAAAAAACGAAGTGGAGTTTCAGATTTTTTTTTTTACTGATATTTTGGGGGATTTACAGTATTTACCATAACAGAAACTGATATTTAGGGGCCCATTTGGGTAATGTGACCAGATTTTCAAAACCAAAAAGCAGGACACTCCATCGCTACCCCCACCCCCCAAAGTCAATTTTTCAATTTTATTTTTGTCTGTACATATAGTTCCTTTCCACACAACTACACACTTAATATGAAAAAGATAAGTATAAACAACTAAAAACATTACTAATCGATGTCATTATATTAATTATATTAATTAATCAAACACATAATTAAAAAACTTAGTAGTTTTTAATTTATCATTATATTTTTTGAGAAAGGTATGCATGATATTTTGTAAAAGTTTTCAACAATTTCTTTTATAGACCGTCGTTGAAAACGCATTTTCGTTTGCCCATGGTGGAAAAAACGAGGTACATTCAATTTATTTACGATTTCCCCGTTTTTCGGGACGTTGCGGGACTTTAAAAAAAAAAAAAGCGGGACGTTTTGGTGGGACATTCGGCCCGCGGGACAGTGAGACAAAAAGCGGGACGTCTGGTCACATTACATTTGGGGGGCCTAACGGGCCTTGTGGAAGAACAGGCCCTGGGGGGGGGATACACACCTGTTCCATCCTGAAGGTCAATGGTCCGAAAATACCCCTTCCGCATTGCAATCCAGTTCCTGGAATCTTTTTGAAAGGGGGTGTGGTGTCCCTTGGAGGAATCCGCCATCTTTTGGGGGGCGGGGTGGTTCCGCTTGCAATCAACTGTCCCCCCCTTTGGTCCTTTCCAGGAACTTGCGAAATACCTGTGTGTGGCGATGTGAGAAATCTACAACTGAGAGATATGAAGTTTTGAATGATGGATTTCTGAATGGGAGGGGGGGGGGGAGGGGGGGTGACGTGACCTTCGAGGGGTGGAGGAAGGTTGTAATTACACTTGAAATATGGTATTTGTTGGATTTACCTATAGGTCACCATATTTAGCGTGACCAGGCGTCCCGTTTTTGGTGACAGTCTCGCTTTTTGAGCGGATTTCCTTTCAAATCGTTCTGCTTTTCTGTTACAGACTTCCTCCCGAAATGCGAAAAAGTGTAAATACAGTACAGATGTTATAAAAATTAGGTGAATACGCGCGTTGTTAAAATTACCTTAAAATTGTTATTGGTCCTATGTTTTATAGTTGATTACTCGGAATGATTGCAACGTATTTAGTTTCGTTTATTATTAGCTTTGTCTTGTTATTTATGTCTTTGTTTTAAATTTGGGGGAATGGTATTATAAAATAAATTGTTGGAGGGGAAGGGGGCGGATTTAAAAAAAAAACCTTTTTTTATTATTAGCCTGACCAAATTTGTTTCGTTATTAACTTTTAGACGATGTAATCCTCATTTCATTTTCATAATTAATATTCTATTTACTTTGTTTTTGTTTCAATAAAAACTATAAAAATAAACTCTAAAATAAAGTAGACTGTTTGCACATGTTTTATAGCTAGATAGTTAAATATCAGACTAGACTGTACTGCGAATTGCAGTATCTGCCTCGTCTGGCCACTCTACTTCGACTTGACTATATCATTGTATGTACTATCGTCTTATCTTATAGTAAAACCGGTGATAACGTACAGCGACAATAGCTTCCGAGATAGGTCAATACTAGGTACCGACTTCTGTTGACAATAAACTGATAATTTGAAAGAAATCTGCATGTTTTGCATCGGCAAGTCCTTGTCGCCTTTCTCTGTAACGTTTATCGTCCTACAATAAGCACATGCAAGTAGCTTGATAAGGAATGTAATTATAGTTAAAATTGAGGTATCGTGTCTTCGGAAATTATAATGCACATTGGTGATTATAAATGTCTTAATGGACCTTGTAGCCTGTTCAGGTGTGTAAATGGAATGACATCTTTATGAGTTTTTTTTATACCATACTTTATTGTTGCGAAAGATAGAAATACAAAACTGGACAAAAGCTAAACTCTCTAATGCATAATGTTGCCATATGGCAACAAGTAATATAATCCACTTTATTCTATTAAAGTAGAGCTCCCTCTCGACAAATCTGTTTTATTTCATCTATTACAATCCTTTTTGAAGTTTTAGTTACTAATAATCTTCATAGATGACAGTAGTAAAAGTGTATTCAAAACTAAAGAGTGAAGTTATTAACTGTAGTGAAATGACGTCTTTGGCAGTATTCAAAGTACAATAATATTAGTTCTAAATACAAATAAATTGTTTTGAAAAAATAATTATAGTTCAGAAGGTTATTTAAAAATGGTATTCAGTAGTTTTCTAGTCATTCTTATCAAAATTGGAATTTTGTAGTTGGTTTTGTCATATGGCCAATATTTTAAAAATTGAATTTATTTAAATTGCAATGCAGTTAATTTTTTCCAGTATTTTCCCCATAATGAATGAGTATTAAAGATACAAATAGTATATATTTTTTCGGAATGAAAGAAAACGCATGCATTATTTGGTTAGCTTTCATAAAACAAGATACAAATTTCATTAATATTTCAAAGATAATACAACATAAAAAATGTGTTTGGTAAATAATTTGGAATTATGCAAATTTAATTACTGATGCAATGTAAAAATAGATGTACACGATTGATGTGTATTCAGAGAATTATAGGGTTAAAAAACATGTATTATTTAATAATCTTTCAAATAATAAAAAATTCTATGGACAAAACTGTAATAAAAATACGGCAAAAATTAACGGTATCATCTTTGAGTTACAACCTAAGAAGTGTTCAAAATTTAGAGTTCTATCAATTTATTGGTGCAATTCTTCTTTAAGTGATAATCAACAAACCAGTTCGTTTTAACAAAAAGGGCATGCAATAAAAAGTTTTATTTGGAAAAAAACTATTTTTCTTGAAAAAACACAGCTTTGTCGAAGAGTCGCCTTTTTCCAAATTCAATATTCCTTTGAAACACTTAGGTCAATACAGGGTGTCCAGCCGTCGGGAAAACCGGGAAAGTCGGGAAATGTACTTGAATTTTTTAGAGTCGGGAAAATCGGGAAATATGCTTGAAATTGTCGAAAATTCCGGTCCGCGCCGGGAAATTTCACCACTTTCTGCAATTTTCGGATTTTTATAGATTTATAAAAATAAGCCTTTTGTACAGTGTATTTCGAGTTTTAGGAATCGGCCGATTTAAAAGAAATTTCCCCTTCTCTAAATTTCAGATTTGCTGATTTAAAAGAGTTTGATTTTTTCGTGGATGTCTAATTCCTTCAAAGTTACGAAATTTGTCTCAAGTTCGCTATTCAGAATTTCGCCCGAATTTCAAAGTTATTTGTTCTGCTGTAGGTTTTTAATGTTCGCGATTCGTTTATTACTGAGTCTCTACATTTTAGAAGTTATATTTACAAATTTTCCGTTCGTTTTGAAATATCCCGCGTGTGCCGTAAAGTCATGCCGCATGCTGCGATCTTCCGAATTCTAAAGATTTCAAAATAGCCCTCGTGTAGCTCTAGTGCGACGATAATTAAAAAATAACCTAACCTGAAGATTTCATAAGAAAGATAAGCTTTTTGTATGAATTATTTTTGAAATTTCTTTCTATTTACAAAATTTAAGATTTTCGGAGATTCTCGATTTTCTTTTGTTTTGCAGTTAGCCTAGATTTATGAACTGGACGGAATTGACGTTTTTTTTGTTATGCTAATTTTTTCTGGTTTATTTTCGGGAGTCTTCAATTTTCCTATTTTTGAAGTTGCACGATTTACACATTTTCAGTTTCGTGATTTAAATATTTCGATTTAGTCTTTTCGTCGAATTTTTTGATTCGCCGATATTCAAGAGGTTTCATGATAAGCGATCTTCGAATTTTGTTGTAATTTGTCGATTTATGAGGATCAGTGATTGTCGACTTCTAAGTTTTGAAATACAGTAGAAAACAGCAAGTTTAAATAATACATTTTAATAAGGTGTGTTCGAATATCGGTTACTGGGCCGGTGCAATCTAATAATGCCACATGATCCGATTTACTCTGCCTAGTAATTTTTACGAAAACCGCCGGCGCCGATGAACATTGCCTGATAATGATGGACTTTTTTTTTTTGCCTCTGTGTGGATCGGAATAGCAATTCGTTACTTTTGTAGCTCCGGTTCAGGCCAATCGGCCCAACCAGAATATTTTCTTTTAATCAAGTATTCGTGAGTATTGTGACCTTGTTATCACAAGAACAACTTGATTTTTGTTTGCGTTTGATTATCTTTTGTTGCCTTTTTTTCTGCTTCGGTCCATACTACTGGGGATTTTAGTTTTAGACAAGTTTAAAAAAAAAAAAAAAAAAAAAAAAACGGGAAATGGCCGAATTTATAGTGTCCGGATTAGCGGTTCGTTTTTGCAAATTTCTGGAAATTCGGGATTTTACTGATGTTTAATCTTGAGTTTTATAATTTCGGAAATTAAGGATTTTCAAGGTCGTTAGTTGCAATTTCTGATGAAAGATCGTCGAGGTTTTATAGATTTTTTTTGTGTTCAAATGGTTCGCGATACGCCGTTTTTCAAAGTTTCGAAGTTCATGATTTGACGATTTTTTAGATTTAAGTTTAGTTTGAATTATCGTCGCACTAGGGCTACACGACACGACTTTTAGGTTATTGTAAAATTTAAAGATTTCAGAAGGATCGCAATTCAACGGTTTCTGAGAATTTGGAATTTTCCAGACTTAATGAAATCGTGTTTTACCAATTTTTGAGATATTTTGTAAATCATTAATTTTCAAAACTTTTAGATTTACCGATTTTGAAAGGTTCTTGATTCGCCGATTTTTGAAGGTTTTCCATAAATCGAAATGGTTTAATTCTATTTTTTCAGGTCAAAATTTAAAGAAATAACTCATTGAGCTATCAAATGTTAAATATTACATTTAAGTTAGCATTATTAAAAATTATAAAGAATGAAATATTTTTAAAATAACCTTTATTTTTTAAAATTTTAAAGAGTATCTCATATAAAAGATAATCCTATTTATGTGGTGTTGTTTCACTAAAACTGAAGATTGTTACTTTAAATATCACTAAATTAACCCTGCGAATAACCCACCCAACTTTTGCCTTTTTTTTTTAAGTCATTAATTTATTGGCCAGCCTATTTTAAGTATTAAAGAGGTTGTTTTAATTAAATTGGTTTTAGCTTAACTGTTTTGGTTATTTTCCAATAATTTTTCTATTGCATATTTGCCTAATTTTTCAAATTAAATTACTGATGACCAGTAAAAATATAGGGACAATACAATCATGCACTCTGCAACTTATCAGGGACTCTAACTAACTGGGCTAAATAATAGTTAGTGCTAAAACAAAAACGATTCTTTACTCAAATATTTTCTCTTTTTTTTGTTGCCTAATATTCCTGTTACCTAGTTAAGCATATTTGAAAAAAATTTAGTGATACTGATATACATAATTGGTTATATGCGAGCATCCTTGAAAAATTTGGAAATGAGCCTTGAAATCCTTGAAATGTGCTTGAATTTTTACCAGAAATTTTGCTGGACACCCTGTCAATATTCTCAGAATGATTGGACTTCAGTGTTCTATTTAAATTCTTTTAAACCAGTTTTTCAAGTTGATAGCATAATAGTGCTAAAATATATGTTCTATAATATTTTTGGTTGTTTCTGCAAAAGATTACTATTCTTTTTAATTTGAATTTCTTTTATGACGGATGTAGATTTAAATTGGTTTTATAATACGGAAGAGGAAAACAAAATATAATTGTGAGAAATCGTCTGTTAATATGTAATAAACCTGATGTTGCCAGCCTATTTTCTCCTATCGAGTTTAACTGTAAGATGGGAATTGTAGTTAAATTTTAATTTTTCTTCGTTGTTCTACCCATACATTTGTAGAATTTAACAATTTTGTTTTTAAAAATTATAATTAGGTACATTTCCCGTTGTTTCAGCAATAAATGAAATTTATTTGCAATTATTTTTAAAAAAAAAAAAGCACTTCCCATTTTGTTGATAACGCAACGTTAATAATCTGTTCCTATGGGCATGTTTCAAATCCCGACGTGAGTGGCAACAGTTCCAGCGATATTGTTTTCATTTTTGGGCCTTCTGGAATTACATTTGTTTTGGAAAATACAAATATATTCTTACCACTGAAACGACTGTTGTGTACAAACTTTTCTTTCTCTAGAAAACTTAAGTTTTTTTTATGTTTGTAAATCACGTTAAATTGCTGTTGTACAATTGAATCGGTGAGTGAAGAAACATCGCCAGTCACAAATTTCAAATTTTTCAGGAGGGAGAAATAACGTAATAACTCCTCCTGTATTTCTGCACTCAACACTTGAAACAAATGTCCTATATTTACGGAACTACTCAACAGACTAACGTAGTTTTTGCACCCAACACGCATCTTGCCTTACTACGCTTATTTGAAATTGACGCATTGAAAACGAATTGAACGCATTGAAAACGAATTTTCGGATTTTTTTTGACTGAAGTGGTTTCTGCACTCGCCGATTCAATTTCGCTAGTATCTCTGCATTTGACAAAAATATCTAAACCGAAGTTTCCTGAATACTTCGACGTTTTGGTAATGATTTGCTTACTTGAAATTTAATTGGGTTAAAACTGATCTGATGAAGTTAAGTAAATAGTAGGATTTAAAACAAATTGCACGCAAACGAATTCTAAAATAGAAAACTACGGACATACAAAAAACCCCTAATTTTTAAGAATGAAAGAACGAATGAATTCGCAGGTGCGCAAAAATAAAAACAGGCGAGTTACATCTACTGAAACAACCTTATTTCTTCATAAAATATAATGTGTCATCATAATTAAAACAAAATCGTAATTTCCCCGATTCTATACTTAAACATTTCCATTTATCCGAGAAATCATCAAAATCCATTTTACTTTCAGCATTAATCTTTTCCACGTGGAATGAGTCATCCGCTGCTGCGTCAAAACAAGCCACGTTCATTCGGAACACGTGACTACCTCCATTGTTGTCCCGGTGGCCGGGAATGGCGAACTGATGGCGTGTTTGCGATTCCTAATCCTCTTGTTATGTTGTTATTATTTTGCGTTTTTATTTCTTTGACGTTGCTATTTGAAATGAAAATTGTATGCTGAAACATAATTTTACAAAAATGTGTGTTCACTTATTTTTATTAAATTGAAACTAATATTTTTAAATTATTGATTTGTTCAGTTTAATTTTTTAATTAATATTAATATTTAAAAAAAAGTTATTTTTAAATAACCATAAAAATTTCTGTGAGCATTGAAGTAAGAGGAAAATTAGTTAGTTTATGTGTTATGTTCTTGATTCTTCTCTAATTATGTCAAATCAATTAATGCATAAGTATTAATTGAGCGAATTTAATTATTTAAATATATGGCGCATAATATTAATTATTAAGCGAATATGCGTAACTCTTTTTTTTTTTTTAAAGTAACTTTACTTATATTATTCGAGATATAGACCGTTTTATTACACAGTATGCGTTAAAATGACTCTTCTAATCTACAATGTTAGTAAAATAGATGTACGTAATTTTAATTTTTCCGAAACTGTGCTAAAATGAAAAAAAAAAAAAAACCACGCCGAGTTGTATGATTGGTCGCTAATCCCGTCCGCAAGATCAACGGTTAGGATCTGCAGTTCCGCGGCTCAGCATTTCAGCTGGATATTTTGGCGCGGGGATAAACCATGAGGTCATTCCTTTTCCCGCGAAAAAGAGTTGGCGCGCGCACGAAGTACGTACTGCCACGCCATTGGCTGGCGGTTTTCTTGCTACTAGAGATGTGAAAAAAAAGAACACTATGTTCTTTTGAACAGGTTCTTTAAAAAGAACTGGAGCAGTATGCTCCTTGCTTTTGGAAAAACCTGTTCTTCTATAAATAACAATTTTTCATCAGAGCTTATTTTTACATCAACAAAAAAAATTACATTCATCTTCTAATTCTAATTCCGTTACTCGGTAAATCGTTAATCATAAAGTTCCTAACAAAACGAGCAATAGCCTCTCCTCATAGTTTAGTGAGTGGGTTTGGACGAAAAGACTTCTTCTCATCTTACGTCACCAATGCCTGAAACGCTATACCCACTATTCCAGCAATGAAACAGATTTCAAACGATTTCGATGAAAGAGCAGGGTGTTCTTTTGTATGCTCTTTTGGGGGTAGTTCTTTTTGTACGGGACAGTTCTTTTTCGTGTTTCACAGGTTGCTCTGGGAGACGTTCTTTTTGCGTAAGCTGCTTTTTTTCACAGCTTGCTCTGGGAGACGTTCTTTTTGCGTAAGTTGCTTTTTTTCACAGGTTGCTCTGGGAGACGTTCTTTTTGCGTAAGCTGCTTTTTTTCACAGGTTGCTCTGGAGAGCGTTCTTTTTGCGTAAGCTGCTTTTTTTCACAGGTTGCTCTGGGGAACGTTCTTTTTTTGCGATGAGCACAACTCTTTTAGCATTGTTTTGAACGGTTGTTGTTGAGCTCTTACATGCGTTTAAATAGGAGGATCGGGGTATTATCGTACTTGTGTTTTGGATGTGTGCGTTGTGACATTTTTTGTTTATTCATTTTTTTTTTTAATTTTCCTTGAGTTTCAAAATTTAAGTTTTTGGATCAATATAAGTTTTTTTTAGAGAAAATATAAGTATCAGATTTAAAATTAGCAATTGGATTTTTTTTTGAAATTGTATACATTTTAATACATTTGAGAAGTAATAATTTTTTTTTTAAATGTGCTGAGTGGCATGGTTTCCTGAGCCTCAATAATTGTCGATTTTCGCAAAGTTTTAAGAAGTAAAACTTTATATTATTTTTCGAAAACTTATAAAACTAGGCAAGTAGTTTATTATAAATTTTAAGTACCTTAATTTTTTTTTAGCTGTAAACTACTTGATTTATTCAGATATTTCTTATTAGTCATAATACATCCCCCCCCCCTCCAAGGATCGATAGAGACATATTTTTGTTGTTAAAAAATCATAAATTCAATTAATTGGTATAGTTAAGTTTCTGGTGTGAACAAGCAATTTTTTAACTCTCAAAACCTACCAAATTTCTAACTAAAAATTTGCATTTTATTTTTTTTCTGGCTCATATGTAAGCTTTTTTTAAAATAATTCTAATTACACTGATATGGGCGGTAAACTTGCAGTATCTAGGCTAATGGTTTGGACCATTGTTACAAGCATTTGATAACTCTGACCTATGAAAAGTTTACTTATAAACGGATTATTTCAGAGTCCAAATTGACCAATTCAAAGTCGTGGTTGCTGCAGTTTACGAGCCCATGGCAGTAATACAAGGTAGTTTTATGTAAGTTTTATTTTAAATATTTAATTCACCGAAACTTTTTATTTTATTTCCATTATTTTAAATGTCGCTAGAATACCACTTTCCTACAGAAAAAAACCCGGCTGAAACCGGAAACTACTGGTAGATCGGGGAGCGGCATAAAGTAAACAAATCTTACATTTTACCCGTTTGCGGTTTATTTGTGTGTGGTAGAGGTACTAAGAGAATGGAAGGGCCGCGTTCAGGGTTGTTAGATTATGGCTCAATGCATTCGTTTTGACTAACATTTGAACCGCACTGCTGATTAAATTTTTTTAAAAGTAGCCAAAATTGTTCTTACTAATGATTTGGTTTTAGGTTTGAAAATCTTCAAATTGTTATTTTATTACTAGTTCAGTCTTGAATAATTTTTAAACAATTTGTTAATTTTTCGCTTTTGAATTTGTTTATTTGTGCTTTTTACCTTGTGGGAAAGGACTTAATAGAATATATTATTTTGTAATTTCGGCTTCTTTTGGGTCGTATTTTAGCTGTTCTTCAGAAATTTCATCTGGTGATCCTGGTAGCAGCTTTAGTCAATGTAACACTGTTTTGCCTAGAGGACGCATTTCTTAGCGTCTTTGTGTGATAGTCCAAGATTCTTCTTCAATCATATGGAATTATTTTAACATATCGGACTTGGAGAAACACATAGTATGAATTTGAAAATAATTTTAATGCTTTAATTCATTACCAATAATTTATATAACCCACAAAAAATGAAAACTGTTTAAAATTTATGTATTTTAAACAAAAAAACATTTTATTTTTAATAATAAAACTTTAAAATCCAATTGGAAATATAATTATTTGTATATTTCAAGTTTGTCCTGAATTTTATTGATACTTTCCTAAATTCTTACCCGTATAAAGCAACTTCTAAAAAAAGAACAGGTTAAAGAACTGTTCTTTTTAAAAGAACAGGAGCAGAGAGCAACTGCTCTTCAAAAAGAGCATAAATATAACATCTCTACTTGCTACCTTGATTTTTGTCCACTATCGCGCAACGCGTAGTCGCAGCTCGCTTCATTTTCGCCAAATGATTTTGCAGCGCGTGTACGTTTTTGAAAACGGAGGTATGTTTGTTATTAATATTAGTGTTTTATTAATCTTAATTAGAATCAAAAGTTTTTTATTTATTCTAATTGTTTAAATTTTATTTCAGCTGTATTTGTTCGTTGTTCTTTAAAAACAATAGTGTTTAAAATATTTATTATTAATATAAAAATTAAAAAACAAGTTATTTTGTTTTTCCAAAAATATTTTGCTATAGTTTTTTTCCCAAACAATTTTAGTTATTACGTAGTTTTTGTTTTGATTCATTCTATTAATGAAATCATTTTTTATCCATTGCTATTCCATTTTAAATATATTTTATTTTTGCAAACTTTTTCAGTTTTGTTCCATATTTGTTTACATTAAGTTAATAAATTTTGCAATGCATGTTATTGATGCAAATATTAGTTTACTGTGTTAAATTAATGGGGTAGGGAGTAAATTATTTAACCTAATTGAAAAATGTAAAAAAAAATCAGAAACGTTCCTATATTTTTATCAATTTTGCTAATGAGTCACCTATTTTTTATAATTCCAAACGTTTACATTTCTAAATCGAAATATGCCGAAACACTGTATGGAGAAACGCGTTGTTTACGTATAGCCACGTGTGTGTTATGGAACATTTACGTTTGCAAATTTCACACGTGCAGAATCTTTTGCAATACAGTTACAAATCGCTGACTGGTGGAAAGTTTGATATCGCATTTTTTATTTACTATATATTTTTTATTATTTTATAGTATTTCATGTTTGTTATGCACAATTCGGTATATTCTGTAACTTAAACATTACATACTGTATGGTATTATCATGGAAATACATAGTATCATATCATTCTATAGTTGATTATTTAATTTACGGGTAATTTATTTTTAAGTTGAACGTTTTATTGAATTTAGCTGATTATTAAAGTTTTTGATTGATAATTTCTTGTGAATTTAGTTGATTATTTATTATGTGTAACCATTGTATTACTATTGTTTTTAAGAGAGACTTAATGAAAAAAAAATGCGGTTTGGGACCTCTTTTTAAAAATGCCACTCAGAACTTAATACACTCTTTAATATGCTTTTTTATTAGTGAATTATGCCTTTATATAAGTAACAGGGTGGTAACAGAACCTGGAAATCATAATTTAAATTCTGGAATGACGACTTTTTAATTCTCATGTGAATTTTTCAAATTTTGACATGATTATAATATTCTCTGATCACATTATTCTCTAAACTTATTCAGATTTTCGGAAAAAATTAGGTAGGCTAACCCATAATCCGGAAAATAATTCCCGCGATGTCTGATTAAATTTTCTGTACTGCATTAAATCAAATTCAGGGAATTTTTTGTGAAAGTATCAGGGATCAGGAATTTTTTGTGAAAGTAATCAGGGAACTTTTTTTCTATGCACCTTGAACCTTTAAGCTACAATTTTATAATAAAGAAATTTCGCAATTCGCCGCCGTACATTCATGAATTTTAATGTTTTTTTTTTTTTTTTCATGAATAGCTTTTTTTAATTATTCGGTCTTGCATTAAACTTTCTACTAAAAAAAATCAATGGTGTTTAAGACTCTTGGATCTGTGCCTTTTAAGGGAAATTAATTCAATTTTTAAGACTCTTGGATTCTTGCCTTTTATAAGGGAAATTAATGTCAATAAATTTTTATTTTATTTTCTACTGTTCTAAAATTATGGGGCCAAAACAACGAATTTTCAAACTTGACTTTTGTAACTCGACCGACCTTGACTTAAAACAAATCAACAAACAAAAATCTTTTTTGGCAATGAACCTTTTTCTCAGAAGACGGTCACTGCGCTTAGAACTTCTGTCATTTTTGTTCCACGTGGAAAAACCTGAATAAGTCGTTTGCTACAGAACGCGAAGAAAAGTTATTTTTAACAAAATGGCGTCGGGAGTTTGAAGTGTATATCTAAACATGATGGAACACGCGCTCTGTTGTAGGGGCCTGTTTCTCTTTTGCGGAAATCTGTTGGCTTAAAGTCAGATTTTGTTTAAAAAATCTGTGTTTTTTTTCAATGTTGGCATACTTTCAGACGATAAACTTCGTGGAAAGTTTATTTTTACTTAGATGTTTGAAAACTTTGTGAGAAACATGCGTGTAATTTTTATTGCAAGTTTGAAATGTAAGAATCCTGTTATTATTTGGTTTGGTATATTTGAATGTATACATAACTCAATGCAATTTATTTAGCTCTGAAATGATGTTTGGCAAGCAAATTTTCCTCACGAAAATGAGACCATTGTTATCCTGAACAATTTATTTTATGGAAAATTAAGTTACACGAAAAACGAGTTTAAGTAATTAAAAATTAACGCGCGCGCGTTTCTACACGGAAATGGAAGTGTTAATGGTGTTATCAAAGCAGTTGTTAATGGATTTATTGGTACTTCATTCTAACCGTCAGTTTGTATGATGTTTTTTTTACTGGTGTACACCACATTTAAATGATTTGGACCGCTTAAAATAATTCATTTGCACAATTTTAGTTTTATTTAAAATATTTTCAATGACAAAAAAATAACAATAAAATCATCGAATATTAACGAATAAGCTACTGCGGCAAATCTAATGCAAATGATAGCCTGCCAAAATAAAATTTAAAAAACACCAAGTTTATTTTTTCTATAATTAATAAAAAAATTTCACCAATCACTTTTTATCACATATTATCCATCACTTTTTTTTTATCAGAGTAACAAGTAATGAAACATAAAAATTACATCATCTGTTGTACATCGACGGAGTTTTTTAGCATTGTTCTCTCGTCCCAACTCTTTTTGAACTTTGGAACAACCACTTTTGGAACTAATCTCGATCAGCTGCGGAGTTGAACGATCTCGAAACTGGATGAGTTCTGAAGTTATTTATTTTTCTGCTCCATGTATTTTGTACTGCGCCACGCGGCATTGTTTACGTTCGAATTCTTCAACTGCATTCTTTTTTTACGACTTCCATCTTTCACTTGACTCACCGGTTCGCGGTTGTTGCGTCATAACCGTTGCCACCGGATGGTCGAATGACTTCGTAGAAATAACGATTGAACTACGTGATGTCATTTCGTAGAATAGTGGATCTTCTTTTAGCTTTGAATGTTAATGGGCCAAATATGGCGGACGATTTGTTGGTTTGGTATTTTTTTTCTTATTGCGATTGCGGTGAAAATAACTTTCACATGGAAAGTGAAATTCCGGCGTTATTTTATTTTTTTTCTTCTCATTTTCGTATTTAAATTTATTATTTTTTATTATATTTATTTTATGTATTTAATTTGCTGTTATTTATAGCTGTTTTATGGATGTGTAGAAAACATATATATTTTTTATTTTCAATTTAATTTATAAAAAAATACATCGACCAACAGCTGGTTAACAATCTAAAGGTGAAAATAACGGTTTTGAATTGTTTTTTTAAAAAAACTTAATATAAATATCCCATCTTCAGCTGATAGCCTTATCAGATAAAGTTGTTTACATTAAATAAGTTTTCCCTTATCAGTAGTTTTTTTGGATCTTGATTTATGCTACGTTTCAAAATGTAAACTTAACCCTCTAATTCATACTGTTACCCGTTGGTGGTAACAAGTAACACAATCCACTTTATTCTTTTAAATTAGAGAGCTCTCCTCCTAGACAAATCTGTGTTTTTTTTCATCTATTACATTTCATTTTAAAGTCTTAGTTACTAATAATCCTCTAGATGACAGTAGTAAAAGTGTATTCAAAATTAAAGAGTGAGGTTATTAACTTTTGTGAAATTACGTTTTTGGCAGTATTCAAAGATAATAATATTAGTACTAAATACTAATAAATTGTTTTGAAAAATCAATTATATTTAAAAAGGGTTTATTTGGGGGGGGGGGGGGGGGTATTTAAATAAATGTTAAAAAATGTGTAAAATTATTAAGGGTTAAATATTTTTAGTAGTTTTCGTCATTATTATCAAAATTGGAATCTTGCAGTTGGTTTTTGTCGTATGGAAAATTTAAAAAAAAAAAATGAAATTATTTCAATTCTATTGAAGTTAAATTTTTTTTAGTATTTTTCCCATAATGTGTGAGTATTAAAGGTACATATATATTTTTTTGGGGAAGAAAATAAAAATTCATGCATTAGAGGGTTAAAATGTTTCAAAAGTATTTTAAATTAATTTGTTTTCACCAAACAGTTTTAACCAAAAGGGATGTGTGTGTGGATGTGAAGTTTTAAATAAATTAGTGTTTGAAAAAACATAATTAAATTTTGACTTGCACTCTTTATTCTTGCTTGTAACTTAAATCTTATGAAGGTTGTAAAAGGTTTAAAGTACATACTATTCACTATAAAAGGCTTCTATACGAAACTAATTTTGGGAAGGGTTTTATTCTATGGTTACTTTTGTGAAGAATTCTTTTAGGTTACTACAAAAAAGTCGCTTGTAGCGTGTAAAATTAGTGACAAAATGCAACCACCTTGTACCAAAATTTTATATATTTAGACTTTCATACTCATTAAATATACACTGCTCAAAACAATTAGGGGAGCACTTTTTAATTCCAACTTTAACTTGAATCACTCCCAACTTTTTAACTTTTGTCCTATAAATCTAAAAATTTGTTAAATAGTTCACTATGCATTCGAAATGAAATAGTAAAAAAACAGGAGAAAAATCTCAAGTTTTTAATACTTAATTTAAAGGGGGAAATGGAATAATAACTTTTTAATAAATAATAACAATAATTTTTTCAAAAACTGTTTTAAAGTGAAATTTATTTTACCATATTTTTCATATTTTTATTAATATAAAAAAAAATTATTAAATTCTTCAAAAAACTTTATTCTTCCATCTAACGATACATAAGTGGCAATTTAACTTAGTCAGAAAAAAATCACAAGCTGATGATTCCCAAAGGAATTATTGGGAGCGAAAGGGTTTAAAACATGTGCTCCCCTAATTGTTTTGAGCAGTGTATTTGATTAATATTAATGAATGTACTTTATATCTGAGCTATCTGCTAGTACAGAGTTATATGAAAAATTGAAAACAATACTGGTTTTCAAGTTACTGCGATTGGTGAAAACCCAAGAGCAGATTCAATATATATATATAGATATACATTTATTTAAATAAGTTTGCTTCCCATTTGTGCAGTCTTAAATCCTGTCTGTGTTTTATACGAAACTTGAAATATTAATGTTTTTCTTTTCCTTTGTAGCTTCCCTGTCTAACACTGCAACTCCAAATCCCAAACGAAAAAGCAACCGGAAAGATCGCAAGAAAAGGGGTCGGATAGAAAGAGAAAAACCCAAAGGTAATTTGAGTTTTTTTTTTTTATCATTTGGTGAATAATGTGTCGTGTTTATTGATGTAAAAAGGCCCAGGCATATCCCCTTGAGACCAGAGCAAATCCTACATGTATATGCGTAATCTTAACATACTTTTCATACTAACATTTGCTAAAAAGTGTGTTTTGCAAAGAATTTTTAAATTATGTTTAATAGTTACTTAGGGACGCCTTTAACTCTAAAAATACAAATATTTTATGCTATAAATGCAACAAAATAGGCTGTATCACTTATTTGCAGTAACAAATTATTTTAACATTGTTTTTAGTTTAAAACGCCTTTAAAATGAACTACTGAAAAAAACTTTTTGAAAAGTTTGAAAAAAAAATATTTTGTTTTAAGAACTCTAATATCATTTTGACCCTTTTTCAACTTCATTCTTTTATAGAAAAAAAAGACTGATACCTGTAATTAAAGGCTGAAAACTTATATTTGGATCTTTTTTTCTATCGGACCAGGCTGAAAAACTTTATTTTGAGATTTTCTACTCGGACCGGTCAATTTCGGAACTAATTAAAGTGTTAATTGTTTGTGGGGACGGGAGGTTTTAAAAAATGTCCCCAAATGCGGACGCCAATGAATTTATTTCTGCTAAATATATATCTTTGTCAAACAAAAAAAACTACTGATAATCATCATGAAATGTCATAAAATCTTATTTGTAAAGCCTTGTCTAGTTATATTCTAGTCCAGGGGTTCCCAACCTTTTTGCACCTGCGTACCACTTGACTTTTTGAGAAACTTTAGTGTACCACCAGACCTAAATATCATAATAAGAGTACAACATTTACTCTTCTTAAGTGTTTAAAGACTTTTAAAATTAAATTTCTGGGAAAACTTCATGTTTAAGGGTTAGATATTTATTTATAACATGTTTACAATAAAGGACAAATAAAAAATATTAAAATTTTATTAATTTACAGTTTTATCTATTACCCATGTGTCTAAAACTATGCAAAAAAGTACAAACTCAGTAAAAAAAAATAACCATCAAACAAAATATACTTTTATTAGTCTTAACTGCGAAACTTGGTTGTTTTTTTGTTTGTGATCCAAATATCAAAATTAGGATTTATAGAACTTATTTTCACTTTTAATCCACACATCCCTCACGTGTACCACTTGAATTTTTTTCGCGTACCACCAGTGGTACTCGTACCACCAGTTGGGAACCCCTGTTCTAGTCTAATAGAAAAATATCTTTTTTGCAATATTTTTTCTAAGAAACTTCTAGAAGTCTTGCATGTATTTTAATGGTTTCTAATATACATTTTGCACCTTGCAGAAGAGGAGGAGGAGCCCAGAAGCAGGGCCCAAAGCCAACGCCTGATGGAGGAGCTTCCCGAATTCGCCGATCTCAACATGCCCAAGCGCAACATCTACCATGGAGTCAGCTCCTTTGTCCTCACACACAGGTAAATATACTTTCATGCAGTATTCATTCAGCTGTGGGCAGGTAAACTGCAGTAATCGCAACAATGGGTTTTACCATTTTTGATCTGAAATAATAAAAAAAAAATCCATTATGTTTTCTTTATTGTTAGACTAATTGAGTGCTTACAACACTGGCCCATGTAACTATTGAAGTTACTGCAGTTTACCTGCCCACAGCAGTATAACACGGTTATAGGGTCATTTAAGGGATGTTTCTCTTGAAATGAGGTTAAATGACAAGTGCAGTATATCCTGTAAACTACGTATCATATATACTTGTATGTTAATTACAGTTATGAAGTAGCACAAAAATTGTAATAATAAATCGGTACATCATTAAACATTAAATCATAAAACTGATAATAATCATGAAACACTAAATGAAATGCAGCATAACCCCGAATGTAGTGTCATGCAAGGAGCGGCCAAGTTTATAAAGGTATAAAAGAGTAACGTCACAAAAAAGGTTGAATATGAAGTGTAATAAATTGTATGAAGTACGTATAATTAATAATATTATTAATAAAATATATAGTATGGGTATGGCATCTATTGAATTAATTTTTACTTTATGTGTTGTCGTTAGTATTATTTATACTTCACCGGTCAATATTTTTTTGGTGATAAATAAGTATCCAATTTGATGACTTTTTGCATCATTTAGCTTTAAAAAAAAATCTTTAAGGTGATATTTTAAATATCATAAACATATATTTTAAGCACTATGAGAACAGTTAGGCGTTACAAAGTCTTGTTATGTTGAGACTCCGTAATACGAGTGTGAGTTCATACTGTGTACAGTTCAGTGTGAGAGCCTTAGTAGATGACAGATTGTTGCACCTGTCATATATTTAAATGTATTTGAGTAAAGAGTTCAATCTTGTGGTACAGAAATATTGTCACAAGTTTTCTTTGGTGGAGGAAATTAATAAACCAAACCATTAACTTTCAAAACTAGCTTTGTACTCGTTAAAACCTTGAAAGTATGAGGTTTTAAAACAACACACTACCAGCTGCCTAATACAAACCCTGGTAGAAAGCACGGGAGTCCGACATGCTAACTAACTACTCCGCACATCTAGTACAATGGGCGCCATCTATTGCTGGTGGCAGTGGATATTTACCATTGATTATCCAATTTTTTTATGTTTCTTGAATGATATTTAATAAAAAAAATTTACTTCCTGAAAATGTAGCTTATTTCTAAAGAAAGGTCTTGAGCTTTGTTATTTTCTCAAATGTAAGTTTGAAGGATATTTTTCATTTGCAAAAATATTTTGAAAAATGCAAAACATTATTAGACCTGTACTGTACTGATTAAATAGATTTTATACAATATATGAATTTAAAAAAAAGTGTGCCATAAACATTGAACCTTACATTAACACACTTTATCTTTCAACAGAGAGCTTGTCAGGAACGACTACCCACTGGACACCAAAGAGCGGCCCGGCCGGGTGCAAACCCGTTCCAGCCTCCCCAAACACGAGACCCGTCGCCGCTGTGCCCGATGCAAGCACTCCTTCCAGATCATCGACAACAAGTACCACTGCGAAACCGAGTGCATGCACCACTTTCCGGTTAAACCGTCCCCCGTAACCGGACGGTTTACATGTTGCAATGGCGACCAGTGGTCGGACGGTTGCCTCCTCAGCCCCTTCCACGTCACAGCCGAGCACTGTCTCGAGGATGTCGCGTTCAGCAGGATCCGGAACAAGAGGCACGTGAAGGCCGAGGACGCCTACGGAGTGTACGGGCTGGACTGCGAGATGTCCTACACCACGGCTGGACTGGAAGTGACGAAGATCTGCCTCGTTGGCGTGGACGGGATAACGATATACGACACGCACGTCAAGCCGGACAACGAGATCTTGGATTATAATACCGAGTACAGCGGTGTGACGGGCCGAGGACATGACCAAGGCCACGACGACTCTGGCCGACGTCCAGGCTTACCTGCTGAAGACCCTGCACAAGGACTCGATCCTGGTCGGACATGCCCTCCACAACGACCTGAAGGCGCTGAGGATCATCCACGACAGGGTTGTCGACACCTCCGTCCTGTACCCCCACTCTGACAACCCCCGGCTCAAGTTCTCGCTGAAGACGCTGGCTAAGGACGTCCTGTACAGGGACATCCAGGTCGACCAGCACGACTGCATTGAGGACGCGCGTACCTGTCTGGCGCTGGTGTTGAGGAAAGTGACGTCCGAGAACTGTTGCATACCCGTCGCACCGTCCCAAGACGAGAATCGAAACGGCTACTACTCAACCACAGTGGGGCAATTGCATGCAGGAAGAAATGATGTTTGCTCCTTACAACCGCCGGCAGAGACTGTTTCACAAACCGGGTACTGGAACATTTTCTACCCATGATAGTCAAGTTCACACAGCTGCTAGGTACCGATGGTACTGTGCTCAACCAAACTGGTGCTGGAACAATTTTTTAACAGCAGTGGTGGTGTTGTTTGACAAGGGAATTGTACAGCTTGTGAACTACACAAGGGTCATCCTTTTATTTATGATTTCACGCACATTTGGACACATTTTCTACATGACTTTTCAAAAAGAAAGGCATTGTGAGCAGCAATTTTCATGGTCATATGTTTGCTGTTTTCATTGTATATACCACTAGTAATAAACTTTCTTTTTTACATTTTACCTTGAATTTAAAGTTTCTTCTTTATTTGAATTTTCCTTATTTGAAGTTATTTTGTGCAACCCAGTAGACAAGAACTTTCTTTTTTTTTAGGAAAGTTCATGTCTCTTTAAATTAGTTAAATTTTTTGAGAACCATGTGATATATTATATTGGGGCTCCGGGAAATTATACAAGATGCTCTCAGGCCTGAATTCATTGGTGGTTTTGGTTTAACTCCAATGGTGTTTGCTGTCTGCTGTGTTATAGTTTAAAGTTCTCTTATGCGCAACTTTTTATTTTTACTATTTATTAAACTTGAGTACTGAAAAAACTATACTCCTAGAGTAGTAAGAGTAGTGTTTATAAAATTCAAAAATCTTATTAAAATGTCAATGAAAATAGTAATTACTTTTGTTGACAGTAAAAACAATTCATTTATGACAAGTTTAGATATATTATTGCAAAAAAATTAAGTTTAAAAAATTAATTAGTAGTTACTAGGATTACATAATAAAGTTCCCAATAGTAACCTTGTATTTCTTTCATGAAATAATTTGAATGACAAAATTCAAGTTATCTGGAATGTCCATTTATCCTAGGGTTAATTTTCCTAAATCTTCACTCGTTTCATTTTAATACATAAAGTTAATTGCAATTATTTGAATTGTGAGTTGCAATCAAATAAATTAATTGAAAGTTGCAATTTTAAGTTCAATTTCGATTAATTTAATTGTAATTAATTTCATTTTAATTACTTTTGTAGTCAATTTTCAAGATATTTGACAAATTAATTGATTAATGCCCACACTGCCAGACATTAGATTTAATGAGCATAACATAACTTTACCGATTTATTAAAAGTATCATTAAATTAAAATAAAAAAAAAAATATCAAAAAACTTCATTTTTATATATAATTGTAAAAAAAAATTATCAAAAAACATTTACTACACCAAAACCAACCTTAAGTTTGCAGTATACAAATGTTGTACGAGAAAAAGGGTAAATAGTTCTCATTTTTGAGTGCGAGAATCGAATACAAAAAGGTATTTCACATTCAATAAAGAAATTTATTTGTTATTTCAAGACATAAATTTATTATTTGTATTAGTTTAGCTTCAGTTAGAATGTTATTTTAATTATTTTTTTTCCTTCGATTATGACGTAACAGGGCGCACGAATATCAGTGTCGAAGAAGCAGCCAATAGAAGCAGGCGAAATTTTGGCGCCAGCAGCGTGTTTACGCATTCATCCGCCTAGTACATTTCTCTGCTGAAAACTTAAGCTCGGTTTTGGTGTAGAAAACTTAAAAAAAAAAAAGAATGTGAAATATTAATTCATCTTAAAGAAGAATAACAGGGAAAAATGGAAATATTCCTCTCCAAAAATGTAAAAAGAATATGTAAATTAATATTTCAATAATTTTAAAGTTTCATTTTTTGAGCATAAAATATAACATAACATTTAGTTATAAAAATGATAAAAACTCCTTAGTCCAGGCAACGAAGAGTTCTAGAGGGAAAGTTTTGGAACACAATTTTTGACTTCATAACTTTGTTTAGACTAGTCAGGAGGTAAACATATCAAAAGTCCCCGCCCCTAGCCCCTGTGCTAAAGGGGGGAGGGGGGGTTGAATGTCCCATTTTTCGGTTGTTCGCTTATATCTCGAAAACTATGAGTTCTAGCTATATAATTGTAATACACAAAATGAGAGCTGATTAAATTTGCTACAAGCTGCACCCCTCAAGTGTTTTAATATCTTGTATAGTGTTCGAGATATCCGCTCTTGAAAGTCAGTAATTTTGGAGAAAACACTTCTCCCCCCTCATTTTTCCTCTTTTTTGACCGGATAACTCTTCAATAATGCACCGAAACACTAAATTTTGGCCCTAGAGTGATAGAGAATTTAATTCTTTTCAATAATATATCTTATTTTACTATTTTATCTATTTTCCTTCACATTTTAAAGCGGTTTCAGTGTTGAGTGAAGAGGGTACTGGCAGTCCCATAGAGCTGATGCTTAAGTTTTGAAATCGCAACTGTTAGAAAACAATTGCTTTTCCATGTTATTCCATTTTCACAAGGTATTATAATCATCATAACATCAATTTAACACAAAATTGAAAAGAAAATAACATCCGGTTATTTAATTATTAATTAATAAAGTTTTTAAATAGTGGCGCCATCTGCTGTATATGTTCGACATTTTAACATTTCAAAAATATATAATTAAATAACTCGACAATATTTTCGTTTCAAATTTGTTTCATTTCGATGTTATATTGATTCCCGTACCTGGGCAAAAAGGGCTAACATGGCAAAGCAATGCATCTGTGGAAGTTGTTATTCCAAAACTGATGCATTTGCTCTATCGGACTGACAACCCTTCTTATGTACACTTGTTCTATACTGAACGTCTAAATAACACTGATACTAATTTTGTAGGCACGTTGTTATTTTAATATTTTATCTATTTCATTTCATTCCTCGAACCCCAGTGGGAAAACGGTCAGATGATCCCCCTGTTCTTCATTTTCGGAGTCAACTTGAGAGACCCTTTTGAGGCTAGTCCCCTGGGAATTTTGGCATTTTGAGGAACATTTGAGACTTTTTTATAGCTACAGTTTGAGCTAGCACAGACTTTCATGTATCTGCAGAAAAATATTTTCAGAATTTCGTCAGGTGCTGCTGCTAATTCACTGTGCACTTTGACCATCAGGCAGTTATTCTCAATCTTCCAATCATACACAAGTAGGAGGCAGGTCATTTCCCAGCCACAGATCATCTTGCCGTAATATTCGGAGGAAATACTGTTTTACTGCTTCCTCGGTGGGAAGAAGACAATATATCAGGCTTGATGGTGGCTCCGGATTTCAAGAAGGAATTATACCTGTGGCGTTGGGGAAGGCCTCTTTCGTTGGAGCCCCATAACACAAGGGCGTACCCAGGATCTGATTTAGAGAGGGGCAGGTAATGTTATGGGCCCCCATTTTCTTAGTTGGATGGGCCCCTTTAGGGAATTTTCCTTTTATGCTCCCCCCCCCCCCCGTTTCAAATCTCCATATGGTTTACTTATTACAATTCGCAGTAAGCAATTGATTTGATTTTTTTTAATTATTATAAAATTTATTTATCCCACTCATTTATAATTATAAACTGGGTAAATAATCACTAGTTAAATCATTTTTAATTTCTAATTAAACCAATGGGAATGTTTCAGATCATATAATGCTCTTGTTTGCATTTTTCATCAGTACTGGATTTCATTGGTTGCTTCGGTTTCCCGTAGTGCGATTTCATACATTCGTTGCTTCGTTTTTACTCTCAAAATGACCGATGCAGATGAACATGTTTTCGTTCCATGTAGACTTTCTTTAACATATGTTTTCAACAACCAGTAGCACAACAAGAAGTTGGCATTTAAAAAATTTATTCAGTGAAATATTCTTCGAAAACTCATTTTCGAACGCTAAAACATAAGTAATTCCAGGCAAGAAACCGTTGGAGCCCGTTAGAGCTGTTGCCAATCACGACGTGAAACTACCCCATTGTCTTACATTTATTTGAACTGCAATTCCTCCAAATAACATTTTTCGGAGGAGTTTTGTTTCAGCCGATTCAACTATTTTTTTGCCAGAAGCCTGTAGGTTATTTTTTAATAAAAAAATTGTTTTTTAATCAAAATATATTCACAAATTTGTTTTCGGTGATTCTTAAAAGAAATCTGAAATTTTCCACATTAAAAAATGCTTGGTTAAAAAATCTAACCAAAATAATACTATAACCAAATTATTGAATGTATTGTTTTCTTTTTTGTTTATAACTATTCTAGCTTATATCTGTCGAAGTATCTTGCCTCATATTCATACTTAGGTCGAACCTTAATCGAAAACATACCATCGAAAAACATACCCCTTTATCAAGCTCGAAAACATAAGCTTTTCAGAAAAATCCTATTTTTACTGAAATAACATAATTTATCTCTTTTATCATTTTCTTGTAAATTACATTGATTTTTACTATACAATTGTTTAAAACGACAAATAAAAGAATAGTTTTAGGCACTAAATTTGTTTAACCAGTTTTTTGCGATTGATGCAACCAGTCTATGCGTTCTGTCAAAGAGGCCCTCTATTATTGATTGTGCCTTTAAAAAAGGCACTATACTTTTCTTTCATTTGGTTTCTTTCATTTTCTAAGACTATAAAATCTTGTATCTTAATGTTGAGAAGCTGAATTTTGTCAGAAAATTTGGCTTGGTTTAAACAAAATTCGGAGCCCCTTTTATGTATATATAAGCCCCAACTCCCCCCCCCCCCCATTGCCCTGTCACCGAATAGGCAATTGAAGACAGAGGGCTTCTCCTTTAAAAATGTAAAGGGGCCCTCCAAAGCATCCCTTAAAATAAACCGTGCTATCACCTGCTGCTTTGCCATACTGGATAAGAAGTGTATTGGATTACAAGGGTATAGTAATTTGATATAACAATTATGTTGTCTTGTTTAATGTATGGTAAATGTAACCTTTAATTTTACGCATGTTGGTAGCCCATGACGAGTCTCTTGGACCATTAGTTGTCCATGTTTTAAACTAAACGATGTATGGGGGGGGGGGGCCCAAATTCAGGAAAGACTTCACATGCAAAAATAGTCTTGATAGGATTAGGGGGCCCAGGAAGGCAGTGGGTCCAACTGATATTATATTGGACCCGATTTGAAAAAAAAAGTACTTAAACCCCTTTTATACATAGAATATACATCAATTGGGGGCTTCAGTGGGCCCAATCACTAACAAATGGCCAGATTTTAAAAATATGTAGACCCCTTTTTGCGTAAAGTATTGGGCCCCAGAGGCCAACTCAGAACCAGTCGCAAAAATTTGGGCCTCAAATCGAACATCATTCGTGGGCCCCTTTTATATCAGATTATATAAAAGGTCCTCCAGGCGCAAAGTGGGCCCCTGTTCCTGACTGGGAACACACCATCGATTTTTTGTAATGCCTCTCCTTTTACATATATTATATACAGGGGCCCCCATAAGACCGGGGCCCACTTCACCCTTCCTAGAGGGGGGCAGCTGCCCCCCTCTGCCCTATGGTGGGTACGCCCATGCCATAACATCTCAAGATGCAGATATTGCCTGCCTTTTGTACCTGATAGGTGGATAAGGAAGGGTATGAAAAGACCACTGCTGCTTTCTGAACCTCTGACGACTTCGTACACAACTTCGCAAATGCGATCCTGCTTTTTCGAAATGTGAAAGATGTAGTGTCGCATCCAGCTATTGTGTTTGCAAAAATAGCACGTCCGAAATCCAGTTGCTGTAACTCTTGGGATGAGAATAAAAAAAATTATTTGTCTTCCCACGTCCAGGCTTTATGAAACCGATGTCCTTATGCATATCAGCTGTAGCCATTAACCCTATCAGCCCGGGGAGTTGAGTTGTTTTAAAAAAACCCTATCCTTTCAGGACGGGGGATTTTCTATCTCGAAAATATAGAATGGACTCGTCCATCGGGTTTGTACTTTACGGGAGGTTTTGAGCCATTCTTCGAAAATCCTTTCGGGTGTCAAATGAGCGACCCTCTTTTACGAGGAATAATGAACGATGTAGAAAAGCCAACACGGACACGCCTACTTGGACGCACCTGTTGTGAGAGTACGCGTGAAATAATTTTGGGGTTTCTTCAATTCTAAAGAATGTTACCAACTTCAATAGTTCGTAATATATTTAGAATTCTGTATACTTTTAGGAATTGTTAATATTTTAACTGCATTAATTTCAATTCGCATAGCTAAATTAACCAATGTCGTTGATCTGAGTCATATGTAAATTTAACCAAATGGGTGTACAATCAAATATCATTAATATTTTAAAATATTAAATATCGTATGAACTATTGCAATTTTTTAAAAAAAAAATACGATCCCTATAGAAAAATAAAGTTCACAAACTATCCAAAGTTGAAATCTATTGTTTTTGAGAATGTGGTTGGACATTGCTAATTGTATCTTATATATTATATTTAATACTAGCCAACTTTTGAGTTGAATGCACACACATGCTCTAATATTAGATCATTAGATCTTGAATAATATAACTTAAAATCATTAAATATATTGGGACATAACTTGCATTATTTAGTATTTAAGAAACAGAAATATTTTTATTAAATATTTTTAGTTAAATAATTTTATGGTATTTTCTTACATTCGATTTGAAAATTGAATTGAATGAAGTATAGAATCCATTTCTGTAGAAAACTCCATACAGTCTCTCCTCTTTTCATTTGTAGTAAGTTCAACACTTTGAAAATAGTGTTAGAAAATAATTATCTGCTTATCTTCATTGAATAGGGTACTTGACTGTATCTCTAAAATACCTTCAAATGTTATTTAAATTATAGTTGAAAGTAAAAAATAACATATGCATATATAATTTTTGCGAAATAAATCTTTAAATCCTTAAAAAAATCATTTTAAAAAGGCATTTTTTTCACGTGATTATCATGCAGGGCTGCCAGTGGCGACTTAAAAGGCTACTAAAGCGACTATTTTAGCGTCTAGGCGACTATGGCAACTATTTAAGACCAAAAAGGGCCTAAAACGACTATTTTAAGCAAAACCTTCAACTATTTTGAGTCTTGGGCGACTATTTTAGTTTTAGTTATATAATTTTTCCATAGATGGCGCCACGAGAATACTGCCGATATGCAAAACGTGAAGTGCAAATGATGCCTAAAGTTTTTGTTTGGTTCTCACATAGATCTAGTCAAAAGTTCTCATCAAGTTTTGCTTTCGTTTTGCACAAAACAAAAGCAAAACCATGTGTTTTTGAAAATAGTACTTGACTTACGATTTTTTTTTAGCAGCCTATGTAAAGTTTATTGAAACTAAAACTTTGATTTTGTATGCTTTGTTGAAGATTTTTTTAAAACTGCATTTGGGGATAGGATTGACATCTGTCTGTTTGTTATTAATTTAATTTATTTTGAAGTTTTTATTAAGTAATCTGGCGGAATCTAAAAGAATCGTATCCAAATACGTTTTTTAAATATTTAAAAAAAAAGTTATATTTTGCTTGTAAATTTCGATGATTCTGGATCGTGTTAAATAAGAATACTTACATTTAATAGTTTTAATTCAGCCATCCTTGTATTTTAAAGCTGCGAGATATTTCAGTGAAACATATTTACATGGATTAGTATTGATCCTTATGTTTCTTGAATAACTGATAACTATTTAAAATAAACTTGTTTTTATTTTATATTATATTTTTTAATAAATTTATTTTCAAGTAAATTTTATCGGCAGTATCAATCCTTTCATTTGAAAGTTGGTGTTGCAATTTGTAAATTTAAGTTGCGGTCTTAAATTATTTTTTTTGCACAATTTAGCATTTTAACTTCTTCCTACTCGCTTCTGTGAAATGACAGGCTTTTTATAGATGAATGTTGGTTTTACTTAGATTTTTTAGCTAAATACTAATCAAAAATTAAAAATAGATAAATTTATATGCCATACATATATATTTTTGAAGGATAAAAAAGGCACTTTTATGGCTGTTTCTTATCCAATCGTTAATGGAATGTTTTTGTTTTTTGAAAATTTTTATGCAATTGCTAATTAAATTCCAATACTAATAAGTGGTTTTAAAATGTTTTCTCCTAATTTATGTTCTCTAACAGTTATATATAAATTGGTTTAATAATTTAACATGAAATTTTCTGTTGCAATGCATCCGAAAAACTATTGGAAGTTTTATCAATCCTTTTAACCGAGTGTTGGTGCTACAATTCTAAGATCTGCACTGATATAAGTCTTAAGTTTCAGTTTTTAAATTTTTGCATCTACGCATATTAAACTAATTTATCACTTTTTTTGGAAATTTTATTTAATTTCGGATAACATTCAATGCAAATATTAAAAAAAATACATTTGTGTTATCTAACAATTAAAAGTTTATTTAGTTAGGTAAAAGAGGATACTATTTTGGCTACTATTTTTTAACATCTGAGGCTACTAAAGCAACTATTTTCAAAGCTTTCTGGCACTGGCAGCCCTGTCATGTGATCACAAACACGTCGGTTTGGCTGACGTCACTATGAACTATAAACAAACCGGCGTGATGTTTTTTGTTTTCTGATTAAACTTGATTTAATCCCATTTACTATTGAAATAATAAATATTGAGAAAATGTTAGGCTGTTCTACAGAAGTGTATATTTCAAATTTGCCTAAAATCGATTCCAATGTGGTGTTTCAAAGTTTGTTTATAGTTCATAGTGACATCACAGATACCACGTGACAGCCAGAAAGCGTTTCCAGGAGTGATTTTTCGTCCTGATTTTTAAATTCATTTTTCTGCCTTTTTATGGGGTATTTGAAAAAAAGAAAAAATACGGGTCTAATATTTTTGGCATAAGAACATTTCAAGCCAATAAAAAAAATTTAGTCAAATACCCTATTAGTCAGCTCTAAATTTTTTGAAACAAATCGTAAAGGGTTAATTAAATTGCTGTTTTTAGTAATATTACGTTTAGTAATATCGCAAGGGGGGAGACAGTGCCACTTTGGTGATATCACAGACCCTCCGCGAAGATAAGAACTTTTCAACTTCGGTGAAACTGCCCATTGTCAAAACTGGGATAAATAATGAATCTTCTATTGTGCCTTTGAAAGTTTATTTTGAAGAAGCATTGCAGATTTATGAATACGTGGGTGAAATCGGCCGATATTCTCGGCAATCAGACTTATATGCTCCTTCGGTTTTGAAAAGGGGAGGAATGCAATGTTCGATGGCAAAGAAAACATGTACCTATTTGGTGGCAAGGGAGTGTTTTGTAACAATATATTAAGATAAATGGTCTTTCGCAATTCACAGTCTACAGAATAGTGGCATTTTCAACGATTTCAGAGGATGAATATATGATGCATAGTAAGATTACTTTGAATTCATACTTTGAAGAGACAGTGTTGTTATACATACAACCGTCACTTTTTAAACTACGAATTTTATTTTTGAGATGACTTAAAAAAGATTTTTTACTTCTCCTAATGTTCTTCGGTAAAAATTAACGTTTTTTTTAACTAGATATATTCTCTTTTCGTTTAATTCAATGATATCGAGTTAGGAACCTCTAGATTGAATTTTTGTTGCCCTCCCCCCAACCCATTCAGTTAAATTGAAAGCCAATTTTTTTTTTTAATTTATCCTCCACAATTGTAATTTATATCCTTTCTCAATGAAAAAATATCGTGAAACACTTTTTTTAGAATTTCCATTATTATGTTTACCTTTTTTAATGCTTTCAAAGATAAGCTAAATATACAGGGGTATTTCAGAATCTTTTAAAATGACAATAATTGAAAGCATACGATTCTGCTTTACACTCAAATGATCATAAATCGGTTAAAATTGTGAGACAATTAAATAAAACAATGGTATTGAAAATATTACAAATTCAGTACATTTAAATTTATAAATTTTTAGCGTCCGTATTCCCTTTAAAAATCTATGATTTTATTAACCAATTGAAGTTAGTCGAATCAAACAAAATAAGGAAATATAAATATAAAATAAAGAATCAAATCAGCCTATGCTTTTGTTTATTTACATTCAAAACAGACTCACAAATTTCTAACTAACAATAATTACATATTTATGACAAGTACTTTTTCTTAAAATATAAAAATAGTATATGCTAGAAACGTGACTTTAGATATAATTATTGCATGTATATTTAATATTTTTATACAGTTATTTTAGTCTTTGTTAAATAGCTTCTGTCTTTTTAATAAAATTATTTAAATATATTTACAATTTCTTTTAAAAGTTGTATAGCCTATTTCAATTCTATAAGCCCAGTTTGCTTATTTAGACAAGAATTATAACAGGGCTGCCAGTGACAGAAAGCTTTGAAAATAGTTGCTTAGTAGCCTCAGATGTTAAAAAAATAGTAGCCAAAATAGTATCCTCTTTTACCTAACTAAATTAACCACTTTTAATTGTTAGATAATATAAGAATTTTAGTACGCTTTGATGCACAAATTAAAAAAAAAAACTGCCAATGGTTTATCGGATGTATTGCAACAGAAAATTTTATGTTAAATTATTAAACCAATTTATATATAATTGTTAGAGAAAATAAATTAGAGAAATTATTTTAAATCTACTTATTTGTATTGGAATTAAATTAGCAAACATAAAAATTTTCACCAAAAAAATTATAACGATTGGATTTTTTGAGAAACTGTCATAAAAGTGCCTTTTTTTAATTTTCAAAAACCTATTATGTATGTGTACGAATAATATATTTTTAATTTTTCATTTGCTTTTAACTTGACTTGAAAAAAATCTTGGAAAAACCAACATTCATCTAAAAAAGCCTGCCATTTTACAGAAGCGAGTTTGAAGAAGTTAAAATGCTAAATAGTTCCAAAAATTTAAATCCAAAACTTAAATTTACTTGAAAATAAATTTATTTTAAAATATATTATAAATAAAAACAAAATTTTAAACAGTTATCAGTTATTCAAGAAACATAAGGGTCAATACTCTAAACCATGTAAATATGTTTTACCGAAATAACTGGCAGTCTTTAAAATCAAGCAAGGATAGCTAAATTAAAACTTATTAAATTTTTAACTTAAATATAAGTATTCTTATTTACGACAATCTAGAATCATCAAAATTAAAAAAAAAAATATTACTTTTTTTAAATATTTTAAAAAACGTATTTTGATACACAATTCCTTTTTTTAAGGTACATATTTTATTAAAAATTAAAAAAAAAAACTTTAAACAAAAACTTAATTTGACAACAATATTTTTTTTAGAAAGTTACTTAAAAACTCGGCATAGTGTGTTGGAAACACTTCTCCCTATTAGTTTAGTAATTTAAAAATTTTCAATTAGCATTTCTTTCTGATTAATTTGATAGTAGTTAAATTTTTAATTAAGTTATGGTACGTTTTGTTGGCATGCAGTATTAGGCCTTATCGCCAACTTATGACTTGAGTGGGGGGCCCGTTAGGGCCAAGCACCGCGACCACTGGTCTATTGTACTAATACCGCCAACTTACTGAATAAAAAATAAAAATTCCAAAACAAAGCACATTTATAACAAACACACAGATGTAAATGTAAATACCATCCAAATGCAGTTTTAAAAAAAAGCTTCAACAAAGCATACAAAATCAAAGTTTTAGTTTCCTTAAACTTTACATAGGCTGCTAAAAAAAATCATAAGTCAAGTGCAATTTTAAAAACACATGGTTTTGCTTTCGTTTTGTGCTGTTGGATTTGAGAATCAAAACTAAAGGTATCCCCCTCTCTAGTATCATCCCCTACCCCTCTCTAGTATCATCTGCACTTCACGTTTTGTGCAGCGGTAGTATCATCGTGGCGCCATCTATATGAACATTATATAACTAAAAAATCTTTAAAAAAAGTCGCCCGAGACTGAAAATAGTTGAAGGTTTTGCTTAAAATAGTCGTTTTGGGCACTTTTTGGACTTAAATAGTAGCCATAGTCGCCTAGACGCTAAAATCGTAGCTTTAGTAGCCTTTTAAGTCGCCACTGGCAGCCCTGTTATAAATGTAGAAGTCTATACTGCTTAAATACGATTTAAAAAGAAAATTGCTATTTCGTTGAAAGAAAAATTGGGTGCAGCAACGAAACATTAGTTTCGAATGCATTTCTGTAAATTTGAAAAGAAGTAATTGGACACGGACACCCATCAGGTCCACCCCTCCTGTCAACTGCCTGTGATCATTCTTCCGCGAAGAGTTGCTACCATTGTAGCCTTGTTCACAAAAGCAAAGTCACATGTCTCTGTCAAGCGACAGAAGAAGCCTGTCCAGCCCTATAATTTTCTCCAGAGAGGTCGATTTCCTTAGACCCATCACCCCTAAAATTTGCGAATCGTGCCCAAACAGCCCAGCCCCAGGCGCGCAGCCAGGATTTTTTCAAGGAGGGGGCTTAACTTCAGAAGGGCACTTTTACACAAATTTATGGGGGGCCAGGAGAAAATTTTTGAAATGTTGATCTTCCAAAACGCTATGTTTGAAATAACTTTAATATGCTAAATTTACAAACGAGACTACTGGGAAGAACACTTAAGACTGTAGAGTGGTTGATAAATTAACTGGAATTCTGATAATTGGTACAAAAATAGTTCTTACATTGGAATTGGAACCCGAGGAAAAATTATTAAAACCCCCCCAAAAATAATTCAACTTTGTGAAAGAAGATTAAAAGGAATGAAATGTTTAAAAAAAAATTCTGATATCTACGTCATTTTTTGACATAAGATTATGAAATTTCTAATAACGATTCTTTAATTCGTTCATACCAAGAAATCGAATGAACTCCAAAAGCTATAGGAAAAAGCAAAATTTTACACATTGCCATTTCCGTCAATTGTTAAAAACAAACCCTCGTTCAAAAAGATACATTTAAAATTCAAAAGCATCCTTTTTTTCAAATTAAATAATTTATAAACGATAAACAGTTTCTACTTTTTCTTTTTTTTATTACTTAATAATCACTAATGATCCAAAATAATAAATCAATTAAATAATTTATAAAATATAAACAGTTTCTACTTTTTCTCTTTTTTTATTACTTAACTAGCAGTATGGTCCCGCCTTACTGGAAACCCGTTGACTTCGCATTGCTTCCTTTTAGGGGCATGCTTATTTTTGAAAATACACTCAATATCTAAGCTAAATTCAATTCGTGAAAAAAGCAAACACTAATAGAGGATGAAGCAGCCTTAGGGCGAGCGCATATCCCAACCAAACTCAATCAATCAAACTAATAGAGGATGGCGTCAAGCCCCCGTTTCGGCCCGGTCCATGCATTTTCAAGCCCTGTTATGGTCCCACAAACCCACGTGGATGACGTATATTTGAAACTAATTATATTAATTAAAAATCACAATCATATATGAAAAAACTAAGCCTCAGGTGCACACGTAGGTATTAAAAGGAATCTATATTAAAAATTTCGAATTTTTTAGAGCAGTTTAAGTAGGTCTTTTGCGATCCACAGACATACACACAGACAGACACACAGACTCTTTCTTTTATTATTATAGATAATCACTAATGATTCAAAATTATAAATATAATTTTTTGCCTGAAAGTGATTTATTTTGTGGGCTTCAAAATAAAAAGTGTTATGATACCAGGATTGGAACACTCAAAGTTTTAATCACTGATGTTAACTTTTAAAATTCGTCAATACTTTTCCAAAGATCGACTTCTGATAATACCGAATGAATCGCTGATCCAATCACTAGAAATAAAACTTCACAGCACCATTTCTTTCATCGAAAGTAGCCTTATTGCAGTAACATGGAACTAAATACTGAAATTTTGATGAAATGATCATACTTCTGCAAACCTCCGCTCCAGCTACTTATTACTTGGTCAATGTACGGAATAAATAAAGATATATGATTTGGCAGTTTCAGCAGGTTGGATTTCCCTAAATTTTTGTGTTTCGCCTTTCCGAGAACAATCATCATTTTTGATTTCTTTTTCTGATCATCTATAGCCATTTATGATATCAAAAAGCATATCATTCGAATCTTCAAACTTTTTTCTGTTAGAAATTATTTTTTATTAATCCCAATAGATGATCAGCCCGATTATTTTTTAAAATTATAATCTGAAACATGATGATGCAAATGGAATCGCTGCTACTGAAAGAGTTAAAGATAGAGGGAAAATGTTCGAATGCCTTTTCGCACCCATGCCTAGAAAACACGTTTAAAATCTTTCACTAGTCTATAGTGTGAATAAGTTATAGAACTTCAGTTATAGAAGCCTAGAAACAGGCAAAGGCAACTTTTTAAAGCCGTCGTCCGTTTATTTAGTAGTTTGCATGCAGTGCCAAAATTGGGACTTATGGGGCCAAGGACACAAGTGAATTTAGGGACCCTACAACGTTTATCAAATTTATAAAAGTGTAAAACTTTTAACAATTATCTTAAATACTAGTGTACACACTGCTTATATTTAAAATTTTTGAAATAAATTTTAATGCATACTTAAGATAGAGCATATAATATAATATCATGCATGCCATATTATATTTTACATGCATAATTTTATTCTCGTTACCAGGGCATAATTTAGAGAAATAATAAGTGACATAACTACTATTGTGGCGTGCTTTAAAAAAAAATCAATGGCACTGGGTTCAATTTCATTATATTTCATATAAATTTTTTATGGCAACTATTTTTGGCACGCATTTCTTTCAATATTATTCTTAAGTAAATTTATGGCAGTGGGTGCCGCGGGCACGTGTCCCATTTGCCCTGCCAGAAATCAGGCTCTGTTTGCATGACAATCCGTTTTAATGCATTTTAGAAAGTTGTTATGAGCAACGTTTCGTTTTTCAGGAATATTGTGCAAAATTGTCTTTTTTTGTCATAAAACACATTTTTGTGATTATTTTATTTTTTAAAATTACACAAATTTGGGCAAATTAATTTGGCAAAAGGGCACTTTGTCACGGTCAGAGGGGGGGCTCAAGCCCCCCGAGCCCCCTCCCTGGCTGCGCGCCTGCCCAGCCCCGTCCTTCGCCGGAGAAGTAATCTCGGGTGGATTGAGGGGGCCCCGGGCTGAGAGGATTAAGAGGACTATGAGGTCGACACAAAATATTAAAGTATAACAACGTGCCTGCTAAATAAGTATCTGTGTTGTTTCCGACATTATCACAGCCGTATGCCGTATCCACTATCAGAACGTCCACGTCACTTTCTGCTCGAAGGGTCCTACATCCAATTGTCCTCAAGCTACACCTTAAGTATGTTGATGAGACTATTTTATTTAAATTGTTCGACAGAAAATCATCTTGTTTGACGTTTATCTTGGTGTCTTCAGTGAAAAGGATATCAACCGACTGCGAGTTCTTGAGTCGATAGCGCTTCTGCTGGTCCCAGTGCACAGTGAGTTAGCAGCAGCACCTGACGATGTTCTGAAAATTATGTTCGGATGATGCTAGAAAGACTGTGGCAGCTCATGTGTAGCAGCAAAAATAGCAAGCCTCAAAGGTCCTAGAGCATGCCGAACTTACGATTGGAACAGCATCAATGGGGTCCCTCAAATTGACTCCGAAGACGAAGAACAGGAATAGCATCTGACAGTTTTCCCACTGGGGTTTGACGAATGAAATAAAATAGATAAAATATTGAAGTAACATACAAAATGAGTATCAGTGTTATTTAGACATTCAGTGTAGAAAAAGTGTACATAAGAGGGGTTGTCAGTCCGATAGAGCTAATGCATCAGTTTTCGAATAACAACTTCCACAGATGTATTGCTTTGCCATGTTAGCCCTTTTTGCCCAGGTACGAGAATCAACATAACATCGAAATGAAACAAATTTGAAACGAAAATATTATCTAGTAATTTAATTATATATTTTAGAAATGTTAAAATGTCAAACATATACAGCAGATGGCGCCACTATTTTAAAACTTTATTAATTAATAATTAAATAACCGGATGTTATTTTCTTTTCAATTTTGTGTTAAATTGATGTTATGATGATTATAATACCTTGTGAAAATGGAATAACATGGAAAAGCAATTGTTTTCTAACAGTTGCGATTTCAAAACTTATGCATTAGCTCTATGGGACTGCCAGTACCCTCTTCACTCAACACTGAAACCTCTTTAAAATGTGAAGGAAAATAGATAAAATAGTAAAATAAGATATATTATTGAAAAGAATTAAATTCTCTACCACTCTAGGGCCAAAATTTAGTGTTACGGTGCATTATTAAAGAGTTATCCGGTCAAAAAAGAGGAAAATGAGGGGGAGAAGTGTTTTCTCCAAAATTACTGACTTTCAAGAGCGGATATCTCGAAACACTATACAAGATATTAAAACACTTGAGGGGTGCAGCTTGTAGCAAATTTAATCAGCTCTCATTTTGTGTATTACAATTTTTAGCTAGAACTCATAGTTTTCGAGATATAAGCGAAAAACCGAAAAATGGGACATTCAACCCCCCCTCCCCCTTTAGCACAAGGGGCTAGGTGCGGGACTTTTGATATGTTTACCTCCTAACTAGTCTAAACAAAGTTATTGAAGTCAAAAATTGTGTTCCAAAAACTTTCCCTCTAGACCCTTTTTTCAGCCTTCGTTGCCTGGACTACCTGTCAATTTTGCCTTTTTTATCCAGAAGTTATCTTTGGTATAACAGGTGGGAAAATGCTCAATCGTATTTTCTGGTTGAATCATCGTGCCCTATATTATGAATCATGTTCTCTGACTTTTTATAGTTGGTTTGTTTGCGCAATACTGAGATGCGTCGTATTTTTGTAAAAATATATGTTATATTTTTGCTGGTCTGGTAATCAATTTTGGTTCGTTTAGAAATAGAAAGGCATAAATGGCAATAAAAAAAAATCTTTTGAAAAATAACTCACAAAACGCACTTTTTAAAGTAAATAGACGAATTAGTTCCAAAATAAAAATGTGCTGGAGTGCCCAGTCGGTTGGGTATTCGCCTAGCATGCGGATGGTCCTAGGTTCGTGATTCGTTTTTAAAAATGATTTTTATTGAATGATACACAATAATTTTAAAGCAATATTTGTAAACATATTTTCCACATTTTCGGTCTCGAAATGTAATGAAGCTTTACATTTATACATCGCTGTGCATGAAAAATAAAAAAACAATCAACTACAACTGCCACATAGAACTGGTTCCACACAAAATTAATGAGTCTAAAGAAAAGCATATTCAGTTCTATATTTAACTTTGAAATATCAAACATAGCACTTTTGATTTATTTTCTCCTATGAAAATTCTATATTCATTCCGTTTATAATTATTTTGATTCTAACAGTAGTTATTTATTGTTACGATTATTCTGTAAATGGAATTATACAGAATGTTTATTCAATATAGAAAAACTTTCTCCTTATGTAAATTATAACATAAAACACCAACTTTCACACCCACATATGCGGTGAAATTGAATAAATATTAAAAAGTTTTTTTTTATAATTATCCAAAGATTACTACCTAATTAATTTTTTAAAATTATCTATACATAATTAAGGGGGTTTGGATATGTGTTTGTGTAAAAAACATCAATTTTCTTTTTTTTTATTCTGCTTATCATTTTTAGCTTTAATTTAAGCCAAGATTATCGATTTTTGTTTAGTGGTTTTCTTTTTATAAGCATTTGTGAGAAACGCTTATAATATCAGTTCTTACCTAAACCTTACTTTCCTTTTGCGTTTCCTGAAATTTAAGGTTTTTCAACAGTTAGGAATATTGTTCTCAAGAACTATAAAAGATAACATTTTTTTGTGTTGTTATTTCTTCCCCATCAATAGATCTTTGATTTAAACTGGGGATATTAAAAAACATTTTTACAGTGATTTGTTTTAATTGCAGTATTGAAAAACACAAAAAATAAGAATAAGAACTATACACAAGGAATAAACTATTATAAAGTTCATAATGAAATCTCGTACAGTTCCTCGTTTTTTTTTCTCATGAAGTTAGTAAAATTAACACTAGCGCTAACACTTTTGCAGTGGTGACATCTACTATTTCTTATTCAAACTAATTTTAAATATTAATTTAATTGGTAATATGCGATGAATCAAACATTTGTATTTTTTTATTTGATTTATCTAAACTTTTATTTTTAGGGGGTGGGTGGGAGACAAAAACATTCTAATAGTTAATTAATACCATCTAGTTATATTAATAATAAAACTAGAGTGTTGTGTGGAAGCGGGCTGAGCAGTGCCGGATTTAAAGACCCAGGGCCCCTAAGAACTTGACAATTAGGCCCCCCCACCACCATCTCGAAGCTATTTTGGAAATTTAGCAAATTAAATACACTAATACAAAACTGATAATTTTTTTAATCGACTTTAATAAACATTAGGATAATGCAGTACGTTAATATAGTTATTCTCAGGGCCGCCGACAGGGGGGGGCAAAACTATGCATTGCATAGGGGCCCGTAAAATGTTAAAGGGCCCGCGCCAGCGGGCCCTTTAACATTTCAAAAAAAAAAAAAAATCTTTAAAAAAAACTTCAAAAAAAAAATTAAAAATTTTTTTTTGATATGCGATTCACACAAATATTTATTAGTTTAAAATTAACATTGGGCCCGTAATGTCCAGGATTAGGGCCGTTGGTCGAAGGAAACCGAAAATTGCATCACATTATTAAAAAAATTACATCTTTTAAATTATTTTTGTAAAATTAGTAATAATTATTACAATATTTATAACTTTCAATCGTTTCTTTTGTAAGACAAGTCGATATGCAGAAATTCAAGTATTTAATAAGCTCGAGGACACGCTGTCGACACTTTAGGGTATATTCACGGGTAAATTTAATGAAGGAGCCAAAGATTTCCATTCTTTTAGTCTCGAAATTTATTAAATTTACTAGGCAAAAAAGCGAAAAGGAAATGGTAAATGTTAGTGTTTATTGTAATTTTTATTACAAATTTCTTTAAAAACTTTTTAGCATTTTTTAACGGGGCAATTCGGTGATTGATTAATACCTCCCCCCCCCCCCCCCCCCCCCCCCCCCACACACACACACATACCTTTTAATTTTTGAAAAAGCAATTAACATTTATGATTAGGGAAAGCCCCCGTTCGCATTTACTAAATGTGTAAAACAAATCTTTTTAGTAACAAATGACAGGGCATTTGCACTTTTAATGCCATTAGTCATTAGTCCAGCTAATATCAAAATTTTAGTGCTGATATTTTTGCAAATTTGAAAGAAATTTGAACAAAACTGAAGTATCATAAATTAGTTTTTTCCGAAACATACTATTTTTGATATGATTGTGAAATAAAGTATACACCAATTTTAGTGTACGAAAAATAGTTACAGTCAAAACTATTTTACTGCACTATGCTTATTAAAGAAAAATATCCGGTTTGTCACTTTCAGGCGACTCGAAATATTGACGGGGCTCGCCGTTTTTCGTCCTGTGGGCAGACAAGATTTTTTTTGAGCAAGGAAGCCGAGAAGAGAGTTTTTATTTTATTCATTTCCTGTTTGTCTGAGGGGGATAAACCCCTCAATCCCAGTTTCTTATCTACATCTTGATCTCCTGCTTTTTCTTCTGCTAACAAAAGAGTAAAAGACTAGCAGGACCAATAAAAAATGAGAATATCCCTTTCTCAATGGCCTTGACAGCAGACACTGTCCGACTGTCCCCCAAACCCCAGAAGTTTGAATTGCATTTCTCGCGCGCTCTCTCTCTCTCTCTTTTTGTCAAATAAAGATATTTTTAGAAATAAATCCTGGTTATTTAAATTAAATAACGAAAATTACTAAATTTGCAACGCTGAATTCAGTACCTTGATTTCGAAAGTTCTCATGACATAAGATGTAAGTGATGATTTGTTATCTTTTATCTAATTAATTATTTTCCCTATTGGTTTAGCGATAATTTTGTAATGTTGTATATAGTAACTAATATGATGTTAAGCTTATTTGATAGTTAAGTTAATATTAACAGGGTCTTTTAAAGAGGAAAACTTTAAAATCTCCGCATTATGTTGTATAACTATTTGCTTTTTACAACAGAATTTTCCTTTTATTATAAATATTTTGAAAATTTCATTGTGTACATCAAAGATTTTTCAGTATTTTTCCCAAAGAGGTCAATATAAATCTATTTAAAATCAAATTAATTCAAGAGTTTGTTTTAACACTTTGTCAAAGAAAACCAAAATACCAATGAAATCGTAGTTCGTAGCGCTTGACGTTATGAAAACCAATGATCTTGTTTCAACACTTTGTCAAAGAAAACAAAACAACCAATGAAATCCCAGCATGGAGAGTGTGACATCATAAAAAATATTCCCATTTAAGCAATTATATTCAGTAACTTTAAAATTTCTTCACTAACAATTAGTTCTAAATATTATGTAAAATTGTTAATTTTCAAAAATTGACTAATAATTTAAAAACTATAAATAGAAAATTCAAACTCAAAATTTTAATTAATATCTAAAAAGAATAATAACATTAACAGAGTGGACATTGTATAATTTTGTATTTTTTTATTAGAATGGCACATTAACTGAAACCTTTTTGGTAGTCGAAAAGTTGAAAGTAACCTCTCTGGGAACGCGATACTTTCAGGCTGGGAATATAGGCAATAAAGCTAGGAGTGGGTCGTGGGTTGGGGGTGGGGGACGCGAGGGTAAAAAAATCACAAGGTCAAGAGGGATAGTTAACAGTTGGCCGTTTCCGTTGGAGTGGTGATCGGATCGGGTGAGTTTGCCTGTGTATTTTTATTGCATCGAGTGCATGCTCATTTGTATATCTCCTGTTTGTGAAATAATGCCTATATATTTGGAAATATATAAAGGGGGATTTGATTGTTATTATATATTTGGGGGGAGAGTCTATCAAAAGTTAATTACGGTTCTATGCTAGACGAAAATATCTATTGTTAAATCTGAGTTTATTTAAACTATTTAAATAAAATTGCACATTAAAAAACAGTGTCTTTTAACTAAAAGGGCTGCTGTCTTGAAATTACCCCCCAACTAACACAACTAAACTCGTTTTAGAAAAATTTCTGCCAAAAAGACTTTATGCACGAAAAGACCAAGGTCTTCCAAAGTTCTGGGGTGTCTGACGTATTCGTGTATACGCGGTCTATGATGGTGACCCACGTTTGACAAGGGTCTTTAGATTTCCCCAAGACACGAGAAGTTTTTGTTAAAAAATAAATCAGTAAGTTTAATTGGAAATAAGGGTTTTAAGTGTTATTAACAGTTGCCATAAGTTTAAGATCATTATAATGAAATAATTTTATTTTAATTAATCAATATTTTTATGTTTAATATAATTGTTAATTAATAATTGACTTATTAATTAATTAATATTTTTAATTAATAAAATTAATAAAATATAATATTTTTAATTAACTTATTAATTAGTTTATATTATTGATTAGAAAAATGTTACTAATGAGTTAGGGGCCCGAACTAAGTTGCATAGGGGCCCATAAATCCTGTCGGCGGCCCTATAAATCAGCCCTGGGGCTGAGTGACAGATTCTGTTACAAACGTACTTGTTATTTATTACCAATTACGTTCTCTATTAAATTTTCTTGACCCCCGGTCAAATTTTTATGGAGTATTCCCAGTATAAAGCGGATACTCTGCAGTTCGGACGAATTCACACGAAGAATTTCGCTTCGCATTACTTGGAGACGCGGAATTGTAGTGCTGCCATCTGCAGATATTATTCACAAACTTTATTTTATATCGATATTTTTATTTATTTTAAACCTTTCAAAAAACTTCCTGAATTGACGAATTAAATAATAAATTTGCCTCAATTTGAATAATAGCATTCCAAAATAAAATTTTAGCAAACTCTAATCAAAATGGCTAGTTTTAAATTTGTCTGAATAAAATCTTAAAAATTTGTTATTTTACCTAAGAGAAGAACAATTAAACTGCATTTTAAACTTTTGTACGGCAAAAATTTTACTTACTATTATTCTGAAAAAGTATATCTGAGAGGGATCGTTCCAAAACGTTTTGTGGTCTTGATTAATATCTTTCACGAAAATATTTGTTTTTATTATTTACTAGCAAATTTTTACCAGTACTTCGCACGGATTAAAAAAATATCAAATCTATCCAAGTATGTGTGCCATGCAACCTGTTATAAGATCATAAACTTAAGTTATTTTTCCCGCTCGTTTTCAAGTATGAAATCCCGTTTCATTGCTTTAAAATTCCAAAATCAAAAATACGGAGTAAAATGTACTCTTAAATGCCATCACAATTCCCTCATAAATACATAAAACCTTTTAACTCTTTTGGCACGTTTTGGGAAATAATTTGGCAATAAAATAGATATAGCTACAAACACACCCATTATACAGTTCTAACACAATGACCTTAGCACAACCAACCAGCTTATAAATTATTTTTAGCAAACATTTTGCCCATTTGGCTAGTTTTAATAAATAACTTGGCGAGATTGGCAACATACTTAGCGAAAAAATAAAGAATAAAACCCTGATATGCAGCTCTAGTGCGATGGTCTTCATTAACCATCATAGCTCAGTAATAGCTTAACCAATATTTTGCCCATTTGGCGAGATTGGCAACGTATTTGCCGAAAAAATAAAGACATAAAATCCTAATTTGCAGGACTAGTGCGATGGCCTTTATTAACCATCATATTTCAGTAATAGCTTAACAAACATTTTGCCCATTTGGCGAGTTTTAAATAATTTGGCGATATTGGCAACATAATTGGCGCAAAAATAAAGGCATAAAACCCTTATATGCGGCTCTAGTGTGATGGCCTGTATTAACCACATTTCAGAGCTTAATAATCATTTTGCCTATTTGGCGAGATTGGCAACGTATTTGGCGAAAAAATAAATACATAAAATCCTAATGTGCAGCTGTAGTGCGATGGCCTTTATTAACCATCATATTTCAGTAATAGCTTAACAAACATTTTGCCCATTTGGCGTGTTTTAATTAATAATTTGGCGAGATTGGCAGCATATTTGGCGAAAAAATAAAGACATAAAACTCTTATATGCAGCTCCAGTGAGACGGCCTTTATTAACCATCACATTTCAGTAATAGCTTAACCATACATTTATTATTTAAATCTGCATATTTGCAATCAACAGAACCATCAATGAAGAAATCATCAACTAAACCCAAAATAATGAAGACTGGTAAGAAATACGTCACTTGAGACAGATCAATTATTTTCTAATGATGAACTTAGTTTCTGAAAGTAATGGCAACAAAAAAATAAACATTTTCCAATTTATTTATTTTCGTTGAAAGTTTATTTAATTTTTTCAGCAGTTGGCATCAGGAAAGTTAAAAAATGATCTTATTTGAGCCAAAGTGGTGTAGTTTTTCCAGAAAATTCTAATTTTCTCTAAAAATAGAACATTTTGAGCTCTGAAAGTTCTTATTTTGCAACTCAAGTATGAACAACGTATTTGTGCCAAGTTATGAGTCAAACAAATGTCTAGTTTGTGAGTTTCAGAGAGACATACATACACACACACAAAACTTCATTTTTATTATTATAGATTGTTTTTTTTAATTTTAAATACCTACAGGAAAAAAAACTATACACATTTCTACTTTGATGAAAAAATGTATACATTTCTCTCACATTATTTCAATGTACATGTAACTAAAGAAGTAAAAAAAAATCTGGTGAAACGTTATAGTACTCGTAATAGTATACTGGGTTCCGTGTCTCTATTATTTTCCTAACTGCACAACAATTTTAATGTATACACTCTTAAAACAAACGAGAGATTTTAACTCACAGTCTGAGCTAATTTTCACTCCTTTCCGTGTCGAAAATGTACTTCCCCTATAGGAGTGGATTTCACTCTTTTGTTTTGTTACACCTCTTACAATCGTAACAACAAACGAACGATTTTAATTCAATTAGGAGCGATTACGAGCGATTTAGGAGTTAATTTCATTACTTTCCAGTATCGAAAATGCACTTCTCCTATAGGAGTGGATTTCACTCTTTTATTTTAAGATTGTATCATTAATAAGTCAAACTTAAACTCATTTATATAAAGATATAATTACTCTGCATTTTAATATTTATAATCGATAACTGTCAAATAATTCATAGATTTTGTTCGTTAGAATATCTTATTTTATACTAGCAGTATGGTCCCGCCTTGCTGGGAACCCGTTAACTTCGTATTGCTTAATTTTAGAGGCATGTTTACTTGTGAAAATACACTCAAAATCAAAACAAAATTAAATTCGTGTTGGCGCATGCACACTTTTAAAAGCAAACACTAATAGAGGATGAAGCAGCCTTATAGGGCGAGCGCATATCTCAACCAAACTCAATCAATCAAACTAATAGAGGATGGCGTCAAGTCCCCGTTTTGGCCCGGTCCATGTATTTTCAAGCCTGTTATGGTCCGCAATTCACGTGGATGACGTTTTTTTTAAACTAATTATTTTAAAAATCACAATCAAATATGAAAAAACTAAGCCTCAGGTGCACACGTAGGTATTAAAAGGAACCTATATTAAAAATTTCGAATTTTTTAGAGCAGTCTAAGTAGGTTTTTTGCGATCCACAGACATACACACAGACAGACACACAGACAGACTCTTTATTTTATTATTATAGATGTGCCCCCAACTTTAATATATTTAACACACCCCCACCAGAAACTAAAAGTGGCAAAAAAAAGTATTTTTGAAAAAACATGAAACATGTACTTTTCTTGCAGTACAATTTTGTTGCTGAATAATTTATTGATTGCTAAGAGTAATGGGAATGTATCGGATGATGCAACGCTCTTGTTTTTATTTTTCTTTGTACTGCGATTTTATATGTTGCTTCGGTTTCACTCTCAAAATGACCGATATAGATGAAAAGAAAATTTTCTTTAACAGTAGGTCTTGAGCAACCAAAAGCACAGCAGGAAGTTGGCTATTAAAATTTCAAAAAAATATTCTTAGAAAACTCATTTCCGAATACCGAAATAAAAGTAATTCCAGACACAAGTGAAAGCACACACATTTTCTCTTTTGTTTTTTATTGAAGCAACAAACATTTATGAACTACAAATTACAATAACAATGAAATATAAGGGTCATTGTGCCAATCTAAAGGGTAGAGAAAATCATAGCAAATTTGGCAACAACAAAAAATCTACTGAAAATGTTTGAGAAATAAACCCTAACACGTGCGACTTTCATCCACTTTTAAAAAAATACTTCACAAGCAATTTCATTGTAATTACTCGTTAAATATATACCACATTTTGACAATTTCATAATTAGTGTGTCCACTGAATAGACGATATTGTCCATGGAGTGGACATGCATGGTCTTGCGTAATTATGGTTTTACTGCTATTGTAAATGCAATTTTTAGTGATTTGAAAAAAAAATAAAGGTAAAATTTATAATTTGATAAACATCCTAATTTAAATTATTGTTTATTCAAAAAACGTGTCCACTTCTAAGACAATCACGTCTACTCCTTTACTAGAGCATGTCCACGGAGCGGACAAAATGTCAATAAAAATTTTTAAAGCAAAAGCATAGCTGATAGAAACACACAGAGTTCAAATTGAAAATTGACCACATAAGTAAAGATTGCAATAGTAATAATAAGTTTAAAAAATGGATGTGGTTACATAAATAATTCAATCCACGGATGGACAAGTGATGCAGCCTAATGAAGACATCACAGAAATTTTTTTTTTACAGCAACTCTAAAATAATCAAACAGTTATCTGCAATTAAATCATTAGTAATAAAGCATCGTTATATTTCTTTAATACTTAGGCTGATTTTCTGTTAGGCCGACCATTTAATTTTATTTACGAGCAATAAATACATGAGTATGATGTCTAACGGAGTGGTACACATTTGATGAGGAACAATGGGGAACATTCATGTGACGTCACGCGGTTTGTTATGCATCAGCTCGGGAAGCACTTGGTAATGTTATCCTTTACAGCGATCGAAACACGTTGCTAATGTTTTTCCTACTGCTCAGACCTGTCAAACTGCTTTTCCCCACAGCGTATTTGGTATTGAAGCTCAGGTGGATATTGGCGTTGAATGTCCCCATTAAAAAAATATTTGAGCAAACAAATAATTTTTCTCTTTTTTCTCTTCTAATTGTTAAATTGCCACTTAATGGGGGTCATAGTTCGCGACAGCAAAATTTGACCATTTCTTGTATTGAATTGAAGGTCTCTAAATCATTTAAAAATTATGGTACTTTAAAATTTTTTTTACCAAAATTATATATTGTACTGTTTTATTATTATATTTCACTAAGAATCTTATTTTTAAATTTTTTTATTTTTTGAAAAAAAAGACATTCTTTTGAAACATTACAATTACGGATTTTCAAATAAAGTATTTTTCGGTACACTTTTCTCCAAATCTATTAAATATTTTTATAATTTCTTTTTGTGTGTTATAAAACCATATTTAGATCTTAGTTAAGTCACCTATTTTTTTTGCCTAAAATATTTTTAAAGTTTATTTTTAAGCATTATTTTCTACCTTCTAAAAATTTGATTTTCAACGAAGAAAAAGTGTAAATAATAAAATATTTTTTTTAATTTGTAAGACTATATTAGGTGAGTTAAAATAAGATCTAAGATGGTTTTATAACACACAAAAAAATTATTAAAAAATATTAAATAGCTTTGGAGAAAAGTGTACTCTAAGTGTTGAAAAAATTATAGTTTTGAGAAAAACGCTCGAAAAACAAATACAGTCCGATCCAGTTCACACGAACTCGAAATGACCACCGAACATTTCTTGTTAACCCAATTTCATGTAAAATCTTCTAGGATTTTTTTTTGTACATTAGCCAGTGATTGTTTTCAAATATCAACACCAAAAAAATCATATTTTATAATGTAATACATAAATAATACAAGCATACGATTATATTCAAGGATGCGTGGCACATTTGTTTATTTTTATATGCAAATTTTACAAGAAAATAATGACCGATCGATACAATATTGGTCTTATTCGATAGATTGGGCTTCCAGCTATCAGAAAAAACTACTGTTTTTCAAAAATTCGATTTTTTGGTTTGTTGTTAAATCTATGATCCCCCCTAAGTAGTTTTCTTTATAAAAACCCAAATTCTGTAAATTAGTTTCTCGTATTTTTTTTAAAAATTAATTCCCTACTAATTTCTTTCAAAAATTTATCCGTTCCACTAGAATTAATCAATAAGAATCTAATACTTGTTCAGTTCAGTGTGTTCTGACTCATTGTGTAATCCGCCTGTATCCTGTTCTGGGTGTAATTGACTTTGGATATTTTAATACCTCGGGGCATTCAGATTCAGACATAGTTTAAACAGGACTCCATACACGACAAGAATATTAATAAATATATGTCCTTTAACAAAAAACTTGAAGTGTTACGTATTGTATAATTTATGGTTAGAATAAAGTAGTTATAGACGGTATTCGGGCAATGGAATAAAAAATATCCTCTTAAAATCACCGGGGGGACGCAGATAAGCACTGAAGTATTACGTGCTCGCAGGGCCGACTGGCTCCCTGACCAAAGTGTGCAGTTTCACCGGCCCTTCGGTTTGCACAAAGGGGCGCAAAAACAATTTCGGGGGGGGGGGGGGGGGGGAGCAATTTTTAAATTTTTTCAATTTAAATTAATTGTTATTAACAATTACTTTTAATTACAAATAATTTTTTGTTTTATTTTATTACATTTATTTCCAATTAATATCTTTTGAATACTATATTTTATTTAAAATTGAATTTTTAATTTAATTTTTCCGTTGTAAATTGCAGTGTTTTTGAGTATTAACGTATTACTCTTTATGAAACATTAGTTAGTTATCTTTTTTTATAACTTTTATTTTGGGGCTGGGAGAGTTTGAATACGGAATGGGTAACGGGTCCGGGCATAGGTATCAAATAACTGCAGACCTTAATTATGCTCCATTATTGCCCAACGTCTGCGTACGATGTCGTGGGTGCCTACTCAGGATGTCGGCTCGTCACTTGACTGCGGTTTAAATTATAGTGCCCGTCGCCAATAGCCCTCGTGTAGCTTCTAGTTGCGACGTTTAATTCAAGTTAAGCTAAAAGAAAATAACTCATACCTTAAATAGATAATGATATTTAATTTTTAAATAATAAATGTATATAATAAATAAGAAATATAGATTTATTTATCGAATGTTTTTATTTAAAGTTTACTAGATAATTTAAATCACCAGTTTTGTTGTAAAGAAATTAACGATGATATTCTTAATATTGAAATTTAAGTGCTAACATAAATTTAACATTCATTTAATTAGTAATAAAAATTTGAATGATAAGTTAATTTGAAATTATGTAGCACATAGAGCTTATGGGGGCGGGTGGGGGGGGCGCAATCGAGACAAAGAAATAAGAAAATTAATTTTACTTTAGAAACTTTTTTTTTTGTTAAATTAGAATATTTTAATTTTGAAATTAAGAAAGAAAACAAAGGGCGATGTTTAGCGAATCAACTTTTTAACAAAACAAAGATAAACCAGAAATTCTTGAATGAGCACATCGCGTTTTGGCCGTAAATAGTGGGCACTTCACAAAATGGCTACTTGATTGTATTTCAAATTACAAACAATAAATAGACAAAGGATAGAAAATAAACGGCCAAGTTAGCAAACATATTCATATCTCGGATAGTTTTACAGTAGAATGAAAACTTACCAATATTATGCTCGTAGTACTCATGACAATCCAATCTTGATCTTTAGAAGAATAATTATATAAAAAAAAATATAAACATGTGTGTGTGAGAGAGAGAATGAAAAAAGCAAAAAATACAACCATCCAATAGATATAATGTGTCTGACTAACAAATGCACAAACTTTGAAAGAGATTAGATTTCAAATAAATCAGTCAATTTTTTATTTTTATATGTTTTTTTTTATACTTCTTGTTGATGTAGAAAATATAGTTGAGACATCGGCGCCAGTCTTCTCCCCTAAAAAAAACCCTACTAACAGCGGTCTGTCTTGGCTATCAGTTAATAAATATCGTTGCCTTTTACTTGCTTTGTGAGTGGCAATTATAGAAATTATAAAAAACGAATAAAAAAAAAGGAAAACGGAGCTACGTTGTGCGATGAACTCGATGGTGCGAAGTAGAGTTTCTCTATGGAATTGTAACTTTGTTTTCTTCTTTTTATTGTTAAAAAAAATAGGAATATGACTCTCAGGCCTAGGCGCCGAAAATGTTCGTCGTAATAACCCGTGTAGTGGGAGTTGTTTTAGTGCACAATATAATATTATCCTCAGTTGTAACGTTACGATGTCGCTTTTAACGCTTTGCGTTGTGTGTGCCTTCTTGGTGTCGGTTCGTCACTAAATAATAACAATATTCACGGTTAACCTAACAAAATTCACAGTTTAAACTATCAGAGATAAAATATAATAAACCCTAACATTTCACACTTTTCCCGAATTAAAAGAATTTTTGAGGTTCCAAAGAAAGGGATCTTACACTGTAAAAATTCTGTCTTGAATTTACTACGATTACTTAGTACTTTACAGATTTTTCACCATTTTCTAGAAAATCATCTGTAACCTAAGAAACTATGTAGCATTACTAAGTAAAATTGATGTAACGCTTACAGCGCCCTCCTGGCTATCTTTCGTGAGATTATGGACGATCGATATCGCAACATTAAAAAAAACTAAAATACGTGGGTTTTTTTATTGTTAGTATTCAAAAATACGTTAAATTATTTCGAAAAATTCTCTCCCCCAAAAAAATGAATCTTAAAATTTCTTTAATCAATAACATAATACTTCTTTAACGATCAAGATTTTAATTCTTTATTTACACGCATCAAATGCAAGTCCCGATAGCAGCGAGGGACTACGCGCAGTTCTACGTTGCGAGAACATGCGGATACGAGACTCTTGGGTTCGGTCCTTACTCCTTCGCTGGAAATTCGATATAAAACCTGACTAAACAAGAAAAAATAGTGGTGGCCTCTGGTTTTAAACTATTGTAAACCAAGTTTACTACCAGTCTTTTTGTATAACATAATGAAAATTCCCTTGCAAATCTACTACAGTTTTCTTAGCATTAACTTACTAAGGCTTTTAATTAGTAAATATATATCATATTCGTTATGTTAGTACTAAATAAACTTATGGAAGCTGAGTTTCTAGATAATTCTTGTAACTTACAGATATTTTTTTTGAGTGTGGCCTCGTCATTTGATGGGCCGTTGTTAAATATACTTTAAATTGAAAGTTAAAGGCGCCCTTCTACTCTTGACACGTGTTCTTCGTTATTCATCATTAAAAAAAAACAATTCAGACGACATTTTTATGTATTTGACGAAAGCATTGATAGTTCGTTCTTTGGCACTAGTTCGAACAGCGGTTATGTTA